>OX420943.1:19431533-20664533 GCA_949091785.1 Polymixis lichenea | reverse complement strand
TGAATAATTAGCAACAGCTAATTAAACAATAGCGTGTAGATATACTTACTTATCTTAAAGTAAATAAAGTTATTAAATGCATGTTTAAAGGGGTTTCAGTTGTTTGTTTTGTAAACAGATTTATTTCAAAATATATTTTTTTGTCTCCATTTTGAATAATATGTTTACGGTTCTGTTTATAATATAAACCTACGTAAGAGGCACGTGGCCGAGGCCGGACGTAAAAGAATAGTATCATCCCATTTCTTCCCGTGGGTGTCGTAGAAGGCGACTAAGGGACTTACTAGAAAATGGGCAGCAGCGTTCTCTATGCATTTGACCACCATACTGCGATCGCCAACCCGCCTGCCAAGCGTGGCGATTATGGCAAATCCCCCCCTTTTGGGGGAGGCTTATATCCAGCAGTGGACGTCTTTCGGCTGATATGATGATGATGATGAAGAGTCACAAACTGTAGGTAAACTTTGAATCCACAGACACAACAAAACGTCTGATAATGAAACTTCTCGTCCTTTTTTCCTTGTTCTCAAATTAGATTCACCTGTTAAAACCTCCTTGAACGTACTTAAATACCAATACCTACCAGAAAAGAGGTCTTATTAAAATCGTTAAACACCTCAAGTTCTGAGTTTGAGCTACAAATGCTTGCACCGACTGGAGTGGCACTCAAGTCTGGATGGTTATTTTTTCATGGGACCATTTCAGGCACTAATCTACATTGTTCTCTCATGATTTGAGCCAATATTTAGTCTGGACTTGACTGACTGGCTTTTTTGTTTCGCCATTTCTTCTTATGGGTAGTCAGATAGGAGACGTCTACTCTGTTTAGCTTTTTTATAATATGACGTATAAAAATTATTACGATATTCTTTAGACAGAAAAAAAAATCATTTCATTTAATGTATTTATAGATACCCCAGCAGCTTTCTATCTTACCTACTTTCTCATTGTATATTATCTACGAATTCCTCAGCGAGCACTCAGTGGCTCGGAGTCTGAATTTGTGGTTATAGACTCGTTCTTGCAAGAAATAACAATATATGTTCCTCAAATAATCAAATTAACCGAATATATATGTCGGTTCTATCATGTGTTAGTGTTACGATAAGAGTCTCATAGCAATAAATATACCCGCTTTATCTATTAGTTTCTGAATCAATTAAAGTGTAATTAGTCACTTGCGAAAACCTGTACCTGAATGAGTCGATGCAATATTTTTATATCTTATCTAACAACATTCTTTCAAGTCTACAACAATACAACGGTAAATTAGACTTCACCTTGAACAACGAACTCCCCAAATTTACAGCATAACCTTAAAAAAACACAGAGTAATTGACACTAAGTTACCTAATTATTAAAACAGTTGTACAGTAGTTGTCATGAAAATGACAGTAAAATAGTGAATGAGAAACAAGGAAATACATACCAGTCCGTAATGTAGACCGCGCGACGGCGATCACAGCGCAGAACGCGAGCACGCTGCGCAAGCGCATGTTTGACACTAGCTCGTTACGTCTTACTAGCTCGTACTTCGACGCACGTGGTCGCTATTCGCACGGTAATAATTAGGTAGCGTAGAATAATGTAGAAGGCTCACAGATAGGACGTGCTAGGTATAAGGATTATATGTTATTTAGGGACTTTAGTCCCTAAGTAATTGTAGTTATGAATTATTCCTGCTTAATGCAGTATTGTCTCTTTTTTCGCTTTAAATCCATGCAAAGGCAGTCTTTTAAACTTCGCGTTAAAACCGCCCATTTCACCCTATCCCGTCTAAAATTCGTATGGTGTCACCATACGAATTATACATGTACCTTAATGTAGAAGTTTTACATAGGGTGAAATGGGCAAGGGCAATCATAAAGAGTATTCTATTCCATTATTCAATGAGTATGAAAGTGGAGTACACACTATTGCAGAGGTCAACCACCAGCCTTTATGTCCTAAAAAACTACGCCTTAATAGCCGGAAAATTTAACTAGGTACTGTGAGAACCTGAGGTTTCTTCGTAACGGATCGAACAATAAAAGACCTTTGTTATGATTCTTCAATAATTATTCCTAGAAAGCGTTCTACGAGGCTATATTACCAACTTCTTCCTTCTTCGCTTGTCAACTTTATCTAACGCGTACCGTTTTTTTCTGCTATTCTTTTTCTAAATTAGTTTGACAGTTCGATGTACAGTATGATTCAAGTAATTTTTTTTTTGCCAGCCAGCACAAAGAAGGCCGTTTTAGGGCGACAACCTTTACAGCAGCTACCGACTTCTGGATAAGGGCCACAACCCAGCAACCACGTAACACAAGCTTTGACAATCTTCGCGAATTCATTGCACCGTTTTGTATTCATCATTTGTTTGGTATTGACCTACTGTTCTATTCTATATTGTGTACCAGGTAGGAACTGACTGACGAATATCGATGAATCTGAGGCCGTTCCAAAATTAAGGTGTTTTGTTTATAAAATAGGGTCGAATCGGACGATTGGTTAATTAGAATTTTTAGGTCAGTAGGTTACTGCAAATAGCTTCTGAAGTTGCTGATTTGGATTGGGTTTTTAACGATACTTCACTATTATTATTTGCATCAGCGATTTAATAATACGACAAGCCGCATGCCCGATGGGATTTCCCATCGACACAAAATGACAAATTTCCAAACAAAATTCAAAGTATTTTATTTCACATAAACTTACATGTTTACTTATGAAACGTCAGAAGCTAGGTGCACGGTTCCAATTGGTCGCTTCCTATGGAGAAGAGCCGGAAAGAAACTCCACGGTTACTCTTTTAAAAATAATTGGCTTTCAAAATGTTATCAAATTAGGTACAGTGTTATATCTATTGCTAAAGGAGGACAGTGAAGGCCTGTCAACAAGTATCGGGTGCTTAATAAAATTGAATATAAAGATCTACAATCTACTGGGGTCTAGTTACTATGATCTCCACGCGTGTGTACCTTTATTTGGTGGACGAAACGCATGCAACCAGTCACACCTATAATAAAATCACGAGCACTAATATGTATACACATGAAGCAATTTTCTCTTAAGGGGAACCTAATCGCGGGCTCGAACTCACTGATGGGCCTGGCTAAAAAGTACGGTGGTATCAGGGATGACCAGTTAGAAGCTAGTCTACACGCACAACATTATTGAGTGAGATGCGGGATCATTTATAGTACAACAGGCACGTAAAAAATTAAGAACAGTCCTTCCGAAGATCGGGTTTTATGAAAAAACCACTGCATAAATCAATGACCGATAAAGTTTATTGAACTGTTAGATACTTGAGCTTTGTCGGTACCGACTTGGTTTTTCAGATTTTACACTTCTTTTATTACTAAAACACGCCCAAAGTTAGGTTAAATTAGCAAAAACGAATCTTTGTTGGCTCCTAACTTTTTAATGGTTTTTTATTTTAGGATTCTGTTTCCGTACAGACAATATTAATAATGAGACAAAACCATACCATGTTTATTTTTTTATGTACATTGTCGAACAGTGGAGTAATACACTCCCGAAGTTTGTATGGGAAAAGTGTGGACTAGATTCACCTTAAATAACGATTGCAACCTTTTGATAATCTAGGTCATCTAGAATATTTTGGAACCCACTCTATGATGAAATACGTAGGTACTTATTCAAAATATTCGGTTTCAAAATATTATTTTCATGACAAAATAAAATTACAATCAGTACTTACACGAGGAGAAAATCACTTTTAACAGTTGGTAAGCGTATACGTGCAGTAGTTTCTGTTACTCCAGAATTATCGTTTCGTTATTTTAAAACTAGGATCTGCAAAAGAGCGTTCAGAATCATGGGGTTTGTACTGAGACAGACACGAGATTACACCAACATTGCAGCAGTCAGGGTCCTGAATGGTGCACTAATCAGGAGTCATCTGGAATATTAGTGCAGTTGAAAGGTCGAGTCTGGGAGCAGTTATTATTGGAATTTTGATATTCCGGTTGTGCTAGCTTTGAAAAGTGCCTTTGATTATGGTTTTGGAGAGGACCGTGTTGAAAAGATTGGCCAGCTGGACTCTGCGTTACCGCGTGCAAGCTGTTACCAGGACCATCTGGACGTCGCTCGAGGAGGCTCTTCTCGTGCACCCCAATATGTTCCACTCAGTGCAGTTCGGGCTCCACATGAGGCCAAATACTCTGTGATGCTGGAGCGTTCTTAGAACAAGTCTACGCGCCACTTTTACAGGAAGCTCTATTAGGTAAATCCGTTTTAATCGGGGTGATAAACAGAAGAACGGTCTAGAAACTATCGCAGCTGTGCCCTGGATAATTAGCGACAGCTAATTAAATATGGCGTATATAGGTACTTATCTCAAAGTAAATGCAATGATGAAATGCATGTTGATTTTTTATTTCAAAATAAAAAAGACTTAAACTCAAACTCAAAGCATTTATTTCAATTAAACCATTTACAGGCACTTTTGAATTGTCAAAAAGTCGATCAGTTGGAAAGTTGAAGCTAGTTTAAGCTAGCCCATTCCAAAACGTAGATCTCTATGGAGAAGAACGGGCAAGAAACTCCACGGACACTCATTTAAAATCAAGTTGAAATATTACAAATCTTGGGAACATTATTTTTGTTGCTTCTGTTCTCAAAGAAATAATTATAAACAATTCTAAATACAAGATAAAAATAAGCCCTGGAAGTTAGGAGATGACCAGTCTCAACAGACAGCGCCCGTTCACGAACTTGACGCGTGGATCAGCACCATCCATAATATTTTAAATAACATTTTTGTGGCTCGTGTTTAAAATAAGCCTACGCAGTACTAGTAGTATTATTATGTGAAAGTTTGTATATTTGTCAACTCAATCACGCAACAACGGCTTAACGTATTTGTATGAAATTGCACACAAATAGATGAAAACCTGGATTAACACAAAGGATACTTTTTATCCCGGTAATACGCTCATGTGGGATAATTTTCGACCTCCACGCGGACGCCGCTGGCAAAAGCGGTTAAATATGTTCTTTCTTCTCAAATTACGCACTAATGCAAGCTCACAACTGATACAGTTTTAATTCCCATAGCTTACCGACCGTTTTAGGTTAAAATTAACACTCGTAAGTACGCCAAAATTACAACAAACAACAAAAACAAATTACTACATCGCAGGGCTTATAGACATTTTTTCCCAGGATCAAAATGATCTTAACGTTACCAATTTCCATTCAAACCTACCTGACAAGATTCAAATTTTCTTGTCCTACATAACGTAACAGGTAGTTTCTATACAAACACAAGCACCCACAAGTTACTCTGTGAAAACTATCTCAAAAACCTCATTACAAACTCCGGAGATGAGCGCCATAACGAAAGAAACCATCCCATTACGGCAATTACCGTTGACGAGATAACGTTACGTGCTAAACGCTTCTAATACCTATATATACATATAACCTTATATATGACAGATATATACACATAATGGCGGCAGGATATTGGAGCGCCCGAATGATATCGATCGGTGCCTCGTATCGCACTGCGCAGGGTCAGTACAGCCTCCCTGTTAAGGCCAAGACTGGTCTCAATTTTATTTCGGAATTAATAAATTTTGTGGAAAGTAGATTGGTTACATGTTACTTGTAATGGTTTTTGGTTACAGTTGTTTAGAAATGGATTTGATGAGAACATTAGACTATAACTACTTGAAGATGAGGAATGACGTCTAAATTAAATTTTAACTGACTTCAAAAAAGAGGAGGTTATCAATTCGACATGTTTAAATAAGACGTTCTATGTATGTTGGGGCATAACTACATCATATAGACGGATGGATTTGCAAGATGGATTTGCAAAATTCTTCTTCCGAAATGGTCCCAATTAAATTTCATATAGATCTGATGATGAGTTTCAAAGACACTACGGAACTCTTAAAAAAATGACAGCGATTGATGCTATCGCATAAATAAGCATTGTTTTGACCGTAGGGACTATAGCGAAAAAGTGAAAAATAAAAACTTTTTCAAAATAACTTTAATTTCGGAAGTCGGTGACTTTGAATATGTATCAGTGCTTTTTCAATACAAAGTGACATTCGTTTCTTCATTTTTGACATCGCACCGTAGCGTAGATATCCTTCTACAATCTATCATTTTGTTTTTCGTTTCTAACGATGTTTGTGTAGGTCCTTATAAATGTAGACTATTTCAGAAGACAGACTTTTCAAAGGAACAAACAAACTAACTATCCACAAACGTTCAACATCTTTATTTCAGACGCTATTCCCCTTAACTGGCGCGCGGACTTCAATCAGAGCTGCCTTTGCAAAGTGAAGTTGTCGCTCGAGTAGTGAATCTATTAAAATGTTATACGTCTGTGCATACATGTTGTGAGGAGGGAACTGCCTAGTTTTGTGATACCAGTGATTATTCAGATAATGGTATGTACTTTTAATTGTTTATCGTCGAAGAGATTAGTACAATTACCCTGCTGTTCTTAATATTGTGAAATCTAGTGATGATTGATTGATGTATTTTTGAGCAGAATTGGTGATTTTGTTTTTGCAATTTCATAGTGATCTAGCAGTCTTTAAGCTCTGATTACTAATGTAACATACAGAGTATAAAAATCTATTGTAAAGACGAAACAAAGTTCGTATTTGACAAATACTTTAGTGATTAGATATTATATTGTATTTTTCTTAAAAAAAATGAATTTTTCTTTTAAAATTATTGTAATCAGCATGAAAGATTGCTTTGTCTTAAAATTGTCAGATCCATATTTTGATCAGAACAACAGAATATAGATACATGTCTAGCTAACTTTGTGTAGATTGTCTTTCTTTCTTGTAAGTGATAATTGCAACCAAAGCCTGTTAAATGCTTCCATATTATTCCCATCATTTTTTATATAGCAAAGTCTCGAAGGCTTTATGCCCATCTCCGCATAGGTACCAGCCGTAGCGCACTTCTTAGATGTTTTTTTTTTTAATCTGAAATTTTTTTTTCATCCGGCCAAACCACTCAATGGGTGGAATCAAACAAATGGTAACTGGGTTTAACCCACTAGTGGGTTTTAACCCGGGTGATCACCCATCTCTAGCTGTGACCATATCAGCTGATCGAACGATCGCAAGAGAAATTGCCATGAACATGTCTACCTACACCACGCTTAAAATATGGATTTGTGATCGCAGATTGTAGATAACAGCTGACAGATAAATACTGTTGTAACTTTCAACTTGTATACACGACTACACATCAAGCTATACATTTCCAGTATAAGCTGATCTCCCAATGTATAGGATTTACGTACAGTGCGAGATCAGCTAAAACTGGAAATGTATAGCTTGATGGTTCATGGTAGCATCCACGGATGGGAAAATAGAGATGGTCCTAGAAAGTTACCAAAAGTAACTAGGGTCGTCTTATATAAGTAGTTAAAGTTTAATAAGAAACCGATAAATGTTTTCGAATGAAACACTATTCGATTTAAGAACCGTTAGTTTTCAATTCTATTTTTTTTTACTTTCTACACTACCCCACAGCTGGGCAAACGTTTCCCCTAAGTCCTTCAACACTTTTCCCCCGGCAATTCGAAGCATCCTTTGTGGTCTGCGTCTAGTACATCTCACCACCGCTTTCTGGACCGACCGCAGTGGCGCCGTCTATCTTCAGGCACTCATTTTGTAAAGACTGTTGCCTAGCGGTCAAAGTGATTTTTTAATTAAATTGTATTTGAAAGCATCTATCGGTTTCTAACTAAACTTGAACTATATCCGACGATATCAATTTTATTTATCTCTTTACGTGACATTACCTATTATTACATTAGTAGGTATATCTACCTATTACTTAGCTGTTTTATATGAGGTGTAAATGGACCCTTCACGAAACTGTTGTATACGCATTCTGCAGATCAAAATAAATAACATTGTGCAAAAATAATTGATGGAAACTACTTTTATTTTTGTTGTGAAAATTCGCTTTTTTACGGTAGTAGACAATGTAACGCATGCACAGTATTGTGCTTTTGCGTGCATGCAACGGTACAGCTAGGGATCGTTGGAGTATTAAAGTTAAGTTTTAATATTTAAAAATAGTAAATCCGGCCTGTTTCTTGCTGCCCTCCCGCAGCGACGTCCTAAGCCGAGCTCCGTACTTCACAGGGGGTGCCCTTGGCGTGTACTCGCTTAGTTTTTAAGCCTTGGCTGGAGGCCTTAATTTATTGAGGCACCCACCGATAACCTTGGCTAAGCAGCCGATAACCTCCTATGAGCCGAGATGCTATACACAAAAAATGAGTGTACGACTAAACGCCGACAGACTGAACACTGACAAGACTTTACTTCGACGAGACTCTTCGCCGACGGGACACTTCGCCGACAGGACTCTTCGCCGACAAGGCTCATCCTTGCGCTATTACTAAATAGTCAAGTAACTGCTATTAACATAGAAGTAGCGCTCGCCGGCCGCTTTCGCGGCACCGCTCGCTACGCTCGCTCGGCTCGCGCGCGTTTGGTCGCAATTCTTACCTAACCTAACCTATAACCTACCTGATGAGCTCTGTCGGCGAAGTGTCCTGTCGGTGAAGACTCACGTCGCAGTAAAGTCTTGTCAGTGTTCAGTCTGTCGGCGCTTAGTCGTACACTGACAAAAAAATATATAAATAAAAGTTGGAACTTTAACCTTCAATATCTCGGTAACCAGAAAGTTCCCAGGTATGGTCCAGTAAAAAAAAAAACATTATTAGAATAACGGGAAGAAGCAGTAACTCTCGGCTTCGTTAAGGACGTTTTACCACCCGTTATTATTATTACTTGCCAGAAATCACGCAAAAACGTTACACTCTTCACTACTCAGTAACAAGTAATATTTACCTTTGCACCGTATCAAATATTCTGTACCTACTTTTGTTTTGCATTTGAACATCATGTTAATCGTTTGTAAACTAATCTGATTTGCATGAATACTGGCTTGAATATAACGTTAGGCATATTAATTGTTAAGTAAATTGACAACCTACCTAAAATGGTCCGTACTTATGTTCAAATCGCAACTATCATTCTTAGACGTAAGGGGCAGTTACCACTGGGCAACGACTGCTCCCAACTTGCCCGTAGATACCAGCAATAATAATTCGGCGCGTCGCGTCGGTCGTTAAAGAGTTCATTTTAGAACGATTTTAACACCTGTAAACTGGTTGCTAATTGAATTTAAGATTTAATTATATTTATGACATTGATTTACACTCAGTGATTACTTCAACTCACACACCGACTTATTACTTGCTAATATTCTAGGAAAATCGTATACTTACTTTAACAATATTTGTAAATATGTGAGCACCATGTATCTATCATAAAATTAATTCATTTATCATTGCTTCACTTTAATACTTTTTACGTATTTTGGTATGGTAATTTTATTCTGGGTAGTGCATCGTTTTCACACATAATTATGTAATGAATGAATGTTAAATATTGTACTTAAAACATTTTAAAAGTGTAACGGTGGAGTTTCCCATTTCTTCTCCATACGAAACTACATTTAGGAAGGGGCGACTAGAATCAATTCTATTTTAATGTAAATGTTGACGTTTAAAACTGCCTTCTAAGTACCTATTTCAAATAAATGCTTTGACTTTGACATTTGCATGAAGTAGCTACAACCTGGCTAATTTAGGTAGTGTGTCAATTTCTTATACAATAAATTTTCCTGACCCCTAACTGCCTCATTGGTCTAGTGGCCGCAGGAAAGACTGCTAAGCATGAGATCCTGGGTTCGATTCCCGGGTCGGGCAAAGTATTATTGAGTTTTTCCATCCGGAATGTCTCAGTAGCAGTCCGGTGTCTGAACTTGTACTCGGTTGATGGCAAAAGGTTCACCCCATATTACATGGGATTTGAACATAACTGGTGTTTCGGTGTCATCATCATTTCAGCCGAAAGACGTGCACTGCTGGACACAGGCCTCCCCCAATTAGGGGGATTTGCCGTAATCGCCACGCTTGGCAGGCGGGTTGGCAGTCGCAGTATGTTGGTAAAATGCATAGAGAACACTGCTGCCCATTCTCTAGTGAGTCCTTTAGTCGCCTTCTACGACACCCACGGGAAGAAATGGGATGGTGCTATTTTTTACGTCCTGCTCCACGCGGAACGGGTTTGGGTGTACTATCTAATGTTTATCTATAAAAATCACAAGCGCGTGAGTAAACGGTGTTAACATTATCATCATTATCTGCCTTTTCACAACTATATTGGGGTCGGCTTCCAGTGAAACCGGGTGCAGCCTATCTGACCTAGGTGCACCCTAATCCTTCGGGAATACCGGAATACAGGCGTGATGTTAAGTTAATTTTCCTGATTGTACATCACCGAATTTTTTCTACTTTCAAGCTTAACCCGGAATAAAAGGAAAACTAAGAAGGTACCTATCTATCTATACTTACTGATAATACTGTAAATCTTTCCAGCGACACATTAAAATGCTTTCTCAGTTCAAAACCATCTGCGAACATAATCATTCCTTAGGTATGTACGCTCGCTTTCATTGTTTTCGTCTAACAATTTGGTACGTAAGACAAATACAATGAATGCAGACGTCTGTATCTATTACGACGGTTACAAAAGTGTTGGAGCCTTGTCATCATCACACTACAAAAATCCACTTGTGAACATCTCATTGATGGTAGGTACACATACATTTGCAAAGATAAGCTTTAAGCATCGTCATATGGAGACGTGCTACCTCTGTGACACGAATAACCGTGATTGAACAAAGTGGAGTAACAATTAAAATAATAAATAAATCTCACCTCTTTAAATTAATCTCAACAAGAGTTGGTACTTTCTGAAAATGTGGATCCATTAGGAGACCCAGTACCTACCCTTGGTAACTAGCCAATCATTTTAAAACTGCATGAAGTATTATTTTATGCACTTCGACACGAGCGAATACCACCCTACCACCCTATGACCATTATCGGGACCAACCATCGGATAGATAGAAAGGCGAATAGAGGTGTTCTTTTTAAATTATCTATATCCAACTATAATATGTTCCAGGTAAGGATGGAGCTCCCCGTGCTAGACAAGTTCTGTTTCATCTTCGACTTGAGGACAGGATGCATTGTGATGGGATTTATCAATTCCGTAAGTAGTACCTATACCTTCTCATGAATACTTACTACACAAAAAGCCGCAGTTTTCTAGAACGATCGACTCTTTTTAAATTACAATTCTTTATCATTCTTCTCCTATTATTTCTACTTGTCGTTGTCTTCATACTCCGTCATTCCCTTTCTAGCCATATCATCTTTCGCACAGTCCCCACCCATCGTTTCTTAAGCCTTCCCCTACTTCTGGACCCCACCCCAGAGTCATCCACATTCATGTTCAAAACCATCCTAATAACCAATGGTTATACATGATCTGACCAAGATTATGTCTGGACTTTAAAAGAGATGACCTCTGAGTTTGTTTCGTTCTTTCTTCTCAGAGTAGTCAAACAGGAAACGCCGACTTCATCTAGTTTCAAAAATATAATTGACGTGTAAAAGTGTTGTGGAGGTGATCAGCGGCGGCGATCTCTCGCGTCCGACCCTGGTCCAGGCCATGTTACGGAGCGAGAGTGCATGGCTAGCAGTCGCCTCCTTCAGCGAAGCAGTCATGCTCGCAAAGAGGGAGGCGGCGCACGTGAGGGAGATGCAGTACATGCGCCCTCACAGCCGTGGCTTTCGCAGGAGACGCCCTGGGCGTCGGGAATCCCAGGCTGATTCCTGGCCACCGTAGGCATGGGCTTGTGGACGGCGAGTAATGGGTAGCTCGCTGTCCGGTAAGGACCAAGCCCGGATCGACGGCGCGTTGTGTTCCACGCGCGCCTCAAAGAGATGTCAGGAGCAAGTGATGGGGCCCGCAAGGGCCGATGCCTGCCAGGGGTGCGGGTTGTTCGAAAGAGATACCGCCGCCCCTGGCACACAGGCAACTGAGGGAACACGGGTGGGTTTTAGTCAGTAAAAGTCTGACACGCCCTCCCGCTCCACCCAGAGCGGGAGAAGTTATTTGATGATTACCCACCCAAAAAAAAAAACGTGTAAAAGTGTTTGTACAAACCTATTTATATTATTATGTATAGTAAGATAAAAACGAATGGCTATTAGCACTAACGTACCAAGTAGTATTCCTTTTTATCCTACTTTTTACAGTATCTCTGTATTATTCAAGCCAATAAAAAAGCCTCCCTTACTTGCCTCCAGATTGTAACATTCATCTTGTCACTACTCCTGATCAACTTCGCGGTGAACATCAAGGATGCTACCGAAGCGCAGCTGAAGCGCGAGGACATCGACTCGATGTCATCGGTGGTATACACCATCGTGGTCCTGCTGGTGGTGCTGCTGTTTGTCAAGTTCCTAGTGGACCTGATCTTTGTAACCTCGGTGTATAAGGTGAGGCTTTGTGATTTTTTGTAATGACGTCATCGTGACTTGTCCTTAGATACCAGCAACAATAATTTGTTTTATACATTTATTTGTGCCGATCTATACTGAGAAAATATCGTCGTATAACGACTAACTTAGGTGAAGAGACCTTAAAGTCTTTTATTTTTTTATACATATGTACTTCTTTGACATAATCTTCTCATTATTTAATATTAATTACCAACAATTCTAAATTCAACTCTTTAGTAGTGATTGTAGTGGCAATCATGTAAATTTGTAGGCCATTTTATATTTTATTAGGTACTTGGGACTTTTTGACGGACCTATAGTAATGAGGAACAGGGTGTAAAGTTCACTCATACTCTATTGGTAAAGGAAGGATTCTCCGACCAGACAGGTTTTATGTCTGGTGGGCAACTGCCCAACAATTGATGTCGGGATGTTGTATATATGCAGATCGCGCGGTAAACTCTGCTTGCGCGATATGGTCGATGTAGTTGCGGTGTGACGTCAAGTATTGAGTAGTTCGCATATTGCATTGTAGATGGCGCCACTTTACTTTTTGTGCTTTCCACATTTGTTGATTTGAAGTTTCGTATGTGGGGCATTGTAGATGTCCGCCACAGACATCACCATTCTCCCTTATCTAATAACATTATAGGTAATTTGAAAACACTGTAAAAACCAATTATTTTTAAAAGAGTAGGTAACCGTGGAGTTTCTTACCGGCTCTTTTCCATAGGAAACGACCAATTGGAACCGTGCACCACTTCTGACGTTTCATAAGTGCCCATGTAGGTTTATATGAATTAAAATATTTTGATTTTATCAATAGTGTCGTTGCCTAAAATAAGTGGAATGACAACTACTTTACCTTTTCAAGGATATTGCAACGTAAAAAACGCAATTAAATTTGTTAAACTATCTAATTGTCTTCCATTCCCCTGCATTACGCAATTACGACGCTCACCAACTCACATAGACATACTTACCGTTATTTAGGATTTCATTTAATTTTTATTAGGGCTGGCTCATTCGGCTCTTTCTCTCTGCAGGCACATATCGTGTGGAGAGTTTTGCCTAGCGGTAATCGTGCATGCGGCTATGAAATTATTTGGCCAAGTAGAAGGTGACATAAGAACATTACATTACTAATTTACAGGAAAACCTGAGCCTCATGAAGAAGTACTGCATCTTCTGGATAATATTCCTGGTGCTGTTCATCATTGGCTTCCTCAAGACCCTGTTCCACATGGATGCTGGATACGTCATCGCTCAGATCATGTTTCTGGGTAAGTAAGTCAAAATAGAACGGTACGAAACACAACAACAGATCTGCAATATTTAAGGCGAAAACGCCAGCGTAACCCGTTTTGCGGCCGTATCAAATATTGATTTATAGAATTATCCATATTAATACGTAAAACGAAAACGAGAGGCACAGTTAAAGTTTATATGGGGAAGGAGTACCCACTATTGATATCATGATATCATGACATTTGAGGCCAATTCTAACTTAAAGAGCTGCATTGCTGATTCTAATTATTATAATTCTACAAGCCAGGTATTTGTTACTTTCGCGAATCATACACTCGAAAGCAATGAATTAGGGTCACATAAAGATACCTGAAAGTCTCGAAAACTATTAGGATGCTAGCTTATTTAAATAAACTGTGATGAATAGACAATTAAATGTTCCATAAAGTAAAGAAAAAAAAAAATACATAAACAAAAAAATAACCAATCTCATCTTATATCAAAAATAGAAAAGCAACTTTTTTCTACAATTATAAAATTTTCTTGAGGTTCGGTACTTTGTATTACCTCTACTACGTGCTGTCATCACTGCGGTTTGGCATGCTGTACACCAAATTTCTTAAACGATGTTGGAAAATATTCTCCCATTGCTTTACAAGCGTAACTTTGAGTTCTTGAAGCGTGATCCGGGAAGGGTTTCGGTACACATCAGCCGAGCTCGTCCCAAGTATGCTTGATTGGGTTGAGGTCCGGGCTGCGTGCCTCCATACAGTCAGGTATCTTTATGTGACCCTAATTCATTGCTCTTTAGTGTATTTTAATCAACTTACAACCTAACATTGACTTTCGCGGTCTATTTTAGCGCATACATTTGCTTCATGTAGATGACCGGCGCGGGCGCAGGACCGCACGATTGTGTTTACGAATGAATATTCCCATGTTATAGGGGTTGAGCCTATTTAAAATTAAGTACCTAAATATGTGCGAAATTAGTATTTTCAATTTTAAAACCGTACGAATTTACTCCGCGTTCGTGCTGTCTTTAGAGTAGTAATACCCATACGAAGTTCAGGCTGTTGATACTATGAAGTAGGTTTCAAATATCCTAGATCTATTTAATTCATGGTCTTACTCAAATTACTTAATCTTTATCAATTTTCAGCTGGCAACCTGTACTACATCGTGGTAATTAGGAGCTACTTGATATCAATCAACGAAGACGGTGTCATGTAAATAGTTTATTTTCATAGTTATTTATTATCACTTCTACCTAACAACAAGAATGGCAGTTGTTTCTCGAAAAAAATATCAGGAAATGAACCATTTGTAAAATGTTATAAATTTATAATGTATAACTAATGATATTTTTTTGTGACAGTTTTACAAAATATGTATCAAAACAATTATTAACATGTCATAGGTTTTGTAGGGATCTGAATAGTGTCCTAGACAAAATAATCGTTTGAAAACTGCCAATGTATGTAATAGCAGTGTTTAACAAAATGTACCAATAGATGGCGTTACTTACCGAAGCGTAGGAAACCTTATTATCGAATAGATTGTTGATTTAAATCGCTAAATAGAATTAACATATCAGATGATATTTTACTGGAACCGTGAATTTTATGCGTTCTTAAAATTATTTCATACAAAACAACACCATCAAGAGATATTTGAAGTAAATAAGAATGAGTTAAAGAGGAGTATTTATAAAGAATTGTTAAATATCGTGAGATGAATATGAAGAGGAAGAGTTTATAGGACCAAATTATACAGATCTGTCTTTATATAATTATATACATCAGAATAAATCAGTACCTACAAAGTTTATTAGGTCGAATTTTAGGTGGCGCTGACGGTGCGAACTTATTCTTATTCGATGAATTAAATTGATTAATAATATTATTAATTTATACCGATTATTGCTGTCGATTGAGTTTACTCTGTGAAATCACCAGAAATGGAGGCTTAAGAAAAAAATAATAAAAAAGAAGATGGACAGGGGCATTATACCTATATTATGTCATATACTTATGACGTTTCAATTTCAGGCACTATCAAGCCATCAACGCCATCTAGTGGGTATAGTCGTATGTATATTTTTTAAAATAATTTATTATTATTTGAAAATAATGCATTTTTAAGTTTCGTTATCTATGAGTAATATCTGTTGGTTTGTGCTGCGTGTATTGAATATGATAATACTTAATAATAGTTATTAGTTGCTATTTAATATTATGATGTTATTGTATTGCATAGTTATCCGACGTGTTATTAACCCAAAATTATTCATTGTTATTTAATATTTATGCTTATAAAAGGTACGGCTCCTACTCCAATATTGGATGAAAATTATAAACAAAAATAAATTGAATGAATATTGCAATATTACTTTTAAACAGCATGAAATCTGAATCACATATGATTTCATATTAAGGAAAATTAAAAACTTTTTTTTTATGGCGTGGGAAATCATCAAATAACTTCTCCCGCTCTGAGTGCAGCAGGAGGGCGTGTCAGACTTTTACTAACTAAAACCCACCCATGTTCCCTCAGTTGCCTGTGTGCCAGGGGCCGCGGTATCTCTTTCGAACAACTCGCACCCCTGGCAGGCATTGGCCCTTACGGGCCGCATGCTTACACCTCTTTGAAGCGCGCGTGGAACACAACGCGCCGTCGACCCGGGCTTGGTCCTTACCAGACAGCGAGCTACCCATTACTCGCCGTCCGCAAGCTGGCGCCTACGGTGGCAGGGAATCAGCCTGGGATTCCCGACGCCCAGGGCGTGTCCTACGACGACTAAGGCCGTGAGGGCGCATGTATTGCCTCTCCCTCATGTGCGCCGCCTCCCTCTTCGCGAGCATTACTGCTTCGCAGAAGGGAGTGACGGCTACCCATGCACTCTCGCTCCGTACCATGGCCTGAATCAGGGCCGGACGCGAGAGATCGCCGCCGCCGATTGCCTCCACGAGGACACGGCGGTGCCCCGCCCAAGCCGGGTAGACCTCCACCGTATGCTCCACCGTGTCCTCAGGGCGATCTTCGCAATGGAAACACCCGGGCGTTTCCTCCCACCTTATACAAAACAGGAACCTCCCGAAACAGCCGTGTCCGGTGAGGACCTGAGTCAGGCGGAAGGTGAGGACGCCATGCCGCCTCTCAAGCCACTCCTCAAAGAGGGGACTTACCGCCGAAATTGTGCAACCTTATCATACGAATGTTACCAGGTGTGTGCACTATGCGCGTACTTAGATAGTTGTTTATTTCTTTCAAATAATTAACAAAATAAACTGGTAGCTGGTAGCTGGTAATGCTAATATTGGAATAGGGGTTATTCCAAATATAAAATTAAACAGTCATAGTTTGGTGGTTGTGAAAAGCTTCCGCTGTATCGTTTTTATTCTATTTGTATACTGCTCTTGTATAAATGTATTATAAAATGTTATTTTATATAATTTTGATATGAAGATTTGTCTTCCATTTTGTAGATTAATTAAGTGATCATCATTTGTTGTGAAATTCGACGTAGATCCCACCATGTTTTAATCTAAATCGGTTGTCGTTAAGACGAGATAAAGAATTAGGTACCTATAGGTAATTTCTAAAAAAACAAAGATAATAATTTACTTTTTCTCGTTATTCTAGCATTCAGTATGTAAATTGAAATTTTATCGATGTGTCTAAAACAATCGTCGTTCTACCTAGGACAGGTTCTTTGTTGTTTGTACACGCCATTTTTTCTTATAACATAGAGTTTATTCAAGGTAACTAGTTATGTTAATTCTTATTTCGGATACTATTTACTGTTTTACGTTTTATATTTTTTCATTAAATTAGGTACACATACATTTATACTAACTTGAAATTCAGTTTTATTGACATATTTACCCAATTTCTATAAATATATATATAAATCTCAGACCAAATAAAAAAGATTATTTGGTCTGAGATATAAATATACATATTTCTAGAAATTTATATAACATTTCACTATTAACTAGTGTACATAAAATACTTTCGAGATTGTTATTTTATACTGACATTTGAAATCTACGTATCATTTATATCATTTACGTAATTTGGACATATGTCCAAATTACGCTCCGCTTAAGCGGAGGTTAACAGATTTATATTGCATGAATATTTATAAATATATCAAAGTCAAATAAAGTAAGAATATTTTTTTGAACAATTATCCTCAATTAAGATTGAAACATCGCTCGCCTCATACCCTTCAGTATCTTGTGAAAACATTAACTTATTTTTTGTTAAAATTGTATTGTAGGTACTTTAAACGGTAGAAGTTCTAGTTGTCAATCAACGATAGTTAAACTGTCTATGTGGATCCCTTATGTGTAATAATAGGTTAGTGGGCGATCTAGCAAATGTACTTATGTATTAAATAGCTGTGATTGTTCTAGTGTCCATGTATGCCATAAAAATAATGAAGGGAACAGAAGAATTGGTTGTAAACGTGTACTCTACAGTGCTGTATATATTGCAAATATAATAGACATAATATATTGCGGCAGATTAATACATTTAACATTATTCATCGCAGATGACATTTTATTGGTAACTTATTAGGTATTCCCAGGCGTGGGCGATATTTTAATGTACGTCTGGTGAATCCTAGGCGGTCAGCACCTCTATAATCTTGCCGACTGGATTATAATATTACCAAGGCATAAGCTATTCACATATCTGCCCTGCTAATTGTATCTGCAGTAATCGACACTTATGGGTTTTCACTTTTTTGCAGAAATGGCATCCTAAAGGGCGAACCTATATGGGAAAAATAAAAATATTTGGGTACTGGAAGTATGTTTTTTTGATAACGAAATTAACAGCACTTGCATGAAAATTTTACTTTTAGATTTCCGCGTTTTTCTCAAAACCGCTTTTTTGCAAGAACTGCATTTACAGTCAGGAGGGCAGATATACCTACATGAATCATGCCGAAACGGAAGAATACAATGATTGGTTACCATATCATGATTTGATAATAACTTTTTAATACATTTTGTATTTTAATTACAATGAAAATAAGATCATAACCACATACAATAATTTGACTGACTGTACCTATACAACAAAGTTTTTTAATCACATTTCACGAAAAGTACAGTTTCTCAGAAGACGGCTAGTTCTGTATAAATTAGATTAAATTGATGTGTATTTTAATGTTTGTAGGTACCAAATAAACTAAATAACGACAATAATACGTCCTTCGCTTTAATTAGCTGATAGATTATTGTATCCATGTCTATACCTGTCCACTGTAAGGAAGCAAATAGATAACTAAGTATACATATTTGAAAAAGAATATTCCTACGTTCGTATAAGTTGTTTTTCGCTAATTTATACACGGGATTACTTGTGGTTACATTTTGTGAAGCTAATATAAATAAACGTTATAAATATATTTATTTTAAAATATTATACATAATAAGTAGTTTTAACATTCCTTTTAATATGTTGAAATTCAATTATGTCGTAAGAAAAATATATAAATCTATTTGCTTCCTCTAATTCCTAAAAATATGAGAATCCCCTAAACAAGTACCATTATTTTTACGAGATTATCAGTATTATATTGCAGAATTGAGGAGTATAAAAAAGGGTTTTCTTATATTTTATACTTACTAATCTTTATGAATATTTACCTACATTATAACTTGTACTTCCCCTTTACAGTGTACTCAAATTATTTGTGAGAAACGTTTTTATTAAATGTATATTATTACGTAATTTGGGCTTATTCATATTAGAATACTAAAACTGTGAAACCTAAAATTTATTGCCAATACAATGATGGTCGATTAAGAAAGTATGTAACAATAATTTAATTGTGATTCAATAAAACGCGCAGCTCATTGATTATTGTGGTAATTGGAAGGCCATTTATAAGAATAATTTTAATTATTATTAGGGACCTATGAGTTTATTACTGCCAATGTGTAGTTTTATTTAAATGACTCAAATGGCAATCGTTCTTCACCATATACCAATGTTAGTGGAATGCTGGGAAAAAGTATATTTACAGCAAGATAGGGTAAAGGATAATGAAATGATTTGGACGAGAAAGTGGAAATATGGGTAGAATTAACCGACCAAATATAACATATAAGTACATATACGAGTGTATTTACTTTTACTTTCAAGCTACTAAACTCAATCTTTTAGTATTATATAATTGCATAGGACATGTGTGGGCACTATGTTCCTACTATAAAGCTATCATTTACTGGGTACATCTTTCATTCACTTGAATGTGCCCTGGCAACTGAGAGTTTGTCATTTTCTCTCAAATGTCTAGCTGGTGGTGGCGTCTGTTGGATCATTAAGTTCCCTTCAAAATGGTTGAGCTGAGTGGTGCTGATCCATACGTCATGTACGTGAACGGGCGCCGCCAGTAGCGACTGGTCATCTCTTAGCTGCCACGGCCTATTTTAATTTCTAAATTGTCATTTGATTTTTGTTTTTAATTAAGGACGCTTTTAGTGCACGTCTTTTTACATCGTTCTCACATTGATAATTTGAACATAAATGATGTAACCTACTTTCTGTAACAAATTGTTAATAACAATATCATGATTTAATGAATAATAGTAAAAAAAAAACCTAAAAACCTAAAAAAACAAGAAAAAGAAATCTGAAAAATCACGCTTTTGTAGATAGCAGAACTAAAAAATTAAATATAAATAATAGTTTAAAAACACGCTTTAAAAACCACTCTAAAAAAGCAGAAAATAATTTCAAAAAAGCGTGGGGTGTTGTTTTATTTTTATAAGCAATTAATATCAAGCACCCCACGCTTTTTTTTAATTATTTTCTGCTTTTTTAGAGTGGTTTTTAAAGCGTGTTTTTTTGTTTTTTTAAACTATTATTTATATTTTATTTTTTAGTTCTGCTATCTACAAAAGCGTGATTTTTCAGATTTCTTTTTCATGTTTTTTTTTAATTCTTGAATTGTTATCGGTCCTCTAAGGCTACAAAGTTTAAATTAAATCTGACCGTTTGAAGTGGGTCAAAATCAAGTCTAATGGAGTTAGGAGTTGTTACAAACAAACATACAAACATACAGGTGAAGCTAATAAAAAGCGTGTAAAAAGAATGTCAATGGAATTTCTTGCCCGTTCTTCTCCGCTACGCTTTGGAACGATGGGCAACTAGCTTCATCTTTCCGACTCTTCACAATTCAAAAGTGCCTGTAATTGGTTTATTTGAAATAAATGCTATGAGTCTTGAGTTTGAGTTTGAAGCAAAAATATAAGTAGCATAAAGAGACATTGTGTTACATGTTTATTGTTTCTGGTAACTACCTCGTTGGTATAGTGGTCGCAAGTGCTACTGCTGAGCATGATGAGGTCCTGGCTCCGATTCCCAGGTTGGGCAAATTGTTATTGGGTTTTTTCATCTGAAATTTCTCAGTAGCATCCCGGTGTCTGGATTTGTTCCCGGTTGATGGCAATAGGCACGCCTCTAATTACATGAGACTTAACCATAACTGGCGAAATATGGGTGTACTATAGGTGGGTATACCTCTGCCCAAGCCGTCAGGGAAACAAGGTGTGATGTATGTATTGTTTCTGGTCAAGTAAATATATGTGTCAAACATGAAATAGACGGAAGGATGAAGCTTATATTAGTCGACTAATATATAATCTATCCTGTCTAATATGAATAGGCCCATAACTTAAATGTTTGCACAACTATCGATCAATTATAAACGCTTTAAATGTTGTAACAATTATTTACAATGTGGATTGAATTTAATTTTATAGAAATTTTGATGTTTGTGATTGTTGTACAACGCTTTGTTAAATGCATTGGGTATTTAAAAATAAAGGAAAAGTTATAGCAAACTGTTTTTTATTTAATATTTGTGTTCATACATTTTCATTTTGATTATACAATATTCCTTCAATGAGGCAGTCTCCATAATAAGTAATGAAATACTTGGCAAGATTTTAATGTTACTATAAATATAACCATTTATCCCTTAGTAAGTCTGACAACCAGTCTTACTAAGGGTTGTCGTCTTACCCAGTAACTGGGTTGTGGAGTTCCGATAGGCAGGCGCTCCATGTCATCATCCTCATTTCAGCCGAAAGACGTCCACTGCTGGACATAGGCCTCCCCCAAGCTCCGCCACTTTGACCGGTTCTGTGGTTCCCGTATCTAGCGGACTCCTGCGGCCCTCACAAGGACATTGGTCCACCTTGTGGGAGGCCTTTCAACTTTACGTCTTCCGGGGCGCGGTCGCCACTCCAGACCTTTTCGGCTCCATCGGCCATCTATTCTGCGAGCAATGTGCCCTGCCCACTGCCACTTAAGTTTGGCAATTCTTCGGGCTATGTCAGTTACCTTGGTTCTCCTGCGGATCTCTTCATTCCTGATTCGATCACGCAGGGAAACTAGAAGCATAGCCCTCTCCATTGCCCTTTGGGTGACTTTAAGCCTTCTTATGAGGCACATAAAATACTGATATTCAGCTGCATCCGGTTAGACTGGAAGCCGACCCCAACATTTTTGGGAAAAGACTGGGCAGATAATGGCGATAATAAATAGAGCCATATTAAAAACATTAATATTCAGGGTATACTTGTTATTTTATATAAAACTAGCTTTTGCCAGCGGTTTCGCCCGCCTAAACCAAAACCTTAACAAATTATACATTTAAACCTTCCCCATTAATTACTCTGTCTATATCGGCGAAAATCCATTCAGTAGTTTTTGAGTTTATCGCGAACAGACAGACGCGGCGGGGGACTTTGTTTTACAATACGTAGTGATAGGTTTAGGCCCAGTACATAATAACATCTAAATACTTACTAAATAATAAATATAGTTCGTCTACAACATCAAAGGCACGATATTTGCACATTACTTAATATTTAAGGCTAATATTATGACAACAAGGTTTTATACATATTATTCTAAGTACATAGCTGCAAAGTACTAAAAACGAATAAAGCGTAGCTGCCGTTACAAAACTAATCAAGCAAGCAACACGGGTGGGTTTTAGTCAGTAAAAATCCGACACGCCCTAGAAGTTATTTGATGATTTCCCATCACCAAAAAAAATGGCTACTGTAGTCGGGGTGAGTCAGTTTAGAGTAAAAGGGTTTTGTTATTGGCATAAACTTTAATGAAACTCAAAAAATATAACTAACACATCATTACGACACAAGAGTAGAATTCCAATGCCGCCATACTTATCATCTATCGTTCAACGCAAACTCACTTCTACCAACCTAACATTAGCCAATCAGTAGCCAGTATTCGCGCCGGCTACGCTATTATAGGTCGGCGCGAGGCGCATGCGCGAAGGTGCGTTCCAAAACGCATTATGGTAAATATCGTGCTGGCAACTTGCCTCGACCAATGCGTTCAGGGAGACGTTTAGTTACATCCGCTATACACTCCCCCTCGGGTTCGTGAAGGCGTCCTCGCTCAGGAACCCGCTCACTGACGGCAGAAACAGGCTGAACGTGACGAGGGCGGCCTCGGTTACGCTTCGGCATAACTGGATGAAGAGGCGCATCGTCTCTACTAACAAAAGGCGTAAGTTGGGACGCGTGGAACCTGCCTAGGATCTCGTTGGGTTCACTAACATGCGATACAAGGTAAGTAGTTGGACTAACTTTTTTAACCACTGTATAGGGACCGTCTCTCTTTGGTACAAACTTAGCTGATAATCCTTTAACAGCGTTACTCAAAACATGCGACTTTACCAAAACTTGATCACCAACATCAAATTCCTCGGGTTTACGACCCTTATCTGCGTAATCTTTACGTCTGTCCTGTTCCTTCTCTACTTTATCCCTAATAGAAACTAAAGAATCTACGAACCTCTTAAGGTAGGGCGTTATTTGGGGAACAAAGTTATCTTTTTCCAGGACGGCCTTGATATCGAAATGTGCGTCAACGGGTGAACGGAGCTCTCTTGCTAAGGTGAGAAAAGCCGGAGAAACACCGGTTGTTTGGCATAATGCCGAGTTCATTGCGAACCGAACAGAAGGTAAGTGGTTAGGCCACGAAGAATGTTGTGTGTCCACCAATTGGGCTAGCTGCACCTTAAGATCTCTATTTTTCCGCTCGGCCGGGTTTGCCTCAGGGTGATATAAAGGTAACAAGTCCTGTTTAATTCCCAATATATATGTACATTGTTGCATGACAGAAGACACAAATTGTACGCCATTGTCGGATATTATGCGGCGAGGTAAGCCATATCTTAGAAAATACTCCTCTATCAATGTACAAGCACAGACTACTGAGGTGGCGTCTACAAGAGCAAAAAGCTCGACCCACCGAGTAGCTGTATCTTCTACAAGCAAAATGTACTTCTCCCCCTTCTCTCCAGGAGGGAGCGGTCCAAACAAGTCGATTGCCAAAACCTCTCCCCTTTGATTTAACACTGGGGTCTGTAAAAGTCCTGAAGGCTTCATGTTTGACGACTTGTAGCGTTGGCACGTCGCGCAAGACTTAATAAAATCGGCGACAAACCGTCTCATGCCAGGGAAGAAAAATCGCTGTGAAAACTTATGCAAGGTCCGATCAATACCTTGATGGCCAGCAATGGGAGCGTCATGGCATTCCCGCAAGACATCAAGACGTAAACTCGCAGGAAGTACTAGCTGTGCTTCCTCAACATCGACATCAGGGTTGTACCTGTAAAGGACTCCTTGCTGCATGAAGTATCCTCGTTCGGACCAGCGTTTTTCTTCTACTGCATCATTATTTTCGAGACCAGTAATTATTTTTTTTATTTCAAGGTCTTCTAACTGAGCAAGTCGGAGATCAGCAGGACTTCTAGTGGGTAAATCAACGACGACGGAACAAATACCACACTGATCTTTACAGTTTTCCTTGCAGGCAGGACGACTTAGTGTGTCAGCGACCACGTTGGCCTTGCCTGAAGTGTACTCGAACTGAATATTAAACTCCTGTAACTTCAGTGCCCACCGAACTAATCTACCTGATGGCGACTTCAAGCTCAATAACCATTTAAGAGGTTGGTGGTCGCTACCTACAATAATTTGTTGACCTTCAATATATCCTCTAAATCGATCGACTGACCATACTACCGCAAGAGCTTCCCTCTCGGTAGTGCTGTAATTACGCTCGGCAGGGCTCAGAAGGCGGCTTGCATATTCAATAGGGCGTTCGTCCTTGCCTTCACCCTGTAACAATACTGCACCGAGAGCGTAATTGCTTGCGTCTGTACGTAAGATAAAAGGTTTACTATAATCAGCTTGGACAAGTATAGGCGCAGACGTTAAGCGATTTTTAAGCTCCTGAAACGCCTGATTTTGCTCAGGGCCCCATACCCAAGTCTGATTCTTTTTTAACAGGCGAGTAAGGGGTTCAGCTACCTCTGAAAAGTTCAAAATGAACTTTCTGAACCACGAACAGGTCTGAAGAAACGTTCTGAGGTGACGTAGCGAACTAGGTGCTTTCATGTCCGCCACAGCGCGAACTTTGTCATGATCAGGCGAAACCCCATCCTGAGTGATGACATGACCCAAGTATTTCACTTCTTCGCGCGCAAAAACACACTTTTCGCGATTGGCGCGAAGATTGAACATGCGCAACCTCTCAAAAACTGCACGTAAGTCAGCGACGTGTTGATCGAAACCTTCTGATATCACGAGTAAATCATCTTGGTAAGCTAATAAAGTGACATTCTTAAGTGAGGCGCCAGAGCGTAGCTTGTCTATAAGCCGTTGAAAGGTGGACGGAGCGTTTTTCAACCCAAACGGCATCCTTTTAAATCGGTATGTACCAAAAGGAGTCAAAAAGGCCGTTTTATCTCTGTCGCACTCCCTGACTGACACATTCCAAAATCCACTTCTCATATCTAAGGTACTCATGATGCAATTGCGCTTGGTAGACTGCACTAACTCGTCTATAAGCGGCATCGGGTATACATCGGTTTTTGTTACCGCGTTAAGTTTGCGATAATCTACACAGAAACGAATTTGGCCGTTCTTTTTAGGCACTAACAATGCTGGAGAGCCCCATGCCGATTCGCACTCTTCTATGATGTCGTCAGCTAACATCTTTTCTATTTCCACCTGCATAATCTTTTTTTTTGCAGGAGTGAGCCTATACGGAGGAACCGCGATAGGTGCGTGATCGTCGGTGTCAATGACATGTTCTGCGAAGGTCGTCGGTTCACCTTTTAACTCAAATACGTCCTTATTTTCAGAAAGGAATTGAGCAAGAACGTGACGCTGCTCATCGCTAAGATGTGACGCTTCCCCATCCCTAAGTATACTATTAATAGGCACACTCTCAACGTGGTGTGCTTTTTCAAAGAGAAGATCGAACTGCTCAACACTGTCAGCAAAGTGCCATTTGGCATTACCGAAATCAACACTAATATTAAACTGTATTAAAAAATCTATACCTAAAAGACTTTCATTATTGTCCGAATCAGGAAAAATTAAAAAATTTACGAGCCTGGTTCTACCTTCAAGAGTCACATTAACCTCGGTAGTAAGTACATTCATTAACTTACTGCTACCATCTGCTAGTTTTACATTTTCCCTACGAGAGGACATAGGATGATCTTTGGCCTTCAGGAGAGCGTATAGCGTATGGCCAGCAACGCAGCTTTTAGCTGCCGAATCTGCCAAAGCAGTACCGTTTTCACCTAAAATACTAATCTTTAGCACGGGCCGAAGATAAGATCGAACATTACTACGATTACCGAAAGAAGTTTGCGAATCACTGGTAATTCCGCACAAATGTTGACAACCGTTAGCGTTTTTAAGATCGATTACATTTTTAGAAACAAATTGAGAACCCCCTGTGTCCTCGGCAAAATGTTCACAATTACTTGCAATATCAGAAATATATTGAGCGTCTCTGGTAATGTTACAAAATGGCTTATAATCACTGGAAACAGGCATGAAATCGCGAGCGCAAGACTTTGATCCGACGGAATTACCAGAAAAAGATTGACAACCATTAAACATTACCGACCGCGACGTACTATTGTTAACCTGTAACGGTGACGCGTACTCCCCCTGATCGCAAGTACTAGTAGTACAAACACACACTTTTGGATTACTACATAAACATACGATAGGTTTCTTAATAATATGATCAAAACACGAACAACGATTATTAACACCAACATAACTAATATCGAAATTATCATTTAAAGACACAGAAAGAGGATTATCGTTATCAGAGACGCAAGAAATCCTTTGTGATCTAAAATTATTATTCTTAAAACTACTACACGGTAAAACACGATTTTTACAAGAAACTTCAACATTTAAAAATTTAGGTACACTATTATTGGAACAGTTAGTACCTACAACGACAGCATTAGAATTAGGAACACAAGTAACACAACTATATTTAATAACAGAATCCCCTGCGAGATGCGCAGGGTTACCTCTAGTTTCGTGATAAGACGTGCACTGGTCGACGCTAGGGAGCGCGGTCGCGCTCGCACCGGCAAACATCACGCTACCTCGCGGCGGCGGCGGCAGCGGTGGCGGCGGCGGCGGCGGGGTGGGCGCTTGCGGTGGCGGTGCGTTCACGTATCGTTTGTCGCCATGCACGTGCACAGGGCGCGTGCGATGCGACCCGGTGCGACCGGTCGGCACACGAGATTCACGCGCCGAAGACAACGAGTAGAACGATGAATGTTCCTTATTTTTCACATTATTAGCGTTACACTTTGAGCACTTCGACTTAATGACATTCGCGGCACCACAACCGTAACATTTTATGTCTTTCACGTCCTCATTCTTTAAGTTATTTTTGTTACTCTTTACTAATTTTTCGCACATATCTTTTGTGTGACCATTACGTTTGCAGTAAACACAGAACGACTTCACATTCCCTGCCTTTTTCGTTGAGTCACCCGTGTGACTACCGGCGGTGGCAGAGGAGGAGCGGGGAACAGAACTCGAAGAGGCAGTACGCGCAGGCTCGATGGCGGCGGCGGCGCGTGATCCTACTTCGCGATCAGGCGACGACTTTTGCGATAGGCGGTCATGTTGTGACTCGTTTAGCGAGTCTTCTACAGCTCGCGCCTTTTTCAGCAACTCGTCGAATGTTGAAACTGCAGCTCTGTCGATACGCTTGCGGATGCGGCGGTCCAGCAATCCAAAGGTCATATCTAACTCGACACGTTCGCATAAGTCTTCATGTGGAAGCTTGCCAAACAAGGCTCGGACTTTAGCAATGAATAAATCCGTATTTTCTTTGCCTTGTACTAGGGAGAACAACTCTAGGTATATCCGAAAAGGCGGGCGACGATCACCATATGCACTTTGGAGTTTAGTTATAGCTTCATCCCATGTCTTCGTAGTGCCCTTGACGCCCTGCCACCATGTTCCTGCTGAAGAAGTGAGCAGCATCGACATACCTAAAAGAGCGTTCGCGTCGCTTATGTTTAGGCATGACTTGTAAACTTCGATGGCATCGATAAAGTTTTCCACGGATTCCTCAGGATTACCGCTGAACTTGGATGAGCATTTCGAAAAGTTTGCTGTTGACTTCACAAGAGCCTCGGCGGCGTCCGATGGTCGCGGCGTCGACGAACGGAATTCGTGAAGGACTTGATTGAAAAATTCTGCTTGCGACTGGTTGATAGATGTTAACAAGGTCGCAAGGACGTCTTGTGTCATAGTTATATTGTTGGATCGCTCAGATTCTTCCGAATTTGATTCCTTGCGAGTCCGCGGCATTTTGCAAAACACAAGTACCTACGTAAGTTTTCACTTGACGAACTTTTTGCAAAACTAACGAGAAAGTTTGATCCACATAACAAAAACCACTGAAACACACGTTGGGTGCCAAGATGTAGTCGGGGTGAGTCAGTTTAGAGTAAAAGGGTTTTGTTATTGGCATAAACTTTAATGAAACTCAAAAAATATAACTAACACATCATTACGACACAAGAGTAGAATTCCAATGCCGCCATACTTATCATCTATCGTTCAACGCAAACTCACTTCTACCAACCTAACATTAGCCAATCAGTAGCCAGTATTCGCGCCGGCTACGCTATTATAGGTCGGCGCGAGGCGCATGCGCGAAGGTGCGTTCCAAAACGCATTATGGTAAATATCGTGCTGGCAACTTGCCTCGACCAATGCGTTCAGGGAGACGTTTAGTTACATCCGCTATACTACGTATTTTTTTCATAAACTAGAAAACTCCGGTGAAAATGATCGTTAAAATGCTTGTTCTTTCAACTAGATTCAACGAAAAAACGACGGAAAGTATTTATTCACAGAATAAATATAAACAATATTTTGCTTTATTAACCTAACTCTTTTATGCTATGAAAAATAATAATTATACTTATGTGAAAAGCTTTTCTTGAAAAGGTTTTCAACTCTCCTTTTATTGGTGCTGTAAAAAGAGAACGAGAACACCAAATGAGTATAGCGTCGAAAATCCCTTGCAACAGTCCAAAATAATCATTGCAACGACCTATGAGGATAGCTAGCTGGATAATATTCAAATATTGATAAGAAACTGTAACTTTACGAGCAACTGACGTACAAACCTATGGCAGATGTGCCAAACTAAAACTGTAGCTGTAATAGGCTTCCAAGCAAAAAACTTTAAATTACTCCGATATCTTATAAGTTACGTTGTTACCTACAACGTAACTTGTAAGATATCGGAGTAATTTAAAGTTTTTGATATAATTCAAATTAACACATATTTCATTCCTTCTTTTCTCAAGCGTGTTATCTCATTAAAAGTATTTAATTTGTTTAAAGATCTCCGAACGTGTTATATTAATAAAACAGCAAAGCCAAAACAAATTATATACTTAGCTATCTATCTAACATATTTTGTATGAGTGTCGCTTTTCATGTCTGACAGTATGACCGGGTTGCTAGTAATAAATAAAATACGATTTAATTTCGTATTATGGCACTACAAAAGTTGAGCGAACAGTCTGTCCTACAAAGCAAGATTATTGCGTCAACCCAATTTATACAACGGCACAATATCAATAAAATTAATAATGTAGCACATAATTATTCAATATTGTATGACTGTGTATACATATAACTGATTAGAAGAAACCACAGCCAGTACCAGAACATGAACGAAATAAATAGAGAAAGAAAGGATTGTAGCACGTGGATTTCCGTCGTCGACGTCTGCCTGAACTAGATACTAAAACTATAAATACCTACTGTGACTTTTTTATGATGATTGTGATTATTATCACTGTAATTTGAAAACTTTGTAAAAGCCAATTATTTTTAAAAGAGTAACCGTGGAGTTTCTTGCCGGTTCTTCTCCATAGGAAGCGACAAATTGGAACCGTGCACCTAGCTTCTGACGTTTCATAAGTGCCCATGCAGGTTTATGTGAAATGAAATATTTTGATTTTGATGGCGGAACAAAAAAGTATAAAGGGGCCGGGCCATCCATAAATTACGTCACACAAATTTTATGGTTTTTGACCCCCCCCCCTTCCTTTTCACAGGTGGTCACACTTGTGAAACCCCCTCCCCCTTGTGTGACGTCACATATTTTTCAATTTAAAATTTAGCAGTAATAAAATGAAAACAGCAGTTTTTCCATTTTTTTTATTACAAAGATTTTAAGATGTGACGTCACAAAGCTTTTGACCCCCCTGTCCCTTGTCACACAATGTCACATTTCGTTGACTCCCTCCCACCCCCTTAACGTGTGACGTAATTTATGGAAGGCCCCAAAGATGTCCATGGCTTTTTTCCAGTTCTGGAAGGGTTTGTAGTGGTACTTTGTTAATTCTTACTTCCAAACATACATTTAAACTTACGCAGGCACATTTAAAACCTTATAATAAAATACGATAACTGATACAAGGATCTTTTGGCGCCAATGACATTGATGGGGGCGTTGTTGGTAACCATTTAACACAAAAATCGTATTGAAAGAACAAGATGGCGGCGTCAGATCTAATTTTAGCGCGCCAAAAGATCCTTGTACCGTTGTAGGTACACATATTAACTAATCCACGCTGTCATGGAAGGACTATTATTTAAAGTCGTGTCCACAACAACAAAGTATGCAGATTTACATCAAATACTGGCAAGATTCTAGCGAGCTGGTTCAGATGGGTATAGCAGTCTCTAAGTACGCCATCTTCATCAACCGGTAGAGGCTGTTGATCATCGTCAGGTAGTACAGGGAATACACTGAAAATATAAAGAAAAAGGGATATCATTAGAAGAAAAAGAAATACAGGGCCAAATTGAATTAGCTGGCGAAACTTCAAAGACATGATGGTATCGATAACTAAACATGATTAAAAAAATACAGACTTTTCTACTCATGCTTCAAGTATCAAAACATCAGCGGTCGTTGACCCCAAAACAAGAATCGTTTTTTTTTTGTTAGTTGTGTTTAGATATCGATCCAATCAAGTTTGCGGAGTTTCGCTAGCTAATTTAATTTGACCCTGTATAGGATTCTGGGTTTTTCTCACAGTAAAGTCGACTGCTACATAAGATATACACGGTGCTCCACACCTGTTTGGCTCAGAATGATTTGGCAGGCGTCAAAATTGAACTTAATGTAGAAATACATAAGTGTCTATATAAAGCCACTCGGATTAGCTCGAATAGTACCGAGCAGACCCGAACATGAATCGAAGCGAGTGATGCCGCACGAAGTTTGCCGAACGGCACGATCCGAATAAAAGCCGAGTTTGTGTAGGAATCGCTTCGAGCCGGCTTTGTTGTTAAAGAAATAATTCCCGATCGAATGTCCCCCGACCCGACCCGATGTGACCCGATCAAGCGTCTAGAGCCTCGTAACTGCGCCGCTGTTCATGTGTTTGCCGGTCACGGGTCCATGCGTAGCGTGTGTGATGATCCCGTCTACATAAAGCTGATTTGCATCCGATACCTCACCCTTCAGGTCCAGTTGAAAACCAGCGCCAGGAACTAGTTATCTAGCATTTTTGCTGTACTGGGCCTTTTTGGCGCAGCCGTGAGGCACACGTTCCTGGTAATTCCTTACATCACACTTTCTATATTTTAATTGATTTATATTTTTAAATCTGCTGTGTAATATATTTTAAATTGTGTGATCTTTAGGTTATGCTAAATAAATATATTTTCTTACTTCTTCTTTAATTTTATACAAAGTGAAGTAAGCGGTGCCTTGACACGGTACATCCCCGATTCCAAACTGTCGTTAACGCACAAAAGCGCAGATGCCTTGCCATTGCGTCATTTTTTATTTAACTTCAACAGTATTAAGTACGCAGTCATTTGTTTATTTATATATTCAATAAGTACACCAACAGCATGTAGATAATATAATATTTGCATAAAGACTCATGCAGACTAGCACGACGCGACACTGGTAGAACAATTTCCATGAAAACGTCATGGAAATTGTTCTACAACTGTCGCGTCGCACCTGTTTGTAGAAGCCTTAAAACAGTATTTAAGTACTGTGGTAATAAGTACTCCCAATGTACTACTGTGTGTAATACACAAATTACACAGGGTGGCAGAGACACCGACACACAAACGATAACCTTGAAATCAGTACATTATTCTCGACCCCTTTGCATTGAAGTATTTCGTCGGTTATTTTTTTTTAATCAGGTGCCTCCAGGTGCTTCCAGGTGCTTCCAGGTGCTTCCTACAGAAGTGGAATATCTACGTGGTCGTTTTTTTTAAAGCTTCTTCTTCGTCGTGTATATGATTCCGTTTGTTGATTAAAACGAGCTTCGACCAGAATTCGGCCACTTCGACAGCGTTATCGTTGGCCTCGCGAAGGTCTTTCATACTGTAGGTGTTATTGCAAAAAGAGCACGACAAGAGGTGGGGCATAGTTTGCAATGTGGCTCCACAGTCGGACTGCATCTCATCGATCAGTGAATGGTCTAATGTAGCTCTCAGATAAAAGGGGTGGTTGTTGTGTTCAGTGTCAGTACCTCGCCATTTTATTTTAAGTTTTCTTAGGTGATGCGCAAGATTGCGTTTTAGAGGGATTAGGCCTTGGAGCATTGTTCTCGTAATATTTGGTGAGATTTTTCAGAGCCATTTCAAAGGTTTTTTTCAGCATCCTCGAAGTTTTTTACCTTACGCTAGAATTCAACGCCGCGCCGTGAGGTCCCTGAATCTATGGTAACAGGCTACGATTTGTGTCACTTAGTTCCATTAATTTATAAAATTGTAAATTATTAAAATAAGTTGTTTTGAGTTATCGGGAGCAGGACCTGAATTATCTGCCGGTAGGTCTACAAGTATTTGCTTCAAGTATTTAACCTTATTTTCGCCGAAATGCCAGCCAGTTGATCATATTCTAAAATACAAGCTCTGGCTACAATCATGACACTTCTTACCTATCCACCAGAAGGAAACAGTCACCTAGTCTAAACAACAAATTAAGTACGATAAAAAAACTTTCTTGCTAATAGGTACATAACATAACCTCACGACTGTATTCCCCGAAGGGCCCGAGCACATAGGTGTACCTATATCACACCCACATTTCGGTAATTATTTATCTTTCAGTCCCATGTAATAGAGAGCGAGCCAATTGCTATCAACCGGGGAATCTAGACTCCGATTATTCAACTGAGAAATTCCTGATTGAAAATCCCAATAACACGTGCGTGTATGTGATCGGGCACGCATTTTATGCCTGCAGGGTTTTATTTAGGTATTAAGTAATGTTTACGTTTTTGTTATTATTATTTATTTCTGCTTGTGTACATAGGTACACAAGCAGAAATAAATATAGCTTGCGATGTTTTGTGTTTTGTAATGTGTATTACTTACTATTGTACAGAATCAAGTTCTTTTAACTTAACCGACAGCAGTGCTGCTGGGGAGTTTGTAGCGCCACTTTCTTCTTCCCAGCTAAAGCACTAGGAAGTGGTGAAGGGCGGGCGTTTTGGAAGAATGTCTTATATAATTTGCCGTTCAAATAAATGCAGACTCTCAGCCTAGTTTGAATAAATGTAATTTTTCTTTGTTTGATTTAACACTTTGCTTAACCTGGGATTCGAAACGAGGACCCCATGCTCAGCAATATAGCGCTTGCGACCACTAAACAAACGAAGCAGTCTTACAAGTACCTAGAGTATAAAATACTCTTTGAGACTTCACTTTGACAGTTGTTACGGGTCGTCAGAAGCTTGAAAGTGTGATAAACCAGTCGTACCAAAGAATTTCGTATTACCCAGTAACTAGGTTGTGGAGTTCAGATGAAAATTAAATGAAAATATATAGAAATATATATGAAAATAGATAGGCATTAGCTCCATATATAATACTGGAACTCAGTTGCAACCGGCTAGACAACATAGTTGGGAAAGGACTAGGCTGACTGATAGACTTACAAGCTCCAGCGATCAACAGGATCACAATGAGGGCGATGTGCCCAGGACCCTTCAGGAAGTCATCCAGTCTGAACAGGCACGTCACTATGGCAACCAGGAATATGCAGAATATGAACACTGAGTTGAACACCATGGACCACTGCAGTTTTGATGGACGTTTCTGAAAAGAGAAGAGATTACTGGTTGTTTTTTAATTGGAACGAAGTTGTTTATTGTAGCTTGCGAAAGGACTAAATTTGCAGAAATCGTGACGTAACGAAAATTTAAGAAGTTTACATGGTTTTTGAGGGTGCTAAAGCCGATAGCGAGGCCAAAATGAAAATTCAAGATGGCGACAACTTTATAAGAGTCTCTAAAAACTTATGTTACTAGAGGGCTCTGTGTTAAAACGCGTGTTAAATTCCCTCTGCTTCTTTCTATAATGACTGAGAGTGTGTGTGCGTGCTAGTATCGCGTAAGGAACTTCGTTCTTGAGGGCGGTCCCCGACACCACACGTATTTTATTTCCAGTTTTTATCTACTACAAAGCATCTTTTATAACTGTTTTTAATTAAAGAAACGCTCTGTGTTACTGAGTAGTTCAAGTAAAAATGATTATAATGACGATGAATAAAAAAATATCAAAATGTTTATTTCAGTAACATAAAAATACGTTCACATTAGGTCATTTCCATTTAAGTATGAAATATACTTTTGCTAGAAAGTTTCGCTTTTCCACTAGTTACGACTTGCAATATAGGCTGATGAATTAGGATTTAGGTATTTGTAAAATTCTTCAATCCATCAGCTCAGTAAGCAATTTAGTTACCGGCCTTTTACTAGCACGATGAGTGATTATTTACCATTGGCCGGTTTGACACAGTTATCCTTCTTGATCTGCTCTGTCTGTGACATCATAATCAAACAAAATTGCCTCAAAAAATACGATGCCAAACAATGATTCAAAAGAAGGTTGCTGATGGCCGATAGCTTATAGAACATAATCGTGATCAGTTGCAATCTCAGCGACAATCAATGACAAAATACTTGTCAAAAATGTCTGTAAATTATAAGTAGGTATAGCGCTACAAGGTTATTTTAGCGCGTGGCCCAAATTGGAACTAGCGCCGCCATCTTGTTTTTTGAATGCATTTCAAATGACATTTTACAAAACGACACAAACAACCAACATATCCTTGCAGTAGTGTATTTTTGACTATATTGACTATTTACTCAAGAAAAATGGACATTGTCCCTATGGTTGTCTTCTGGCTTTCACGTTTGACGTCATAATCAAACAAATTTGTCCTCACCAGTACAATACCGAACAGCACGATAAGGTTGCTGATAGCCGACAGTGTCGAGAACATGACCATGCTCATGGATAACAGGTTGTTTTCTGGCTCCCTCTCTCTGTGACGTCATAATAAACTAAAGTGGCCTCACCAGCACAATACCGAACAGCGCGATAAGGTTGCTGATCGCCGACAGTGTCGAGAACATGACCATGCTCATGGATATCAGGTTGTCTTCTGGCTCCCTCTCTCTGTGACGCGGCAGGTTCCATGCCCCGGCTGCGATGTTAGCTGCACAGGCCAGCTGGAAAAACAAAGGAAAGGGTGAAACATGGTTAAATTGAATAAACTGGCGAAAGTGATGCGTACTGGGTACCTTATCATGAAAGTGTGCTAGGCAATTTGGGGTGCTGGATCCGAGACGCGAGCCTAGTGTGAATTTGTGCTTCAAAATACAATGGTTGCGCCTTTCAATTTTTTATTTTTGAATGGGCCTGCTCTTGGCCTCGGTTATTTATTTATATTAATATACTTTATTGTACACCACAAAAAAACAAGGTACACTACAAAATATACAATGGGCGGCCTTATCGCTTTCCGCGATCTCTTCTAGGCAACCTTGGCATGGACAGTGATTAGTCTGGGCATAAAATGCAAAAAATGCGCATGATGGAAAGTGACTTTAGGGTAGTCCCTAAAGCCGGGGCTATGTTATGTTCCAAGAGGGAAGAAGAGGGAAGGTTTTATAACTTTGTCACAACTCTATAAATTCAGTACGCTTGCAACCTGAGTAGACATTCCGCTTTATGCAATTAATTGGCTGTAAGATTTCCTGTTTTTCGACCTATTAATTGCTCTGATTGAAAGATACGTCGTAATTTCTTAACACAATGACAATTGCAAGGTCTTTCATTTTGATAATTCACCATATATCATTGCGTTATTTACGTTGTCGTGGAGATTTTTTTAACATTATGAAGTATTTAGGTATTTATTTTACAATGTATTAGGATTTTTTTATTATAAAAGAAAGTGTGTTACGCCATTGGGATGAAGAAGTTTTAGTAGCTGCTCTTGCACGGCATCGTCGGTATTCGGCTTGGCCAGTTGGCCAAGCCACAGCTCCACTCAGGGCGCACCGTCAAGATAGTCCCCACTACGCGAGGTTGTAGAGTTCCATCTTCCTACTTGGGGACGGAGGCGGTTCAGAGACTTCCAAGGGGGTCACAGAAGGTTGGACCCTGCGGAAGGACGCTTCCTTGGTGGTAGATATTGAGCGAGTAGAGGGCGAATATCCTGCCACATTTTGTAACGACCAACGGCCCGGTTTCCTGGTTAGAAACGCTGCCATTTTTAGGACGCTGTATCTGCTTTAGAGTCGTTGCGTTCGTAGTTTTGTCAACAAAACACAGAGAACCTTATAATATTTATAAACATTTAACATTATGAATTTAAAAGTTTAATGCAGTAGTTTACACAAATAGTAAGTACTACTACGTCTTGTTCTTATTGAGGTTGTGTTTATTCTTTGCGTCATGTTTACCGCAAAAACATGTATTTTCTTTTTAATAATAACAACTGACTTAAGATGAACAATACGCGGGCTTTTATTTTCCTGTATAGGTACCTCTACTACCTCTGAAGGTACTAATTACGTTTGTCGACTGTACCTTTGAATAATTATCAGTTACCGCATACCACGCGCATTATTAATTCCTGCAATAGGCACCTGTCACACGACGAACGAGGGAGCGACCAGCTAGCAACGATTTTATCACCAGAATATTTACATCGCCGGCGAGTACTCATTTGTCGCAACAACAAGAGCTATCAAATAGAGTATTCGCTCAGTGACGCTCGCTTGGCGGGCAGATCACTCCCAGAGAGACTCACGCTTGGTACAATCGCATACTTCCGATTCCTTCCGAGCGAGTAAGGTGGATTACACACTATACAACGCGGGAAACGGAGCGAAATTTCACATATCCAAAAACAACCATTTAGCACTTGACTCTAACAAAAATTTGCTTTTTAAAGCTTAATATTTCTAAAATGGATCCGAGAAATCGAAAAACGTTTATCAAACCCGCAATATTTTTGAAAGACATTATGTCTAACGACACCCCACTTTACGTGAAGAGGAGTTTACCGTATATTCTTTTTTTTCAAGATTGTTTCACGACTTTGTCAGCGTGACTATAAGTATATCTATCACAAATTACAGCTTTCTAATACTAAGAGTCTCTGAATTAAGCTGCGGACGGACATTGCAAAACTATGTTTTTGTTCCTTGTTGACTACGGAACCCTAAAAACCACATGCGGCGCACGTTTGTAGTCTGCCTTAGTAATCGCTATTCTCCCTCGCTCACTCGCTGCTCGTCAATTCGTTTGTGCCTTGTATATACAACAATATGTGAACGTGATGAGCTTTATATGTCAACCCGTCATTGTTGATACAATGATACATTCAGTGATTTATGAGCGAGTGCAAACAATGCATATCTATAAAAGTGTAGATACTCATTAACAATTAATTATTGTTGTACTATAATTTGTGGTTTTACGATAAGGTTTAATAAACAATTGGCAAGCAATTGCTTTAATTTACCTAGAGTTTTCCTTGTCTAGAATAGCCGGCTAACCGTTGGGTTGGGTAAAGCCGCTTTTACAGTACACCATATTTGGGGCCCGGTATTTAGGGGTGTGTTTTTAAATAGGGTCTCGTCCACACAATTCCGATCTAGGGAATAGTCCCTGAATATCGTAGCGTATTAGTCGACTCGCACGAATTAAATCGCCCGAATCAGTTATATAATTATAACAGGCACGTTTTGAATAAAACGTTATTGAAACAACGAAAAGTTAAGGAAAAAGTACACTAACTTTATTACATAAATACAAAATGTGCCAGTTGCCTAATACGAATTACTGGTATTGTCGATTACCACAAATAAATTAACTTCGTGCGAGCCGCCTATAGAAAATATTATACCTATTACTAGCTGACCCGTGTCCACTTCGTTTGGCGGTAAACATTCTTAAATCACTCAATAGATTACGACACGGTCGCGGTTTCATACCTATGTCGTATTATCTCTTTAACCATTCGTCCAAATTATATGCGTTAAAAGGAAAAAGTCTTTTGTTTTAAACACTTGAGACGATAAATGTACCTACTTATTTTGATAACAATTCATAATTGTTGATAATATGACCAATAAACATGACCTAACGATTTAAATTATTTTTTTAATATAGGTAAAAAACTACTTTTTGTGACTTAAATATAAAAGTTAGATATATGCTGTCGATGACTTTTTTGTAGGCATTATCAAGCCGACCGTTTTTTCTCTGACTTACTTTACAAATCCGACTACCACGAAAAAGTCTTTTAATTTTTCGGGTTAATATATAGCGCATGACACTCACAAATAACGTGGCTTTGTATCGGTAAAATAATTTTCAAAATCGGTTCAGTAGATCCAGATTTTTTTTTTTAAACGTTACCCCACACTAGGAATTACTCGTGTATTGTGGGTGCTTTTACAAACATTTAAACTCACATACACAAACAGCCAGACCCGGAACAACTACTTGTAGGTCATACAAATATTTGTTCCGTGCGGGAATCGAACCCGCTACACGCAGCACAGCAGTCAATCGCTTAACCACTGTGCCAACTGCGCTGTCAAAGAAATTACTCCCTAATAACCTCACAAACTCACAAACTCTTTATAATATTAGTATAGATTTAAAAGTAGATAATGATTCTCCCGATTCGGGCGATTTAATTCGTGCGCGTCGTCTAATAAACCAATATCGTGACTAGCGTATTAGGGGTATATTTATATTTGCAGTCAATTTCAGAAGCCGTGTAAGTCAAGTCCATGGATGGAACTGTGAAGCATTGAGCATGTCGCCCTCGTAGCAATATACTACTAGCTTTTATCAGCGGCTTCGCTCGTGGCCTGGATGGTTTTACCAATTTAGAAACCGTTGCGGGGAGTCCCACGATGACGTATGATCCGTGTGAATAGAACTAATAGTCGTGCTGGTCAACAAATTCAAGGTCGCTCAGCGCGCTATGGAAGTAGGCACTGCTCTTAGCTTCATTGAAGGATAAAATCAGAGTTATAAGTTATCCGGAAAAGAACCGGGGTTACTGACATGGCTTGCAGAGTAAGCAAGCTGAAGTGACAGTGGGCTGGCCATGTATCTCGAAGGACCGATGGCCGGTGGAGCAGACGAGTCCTGGAGTGGAGATAGCGGATCGGTAAGCGTAGTACGGGTAGCCCTCCAGCTAGATGAACCGAAGGATATTATAGCTTGCAACTACTTTATTAAAACAATTTTGTGAGTGTCCAGAGTAGTCAACTCTTGTACATCACTATCTCATGAAATCTCAACTCAAAAATTTATTTCACCTACAAAAAATTATGTTTGCTTGTATACCAAACAACTTGTTTGACTGTCCGCAGGGCTATTTGTGTCTAATCTCGTACGGAGTGGTCTGGTTTCTCTGGAAGAGCTGTCAAACAGATATACTAATGGCAATTTACTGAGTATGTTTTCATAAATGATGAAACTGATTGATTTGATGCATTATCATTTTGAGCGGTGGAAAATGAACTAAAAGCTATTAACTATAACTGACGGTGCGAGGTACCTATTATAGTTAATTATTATGTGGAAGAAGGGAGAACCAGAAAGCCCCCGCAAAACAGAATCCATTTTTACTCGCTTTATATTAGCTTCACTTGTATGTTTGTTTGTTTGTATGTTTGTATGTAAGCGACTCCTTTGGACGCTATTTTGACCCACTTTAAACGGTCAGATTTCATTTAAACTTTGTAGACTTATCGAGGACCTATGAAAATTCAAAAATTTAAAAAACAATAGAAAAAAATAATTAACAAAACTTAAAAATCATGCTTTTGTAGTTGGCAGAACTAAAAAATTGTCTAAAAAATTTAATTCTATTAAAAAGCGTGGGGTGCTTGATATGAATTGATTATAAAAATACCTCAAAAAGCACCCCACGCTTTTTAATAGAATTAAATTATTTTCTACTTTTTTAGTTTGGTTTTTAAAGCGTGTTTTTTAGTTTTTTTAAACTATTATTTATTTACTATTTTTAAGTTCTGCTACCTACAAAAGCGTGATTTTTAAGTTTTTTTTTTTCAATTTGACTGCCCAAAAGGCCAAAACCGCAATGTTGGATTTGAATGCTCGGCTAAGCGCCGAGAGTTGAAAATCAAGTGCAATCATATTCAGACACAACTTTTAGGTGTCGTACCTATAGAGTAACTGTAGACGAGCATAAACCTAACTGGAACAGTGGTTAGGATTTTAGCCGAATCCTTAAATGGAGTGACGGATAATTTTATGGGGTTTCGACCTTAAAGGGAAAACAGACATTTATGAGATATCTTCCTTTTCTATTTGGTTTAGTAATTTGATATCGCAATTATAATGCGCCCACATGTCGCGCAATTTGGTTTGATGAAATGATTGGCGAGCAGACCGAGACAGTCTTCACATGCTTTTCAAATACACATGCACAATGACCAGCGACATAGTTGCGTAACACATTAACAGTACGAAGGGCTTTCGTTTTTACAGTTCAACAACAATCATTGCGTTACTGACGTTGTTGAGCAGAGTAATTTTTGCACATAAGAAGCAATGGATTAGCAATATCCTTCAAAATAATTTCGATTATGATTGATATTGTGGTACAAAATGAGGGTACCTACAGACTTAGTAAACATGTCTGTTATTTTAAACTTTTCTTTTGTGGGAGAATGAAAGTCACGATAACTTTAGAAGCTAGAGTTAATAGTATAAAACGAATGTTTGTTTGTTTGTCCGTTACGAGTTCCAATACTTTTTAATCAATAAACTCAGTAGTTTTTCCTTTCTGCGTCTCAATTACATGAAACTTTAAATACCACCTTGGTTTGTAGTTAGGTAAGTAGGTACAGTTATAATCCACTAAGATCGAGGTGGCTACATAATGGCCACTGTGTGTAATTTACACATAAATTATGACAGACTGCTTAATTTACACATAAATTATGACAGACTGCTTAATTTACACATAAATTATGATAGACTGCTTAATTTACACATAAATTATGACAGACTGCTTAATTTACACATAAATTATGACATACTGCTTAGTTTACACATAAACATAACACATCACGCTTTGTTACCTCGAAGGATTGGGTAGTGGCATACCTTTAGTTCACCCACTTTTCGCCAGTTATGTTTAAGTCCCATGTAATAGATGGCGAGCCTTTTGCCATCAACCGCTGACAAATCCAAACTCCAGGCTGCTGCTGAGAAATTCTAGATAGAAAAACCTAATAACCTGGGAATCCAACACAGGACCTCGTGCTTAGTAGTAGCGCTTGCGACCACTACACCAACGAGGCAGTAAATTAACTAGTAACAAAATAATTAATTTTTTGGAATAATTTACTTGTAACTTAAAAGGGATTTGATGGAAACTGCTGTATTATAAACCGATTTTTTTAAATTAGCCCACACTGTCTCAATGCTGAGTAATGGTCTCCCCCAAATCCTTCCAAGCATATTTTTCCAACCAGATCGCATGTTTTTCACCAGAAAATATGAATACTAAGAAGTACTTAATACTATATAGACGCCAGCACAGTATCACGTCCACTGCGGGATATAAGCCTCCCCCAGGCTCCTCCAATTCGACCGGTCTTGTGCTTCCCACATCCAGCGAATTCTCGCGGCCTTCACAAGGTCATCGGTCCACCTTGTGGGAGGCCTTCCCACTCTACGTCTTTTGGTACGCGGTTGCCACTCCAGAACCTTTCGGCCCCATCGGCCATCTGTTCTGCGCGCAATGTGCCCTGCCCACTGCCACTTAAGTTTGGCAATTCTTCGGGCTATGTCGGTTACCTTAGTTCTCCTGCGGAACTCTTCATTCCTGATTCGATCGCGTAGGGAAACTCCGAGCATAGCCCTCTCCATTGCTCTTTGGGTGACTTTAAGCCTTCTGATAAGGCCCATTGTGAGCGACCACGTTCTGTACCATAGGTCATCACTGGCAACACACACTAGTCAAAGACTTTCGTCTTGAGACACAGCGGTATTTGGGACGAGAAGATATTGTGAAGCCTCCCGAACGCTGCCCACCCGAGCCAGCACACCAAGCTATCTCAAACTGTCAAATTTTCCCAACTGAACAAGACAGATTTTTTTTTTTTTTTTTTCTGGGTGGGAAATCATCAAATAACTTCTCCCGCTCTGGGTGGAGCGGGAGGGCGTGTCAGACTTTTACTGACTAAAACCCACCCGTGTTCCCTCAGTTGCCTGTGTGCCAGGGGCGGCGGTATCTCTTTCGAACAACCCGCACCCCTGGCAGAACAAGACAGATTGGGCTCGCTTGATGTGCTGGCATCTGTACATAGACAGAAAATGGACTGCGCGTTCCGTATTCAGTTGTGCAGTGAATACAGACCGAAAAGTACGAGAGAGACAAAGTGAATGTGCGGCCAGTAGCTGTCTCTTTCTAGTATGTTATTACAGGCTTGCAGGAAAGAGACAGGTATTGGCCGCACAGTCGCTTGGTCTCTTTCTAGAGAGTGGTCACTTTTGTGAGGATAAGCTCAGTTTATTCTCTATGTATATGGTACTGTACTTACAAGCTACCTACGTATGACGAATACGATGACGTCAGAGCTCCGATGCGAAAGAGGCGTCAAACAAAATATGATTATATTTGGAAGCGCCTCCTAACTCGGGAAAACTAACTTGGAATATAAATCACCTGCTTAATGTTAGTTATTTTATTGATTTGTCAGAACTGGACTGTTCGCACCACTTGTGTGACCTTTAGGGTTTGATGGACGGCCTTTTTGCTGGGTAGTATAATTATTAAAGAAAATTTCAGAAGATATACGTAACAGTAATAATACAACTATAATAATCGTATATTGGGAACAAAAAAAAACATACGATGATTAAACGATGACGGCTTCAAAAGTTAAAACTGTGACGCAGCTACAGTTTAGAGGTACAGCGAGAGGGTAGGTTGTTCCAAAACATAACAAAGGTATTCAAACAAGAATATAAGGATAATAAAAATTATAAAAAATATATTTTGAGATAAGGGCCATGTGTGTGAGTACCTTATGTAGAGTAAGATTGAGTGTTGATGTGTTGTGTGACGTGTGTGTATGTATTTTCCAATGTGTTTAATTTCCATAAGTTTTTCTGTTGAATCATGACTTCATAAGTGAGTGATTTTAGTAAAATCTCGAGATTTTTCTCACATTCATTTCTGGTAACAGAATAGATGTAGATATTTGTACTGATCCTTTTATACGTTTTACAGTATAAGTATGAGGGGCTTGTGGCTAAGTACAAACACATGCACGGGTTGATGGATCAGGTTAAGCTACGCTAGCCGCGGCTGGTCCGTGGATGGGTGACCATTTTTACATACCAAGACCCATCCGTACCACGGACAGCACGTTAAGCTGTTGGTCCCGCCTGTTATTCGGGGATCTTTGACAGTCGTTACGGGTCGTCAGAAGCCCAAAAGTCTGCCAAATCGTATTACCCAGTAACTGGGTTGTGTATTATACTGGTATTATGCTATAACTGCATCCGGTTAGACTAGAAGCTGTCCCCAACCTAGATAGGAAAAGGCTCGGCAGATGATGATGAAGGGCAGGGGTCTGATGTCATGTATAGGTACTTACAGTGGACATGATGCACAGTATGAAGCAGCCCGTGCGCAGGGATATGCAGCCGCAGCATCTCCTTAAGAGCGGCAGTGGCATGTCGGAGCTGGAAAAAAAAATGTCAGTGATTAAAAAGGTTCAACTAACGTTAATTCGTTCAGTACTAAAATAAGGGTGGAAAATTAATTGATAAGCAATTAATTGACTACCAATTTTGTCCGTATATTCAATTTAGAACTATCCTTATTTTACAGATGTTTTACATAGCAGGCTGGCAATGTGCTTGACCATTAATTTCCCTGACTACCCAGACCCACATGGTGCAATAAAGTTGGTTTTGTAAAGTGCGAGCTACACGCGGTGCTATTACAGACTGGTTAGTAAGTCGTGATCGAATCAGGAATTAAGAGATCCGCAGGAGAACAAAGGCAACCGACATAGCCCTAAGAATTGCCAAACTTAAGCGGCAGTGGGCAGGGCACATTGCTCGTAGAACAGATGGCCGATGGGGCCGAAAGGTTCTGGAGTAGCGACCGCGTACCGGAAGATGTAGCGTTGGAAGGCCTCCCACAAGATGGACCGATGACCTTGTGAAGGCCGCAGAATCCGCTGGATGCGAGAAGCGCAGAATCGGGCAAAGTGGAGGAGCTTGGGGGAGGAGTATGTCCAGCAGTGGACGTCTTTCGGCTGAAATTATGATAATGATGATAGTAAGTTAACAAATATTTTACAGTTTTTTTACCATTAATCATAATTGTAACTAATACCGTCTTATTATAAAACGTGATCTAATTCAAGTTCTAGCCTAAAGCTCTAACCGAGTTTTTGCATCCAACTTTATTTCAATTTGGTTCAAAGTTCTTAAGGTGAATCTAGTCCAATTTTTTCCCATACAAACTTCGGGAGTGTATTACTCCACTATTTGACAATGCACATCAAAAATTAAACATGGTATGGTTTTGTCTCATTATTAATATTGTCTGTATGGAAACAAAATACTAAAATAAAAAGCCATTAAAAAGTTAGGAGCCGACAAAGATTGGTTTTTCTTGCTAATTTAACCTAACTTTGGGCGTATTTAAGCAATAAAAGAAGTGGAAAATCTGAAAAACCCAGTCGGTACCGACAAAGCTCAAATATCAAAAAGTATAATAAACTTTATTGGTACTTAACTTATGCAGTGGTTTTTTCATAAAACCCGATCTTCCGAAGGATTGTTTTTAATTTTTTACGCGCCTGTTGTACTATAAATGATCCTGTATCTCACTCAATAATGTTTTACGTGTAGACTAGCTTCTAATTGCTCATCACTGATCCAACCTCTGTCGGACACGATGCCTGGTATGCCAGCGTGATTTTTAGCCAGTCCCATCATTGAGTTCGAGCCCGCGACTGTGTTCCCCTTAAAACAAAAATGACAACTTAGCACCGGACTAAGTTGTCAGTTGTGATTTAAATCTGATCTAAATAAAAACTTTGTTTTGTAACAATGGGTGCAGGGTCTTATGAACCATTGATCTTGTTTTTTGAACTAACAAAACTAATAATTTAATCTGATCTTAGGTTGACAATTTTGTTTGATGTTTTCACAAAAACTGAGGATGCCTATTACACTATTCGATTTGTAGGAAATATAATTAGGAAATACGGAGATGTAATCGAAGTTAGAAAAGTTGGATCCTGTTTAGTGCGATTGGAAGGTAACGACTGCACTCTCTCTCTCTCTCCTAAATTGTTGCAACCCAAAGTAATTCTAGTTCATGACTAGTAAGTCCGATTTAGAATTCAATTTTGTCCAGTGTGATCACTAGCTTCCAACTTCCTAATTAGCAGTGGCGGATTTACACATTTGCCGCCAGTAAGCTATTACATTTTTGCCGCCCCTACTAACTCTTTTGATTTGTAATAATGAAACGCTGTTGGAATATTTTAAAATTCATATTCACAATTGGTCTGCTTTACATAGAGTTTAGTAATTTTGTTAAATTTTCGAGATTTGTTTTCTCCGCGTATATAATAATGTTTTTTTTTTATTTACTTGAGGCTAAAAAAATTAGAAAATTCGCCGCCCTAGGCTCTAGCCTACTCAGCCTGCTGGTAAATCCGCGAGTGTTCCTAAGTAGAGTTTATACAAATTGGATAGTGTAATAACAACTTTAGCAAGAAATCTGTCAACTTACTCGAATCGGGATTCGAATCCCTTGACAGTCCCGTTTGTCGCCTCCTCCACTTTTATAATATTTCGCCAAAATATTAACCAATCCTTCTCTCGCCTGTGTTCTATCGTACCTAAATGATTGCGTGGGTAAGTTTCGACCAGATCCATAAAGGATGACGTCACGGTCGTGCCCAATTCTCCCCTCGGATCAGTTACCATGGCGCCAGACTTAATAGTACCATTAAGTGATATTACTTAGGAACGTTTTGTGAGTTATGGGATATTGAGTCACTGTTGTTGCTGAAAGTTTTTCCTTGAAAATCCTACTTTCCTATGAATGTGAAAGTTTGTGAGTATGGATGGATAGATGGATGTTTGTTACTCTTTCATGCAAAAACTGCTAAACGGATTTGAATGAAATTTGGTACACAGGTAGTTTGTAACCTGGAATAACACATAGGATACTTTTTATACCTGTTGGGCGTTCCCGTGGGATAAATTTTAACCCCCACGCGGGCGAAGCCGCTGGCAAAAACGAGTAATAGTTGACTTATACCTACTTTAAATAGTTTTACAACCTAATATTGGCGCAGAGGTTAAGGGATTGACTGCTGCGCTGAGTGTCGTGGGTTCGATTCCCGCACGGAACAAATATTTGTATAACCTACAAGTAGTTGTTCCAAGTCTGGATGTTTGTGTATGTGAGTTTAAATGTTTGTAAACGCACCCACAATACAGGATAAATTACTAGTTTGGGGCAACGGTTTTTTTTTTAAAGAAAGAAAGAAAATAATATTTTCGCCTGTTGTTCGATTGTCAGTTAAACCGGATGCTGCTAAATAAAAGTATTTTATTTGAAGCGACTGCCTATCTGACCCCCACAACCTAGTTACTGGGTTATACGATACCCCTTGGTAAGGCTGTTTGTCAGACGTTCGGTATCCCGTAACGACTGTTAAAGCTTTATGAATGAAAGTCGGAACCATTTGCTCAACGTGCTTTTCGAGGCACATAGAATCTCGATATGTGAAAATGGTCACACATCCGCGGATCAAAATATTATATTACTAGCTTCTGCCCGCGACTTCGTTCGAGTAAAATTTCTTGCTCCCCGACCCACCCCGTCGCCCGCCTCACCTGTACTGAGTACTTCGTATTCGTTACTTTTTGCTCTTTGCTCGGCTCCTAAGGGTCTCAGCGTGATGTTATATAGCCTATAGGCTTTCTCGATAAATGGGCTACACAACACTAAAAGAATATTCCAATTCGAGCCAGTAGTTCCTGAGATTAGCGCGTACAAGCAAACAAACAAACAAACAAACAAACTCTTCAGCTTTATTATTAGTAGTATGTATTTAAAATGAAGAGTCGCCTAATAAGCTAAGTATAACACGGGTAGGTATAATGTGGAAATATTATGAAGACGCTTTTAAATTTCCGTCCACGATAACGTCATAACGTGCACATGTTTCCATAAAATTTAAGGAAATGGACGTGAAGGTCTACGGTAATACCATCACGTTAGGAATTAGAAAAACGCACATAACAAGGCAAAGGCTTTTCCTCTTATAGAGAAACAAAGAACATTGATCATCAAATTGCTCAATAACAACTTGATTTTAAAAGAGTGTCCGTGGAGTTTCTTGCCCGTTCATCTCCATAGAGATCTACGTTTTGGAATGGGCAACTAGCTTCAACTTTCCAACTGATCGACTTTTTGACAATTCAAAAGTGCCTGTAAATGGTTTCATTGAAATAAATGCTTTGAGTTTGAGTTTGAGTTCTTGTTTAAAATGTCAGAGATTGTTATGACCAGCACCCTAATTGCGTACCTAACTCACGATTAATATAATATGTTTCGTTTTGAAACAGATGGCTAAACCATTGCTTCATATGTTCGAAAAATTAGTCTGTTCAACAACGTAAATAACGCAGTGAATATTGTTGAACTGTCAAAACGAAACCGGTCATTTCGTTTAGAATATTTGCATAAAATTGTCCAGACGTTTTAATAGGTCTTTTATTCTTGCATTTATCGGTTGTCAGTTAATACACATTCTTTTTTCTAACAAAAAAATCTTAAAATGTGATTTCCATGCAATTCATAATTTCCTCAATCAATGCAGTGATTGATTTATTGTTCCTTTATTGAGTGATCTTATAACCTAAATTCAATAACGCGTCCTATGTATCACCTTTAAAGTCAAACTCATATAATTTATTTTAAATAGGCACTTAAGAAGCACTTTTGAACGTAAAAATTAACAAGAAATAAATAGAATTAATTCTTGTTGAAGCGAGTTTGAAGTGAGATATCAAAATTTTGCGCTCACTTCACTTAGGCTTTCACGCAGAGTTTTTACAGAATAAGTAGCACTAGGACTCGATTGTTGAGTTGTGCATTGTTTACTCCACATATAAGTAATCAAAAAACCAAAGAAGAAATAGACCACCATTCTGCAGTAGAACACAACATCATAATAATAAAAATATGCGTAATCACGTTTCTGAATTTTGTACCATTTTTAATCATCCCAAATCTCGGGCATCACCTTCCAAAACTATTTCACACCAATCTATAAGTACTTTATTATTTCGAAGTCGGTTTTACCGTGCCTATTTTAATTTTCACTTTTCCGTGTCAAAAATCCAAGTCATCGTCATTACCGACGATGACTTGGATTTATTTTAAGGCATCATTTTCGTGGCGGATTTATAAATCTTGACAGCCGAGTTATGTAAAAGGTTTAAATTTATAGACTTTAATGTGTTCCGTGTGGTGCCGGACGTAAAAGAATAGCACCATCCCATTTCTTCCCGTGGGCGTCGTAGGAGGCGACTAAGGGACTTACTAGGGAATGGGCAGCAGCGTTCTCTATGCATTTTACCACCATACTGCGATCGCCAACCCGCCTACCAAGCGTGACGATTATGGTAAATCCCCCCCTTTTGGGGGAGGCTTATGTCCAGCAGTGAACGTCTTTCGGCTGATATGATGATGTGAACACATATTGAGTTGATAAAAATAATGATAGGTATTTAAGACGTGTCTTTTTTGTAGGATGTAAAGTGAGGGAAATTCATTGCTTATCAAATTGACTACCAACTTAAATTGTCCGCATATTCGGATCAAAACTGTTTTTCTTTCACAGTTGTATTAAATGACTGGGGACTGGAATGGGTACTTAAATAACTCGGAAAATTGTCGTAGTGTGCCAATTTGATAACAGATTAATTTATAACAACATGATAATAACAGGGAAATAAACGATTATTTCCTTATAAAATGTATGTTAAATTGGTAACCTTTACCAATTTTTTTTCCATAAAAGGTAAACAATGGGGCAATTAGCTTCAAATTTCTGACTAATGGGCCGACTATTTGACGATAATTAATTCGGGACAAAGAACAAATTATTATAGAGATAAAAGTTAGTATAACAATAGTTTTAGGCACGTGTAATTTTTTTCTCAGGGAAAAAGTAGGACCCATGGAAATAATAACCATTTTTGAAAGATCACAGCGGGTGGTTATGCTGCATTGGATTTTCAACTCCCGGTGTTGAACCGCGCATTGTGTCCAAGAAAGTGCATAATTATCAGTACGTCGAAAAAGCACACTGTACGATTTTCGACTCTTGGTGCTAGGCAGTGCGTTGAAGATCAAATGCGCGAAAAACTCTCGCCACGATATCTTTGTTTCCGTGCGAACGTAGACTTAGTGAATATTATTTTCTTATCGCCGATGGTAGTAGTGACATTTATTGTGTTTTATTATTTCCTAAATGTTTGTTATTGGTAGTGTGAACGAAGATCAGATGGTTACTATAAACGATTACAAAGTATGATTACGTCTAGTAATCATACTTTGTAGTCGTAGTAATCGTTTGTGGTAACAGTTTTTTGCGGGTTTTTTTGTCCGTAGTAGATGTGTTTTCTATAGTTTCAAATAAACAATAGCGTAGCTAGACCCAAATCCTGGGACATGGTAGGGCGAAACTGACGCCACTGGGGCATACAAAAGGGGCTTGATTGTCCAGATCTGGCACCCCTTTTAAGTCCGCTATGAGAATTTTCATCTAGATCTCAGAATGCCCATCACCATCCAGTAGATCATGAAATGCCTTTCCAAGCGTTTGTTCGTCTCTGCTATACAGTACCCTGATCACCTGATCGCCTGCTACACGCCTTCCTGCTCGGTGTATGTCTCGGTCGGCGAATCCTACTTAGGATTCGCCGACCGAGACATACCCTATCCATTCCTGACAGCGCTACAACCCTCCCCCAGGAGAGAATTAAATCCTACTTATAATAAGTGTGAAAGTTTGCATGTTTAGGAGTTTGGATGCTTGTTACTCAGTCACGCAAAAACGGCTGAACGGATTTGGATTAAATTTGGCACACAGATAGATTATAGCCTGGATTAACACATATGATACTTTTTATCGCGGTAATACGTTCCCGTGGGATAATTTTCGACTTCACACTTTTACATTAATAAAATACATTGTCTATCCTCGCAATGACTGGTGTCCAGTCGAATTTCTACCCATCAAGCACACAGTGCGACCCATTGCACATAATTGAAGAGTGCCTGTAAATGATTTTCTTAAAATAAATGCTTCGAGTATATCTTCCTTCAACTCATTTTATTTTCTACGGCCAATATGTAGGAAATGGACAGACTAAGGTGATCGATGACGTAGGCATTTGATGACGGAGGGGTAATTCATCAAATCACTAAAAGTAAACGAGAAAAGTCCTTAAGTAATACAAGGAAGGAGTCAGTTATGAGACTCCCACAGTAGGCAGGTATATTCAACATTACCATGAAGTGAAGCAGGAAAGAATAAATGAAAACTCGCACGCGAAGGGACCGGGTGGTATCACAAGCAAATAAGGCCAAAACAATAGCACTTTTCTTGTATGGAGACCCCCTTTGCAATGAAAATACACACTCTGTGAAAAAAAAATCAACAATTTACCTATTACGGTTCATGAGATACACCCTCGCTGGCAGACGAACGGACAGCCGAGGCTAATAGGGCACTGAATAGGATGCTATCTGGCACCCTTTGGGCACGAAACCCTAAAAAATCATTTTGTTTCTTTCTTCTACGTGAAGTATATTTAGAAGCGATAACGACATGAAGGCAGACAGGCGCGACGCGCGACGCGTAGTTGCGATGCAATTCTGGAAGAACAATTTCCGTGATGTTTTCATAGAAATTGTTCTACTAGAGTCGCGTCGCACCTGTGCTCAGCCTTGATACACGTCAATTATAAATGGAAGGTGCTTCTGCTCTCGAAACGGAGAAGGAAAACATCGTGACGGCATGTCCTAAAACTAAAAATTCGAAGAGATGTGACATCCACCAAAACGCACTGGCCCCTCGGGTTGGATGATGGCCCAGTCCTTCTCACAGAAAGAGGAAGCCTGTGTCCCAGCAATAGGTAGTAAAGGTACATGTTTATATCGGTCAACAGGACCTTATCAAATACACACAAATATAATGGCTTGAATACCACGATTAATACCCCCTCTTTTGCATCTAATAGTTTTAAATACACCTTGTACACACAATAGGTTTAATACACATTAATGTAGGGGTGGTTTAGAACAGCCCTGCCCCTGGCCACTGTCTTACTGTGACTGAAAATTCCCCAATAGAAAATTATAGGCTGTTTATACTTATGCTATGAGGAAGGTGGAGAACCGGGACTGGTGGCGCAGCTTGGGTAAGACTATATAAAGAGGAAGACTCTAAAGACTTGATTTGGAAAAACGTGTTTTGGAAACATGATGGAATTTACCTGTGCGGGAGAGACGACTCTTCGTTCAAGACAAATCGGGTCCAAGCTTGGAAAGCTTAAGGTGAATCTAGTCCACATTTTTCCCATACAAACTTCGGGAGTGTATTACTACTCCACTATTTGACAATGTACATCAAAAATTAAACATGGTATGGTTTTGCCTCATTATACCGAAACAGAATACTAAAATAAAAAGCCATTAAAAAGTTAGGAGCCAACAAAGATTCGTTTTTCTTGCCAATTTAACCTAATTTTGGGCGTGTTTTAGTAATAAAATAAGTATAAAATCTGAAAAACCAAGTCGGTACCGACAAAGCTCAATTATCTAAAAGTTGAATAAACTTTATTGATCATTGATTTTTCATAAAACCCGATCTTCCGAATGACTGTTCTTAATTTTTTACGCGCCTGTTGTACTATAAATGATCCTGCATCTCACTCAATAATGTTGAGCATGTAGACTAGCTTCTAACTGCTTATCACTGATACTACCTCTGTCGGACACGATGTCTGGTGAGCCAGTGTGCTTTTTAGCCAGGCCCATCAGTGAGTTCGAGCCCGTGACTAGGTTCCCCTTAAAACCAATAATGGGCGCAACAGCTTATTGATACCTTAAAATAAATAAATTAAGGTATGCGGAAGAGTGATACGCACGTGCACCGAGCTTCTGACGTTTCATAAGTGCCCATGCAGGTTTATGTGAAATAAAATATTTTACTTTGATAATTATAAAATATCATGGTTTTTAAATTTACCTAAATGTATGCAGCGCAGTAAGCGCATATATCTCAGTATGAATACTGTGCCTATATTATCGATATTTTATATTTCTATGGTCGATACTATTTCATAGCTGATGATAACAATAATAATTGAAGCAGCCACTGTTGGAATTAGGTATTCGTAATATCGTCAATGTTGAAAACCACATTTAGGTATAATAATTTATCATATTAATATTATAAAATTTGATAGCACGGTTGGCGCAGTGGTTAAGCGACTGATTGCTGCGCTGCGTGTTGCGGGTTCGATTCCCGCACGGAACAAATATTTGTATGAACTACAAGTCGTTGTTCTGGGTCTGGCTGTTTGTGTATGTGAGTTTGGAAACGCACCCACAATACAGGTGAAATTCCTAGTGCGGGGCAACCTATAAAAAATTATTAAAGTTTGTATGTTTAGGTGGTTGGATGATTGTTACTCCATCACGCAAAAACGGCTGAACGGATTTGGATGAAATTTGACACACAGATAGTTTATAACCTGGGATAACTCATTGGATACTTTTTATTCTAAGAGTACGTAGATATCCCGTTGACGTCCACGTGGGCGAAACCACTGGCAAAAGCACAATCTACCGCAAGCGGGGTATCATTGAATAGGCGTTTGAACGAAATGAAATGAAATGAAATGTTTATTTATGTAAGTAGATCTTATAAGACACTTTTACACGTCAATATTTTGTTGGTCAATATTTTTTAAAACTAGATGGCGCCGGCATTTCCTAGCTGACTGTTCCCTGAGAAGAAAAGCCGAAACAAACTCAGAGGTCATAGTCTCTTTTAAAGTCCAAACATTATATTATTTAAATTTTATGTGAGTCTAACAATGCAGGGTAATGTCTGGAAAGGCCTTTTGAAGAAAGAGCCATTGCAGCTTTGAGCTGACCTGTCTCAACAGACGGCATGTATGTAGCAGTCACCGTGTAGCTCAACCCTATTTTAGGGAGCTCAACGACCCGTCACAAGATGCTACCAAATTTGCAGGACATTTGCGTAGGCCATTTACAAAATGCTCAAAACCACCAGACGAGTTACAAAGTAATGTGTTCAATCTAGCCTGCATAGTACTCACATTCACAGTTAGTTTTTTCTTTAAATGTCATTAAAAATAATGTCACGTAGATCAATACTTAAATATAAAATGTCAACAGTATCTATTAAACACTTAGCTTATATAACAGTTTGTTGCTTGAGGGTACATTGGAGCAACTTAACTAGTCCCAAGCTTTTTTGTCATCCAAGTAATCTTTAACTTTATAGAAACCTTTTTGACAGAGTTTCTGTTTAATAAATGGTTTAAATTTATTGAAGCTTAGTTCCTTAACATGGCTTGGGAGTTTGTTGTAAAAACGAATACTTTGGCACTTAAATGAATTGCTAATTTTTTGGAGCCTAGTCGTGGGCACAATAAGTAAATCTTTATTTCTAGTACTTATGCTATGAACGTCGCTGTATTTAGAATATAGATTAATGTTCGTTTTAACATAAATTAGGTTCTCATATACATATTGAGATGAATATCAAGTTAAGCCGGGTCCAGACGTGTGTAACGCGTAATGTAAGATTACGTATAATTTAGCGTCAACAGTGTGGTCGGCACACGAACTCAACGCGGATCGTGTAAGCGAATCTTTTTCAAGAGCTGTTTCCACTCAGTTGCTACGAACATGCCGAATAGGAAGGTCATAATACCTGGTGCTACTTTTATTTGTATGTATTTATTTACTGAAGACCGGAAAAACGTTTGGTGCGTCGATGGTGGAGAACTGAGTTGTATAAGAGATCTTCTTCTGGTGGAACTAAAATCTCAGCAAATAAGTGACCAATTAAAAATAATAAACTAATCAGTTCAAGCGATTGTTCGTCACTCCAAATCATGAACGTACACACGACACAACCGTCACGAACGCCGTCCAAACGAGCACTGCGAGCGCCTTTGTGTTCGCGCTAAAAACCGACAGCCGATGGATCACGGCGAGCGCCGGCGCAAGCGTTACATGTAATGCTCGTTCGTAGTGCCGGCCACACACAGAATTCGCGTTACATTTCACGATACATTACATTACACGTTGCACACTTCTGGATCCGGCTTTAAGGGTGTGTACAGACCTGGCGAATGCGCAGTGAACAAGCGACTCGCAAACAGCTCGCGAGCGGCGCATTTGCCGGGTCTGGACATACCCTTAGGTTTCTGTGATAAATTTTCATTTTCAATTACCATTTAGGATCTATTACGATATAAAGTTGGTTAGCTACCATTCTCACATTTTAAAAAAAAAATTAAGCGGTGATTAGTTCTTATAAAAATGTAAGTATCATCTACCTAGCCTTTTCCCAACTATGTTAGGGTCGGCTTCCAGTCTAACCGGATGCAGCTGAATACCAATATTTTACATGGAGCGACTGCCTATCTGACCTCCACAACCCAGTAACTGGGTAACACGATAAACCTTGATAAGACTGGTTGACAGACTTTCGGGCTTCTGACGATCCGTAACGACTGTCAAAGATCCACAAATGACAGCCGAGACCAACGGCTTAGCGTGCTTTCCGAGGTACGGAGGGGTCTTGATATGTAAAGATGGTCACCCATCCACGGACCCTTCTTATAAAATCGTATAAGTAATATGTATATAATTAAGAGGGCTGAGTTTTGGCCAAAGAATTAGCATTGCCATTTAACGTGCCAATGTATTCTATCGCTGATCAAAATCGTGCTTGACCGTGCTTGTATTCGGCGCGTTGTGTTCCACGCGCGCCTCAAAGAGATGTCAGCACCAACTGATGGGGCCCGCAAGGGCCGATGCCTGCCAGGGGTGCGGTTTGTTCGAAAGAGATACCGCGGTCCCTGGCACACAGGCAACTGAAGGAACACGGGTGGGTTTTAGTCAGTAAAAGTCTGACACGACTTCTTGCTCCACCCAAAGCGGGAGAAGTTATTTGATGATTCCACCCAAAAAAAACCGTGCTTGTCTAAAATAATTCATTTCCATAATGATTTTTAACTATGAAATAAAAGCTATGCTTTGCAGATTTTCTTGCAATAAAGTTAATGAAATTGACATTGCTAAAGCTTGTTTTTCCTAAGAAAATGGTGCCATCATAATAGCGGCCGCTAAATTACGACAGCCATGATCAAATCTAATCAAAATAAGTACATTAGTGAGTGGAAGAGCGCTTTATTAATTTTCGTTTGAAATATTTTCTATCATAATAAGTATTTTAAGTTCATGTTGCTTTTTGTTTCATGAATATGACGATGCGGGTTTAACATGAAGGGACGGTGTCAAAAACCGCTCTCTTTAAAGACTGCCGTCATTTTACGGCTTTAAAATTATGATGTCACTGCTTACATGTCTACGAGAGATAAGTACGTACAGTCACCAAAAGAAATAACTATCTAGGGGTATATGATTGAAGTTTAGTAAGAAACCGATAGTTGTTTCGAATAAAATAAAATAAAATAAAAACAAATGAATAGGTACAACGTGCCAATGCTACCAGCCTTTTGGGTACTTTTCCTATTGACAGCGATTCGGACGAGTATTTGATGCCCTGTGATTCGTTTTCCTTTTATATACGTGTACATATTGCTAAATTGTATGTTATAAATAAATATTACCTATTTTGTGCAGGAAACCACTGTCTGCGCATTCTGCACATGAAACTAAGTATCATTGTGCAAAAATAATTGCTGGGAAATTAGGTATTTTTATTTTCTTTTGGTGACTGTACCTACAGAACAGTACTTACATCTATTTTCTTAATTTCCCTCGGGAATCATCGCATTTCCGAATACAAACGAGCCTTCCTCTTTTAAAATAAATTACATTAAGTTAAAAGAGTATGCAACTCTATATACTTCCACTCGTGGTGTGGTCAGATTTGTACCAGTTGCACTTTGGCAACTCATATAAATCTGACCACTGATGAAACACGAAGTTTGCCGATGGACATTAAGAAAATAGTTGTACTGTACATGTAAAGAAATTCCAAATGAATAAGAAAATCCCTGAAACTGAGGCAAAACAAGGCCGGCGACTATTTATTAGTACATTTCGTACGAGAACAGTCAAATCTATTTACGTCGTCGGGCGCGGGACAGATTAACACGAACCACCGAAACTATGACTAACGAAATATTCATAATACAGACTGTTTGATGTCAAAATATTATAGCTGTGCCATCAAAGGATCTTAGACTTACTGCCTTTCTGATAGGGCAAGTTATTGCTTGGAAAATGTTCTGAGAGGAGTTTTTATTAGAGAATTCTCTTCTGTTAATGGGACTATTTAGAGGTCATTCGTGCTATTGCTAGAAACCGAAGCGTGCCTATAATTTTCTGGTTGTATTTGTCCTTCAAAGCGTAGAAGTACCTAATATTTAGAATATATTGTTAACTAGTTTTTGCCAGCGGCTTCGCCCGCGTGGAGGTCGGTGTATTATACATATAAACCTTCCTCTTGAATCACTCTATCTATTAAAAAAACTCGCATCAAAATCCGTTACGTAGTTTTAAAGATTTAAGCATACATAGGGATATAGGGAAAGAGAAAGCGACTTTGTTTTTAACCGACTTCCAAAAGGAGGACGTTCTCAATTCGTCGGAACCCTTTTTTTTTTTATGTGTGTTCCCCGATTACTCGAAGACGGCTGGACCGATTTGGATATTTTTTTTTGTGACAAAAAATTAAAATACTTATCCAAAGTCACCGACTTCCGAAATTAAAGTTATTTTTCACTTCTTAGTGTTTTTTTGGAAGTCGGTTGTTTATTCGTTTGAAAAAAGATTTTATACTATGTAGTGATAGCTTTTGCAAGCGGCTTCGCCCGCGTGGAGTACGGAAATTATCCCACGGGATCGTACTGTGGGGATAAAAAGTATCCTATGTGTTAATCCAGGTTATGAACCAGCTGTGTGCCAAATTTCATCACAATCCATTCAGTATTTTTTGCGTGACTGAGTAACAAACATCCATCATCCATCCATCTTCAAAAACTTTCACATGTATTATGATATACAGGATAAGTTTTTATCCAGTGCGCAAACCGTAACCATGAATTCAGCATATAAATAATCCTCCTGCTCCACCCAGAGCGGGAGGAATTATTTGATGATTTCCCACAGTCAAAAAAAGGTTGTGTGTATATATGTGTTCAATAGGTCAACAATCTGCCACAGGCTCGGTCTAACAATGTACATATGTAGGAATTTACCGAACAAACATTAATTAATCAAATTCACGCATCATTTATTCTCTTTTGTAATCTGTCGGAGTTAAATGACAACCTTAAAATTTTTATTAATTCTTGCCTCCTTCTATCTCGAACCTCAAGGGTAATTGCGTAACACACAAACGGTAGGAATGGCTATCATTTTCGTTTAGTGCACTCTTGGCCCCTCGGCCTCCAATAAATAATGTGTCCACTGGACCTCTGACTATGGTTTATTCTCGAGGGTGGATTTTATTTTCCAGCCAAGTTTTTATTTTCCTCTTGACACCCAAAGTAGTCTGTACCTTACTGTATCAAAATGTTAATTTTAGGTGCTTACCGAACTAGGGGTCGAAAGTGGACGAGGTATACCTGTCCCTTGTATGCAAATTCAGTCTCACCGCCTGGGGTCGAGTGTGAACTATGTTTAGTGGTTGAGTGGAAACAAATAAATAAATCTGATTTTAGGGGACGAGGGGCCAAGAGTGGACTAAATGATCATTTTGACAGTTCAACAACGTTCATTGCGTTATTTACGTTGTTGAGCAGACACATTTTTAAAACGACTTCAAAAAGGCGGAGGTTAGCAATTCGGTATGTTTATATATTTTTTTAATGTATGTTCGATCATAACTCCGTCATAAATATATAAACGGATTTGCAAAATTCTTTTTTTGTTCGAAGGAGTTTATTCAGAAATGGTCCCATTTAAATTTCATATAGATTTGATGATGAGTTTCGGAGACAACGGAACAACTCTTAAAAAAATTGCAGCAAATCAACCGCGACTGCTATCGCATTGTTTTGATTTTATTGATTTTGAGAATACCCCCCAAGGATGATGAAATAGCTTCTATAACTAAAAAGTTAACAATAAAAACTATTTCCAAAAAATAAAAAAACAACTGACATCCGAAAAAACACTACAAAGTGAAAATTAACTTTAATTTCGGAAGTTGGTTGATTTTTTTTTTGGAAAAATATTTTTTTAACATAAAATGAAGAGATGAATGAGCAATATCCTTCAAATCATTCTGATTCTAATTGATAAGTGTGTACCGTAATTAGAGTGCGGTAATATATCATCACAGTAATGAAGAGAGACCCAAGAGAACCAAGGTAACCGACAAAGCCCGGAAAATGGCCAAAGTTATGTGGCAGCAAGCAGGCAGGGCACATTGCTCGCAGAACTGAAAGGTACCTTCGTGAAGACGTAGCGTTGGAAAGCATCCCACAAGGTGAACCGATGACCTGGTGAAGGCCGCAAGAATCCGCTGGATGCGAGAAGCACCGAACCGGTGGAAGAGGCGGTGCTTGTGGAAGACCTTTATACAGCAATTGACCTTTTTTGGTTTAAATAATGATTATGATGAATAACACGTAGGTATTCCTCAAAAGGATAGGTTGACGCTCACGTTTAATTTTGCCATATTTTGTTGGTTTTGATTTACCTCCTATGTAGGTACTTAACAAATCTATAAGTAAATATAGTACCTATTATTAACGGGACAAATACTTCGAAAAGTATTACATTTGTAATAGTATATTTTATATCGAGGGACTAAACGAAGCCTTAATATACCAGAGGTGGTTTGACTCCCGAGCGTGCGAGCGAGTCAATGAAACCGAGGGTATATTAAGTTGGCGTTTAGTCTCGAGGTGCAAACTGTACTTTTCACTTTGAGTGCGAGAAAAATAGTAAATTTAGTACAAAAACATTTAATAAATATTACTTATTAAATTTTTTTTTTCTTCTAAGCCAGTCACAGATTAACAACTTAAAACACATGGCGCCACCTTCTTTGCGGAAAAACCATGGAACTGAAACTCTCAACATTTTCGCAATGAAGATGGTCCACCCTCCACAGATAATAGTATATTTACTAGATGTTTGAGTTTGTTTAGGTCACATGAAGGAAATTAAAAAAAACTAATTACTTTTCACTCCGAGACTAAAGTGGTCACTTTAGTCCCGCTTCGTAGGGCTATATTGGCGTACTTTTAGAGCATGAGAAGTGAAAAATACATTTTATGCATCAACAATAAAATGTAGATACGAAGGTGCCTACCTAATTTCGTACTTTCCTGGATGAGAAAATAAGAATAGTATGTGGTCATTTTCTAGATCAAGCCCCCACTTCTCAATTGGAGATTTTCAGCCAATAACTTGGCTACACAAGCTGACATTAATTTAATTTAGAAGTTGAGACAATAGAGGAAACCTCTTGCATAATTAATGGAGATAATTTAAATTTAAATATATTAAATTCAAATCATCAAAATGTCAGAATAAGTTCTAACACAGTTAACCTGGTGCACCAAAATATTCAAGCCATGTTGAGAAAAGACCTTGAAATTGAATTATTCATGAACTATAACCACATTGATATTTTATGCATTACAGAACATTGGTTAAAAAGCCATCAGTTCATGTTTAATTTCAGTAATCACCAGGTTGGTATTTCGTTCAGCAGAGAAAATACAATACATGGTGGCTCGTTGATACTGCTAAACAACTTAAATTCAAAGAACGTAAAGATATTGTGAGCCTCTCTGTAGAGCGGACTATAGAAATAGCTTGTGTGGAGTTGGAGCAGCTTGTTGTATTGAGTGTATACCGGCCTTCATCATCGATTTATGATTGCTTTGAAAGTATCATGGATGATGTGTTACAAAAACTTGGTAAATTGGGAAAAATAATAATTGTATGTGGTGATTTTAATGTCAATTTATTAGAGGACTCGTCAATGTGCCTAAAAATTAAAAATTTGTTTCAGTCATATAACCTAAATTATATTTTTTTAGAGCCTACTAGAATAACTGCCACGTCAGCTACATGTTTAGATAATATATTTATTGACATTTCACCTATTAATAAAAAGATTATACGTCAACTAGATTCTGACCACTGTGGACAACTGATTACATTTAATAAGCAAGATAAAAAAGTGGCTAAGAGACTTATCACTCTAGTGCCAAAAACAGGTCGCTTGAGAGCCAGAGCTTTAAAAATAAACTCAATAGTTAATTACCCTACTTGCCTTTTAGTGATGATCCTAATGAATTCTTTTTTTGCTATGTATTGTACAGAATTTAACTCAACTTTTATACCCAAGCAGATCTCAGTTAATGGTTCTGCAACCTTCAGTGAATGGGCAACTAAAAGGATTTTTACTAGTAGAATAAAACTTTTTGGACTGTATGAAGAAAGAAATTATAATAAGAGCAAAGAATTTTATAAATATGTTAAGAACTATTCCAAACTATTCAAACAAGTGAAGCTAAGTGTCGATATTTAAGCTCAAAAATTAAAAATAGTCAAAATAAAAACAAAAACGACTTGGGAAATTATAAATAAGGAGACTGGAAGAGATAGGCAGCGTAGTAGTAACTACAGCCTTAATATTAACAATACAGTTATTAAAAAAGATTTAGAAGTTGCCACAGTTTTTGAAAATTTCTTTTTAACCCCCGACGCAAAAACGACGGGGTGTTATAAGTTTGACGTGTCTGTGTGTGTGTGTGTGTGTGTGTGGCATCGTAGCTCCCGAACGGATGAACCGATTTTGATTTAGTTTTTTTTGTATGAAAGGTGAATTAGTCGGGTGTGTTCTTAGACATGTTTCATCAAAATCGGTTCAGCCGTTTGAAGATTATCAGCTCTTTTCTGGTTGATGAAGGGATTTGAGCATCTTCCACGGGTCTTATCAAGTTGAAATTTGGTATTCTATTACTTCAAAGATATTAGACGAACAAAGTAACACCTGAAATTTCCAGGATACCCAAGTAACTCATCAACAAACAGCAGAAGTATCGTGTTTGGGCTCATTGAAAAGGTCTCAATGAATAGGTTATAGATAAATGGTGATCAGAACGAGTAATGAGAATAAATTAAGAACAAACTTCACTGTGGGAAACAAACGCAACGCTGCGAAGATTAAATCTTCGCAGCGTGACATTAAGTTTAAAAAGTGGGAAATAAAAGTTAAATTAAAAATTTAAAAAACCGCCGACCCAAAAAAAAACTATAAAAAGCAAAAAAATTATATTTATTGGCCGTTTAATGAAAATGCTACGCCTCCTCTGTTTGGCGTTTTCGATGACCGTCCTCCGACTTGACAATGCCTTGATCAAAATACTACCTACAACTTAAACGGCCAATAAATATAATTTTTTACTTTTTATAGTTTTTGTTTGGGTCAGGGGTTTTTCTGATATTCCAGTCTCAACCACTAAAACTTTAAATTCTTCACCCACTGTAGCCGAGTCCCTATTGAGGGAAAATGTTGATATTTGTAACCATGAATTTAATTTCGAATATGTTAGTGCTAGAGATAATATAAAAATTTTCAATACGCTTAATGTTAAAAAAACTGCTGATCTATGGGGAAATTCTGTAGAGGTTACAAAATGCATAATCAACACTGTAGCGCCTTAATTGGCATTTATTTTTAATAAATGTATTGACTGTGGTGTAATTCCTGACCTAATGAAAAATAGTAAAATAATACCTTTGTTTAAATCGGGTAGCACATCAGACCCCACGAATTTTAGACCAATTTCTGTGCTTCCCACCTTCAGTAAAATATTTGAAAAATTGATGATAGATCAGTTGCAAAGACATTTTAATAAACATAAGTTATTAAACAGTAAACAATTCAGTTTCACAAGGGGTCGCTCGACTACCGACGCTGGTGTTGAGCTTCTTACGCATATTTATGAGGCCTGGGAGAAGTCACACGATGCCCTAGGTATTTTTTGTGACTTGTCTAAGGCTTTCGATTGTATTTCACATGAAACGTTGGTCTGGAAATTGCATCACTATGGTGTTAGAAACACTGCCTTGGATCTTCTTATTTCTTATTTGGATAATAGGATCCAAAGAGTGGACGTTAACGGCAAGCGATCCCCAGGCTCTATTGTCACTATGGGAGTTCCGCAAGGCTCAATTCTTGGCCCTTTTTTATTTCTCATATATATAAACGACCTACCTTGTCTTTTAAAGAACAGTCATGAAATAGTGTTATTTGCAGATGACACATCACTTTTATTTATGCTTAAACGACAACAGACAGTTACTGACGATGTAAATAATGCTCTTGCTAAAACAGTGCATTGGTTTAGTGTTAATAATTTACTATTAAACGAGAAAAAGACTAAATGCATTAGATTTCTAACACCTAACGTTAAGCAGGCGAAAACCAATGTATTAGTAAATGGGGCGGAATTGGATCTTGTGACACCACTGTGTTCTTAGGTATTACTTTGGACTCGTAACTAAATTGTCGAAGCAGCTAAGCTCTGCAGCCTATGCGGTCTATAAAATCCGTCATTTGACTGATGTAGAAACAGCTCGATAAGTATATTTTAGTTATTTCCATAGTGTAATGTCGTACGGCATTTTGCTGTGGGGAAATGCAGCCGACATTCAGGCTATATTTGTGCTGCAGAAACGTGCCATTCGAGCAATTATAACCTAAGTTGTAGACATTCACTGAGGGATAAATTTAAGGAAATAAATATAATGACAATCGTATCTCAATATGTATATGAGAATCTAATTTATGTTAAAAAACAAACATTAATCTATATTCTAAACACAGCGACCTTCATAGCATAAATACTAGAAATAAAGATTTACTTATTGTGCCCACGACTAGGCTCCAAAAAATTCGTAATTCATTTAAGTGCCAAAGTATTTGTTTTTACAACAAACTCCCAAGCCATGTTAAAGAATTATGCTTCAATAAATTTAAATCATTTATTAAACAGAAACTCTGTCAAAAAGGTTTCTATAAAGTTAAAGATTACTTGGATGACAAAAAAGCTTGGGACTAGTTAAGTTGCTCCAATGTACCCTCAAGCAACAAACTGTGAAATAAGCTAAGTGTTAATAGAATATTGTTGACATTTTATATTGAAGTATTGATCTACGTGACATTATTTTTGATGACATTTAAAGAAAAAAAGTAACTGTGAATGTGAGTACTATGCAGGCTAGATTGAACACATGACTTTATAACTCGTCTGGTGGTTTTGAGCATTTTGTAAATGGCCTACGCAAAAGTCCTGCAAATCTGGTAGCGTCTTGTGACGGGTCGTTGAGCTCCCTAAAATAGGGTTGAGCTGCACGGTGACTGCTACATACATGCCGTCTGTTGGGACAGGTCAGCTCAAAGCTGCAATGGCTCTTTCTTCAAAAGGCCTTTCCAGACATTGCCCTGCATTGTTAGACTCACATAAAATTTAAATAATATAATGTTTGGACTTTAAAAGAGACCATGACCTCTGAGTTTGTTTCGGCTTTTCTTCTCAGGGAACAATCAGCTAGGAAATGCCGGCGCCATCTAGTTTTTAAAATATTGACCAACAAAATATTGACGGGTAAAAGTGTCTTTTAAGATCTACTTACATAAATAAACATTTCATTTCATTTCATTTCATTACAGACACATCAAGCTATCCCAAACTGTAAAATTGATTCATGTAATTCTTTTGTAATAAAGTTGAAAATCTATCAAAGAAATTTGACAGATTGGGGTAGCTTGATGTGATGGCGTCTGTACGTCGGAAAAATTGAGTTGAAGAAAAAGTCACTTTCCGAGTGAATGTCTCTACTATTGACTATACATATAACAGCGTAATAATAAATAATAATCCAATAACTTTGACACGAAAATGGCTTTCAGTTCAGTAATTCCCTGTTGGGATCCTATAAAATCCTGTCCTAAGTTCCGAACGAGACGCAGAATTTTGAGCATTTAGTTTATTTATTTACTGGCTTTGGCGGCTTCGTCCGCGTGGAGGTCGAAAGTTATCCCAAGAGAACGTACTATCGAGATAAAAACTGTCCTTTGTGTTAATCCAGGTTATAATCTATTTCTGTGCCTTTCAACCAAATCCGTTCAGCCGTTTTTGCGTGTTTGAGTAACAAACATTTAAACAAACAAACTTTCACATTCATAATATTAGTACCTAGGATAGGATATATTACAGGGCAATTAAAATTTGATTTACTTCGATGATGTTCTTTTGTTTTCCATAAGCAAAGTAGATGAACAAACTTATAAAAACGAAACTGTTCTCCGCCATTCTGTTTGTTGTGAATACAAAACCCAAATAAGACACAATACTGTAGTATTTTTAGAAAATGGTTTGCCAAGCAATGATCATAATGGCGAAATTGCATATCAATAAACAAAGTCATAAGTCATAAGTAATTTATTTCATAACAATATCGGTGCATTGTGTTAAAAAATAAAAAAGTATTATCATTATAAAATTGCAATTAAAATAAAATTCATCAAATACATTTAGAAAAGTCAATAAAAACACTATCGGTCAATTAACAATACAAGACCATAAATAATAAATGTCAAAGTAATAAAATAAATCATAAGTTAAAATGTCATGTGTCATCTAGGAATTCATTGATACTGTAGTAGCCTTTCCTCAATAAATAGGTCCTCAATTTGTTTTTAAATAAGTTAACACTGTATATGGTTTTGGATTCTATAGGTAACTTGTTGCATTAAAATACAGACTAATACCTCGGGCTATGTTTGACAACTTTTAATTTCGGTTGAATAGTGTTGGGAAAATCTTTCCTACGTGTGCTAGCTCTAGTTTGTCTTTGCTCATCAGTCTCAATTTTGTGCAAATTTTTAACTAAGCTGGTTAGCAACACTAAAATGTAAAGGCACGGCACTGTCAAGATTTTTAGTCTAATAAAATGGTCTTTCCGTCAGTTTCATGCGGAGCATAGTCCTTAGAGCTCTTTTCCGAATCACGAATGCCATTTGTATGTTGTACTTGTAGCTATTGCCCCAAAACTCAATGCTGTATCTTGCCTGGCCTCCACCGAGGCAAAGTACACATTTCTAAGTTGAGGTAAACTTAATTCTTCCCTCAGTGTTCTAATCGCATAGCATGCCGAGCTAATAGACTTCGTTATAGATAATATCTCAACCTTCCAATTCAACAATGCATCAATGTGTACACCCAAGAATTTGACACTGTCAACTATTTCGACCTTGTTGCCACAAGATACAATCTCCAACTTAACGTGATTTTTTACCGTGGGCTTAAATAAGACACACTTTGTTTTATTTACATTAAGTTTGAAATTCTTAGTACTGAACCAGTTTTCAAAAGCTTTCAAGAGAGCATTGATCTTAGATTTTAATTCCAGTATATCGTCTGCAGTAACTATCGCATTCGTGTAGTCCGCAAAGATTATTAGTTTTGTGTCCTTTACACGTTTTTTGATATACTACATTAGATCATTTAAAAATATAATGAAGACGATTGGACCAAGAACGGACCCCTGAGGAACACCACGATATACCGTAACTAGATTAGATCTATAAAAGTCAATAAACTCTTCGAAAGTTTATATTTGGTAATTATTACTACGATACTTACTATGATAATATAATCTCATGTTAGCAATATAAAGTTCATAGATATTTTGCATAAATAATTAAAACCATCTGCGTCACTCGTAATATAATATAAATTACATATTGTATTGTATTGTAGATAACCCAGCATTTATCTACAGTGGGTTTTACATTTGCGCATGAATGCATGCGAATTATTATCGTCTATGTAAGTACCTAAGTACCTACCTACCTACCACTAGATACTTATATTTCACGCTATCAACAAAGCACTCACCGTTTCATTTATTAAGAAGTCCCAAAAACACGAAGAGGCGAAAATAACTCAAGAATCGTGTCACCACGTATAAAGCGAGGAAACTATAAATATTTTGTCAAAACGCTACATCATTGCCACAGAACAAACACTTTCACATATTTCATCAGTACACTGAAAAACACAACAAGGTCTTTAGATTTCCAAAAACTCCACGAAAATACAAAAATTGTATGGTACTCCAAAGTTTACTCAAGTGCACACTATTCCATTCGGTCACATTCGTTCGTTCACTGATCTATTTACATACACTTTAATTGTAACGCATTGATGCAGTTGTGAAGTCTATTTTTATTCAAAGTCGCTTCCAACTCCGCTCATTGAATGCGCCATTAGTTTAATCGTTGTTTAAAACGCGCTTTATTACAATGAATCATCTTCTAAATTGAAGGCCTTGTGTCTTTTTCCTTAAAAAATACATATTTTTAACACTTGTTTAACTCTTCAAACACATCTTCATGTTTAGTTATATGTTTGATTAATTTTATTACTTAAATCTTTTTAGGTGACGCCATTGTAGTTTTGCGTAGAATGTAATTCAAAGTTTAGCCGCGAAAGACGAAAATAGAACGTCGTATTCTTTTTAATTATACGAGACGATAAGCACACCGTGCGACGTCTAGTGAGCAACTAGTGATGTGGCGCTTCCTACATCCGTTCGGTAATGGACGGCCCTGGCCTTGCCGCTGCCAGACAATGCTGCAGCGCTTGATTTTATTAACTAATTGTACAATTGATTGCTTCCGATTCATCAATGGGCTAACAGGGTCTGTTCAGTACAGGTATTAGCCACCTGGATGCCCACGTCCAACACAATGAGAATTGTCAGCTGCTTTTTCGTCGCTGTAAATTTTCGTAAATACTTTGAATCCTTTAGACATCAGACATGACACTAATATGCAAAATGCCAGCAAATAATCTTCATCATCATCATATCAGGCGAAAGACGTCCAGTGCTGGACATAAGCCTCCCCCAATAGGGGGGGATTTGCCATAATCGCCACGTTTGGCAGGCGGGTTGGCGAACGCAGTATGGTGGTCAAATGCATAGAGAACGCTGCTGCCCATTTCTATTAAGTCCCTTAATCGCCACCCATACGACACCCATGGGAAAAAATGGGATGGTGCAATTTATTGCAAATAATCTTAATTAGAGAAAATCTAGATATTTTCTTTTATAAAACTAGGTACAATATTCAAATTATTGTTCGTTTTGCAGCTTTAAGAGCTGTTGGAACTGGCCCAGGTACGTAGTGCGTGATAAGCGACGGAATCACGCCCCCTATGACAACATCGCTGGATATACGATACCTCCTATCGACCTCTACATTTAAGATATTGTTTCGGTTACTCAGGTTTCCCATATCATAACAAGGTCATGAAGACAAAAAATCTTGGAGTGTAAGGTGCTAATGCCACTGGAAGCTACTTTTGAGAAAGTCTTTTAATTCGACATTTTTCGTACATATATAAGGTGTATCTATTCATACACGAAATATCTGAAGGGGTCATTGTACTCATCATTATGAACAACTTTTACTACCGGACCAAACCTGAAATCGCGAAAAAATATCAGCTGTTCCCTACATTTTGACGAGATATGCGAACATAAATGTAGGGAACAGCTGATATTTTTTTTCGCCATTTAAGTTTTGGTCCCATAGTAAAAGTTGTTCATAATGATGAGTACAATGACCCTTTCAGATATTTCGTGTATGAATAGATACACCTTATCATCCAAATTTTTTTATGTTGAAATCCTATGTCGCCAGTACTAGTGCTCAAATCCTATGTCGCCAGTACTAGTGCTCAAATCCCATGTCGCCAGTATACTAGTGCTCAAATCCTATGTCGCCAGTACTAGTGCTCAAATTCAGACTGCTGCGGAGGATAAACGCAATAACTCTTCAATCGACCTGAGGATGTAACCCAGGATCCCATGCTGAAAACTAGCTCTCGCGACCAGGCAAAATAATAGATCACTAGAGCAATGAGGCCGTCCATGTAGCCGGCACACATGGTACACACGGCTACACATCAAGCTATACATTTCCAGTTAACGCTGATCTCGCACTGTACGGAAATCCTATACAATGCGCGGTCAGCTTATACTGGTACCTTATAGCTTGAAGTGTAGCCGTGTGTACATCTACATAGTAACCGTGCAATTTGTTTTTTTTTTTAGTAGAAATAAAACCTCTTTACCTACTTGACATTTCATTACAAAACATACCATAGAGTTTTTATTCCAACTTGTAACGTGTCCTACTTCAAATATTGTTTTTTTCCATTCCACATCTATGTTCAGGGAATGTTCCTCGTCGTGCATACTAATGAAATATATCCGTTTATTTTCTTATCCTGAAGCAAACGAAATGTGAATACTAATTTCATCTGCTGGTTGAGGATCTTCTTGAAAAAGTGAAGCGTAAAGAACTGGTCATATCGTAAGCCTATATTATAAAGTCATGGAAATAGTAGGTCTGAGTCTAAACCAATACCTACTATAAATATTAGATTTTTCGTATGTTTGTTTGTTACGCTTTCACACTAAAACGTCTGAACGGATTTGGATGAAATTAAAAGATGGCAGCAATAGTTCCGATTTCGCTTACGCTCCAATATAACCTTTTAGTGCTATAATAGTTGAGCCCGGTTGTCATTTTAATTTATAATAATTTACACTGAGAAGTGTAGTGAAAGAGCGCTGATTGCTAAATAATGAGGAATATGACATACATCCGATCGGATAGAATGCGTGCGAAAGTGCAAGGAGACCGTAACGTCTGTTCTCATAAGCTTCAACTGAGAATATTGCTGACTTTTGACATTTTATTCCCAGTTCAGTCGTGGCATCTTTGGTAAACAACCATTTACATATGGATTAAATATTATCTATAGTTCGACTTTTAATTGTATTCAGTAACTTGACAGTTCAAAGAAAAATAATGTTACCATACTAAAACTAATAGTGTTGTGGTAGTGAATGATTTTGCGTAAAGAGCGAATGATAAAAATTATTTCATTTTAAATTAAACCATTTTTATCATTCGTTATAAAACTTTGAAAATTCATTTGTAACATCTATATAAATAAAAATAAAAGTCCTGACTGACTGACTGACTCATCAACGCCCAGCCGGTCCCAACCAAGCCGGACTTAGAAAGCTGAAATTTTGCACAGAGGTTCCCTTTATAATGTAGACAAGGAGTAAGGAAGGATTTTTTTAAATTCAGCCCCTAAGGGAGTTAAATAGGGGGTGAAAGTTCCGCGTAGGCGAAGCCGCTGGCAAAAGCTGGCAAAAGTGGAATATAAGAATAATTAATAATTTATTAATAAAAACAATTTCTTTTTTTTTCTTCTAATAGAAAGCAACTAAATAAATTACTTTACTACTTAAAAATAAAATATATAACAAATTCTACAATTTTTAATAGTGCATATCATGATTTTAGTACAAGTTATAAAATTTAAAATAAAAAATTGCATGTAAGTACATTGTTTCAAGTTCATTCAATTTCGTTAATTCTTACACCAACTCACTATCTTTTTTTGTCAAAATCTGGTAACCCTTCAATTGTCAAGTTACTGAATACAATTAAAAGTCGAACTTTAGTAAGCAAGAGTCTGATGATGATGAAGCAAGAGGTGATCCTTCACTCATCAGTGGTAACACAGAGAATGGTAAGTAGGTACCTGAGTGGAGTTCCGGCCCAAGCAGTCAATGTACGTTTTTATAATTTCTAACGTGACGATATTATCGTGTACTTTCGCGTCCATAGAATGTATTGAAATACGTGCACGTTATAACATCTACCTATTTCGCAAATAAAATAGCGAAATATATATCGCATAGATCTAAACTCATAGTGCAAAAATAATGTCGCTTTTATTCGGTTACAAAAAAAAATCACAATATTTATTTATTAATTTTATTATTTATGTACACACAGTAAAATACATACAAGATATGGCATAATTAAACAAGAGTACAAAGGTACTGCTTATTTCTTTAGAAATTTCTTCCAGCAGACCTGCGAAAGGAGAAATAAAAAAGAAATGTAGACAATAGTGTGTGAGAACAAGAAGAGAAAATATGAATATGTGACGTCTTAAACTAAAATATACTTACACATATCATGCAGGAAATTAACATATACTTAAATAAATACGTAATGATAAAATATTTAAACATATAGATAAATATATATACATACATACACAATTAAGAGGAAAGGTAATGCTCTTTTACTCGACATTTGAACAGAGAAATAGTTTTTAAGTCACGAATGCTCGGCGGAAGTGATATAATAGCAATATTCAAAATAACGTATTTATTTCTTTACAAGAACTATCTCATCATCTCATTTTCTTCTACTTTGTCAGCTGTCACGTTATCATTCACTCCCTTTGCTTTGATATCATTCCTCACATGATCAATCCATCTTTTCCTGAGACTTACTCTCGCTCTCCATCCATCAACATTTATATTTATCACTCTTTTATTCACATTCGTTTCTTCTCTCCTCATGAAATACCCATTCAAGCCAATCGATTTCCTTTCAACGTTTCTATCACTGGCGCAACTTTAAAATTTCGAAGAACTAACTTTCGAATGAAAAAAATTGGCAAAAGCTAACATTGTGGTTTTTTTCATGTTTTCCTGCTTAAATCTTTGCCTTCGGTCATTTATGACAATATTGTAAATACTAAAATATCTTTCAGCATCCACGCTGTTGACTGGGCTGTGGAGGCTTTGTATAGCAATATTTGCATTTCCATATATAGCCTCCACCTTTCCCTTCCCCTCCTTTGTTACCCTAGATTTCTGCTACTTTTGGACAAAATAATTTTCCGAAGTGCAGATAAGATTCGTTTGTTGGGTTATCCTCATGTGTGCAGACAATTTAGCGTATAAAGATTCTTTTCTACAAAATTTCGTGGCGAAGTATTGAAAACACAAAATATTTTGCAATATTTAATAAGAACGTAATTTTTGAATTCATCCCATCTATTTTGTAAAAAACAAAATTTACGTATCCCTAGTTATAACGTTATCGGAGACGGAATCCATACTTCCCTGTATTATCACTGTGAACACGTATCGTTACCTTGAAAATGATAGAAACACCCACAACAGACCCGATTACAGAACCAATACATTTTGCTGGAATCGGTAATCGGCTCTAAGTGACAGGTACAGTCAATCTTACATACAATTTTACTTGGATAACGCATTTATGTTATAGCAGTAAGTTTCGCAGAGCAATGTTACAACGCACGACATTTGCATCAGTCAGTAGTACAGTTGATCAAAACACTAAAAGATGCTGATGATGTTGCTGTTATTGTCAAATTATAACATGGTAATAATCTCCCTCAAACCAATATTTCGTACTCACTTCCATTTATTTGTGATCACTAACTACAGCTTATCTCCAATTACATTTGTATGTAGGTACCTAAATTAATAATTTTTGACCGCTTGGTTATAATGCGGATAAAATAAAGTCAATTAGTGTGATAGTGACCGGCGGCACAGCAGCACATATCAACATTATGTCTAACGCAACTGTAAACGCGACCCAAGTCGCTGGCACAGATCCTGTCTCCATTACTCCAAGCCCTCTAGAGAACTATCTTTGGATAACCGGGATCATCTTATCATCGCTATGCTTGATACTGCAAATTGTACTCTTCATAATCAGACCCAAGATAAGAAAAATAGACCAGAAGATGCTCACACAGTTGACAATAGCAAGACTGATGAACACAATCCTCGAATTCATATTGGGAAATTTAATAATTAACCAGTATACAATAGATGTAACGTTCGCACTGTACATGCAAACGGACGTTGTGCTGATATGCTGGATGTTTGTGTACACGAAGAATTTATATGAAAAAGTAGTGTTAGTGTTTGTGTTGCGAAAGTGGAATTTCACTGTTCTGTCTCTACTTACATGGACCGTAGTTTCGATACCACTAGGAGTGTTGTGCCCAGTTTTTCTTTCTTTTTTTCCTGAACATTTCCATGAGTACTACACAGCTTACGCATGGTTGAAGTTCATCGTTTTGTCTCTGAACGTTTTGTTTTTCTGTAGAATCTTCTATGTAATCATAACCAGAAGCAAGAACTCTGATAGAAATTTTACTGCAATCATAAAAACTTGTGTCATCTCATTCATATTGGTGTGTATAACGAGTTTACAAGTTCTTGTTAGTGATAGCTTTTCATACCTAGAAGTGAGTAGCACGGTGTCAAATGCTTTCTGTGTAATTAGTTCATATCAAGTGATAGCGGTTACTATTATATTTCTAATTCTTACCAAGAACAACGCTGGCTAAGCACTGGCAGATCAATACTCGTATTTAAATGAATTGAATCTTATTATTGCTCACTGAGGTGTTGATATGAAGGTTAAGCTGTTGGTGTTTTTAATCTTTCGTTTTTTTAAGCAACTTGTGTGACGGATTTAAGTTTTAGGTAGGTACGTCCTTCCTTACAATATACGTATTTGACACATACTGATGGTGCCTTTAAAAAGTTTTATAGGAGAGGCGGAAAACATTATTTCGAAATTTTTCCTCGTTGTAAAGTGTGCACCTCATTATATCGATTACACTAATAAATACTCATAAAACTTTACCTGGTTTTCATTTTGTGTATTTGTAATAAACGTTCAATTATATGAATACAAGTAATAGAAGCGACTCGCCCCTGCTTCGCACCGGTGTCGTAGCAACATTTCCACATAAAGAATAAATGTTCAAATAGTGACCTGAGGATGTAACTCAGGATCTCATGCTAAAAACCAGCGCTCGAGACCAGTAGATTACTAGAGCATTGAGGCAGTTTATGTGGCCAGGTTCTGTGGTCCATGGTGACCTTGCAAGCTCGTTTTATTGGAACGAAGTTCCTTATCGCGCGTTGCGAAAGGGGACTAGACGGAAAAAATTAAGACCAAAAGTTGTAACGACACTTTTTGCTACATTGTTGTAAGCCGTGCGACGTGCGCGTGTTTCTCTGCAGACAGAGACACAGACAGAGTGCATATTTAATTATTTATTTATTTATTTATATTTTTATTTATATATTTATTTATTTTATTTTATTTTTTTATTGATTGATTGATTGATTGATTGATTGATTGATTGACTGACTGACTGACTGACTGACTGACTGACTGATTGATTGACTGACTGACTGACTGACTGACTGACTGACTGACTGACTGACTGATTGATTGATTGATTGATTGATTGATTGATTGATTGATTGATTGATTGACTGACTGATTGATTGATTGATTGATTGATTGATTGATTGATTGCGCGTTGCGAAACGGAAAAAAATGAAGACCAAAACTCGTAACGACACTTTTTGCTATAGTTGTAAGCATTGAATTTTTTTTTCTGGGACCAGAATAAAATGTTGCATATGGCACCAGGCGAAAAAATCGTTCCACGTAGTATTTACTTAACATTATTACTAAATATTATTATAACTTAAAAAAAAAAATATATTATTTGGTTGAAAGTATTATGAAATTTTTCAGATGGCGTCCTCCGGTAAAGCAACTTTGGTCGAACTATAGCAGCGTTTCACGTAGTATTTTTTAAACATTATTATAACTTTTAAAAAAAAATTACAATTCCTTCACTAATTAATCGAAAGCAACTTCGTTCCATCCGGGTGTCCCTTGACACCTCGCAAGTTTAAAAAAATAATGAAACCTCTTTTCCTACTTGACCTTTAACCTGTAACGTCCGGGAGTGCACGCATGCGTGCCCACATCACATACTCATGTGCCCACACTATAGAAAAGTAATTGTTATCTCATTATCTCAGAATCCTAAGGATAATTACAGACAGGCCAATATCAGCAGCTGTGGTTAGGTTGATCAGGCTGCATGTTACCTGATTCTTTGTTTTATATTTTAATTTAATCATTTATTTCAATTTTTGTTTTGCTTATGTACAATTAACTATTTAAATGTTATCTTAATTTATTTAAATTTAATTTATTTAATTTTTACTTATTTCAATTTATTTTATTTCATTTTAATTAACTTATTTCAATTTATTTTATTTTATTTTAATTAACTTATTTCAATTTAATTTTAATACAATTGTTTTTTTGTACAACAGTTTTTAAGATAATGTTATACTAACAAAATATGGGCAATTTAATCGTATTTTTTTATTTTTATTAGCCGGGATTGACAGGTCATTCAAAAAACTTACCATAGAGTTATTTTTTCCACTGTAATGTGTCCTACTTCGGCTACTTTAAAGATATGTTGTTCCCATTGTACAGGCAATGTTCCTCGTCGTGCATACTAAAGAATCTGCTTGTTGCATATCTTAAAGCAAACGAAATATGAATACTAGCGATAAACCCATGGAAATAGTGTGTCTGCAGAAAGTTAAAATACAATCGATTTTTTTTTCTGAACAGAAAATGTAGCTACTCACTTCAGGCAAAAATATATTTTAGTTACAATTTTAGTAAACTATTTAAAAAATATTGAACCACTAAATTTGTCATCGCGGTGGCTGTCCCTAATACGATTCTGATGGTAATGTGCCTCGTACAAGAAAACCAATTTGTTATTTAGTTTTCCCTTTACTTTTAGTTATTAGGCCAGTAGTTATAGTATTGACAATTAGTGTTATTATTCTTATACCTACCTACCCACTTAAGTTACTGATAAGTGAAAATACAACTGTCCCGCGAAATATTCTCATCCCGGTGAACAAAAATTATACAGCCATAGTTTGCATTCGACATTGTATGGCCCGGCCTCCTGTACTCGCCTAAATGTAGTCAGTCAACGTTAAGCGCTCGACGCGGAGCAACGGTCGCTAACTCACTGCGTCTTAAAGACGTAAGTAATTCATTTCGGTGAATTAGGACAAATATAATATCGTTTCAGTGGTGCTTTTAACTTGTTTATAGAGTGTTTATTACTTTCTATTTTATGTGCCGTACATGCGCCTTATGTATATATACTTTAGTATTGCTCATTGTGTCCTAAACATTTTCAATATTTCGTCATTTTAGTTCCTGGTTTTTTTTTTCCTTTCGGTGTTCTCATAACGGTGGATTCGGTGGCCTGAAACCACCACCGATATGAGAAAATCCGTTAAAATGACAAGAAATCCCATTTCGGTGTGTTAAATGTCCTTTCGGTGGTCATTTAGCTCACTTCGGTGAACGACTTTATAATTTCGGTGCCGATTTAAAAAAATCTCATAAATCTGAGATATATTTCTTATGGTTTCATTGTAAAATCTGTTTTTCATTGACTTTAGTCGATACCATACTCTTTTCAATAGAGCTATGCTTGGGGTTGAGGTTTCTATGCGAGATCGACTAGTGGTAGTGTGCACATAGCGCGTAGAACTTATGTCCGATAAGGCAGCAGAGTTCTTGTGTGGAGACCACGTTCTGGCAAGCGCAGCAAGACGGCCCAATAAAGGTCGCAGGAACTAGTTGGATGAAAGCCGCTTACAATCGGTTAGGTACTCTGGAAATCTATTGGGGAGGCCTATGTTCAGCAGAGGATGTCTTGCGGCCCAGATCATGATGATGATGATGATGAGTAGCAGTCGGTCTACTTTACAAATTGTCATAGCCGCATAATATCCCATCCGCATTTTGGTCCCTTTTGATTTGTGAGGGAGGATATAACGTTAATGAAGTGAGGTATTAAAGTTTTTTAGAACGAACTTCTTTAACAAGGCTCGTTTGTTTACTCCTAAGTAAACTGGTAGAAATCGTCACGTAACGTAAAGGCGTTATACCCTCACCGTGAAAATCCAAGATGGCGGCCGCGAAAATTTACAAATTTTTCATGATGGGTGTCGTTGTCGACACGATTCTAACAGAACCAAAGCATTTTGCTGGATTTTGCCTACCTAAAACTTTACATGCGTCACACAAGTTTCTTTAAAAATGAGAGTTTTTTAAAGAAACTTGTGTGACGCATGTAAGTTTTAAATAGGTATGTCCTTCTCTACAATATACGTACCACATATTGATCCAACATCTCAGTACACAAGACGACCTTTTGAAATCAGCAGCGATGCGGACGAATTCTTCTACTTTTTGTATTTATTTGTATAGTTAGTTAGTATTTTATTTTAATGATAAAATAAAATAAATTTAAATACGAGCACTGATTTGCATGTGTTGAGTATAAGCTATTCTTGACAAAAATAAAAAATAATGAGTTAATTATACAAAAAGCATCTGACACCGTGCTACTCACTTCTAGGTATGAAAAGCTATCACTAACAAGAACTTGTAAACTCGTTATACAAACCAATATGAATGAGATGATACAAGTTTTTATGATTGCAGGAAAATTTATATTACTGTTCTTGCTTCTGGTTATGATGACATAGAAGATTCTACAGAAAAACAAAATATTCAGAGACAAAACGACGAACTTCAACCATGCGTAAACTTTGTAGTACTCAAAGAAATATTCAGGAAAAAAATTAAGAAAAACTGGGCACAACACTCCTAGTGGCATTGAAACTATGGTCCATATCAGTAGAGATAGAACAGTCAAATTCCACTTTTTCAACACAAATACTAGAACTGCTTTTTCGTATAAATTCTTCGTGTACACAAACATCCAGCATATCAACACGACGTCTGTTTGCATGTACAGTGCGAACGTTACATTCATTATATACTTGGTACTAAATATCAAATTTTCCAACAAGAATTCTAGGATGGAGTTCAGCAGTCTTGCAACTGTCAGTTGAGTGAGCATCTTCTGGTCAATTTTTCTTATCTTGGGTCTGATTATGAAGAGCACTACTTGCAGTATCAAGCATAGCGATGATAAGACGATCCCGATGATCCAAAGATAGTTCTCTAGAGGACTTGGAGTAACGGAGTCGCCTTTACAGTTGCGTTAGACATAATGACGATATGTGCCGCTATGCCGCCGACCACTATCACACTAAATAACATTATTTTACCCAAATTGTGACCAAGCAGCCAAAATGTATTAATTTAGGCACATACAAATGTAATCGGAGAAAATATGTAATTAATGATCATAAATATATGGAAGTGAGTACGATATATTAGTTTGAGGGAGAATAATACCACTATAATTTAACAACGTATATTTATCAACATATTAATACCAAAGTAATCATCTCATAATAGTTTTGATCAACTATAGTACTGCGCGACGCTATCAATGTAAAATTGTTACCATATGCAGTTAAGAGCATTCTCGCCATGCGGACTGGCAACGGCGCATTTATGTCGGTTTTTTGTGATTATTTTATTAAACACAAACAAAAGTTAACATTTTTTTCAGGAATGCACTAGATCGTTGGTAAAGTCCAGTTTGTTGGAGTTGGATTTACAAGTTTGTATGCTATTTTTTTAAACTTATTATTGGAATTACTTATAAAAATCGACATGACGTCAATCATTTTCTATTTGCATGACTTAGCTCGATTAAATATTTTTATTAAAGAGTAAATGTTAAAAATAATTATAAGTACCAAGGATCTAGTACTTGGCTGAAAAAAAATATTGTACTTTTGTTTGTATTTAATTAAATAATCACGAAAAGCGTTGAAAACAATAAATGCGTTGTTGCCAGCCCGCGTGGAATGAATGCTCTTAACTGTAACTGTCACTAAGAGCCGATGGCCGATTCCAGCAAAATGCTTTGGTTCTGTTAGAATCGTGTCGACAACGACACCCATCATGAAAAATTTGTAAATTTTCGCGGCCGCCGTCTTGGATTTTCACGGTGAGGGTATTACGCCTTTACGTTACGTGACGATTTCTACCAGTTTACTTAGGAGTAAACAAACGAGCCTTGTTAAAGAAGTTCGTTCTAAAAAACTTTAATATCTCACTTCATTAACGTTATATCCTCCCTCACAAATCAAAAGGGACCAAAATGCGGATGGGATATTATGCGGCTATGATAATTTGTAAAGTAGACCGACTGCTACTCACTATCATCATCATCATGATCTGGGCCGCAAGACGTCCACTGCTGAACATAGGCCTCCCCAATAGATTTCCAGAGTACCTAACCGATTGTAAGCGGCTTTCATCCAACTAGTTCCTGCGACCTTTATTGGGCCGTCTCGCGTCCTTCCCTACAATATACGTACCACATATTGATCGTGTCTTTAAAAGACTTTATAGGAGAGGCGGAAAACATTATTTAGAATTTTTCCTCGTTGTATAGTGTGCACCTCATTCTATTGATTACACTTTTATATAGTCACAAAACTTTACCTGGTTTTCATTTTGTGTGTTGTAATAAACGTTCAATTATATTAATATACAAGCAATGGAAGCGACTCGCCCTGCTTCGCACCGGCGCCGTTGCAACATTTGAACATAAATCAAAATATGAACATGTTGGATAAATGTTCAAATTTTGATCCGCGGATGTACGATGATGCTTCATGTCAGTTTTAGTACTGTAGGACTCCGAGAGTCCTAGGTATCGGGAATTTAACTAAAATGACAGATATGCGTATAAATATAAGTTTCACGTTTATTCCATGTATGTACTAGACTGTTACAGCTCCGCGCCTGTCAGTGAAACTTTACGGATTTTTTTTTTTTTTTTTTTTTTTTGGCTTCACACGGTTTGTGCATTTAGCCAGTGTCAAGTAATTTTTCTTTTAGATCAAGTAAATGGCCCGATATCGGGCACGAAGTTACAAAACAGTCATAGTCGTCTTTAGTCGGTCAAGTCAGAGTTATTGTAAAGCGGTAGTAACTTTACAACAACCTAATAGGAGTTTTTGGGGGGAACACGAAAAGTCCACGTTAGTCACTTATTTTCACCTTCACTACACTTGTGCACTCACACGTAACTAAATTGAATAATTCACTATCAAAATTATACAATTTAATTCGCTATTTCACTAAATTCCATGAAAATGAAAATTCGTGCGACATGTTCCAACGCGATCCCGCCAAAAACTCCTTACGGATTTCTTCTAGAACTTCCTGACAGTTCGAACGAGACAAAGCGCTTTCGTTGGCTGCCAGTATGTACATAAAGGTTGCATTCGGTAAGCGACCAATCTTTGCAGTACCTATGTCAAAACGAATATTGTAAAGATGAAATATATTTTTTGTAAGCTTTCACGTTAAAACGGATGAACAGAACTGGATAATTTTAATTTTTTGTTAATTTAAATAATTTAATTATGATTATGTATAAACCCAAATGTTTGCATGTCACAGTATTATGACTAAGTGTATTGGATCTGTATAATTATTTATGTTAAGACCGAAATTGTAACAACACTTATGGCAAATAAATTGATTTGATTTGATTTGGCACATCGGTGGCCTGAATTAGAACAGAGAATACATTTTATCCGGAATTTTAAAGAATGTTGCACTACCTATCCCAGATAGTGCAACATACTTTACATTTATTTAATTACATTGGATATTGTAATAAGGTTTCTCTTCTAAATTACTGGATATAGAATTGTTTTTAGAAAATACCAAGCTTGATGTCATTTGTTTAACAGAATATTGGTTAAAAAATCATCATTAATTAATATAAAAAATTTGTATGATTAGCCATTTCAGCCGATAACGTAGGACATTGGCGAGTCATTAATTTTCAAAGTTCAAAAAGTAGTAAGTCAATAATTATATGTGGAGATTTTAATACTAATTCATTAGAAAACAACTCGAATATTGACAGATTATTAAGTCTTTTTAGGTTATTTAATTTATCAAACTTTTTCATTGAACGAGCCCAAGACAATTAAATTGTAAATAAGTGTCCATCTGATCACAGTGGACAATCAATAACATTTTGCTCCTACATGCTTTCACAAAAAAAAAAAAACGAATAAAGTTTAGGGTAATTACGTGTAAAAAATTAGAGAAATTAAACAATTCTTTGGGCAGTAAATTATGTGATCAGAGTTTTAATAATGTGTGGTGATCCAAATGCGATCTCCGCCGAGTTCTTGTCTCTATTAAAAACGCACTTTAATGACACTTTTCCACTAAAAACGAAAAGTATTTACTTACATAAAGTTTTTATTTAGTGGCTGGGTCACTCGACGTGTTCGTAGCTGTTTGAACTTTATGGCATAAAGCAACATATGAATAATAAACGCTATTCATCAGCATGTGGCAAAATATTAAAAATGTAAAAAAGTGTGTGCAAAATAGCTCTTTATATTAGCAATAAAATAAAATCTGTTAAAGATAAAATAAAAATACCTAGCAAATAATAAATAATGAAATAGGTAGGAAAAAATTATGTTACACTGAATTTTATTTAGACACTGCACATGGTAAATGATAAATGATTTTATTTCTGTAAGTAGGTTTGTATAAACACTTTTACACGTCAATCATAGTTTTTAAACTAGATGAGGTCGGCGTTTTCTATCTGACTACTCTGAGAAGAAAGGCCGAAACAAACTCAGAGAGCACAGTCTCTTTTAAACTCCAGACATAATCTTGGTCAGATCATGTGAAGACCATATGGATTGGTGTCTGAAATGGTCTTTTGAGGAAAAAACCACACAAATTGAGTGAACCTGTCCATTCAGTGCACGCATTTACCAGTAATCATGCAGCTCAACTCAGAACTTGAGGAGCTCAACGATTTGAAGAACAATACCAAAGACAGGACATTTAGGTAGGCCGCATAAAGTACTCAAACTGCCAGATTAATATTAAAACTAACTAAGAAAGAGATTTAAAAACACAAAAATAAATATGACCCACATAGTCCTCACATTCACAATCATGAAAACAATAATAATATTATACTTTTCAAAGTAAATATTCATGCCAATTTGTATATAATAATTGTCAAATGTCAAAGAGCATAAGTTTGCAAACAAAAAAAAACAACGTTTGGTATGCAAAAATTGGAGCAGGTCAATCCCAAGCTTTTTTGTCCCCAATATAATCTTTAACAGTATAAAAGGCTTTCAGGCACAACTTACGTTTAATGAATGATTTAAATTTATTGATACTTAGATCTTGAACATGGCTTGGAAGTTTATTATAAAAGCGTATAGATTGACACCTGAACGACCCACCTATTTTCTTGAGCCTTGTTGATGGTACAGCAAATTTGTGTTTGTTCCTAGTATTTATACTATTGATATCAATGTATTTAAAAAAAAAAAAAAAATATGGGCACATAAAAGATTTTCAAAAATATACTGCGAAGGCACAGTCATTACATTAATCTCCTTAAATTTCTCTCCTCGGACTTAATTTATAAATTGATTGAACAGCTCTTTTCTGCAAGAGAAAGATAGTCTGAATGTCTGCGGCATTTCCCCACAACAGAATACCATACGACATTACACTATGAAAATAGCTAATGTACACTAAATGGGCTGTCTCTATATCAGTTAAATTACGATTTTTCTAACAGCGTATGCTGCAGAGGTTAGCTTTTTCGACAATTTATCTATATGTGGGCCCCACTGAAGCTTGGCATCCAAAGTTAAGCCCAAGAATACAGTGCTATCTTCAGGATTCAATTCTTCGCCCTTTATCAACACATTACTTTTCACCTGCCTAACGTGAGGTAGCGTAAACTTAATGCATTTGGTTTTTCTTTTCATTAAGAAGTAAATTATTAACATTGAACCAATTAACTACTTTCGAGATTGCGTTATTTACATCGTCAGTAACCAGCTGCTGACGTTTAAGTTTAAACAAAAGTGAAGTGTCATCCGCAAACAACACTATTTCATGATTATCCTTTATGAGGTAAGGCAACTCATTAATATAAATAAGAAACAAGAAAGGACCAAGAATGGAGCTCTGTGGGACTCCCATTGATACTATTGATCCGGAAGATCTTTTCCCATTTACAACAACACACTGAATTCTATTACACAAGTATGAAATAAGAAGACCCAGAGCGGTGTTCCGGATCCCGTAGTGGCGGAGTTTCCTGATTAAAGTTTCATGAAGCACGCAATCGAAATCTTTAGATAAATCACAAGAAATACCCAAGGCATCGTATTTATCCTCCCATGCATTGTAAATATGCCCTAAGAGTTCAACATCGGTAGTTGAACGACCCCTTGTAAAACCGAACTGTTTGCTATGTAATAAATTATGTTTATTAAAAAATCTTTGCAATTGGTCTAAAATTAATTTCTCAAAAATTTTACTAAAGGTAGGTGGTACTGAAATAGGTTTATAATTAGAAGGGTCTGATGTACTACCTGATTTAAACAAAGGTACTATTTTACTATTCTTCATTAGGTCAGAAAACTCCCCACAGTTGATACAATTAATATAAGAGCTAAAGTAGGTGCTACAATGTCAATAATGGACTTGGCGACTTCTACAGAATTACCCCGCAGATCTGAGTTTTTTTTACGTTCATAGTGTGAAAGGTTTTAATTATATCTCTACAGCTAACTTGTTCAAAATTAACTTTTTCCTTAAGCAAAGGCCTGAGGCTTTGCTTAAGGAAAATGTTAATTCAAAAAAATATGTTGTAGAAATTTTGCAGTTGAAACGGGAATATCTGTAAAGAAATTTTCAAAAGCCACGGCGACTTGCGAGTCTGATGTTATGGTACTGTCAACTCACATGTAGAAGTAAATACCTCAGGAATTGAAAAGGTTTTTTCTAATATTCCCCTTAAAATGACCTTAGTTTTGCATTCCTCATCTGCGCTTTCTGTCACCTTACTTTAAAATAAGGCTTTGGAGCTTTGGGTTTGAAATTTCAGCACACAAACCCCCAGGCTTTTGAAAAGGTTTTACCTTGTTACTCTGAAAAACAAACATTTTAACGACTGGGAAGAAGCACAATATGCCATTGGAATCTTTTGCGATCTCTCGAAGGCTTTCGATTGCGGTATCCATCAGACACTTCTGCTAAAAGTAGAGCGTAGTACTGTAGTTTTTTTATTAGTGTTAGGAATACAGCTCTAGATTTGCTAAAACCATACCTGAAAGATAGAAAGGTTACATACACTTCAAGTAGACGGCATAAACCTATTATGGTCTGAAATGAGAATGGGTGTCCCTGAAGATACGATTTTGGGTCCATCTCTCTTTTTAATTTATATCAATGATTTACCGTAATTACTTCAAAATCAACCGGAGATGGTGTCACTTGCAGATGACCGATGGTCACAAAATCTTCACGAGGTGGATAACTCTACTCTTCAGGTCCAAGATTGATTTTCGGTAAAAATAATTTGTTACTAAGTGAAACCAAATGCATTACATTTCATTAACCTAGAAGATAGAAGTAGCAAATGTGAAATCATATTGAATATAAAATATAAAAACTTGAATTTGTTAATCATATGGTTTTGCTAGGAATCATAATAGACAGCGAAAGAAGTAAATGAGTGTTTTTATAATTTCTAAAATAACGGTTTCTAAGTCCATTAAATGTATAGAAATATGTGCACGTTATATCATTATCGTGATATAGTGGATCCGTGTAATAATATGTTAGTAATGATAAAAAACCTCTATAATGGACACGATTGTAACCCCCTTATTTATAAACGCTGCTTAAACATAAGAGATGGTTAAACGTCAAAAATGTATAGTTAAACAGACGCTAATCATTACTCAATTTTAAATAGTGTTTATAAATATAGGGGTAACAGAACCAAAGCATTTTGCTAGAATCGGTCATCGGCTTTTAATGACAGTTACAGTTAAATGCACATGGTCACAATTTTATATTGATAGCGCCGCGCAGTACTATAGTTGATCAAAACTATTATAAGATGATTACTTTGGTATTAATATGTTGCTATAATTGTTAAATTATAGTGGTATTAGTCTCCCTTCAACTAATAGTTCGTACTCATTTCCATTTATTTATGGTCACTAATTACAGCTTATCTTCAATTACATTTGTATGTGCCTAAATTAGTACATTTTGGCTGCTTGGTCACAATTTGGGTAAAATAATGTTATTTAGTGTGATAGTGGACGGCGGCACAGCAGCACATATCAACATTATGTCTAACGCCACTGTAAACGCGATCCAAGTCATGGACGCTGGAACAGATCCTAACTCTGATCATCCAAGCTCCCTAGATAGCTACCTTTGGATCACCGGGATCATCTTATCATCGCTATGCTTGATACTGCAAGTAGTGCTCTTCAAAATCAAACCCAAGATAAGAAAAATTGACCAGAAGATGCTCACTCAACTCACAGTTGCAAGACTGCTGAACTCCATCCTAGAATTCTTGTTGGGAAATTTGATATTTAGTACCAAATATATAATGAATGTAACGTTCGCACTGTACATGCAAACAGACGTCGTGTTGATATTCTGGATGTTTGTGTACACGAAGAATTTATACGAAAAAGTAGTTCTAGTATTTGTGTTGAAAAAGTGGAATTTCACTGTTCTATCTCTACTGATATGGACCATAGTTTCAATGCCACTAGGCGTGTTGTGCCCAGTTTTTCTTAATTTTTTTCCTGAACATTTCTTTGAGTACTACAAAGTTTACGCATGGTTGAAGTTCATCGTTTTGTCTCTGAACATTTTGTTTTTCTGTAGAATCTTCTATGTCATCATAACCAGAAGCAAGAACAGTAATAGAAATTTTACTGCAATAATAAAAACTTGTGTCATCTCATTCATATTGGTTTGTATAACGAGTTTACAAGTTCTTGTTAGTGATAGCTTTTCATACCTAGAAGTGAGTAGCACGGTGTCAGATGCTTTCTGTATGATTAACTCATATCAAGTGATAGCGGTTACTATTATATTTCTTATTCTTGCAAAGAACAACGCTGACTAAACACATGCAAATCAATGCTCGTATTTAAATGAATTCAATCTTGTTTTTGAATAATGAGATGTTTTATTTTATTTTATTTTATTTGGGAAAAAAACGATATTACATTACATATAACACTTATCGGTACGGTATATAAAACAAAATCAGTGTAATAACCACAACATTTTCCACATATTAACAAATAGGTATGCTGTGAGGAGGACTCGTCGGTAAGCTAGTAATCATGTCATTTAAGGAAATATCTTATAAATGTCGTTACAAACTAACTAATTAGTCAGTTACCGCAAGATATATCCGAGTTTTTCAGTACATCAATTACTTTATTTCGAAAAACATTTCTATTTAGCATAAATATATCAATGTCTAAGAAATGTTCATTGTACATTCGCATGAGACGCTGAAGGGGTGCACGTTTACCTGCGTTTGTCCTGCATGGTGCCTGATCAAACAATCGGTAATCGCGCACTCCGCGACGATGAATTGATCTAGGAACTACAAGTTTAATATCATTATTAAGGTCTATACAATTTAGCTTATTATGACAAAGGTCGTGCAGTGTCATTACTTGCAGAAGCATTCGTCTCTTCTCTCGAGAGAGTAAATTACACATTGCTAAAAGGTCTTTGTAAGTTAAGCGTGGAAGTTGGCATCTGAATTGCATAGTTCGTAAGAATTTTCGTTGTACTTTTTCAATGGCTATTTTATACTTATTATATAACGGATCCCATATTAGACAGGCATATTCAAGCTGAGAACGAATAAGTGAACGATACAGATGTAAAAATGTGCAAGGGCGCCTAAAGTCGGTAGCTGCTCTGAAAACAAAGCCGTACATTCTAAATGCTCGGGTTATTATGTTTTCTATATGTAGGTCCAAATGTAATTTACAATCGAATAGTATTCCCAGGTCTCTAAGGTTCGTCATTCTGTTTAGTATAGTACCGCATATAGTATAGTCATATTTTATTGTAGTTTTTTTTTTAGTAAAGCTGATGATATGGCATTTAGGTATACTTAAATTTAACTTATTAATTGAACAGTATTCAGAGAGTCGGTTAAGATCGCTCTGAAGTTCTGAGCATTCATTAATATTTTTTATGGTTTTATATAATTTCAAATCGTCAGCATATAAAAGAAAATTTGTGTATTTAAAGCATGTACTTATGTCGTTTATGAATATAACAAAAAGTAGAGGTCCCAATATAGAGCCCTGAGGAATACCGGAGGACATTCCAGCACTTCCCGACTTGTACCCATTAATCACGACCATCAGGCTGCGGTTAGTGATATATGAGCAAAACCACCGCAAAAGGTTGCCCCTAATTCCATTGAACGCTATTTTATTCAGAAGCATTTCATGGTCCACTCTATCAAATGCTTTCTGAAAATCCGTATATACAGCGTCTACCTGAACTCCCTTGTCAATACTATGGAAGAGGAAGTTAGAGTAAATTGCTAAGTTCGTCATGGTGGACTTTTGTTTTACAAAACCGTGTTGTTCAGGTATGATATAGTCCTGGATGAAGGGGTAGATGGCATTATGAACAAGCTTCTCGAAGAGTTTTGATGTTGCGCTGATAATAGATATTGGACGGTAATTTGTGACGTCATGTTTTGAACCAGTTTTATGGATTGGGACAATGTAGGCGCATTTACAAATGTCTGGGAAGAAACCCTCAGTGATGCACTTGTTAAATATAATGTGTAATGGTTCACATATTGATTCAGCAGTGTGCTTAAGAAACACTGCTGGTAGTCCATCTGGTCCTGGACCCTTGGAAGGGTCTAGCCCTTTTAATTCTCTTTTAATAACAATTACGTCAAAATATATATGGTGTAATAAATCACACTGATCTGAATAATTATTTGGTGGTGACCATTGGGGAGTTAAGGTAGACGGCTGGTAAACAGATTGGAAAAATGAGGAAAACAAGTTACAAATAGTTTCGGGATCTTGCGAAGTTCGGTTTTTGTATGACATACTTGACGGTATACCTGCCTTGCTTTTTTTGTTAGATATATAAGACCAGAAATGTTTAGTGTTTTTGGGGATAGCATCTTCTATAGAATTAATATACTTATTGTAACATTTTGTAGCCTCACTTTTAAAACGGGTTCTGTATAATGAAAAGATTTCATAATCCGAGTCATTTTTATATGTTTTCCACTTAATCCAAGCCTTACGTTTGTTTTTATAAATATGTATGAGAGATAGGCTAAACCACACTGGATATCGTGCTGGTTTTGATCTTGAGAGTGGAACATTTTTTTGGACAATATTGTAAATAGTTTTATAGAATAGGTTAACCGCATTCTCTGCGGTAAGTTGGTCAAGTATCATGCTCCAAGAGACGTCCATCAACTTTTTATTTAGTAGATCATAATCGGCCTTAAAAAAGTTAGGCTTTTTAACGGGGTTACGATTCATGGTGCTATGATGTTGGTGTGTAGATTAAGCTAGTGTTTTATACAGAACAGATTAATGATGTGTGTTTTTAATCAAGAGTTTTTTTTAAGAAACTTGTGTGATGGATTTAAGTTTAAGGTAGTTATATCCTTATTCATAATATTTATTAAGGATCAAATTCTGATCTTGCATTTAAGTCGGAAAACATTATTTAGAATATTTTACTCGTTGTGACGTGTACACCTCATTATAATATTAATATCACTAATAAATATTCACAAAACTTTATCTGGTTTCCATTTCGTTACAAGCCACCTACCCCTGTGCAATAGTGACATATCAACATAAATGAAAACATGTGGAATAAATTAACTAATTGCAAACAATGGTGAAAAGCACATCAATTTCCATTGCGTAGTTAGTGATATCTATGTGATCGCACAAACAGGCACAAAATCGACTTTGCCTTATACTATGTATAGACATAGACAAATCAAGAAGTGCCCTTATTGGATGTAGTCTCTGTTATGCGGCAAACACGAAAAGAAAACACCAGTTTCATGCATTATGATTGAGTTTTTGTTTTTGGGTGGGTTATCATCAAATAACTTCTCCCGCTCTGGGTGGAGCAGGAGGACGTGTCAGACTTTTACTGACTAAAACCCACCCGTGTTTCCTCAGTTGCCTGTGTGCCAGGGCCGCGGTATCTCTTTCGAACAATCCGCACCCCTGGCAGGCATCGGCCCTTGCAAGTGTTGTCTATTGAATTCTTTTGTATGAAACCGCAAAACCGCTATTTCAAAGTTTGTTCCACACCTACGTAGAAAAAGTAGTTTATTTTTTCATCCAATGGAAGAATGCCAATTTATTCTATTTCAATTTGAATATTGGCAGTGTGTGGAAAAAATTTGGTCACAAACTATACAATGGAAGAAATTGGATTTGGTTACGCACTACGCTACGCTTACTAACTAACTTGAATGATTATTGTCTCTACTCTTTAATTTGCATGTTGTTTTGATATTACTTTTTATTATTATTGATATCATCTTCGCGCAAAGGGGTCAGCACAAATAACCCCGTTGTGTGAAGACCTAAGATATGAATTTTATGGTCAGAAACGAAAATGGAAATACCCGAATATACGCATAAACTGTCAATATCATCATCTGCGTAATTCCACGTTTGCATGGACGTAAGAATATCGCGGTGGCATTTTTTCGCGCACTGGACCGTTAATGGTGCGCTTAGCGCCGAGAGTTGAAAATCGAAGAGTATTTTTTCGACGCGCAGGGATGCATTCTGTTAGATTCTTAATGAAAGAAAGAAAGAAAATTTTTATTATTTGTCACAGAAACACGTGCATATAAACAGATGACATAACATTAAATAATGCTAACAACACAACAAAAAACAACAACAACAACAACAACGCTTAAATGAACATCGGCAGTTGAAATCCAGTGCCATGAAATCGTGTGAAAGTCAGCAGCAGTCTACAGCTGGAGCAGCCTTTCCAGTTGCTCGATATCAAGATCGATTCACTGCCTCTTTCATCCACTTTCATCCACCCTCCCTACAAAATAGTATTAGATTGACTCTAGTGCGCTGTTTCAAATTACGTAAATAACATTTCTACGTGCGCCTGTCACCAAATTAGCTTAACACGCTAGTGTGAACATAGGTACTAACTTTGACCCGTGACTCCCTCCACTTGGATGTTGAAATACATTTTTATGTCCACGGGTTGCTGAGCTCCGTAATATAGGGTTGGGCTACACTATGACTTTTGCATGCATGCCATCTGTAGGTTTATCAAACCTGCAATGACCCTTTCTCCAAAATACAATTTTAGACTCACATACAATTTTAATAAATAATTCGATTTTTGTTTTTGGAATTGTAGAGACCACATGACTTCTGAGTGACATTCGAGTTTGTTTCAGAATTTTTTCTCAGGGATCAGTCAGCCAGAAAATGCCCGAGTGACGTATGATTTTTAAATATAAAAAATACGTGTTTAAGTGTCTTATATGATCTACTTACTTAAAGAAATAAGCGTGATTTAATTTTATCAATACCTATAATATGAATAATGTATAACGAGTATGAAACAGCTCTTGTGATTAAAATACAGGAAAATCATAATATTCGCTTCAATCAACATCTCTTTAATTACCTGAAAATATAAATTAATTTAAAAATCATTACTAACCCAGGTCATGGTCTACCCATGTGTCAGTTCAGCCGTTTTTTTTTCATAATAATATTAATCGTATATTTAACTAGTTTAGTTTGAGCGTGAACACGGTACAAAGAAATAATTGTGACCATTAAACACGTAATTGTATTGTGTTTGCGTCACAGGGAAATCTCTAACGTACCCAGTCGGTAAACGACCAACAGTGCATCTTTTAAATTATTCATGTTACAAGCAATAACATCGAGCTTACGGGAAAATCCACGTAGGAACAGTATCATAGTGACCGCCGACGCAGTAGGACATACCGACACGATGTCTAACTTAAGTCAAGATAATATTACCGCTCTGTTTGAGGATTTAATCGAGGAACCAAGTATAGTGGTGGAATATATCTGGATCACAGGGATAATTCTATCATCACTTTGCTTAATTCTGCAACTGGTGCTCTACATAATCAGACCCAGGCTAAGGAAATTGGACCAGAAGATCCTAACGCAGCTGACAGTAGCGAGACTGAGTAATTCTATATTCGAGTTGATGGTGACTTACACGTTGTTTAACCAGTATACGAGGGACGTGACGTTCGCGTTGTACATGCAGACTGATATTGTGCTAGTGTGTTGGATGTTTCTGTACACCAAAAGTTTGTACGACAAAGTAGTGCTTGTGTTTGCGTTGCAAAAGTGGAATTTCGTCGTCCTATCCTTACTGACTTGGGTCCTTACGATACCCATAGGAGTGTTGTGCCCAGTCTTTCTTAAGTTGGAATATTACGATGAATACTATACAGCTTACACGTGGTTAAAGTTTATTGTTTTGACTGTAAATGTCTTGTTTTTCTGTAGAATCTTCTATGTCATCATAACCAGAAGCAAGAACTCTAACAGAAATTTTACCGTAATCATAAAAACTTGTATCATCTCATTTATATTGGTTTGTTTGACAAGTTTACAAGTTTTTGTTAATGACATTTTATCCTATTTTGAAGTGACTGCAGTGACAAATACATTCTGCATAATTAATTCCTTCCAGGCGATAGCGGCTACTATCATATTTCTCATTCTTGCCAAAAACTGTCTATAAGGACTTGTAGATCACTGCAGAAAAGGTATCCTGGATCTAATGGGTATCATACATTGTTCTAAATATCGTTTTTCAGTAAAATATTATTTTGTATTAAAATAATAATTGGACAAAAGGCAGAAAAATCGTGATTATTAGTTTCATAAGATTCTACTCCTGGAGTGCCATTTTAGATTTAATTTAAAAAGTAGTACGTAATTTACTTTAGTAATGTTGTAGAAGTAAAGAAGTATTTTGTTAATAATTGTTTTACTGTTACATCAAACCTTACTATGAATGTGACACATAAAAAGTGCATTATCCTGACGATATTAAATTACCATCATTTACGAACACACGAAACATAATTTAACACAACAGTTTTCCCTAGTTCTTTCATACCAATACATAATTCTCTAAACATTGTTGCGAAATTCGATAGTCGTGCCATGTTGTGAATCTATAAAGGAGTCTTCCTACTACACTGTATCATACCGTGATCGTGCTAGAAACCTATCAGGTTGATATGCCACCAAAGTGATGTCAGATATTTTCGATCACAATGAGGTATCACATTCTTCTGATGTTAACTGTGTAGGTACATGACATGTCAGTATTGACACATATTTTAAGACGGTGTAGCAATCTATATCTATCTATCCTCGTCGCGTGTCTCGCCAGATAGTTTCTTTGTTCCTTCGATGTCACATAGAAAGAAAAAGAAAGAAAGAAAAATGGATTTATTTGTCACAGAAACACGTGCATATAAAAAAAATTACATAGCAATTCCAATACAATTCAATTACATGTTTACTGGACTGGCTATGTGCCGAATTTGTTAAGTGTGGGGTGGATTCTGATACGCTTACTTATGTAAGTAAAGCACAATGATTGTAAGCGTTGGTTAAATCATATAATTAATTAGGTATTAGTGCAGAGTGGCCCTATAATACAGACACCTGACTCATGACCAGTACACTTATAATTAATGTGTAGGTACTAGTATCACCACTATAATGTGTACGTTTTTTTTTTTCTCTGGGTGGGAAATCATCAAATGACTTCTCCCGCTCTGGATGGAGCAGGAGGGCGTGTCAGACTTTTACTGATTAAAACCCATCCGTGTTCCCTCAGTTGCCTGTGTGCCAGGGTCCGCGGTATCTCTTTCGAACAACCCGCACCCCTGGCAGGCATCGGCCCTTGCGGGCCCCATCAGCTGTTGCTGACATCTCTTTGAGGTGCGCGTGGAATACAACGCGCCGTTGACCCGGGCTTGGTCCTTACCCGACAGCGAGCTACCCATGACTCGCCGTCCGTAAGCCCGTGCCTACGGTGGCCGGGAATCAGCCTGGGAATCCAGACGCCCAGTGCATCTCCTGCGAAGGCCACGGCCGTGAGGGTGCATGTACTGCCTCTCCCTCACGTGCGCCGCCTCCCTCTTTGCGAGCATCACTGCTTCGCTGAAGGAAGCGATTGCATAATGTATACGTTAAGTGTAATTTTAGTAAATTAAAATGTGATTAAAATAGTACCTAAAAGTAAAGAGACCTGTGGTAAATGAAACCCTGAACAAATCGGGAAATAAATTGCTTAGACAAATAACTTTCCAATGGAATTTTCGGAGAATTCTGTGATAAACGGTGTAATAATGTGGAGCAAAGAAATTTTTGACAATTCATATACTCACCGGTATTGTGTCAGTGCTTAGTGAGGCTTTAGAGTCTGGCTGTGGGGGGTAGTAGCAGTAGGAAAAAAAACGATTTAAATTAAAAAATATGTACTATTTTCGCCATTACAATCTTTCCCAAATATTACTCACTTAAAAAAAAAACAAAGTACGTTTGCCTTCGCAACGATTTTATTATATTTAGTACCTACAGATATGAGAACGATGTAAAAAATGTATAACGATGTATCATGCCGTCTCTGACCTTTGCCCTGCAGTCGGCCAATAATAGGCTGGTATTATTAATCTTTATAATAGTTATGCACCTAAAGTACAGCAAATAGAAAGAAAAATAATTACAATAATCTGTGGCAGCTAAGAGATGACCAGTCCCAACTGACGACACCTGTTCACGAACATAACGCATGGATTAGCACCAATCAGCTCAACCATTTTGGAAGGGAGCTAAGTGATCCAACACACGCGCCGCAGTCAGCGAGACATTTGAATAAGCGTGACATATACTTACTCTCAGCTGCCAGGGCACTCTCAAGTCAATGTGTGGGATTTCCTTGAATGACACGCACTCGGGTCATTTAAGGAAATCCCAACGACTAAATGAGGTACAGACAGGTGCGGGTTGTTCGAAAGAGATACCGCGGTCCCTGGCACACAGGCAACTGAGGGAACACGGGTGGGGTTTAGACAGTAAAAGTCTGACACGCCCTCCTGCTTCATCCAGAGCGGGAGAAGCCATTTGATGATTTCCCACCCAGAAAAAAAATCGGGTCAAGTGGGCGCGGTCCCAAAAAAAATTGCTTAAAAAACAATGTACCTAAGTAGGTACTTACAGTTTTGACTTCGCTATAGTATACTTATGTATAGATATATTGTTTTAACATAGATTCCATAGGTTTTAAATTTAGGTATCTAGGTATAACCAAAACCTAGATACACTTAACTGACCTATCCTAACAAAAATAAAATTGTGTTAGGTACCTGAGTAAGTAGGTGGCATTATCATTTTGTTTGTCAAGTTAATTATTGCTCTTCGCAAGTGTGTTTCCCTACAAAGAGATTTAAGGCGGAGATTTCTTGAAAACGATCAAAAAGGTGGGTTTTAAAACCAGTGTATCTCTTTAACCGTAAATAATTTTAAAAGCAAAAAAATATATGTTGTTTTCAAGTTTATTTTGCATACAGTGATCGAACTCAAAACATAATAAAACAGACTTTAATGCATCAAAAAAATCATCAAAGTCACCTCTTAATTATCTTTAAAATCGGTTTATCCCTTCAATAACAATTATAGTTATAATTAAAAATATACCATACAATTTCAAATGCCAAACTGCATCCAGTGATGGATTATTTATTATTAAATATGTAATATCTAATTTTATACGATTTTATTTGCACTTTTACGACGTACGTGCTCATTTATTATGCTAATTCATTACAACAGATTTTAACCCGTATTGGATTGCAATAACAACTATTATCGTTCTTAACGACATTATTTTATGTTACCAGGGCCTTAATACAAATAATTTAATGTCTTTGTTTCCCTATAACTGCTACTGTGTGATTCGTAATTAATCCGCTGGTGGCAAACTAAGGAAAAACTCGTCGCCAATACCGCAATGTTTGAAGACTAAAGTCTTCAACCAGTGCGTCTTGCCCATTATAACATACGGTACCGAAACGTGATGACTGACAGTTGGGCTGAAGGTCGCTCAGCGCGCTATGGAGAGGGCGATGCTGGGAATTTCTTTGAAGGATAAAATCAGTAACAAAGTTATCCGGAAACGAACTGAAGTTGCTGACATAGCTTGCAGAGTAAGCATGTTGAAGTGGCAGTGGGCTGGCCATATTTGTCGAAGGACCGATGGACGGGGGAGCAGACGAGTCCTGGAGTGGAGACCGCGTATGGGACGCCCACGTGCCGGGCTAGATGCACCGACGACCTCAAAAAGGGTGACTGGAGTAGACTGGATGCGAAAGACGAATGACAGGGTGCTGTGGCGCAACATATCAGGCCTATGTCTAGCAGAGGACTGCGATAGGCTGAGTTGGTTAATTGATACGGAGTGGAATAATAAGTACACAATTCGACATCACATCAAAACCATCTAGGGATATTTCGTATTTTCTCAATTTACTCAATAATTGCTATAAATAAGAAACATCATTTCATTATTTCACCCGAAAGAAGTCCACTGCTGTACATAACCCTCCCCCAAAAGGGCGCCACGCTTGGCAAGCGGATTGGCGATCGCAGTATGGTGGTATAATGCATAGAGAACGTTGCTGCCCATTCATAATAATATAATATAATAATCTTTATTACACAAGAAATTGGTTATAAAATAATGTGAAGACCCTGACTCAAGTGCTAGGTAGGTGATATGCCTGTGTTACAAGAGCCAGTGCCCTCTCGCAGTAGGAGATATTACATTGTCTGGTAAGTCCCTTAGCCGCCTTCTACGACACCCACGGGAAGAAATGGGATGGTGGCATTATCAAAAGTAAAAAAAATCAAAAGTATTTATTCAAACTAGGCTGAGAGTCAGCACTTTTTGAACGTCAAAATTACATAAGACGGTCCCCCAAAACACCCACCCTTCACCACTTCCTAGTGCTTTAGCTGGGAAGAAGAAGTGGCGCAACAAACTCCCCAGCAGCACAGCTGTCTGTTATGTTGGAAGAACTTGATTCTATATAATAATAGCATATAATTAAAATTCAACAATAAATGAAAATTTAATTTATAAAAATTAAAAAAAAATCGTTTATGCAGTCAAGTTAAATAAACAATGAAATGAAGTAATTCATATGATCTGTCAGTAGTTAAGCTAATTCTGGTGAAAGAACACAAACGTTGTCTTGAGTTAATCGCTGTGACCAACAATTCTTATTGTTTAAGTAGTCGTTGATAGAATAGTATGCCTTCGAACAAAGATTTGATTTTACTTTCGCTTTAAACGCATTAAAATGTAAATCTAGCAAAGAAGAGGGAAGTTTGTTATAAAAGGTTATACCAAGCCCAGCAAATGAGTTATGAACTTTATGAAGCCGGTGAAAGGGAGCACGTAGTTTGTCCTTATTTCTAGTATTAATATTATGAATATCACTGTTTTTAGTGTATAAGTGTATATTTTGCCTAATATATAAGATGTTAGCGAAGATGAATTGCGATGCCACCGTGATAATACCAATATCTTTAAAAAAATCTCTCAGAGAAACTCTAGCACCTAGTTGGTAAATTGCACGAACAGCTCGTTTTTGAAGAACAAAAATATTTTGAATTCATTCACACATTCTTTTACGTCCGGCACCACACGGAATAACAAACATGTATATGATCACTACATAGTATAAAACAATGTCGCTTCCCACTGTCTGTCTGTTCCTATGTATGCTTAGATCTTTAAAACTACGCAACGGATTTTGATTCGTTTTTTTAATAGCTAGAGTGATTCAAGAGGAAGGTTTTTATGTATATAACATGCATAATATATTAGAGAAACACTGATAGTTTTAGAAGTTTCTTATGTGATGTAAATATACACAACTTTTTTTTGCTTACATTGCAAACGCTGGCTTTACACCTTAAAAAGGTCTACAAAAAGTCCGCGATGGTGTATGTCTATCTCTTAGGGATAACCCACAATAACCATTTTTTATCCTTTACTTTTTACAAGAAATAATGGCTTATTTACGAAGCGGTTTTAAGCAATACAGCATTAATCCTTATCCAATTAACTACCTTAAATACATTGTGTTTTTAATACAGATCAATATGGCCCTTTACAGCATGTAATTTAAATGAATGTTTTTGAAGATATTACAGATTTATAATGCAGGGACATAGCGGTTGCCGCGGTACCGGCCGGGGGCCGGTAGCGCGTGCCTATAAATAGCGCGTCGCAGGCCGCGCTTCGCCCAACCGTCCCTTGCCCGCAGAAGTGCCAGCCCGCGCCGAAGCTGTGCAAGTAGAGTTAAAATCCCCATGATCTAATAATAAGAAAAATTATTTGATCCAGCCTGTCCCCACTTGCTGCCCTCCCAAAAAGTGACTCCCTGAGCCGAGGCTCGTACCCCGCAGGGGGTGCCCTCAGTGCGCAGTTGCTGTAGGTTTTAGTAATTAGTTTGTAAGCCCTGGCTGGAGGCTCTTAGCTTAAAAACTAAAAGTCACCGCAGGAAAGCCCGGTTAAGCAGTCACGGCCTCTCAAGGTCAACTGCGAGATGCCATACCCAAAAAAAAAAAAAAACGCGCTTCGCCCTATAGCACTTTATGATTAGCAGCGATCGCACGCTTTATCGGAGCTCTCCAGCGAGGAAAATAATAATCATTACATAGTATAAAATATCTAGACCAAGTCGCCAAAAAAAATATTTTCATGACTTACGTAGACTAAACCATAAGAGGTACATAAAAATAATGTACTAGAGAATTGTAGTTCTTCTAAAATCCTAAAGAAATTTCCGCGATAGCATATCTCTAACTGTAACGATTGACCCACAGTAACCATTTTTTTCATTAAAACTTTAATACCAAAAATGAGTTATTTCCGACGCTATTTACTCATATTCAGAATTGATACTTATCCAAAAAAATACGAGTATGATGGTAACCTTGGGCATTAAATGTAGATTTTAATTGTCTGTTCCAGTATATCTTTCTAAGCAATACTTTAGAAGATACCTATCAAAGGTTAAAGCAACTGAAAAAATAATTCCGCTTGGCCGCCACCCAGGCCGCCCCAGCCACATTTTCACTTCTTTTTTTTTTTAATTGCACCCGTGCGAAGCCGGGGTGGGTCGCTAGTAATATTATAAATTAGCTGTGCCTGCGACTTCGTCCGCGTGGATTTTTCCAAAATAAAAGTAAGGATTTTTTTTTTGTTTTGGGTGGGAAATCATCAAATGACTTCTCCCGCTCTGGGTGGAGCAGGAGGGCGTGTCAGACTTTACTGACTAAAACCCACCCATGTTCTCTCAGCTGCCCGTGTGCCAGGGGCCGCGGTATCTCTTTCGAACAACCCGCACCCCTGGCAGGCATCGGCCCTTGCGAGCCCCACCAGCTGCTGCTGACGTCCCCCTGCGACGGGTCAGCAGTGGCCCCGCCGCCTACCACTTTTCGGCCGCAGGGGATAGGGAGAGCGGCCAACGCTATACTGACACTCCTCTTCCCCTGCGGCCCCACCGCGTCCGCCATCAAACGGTGGCGGCCCCGTCCAGGCCACGGAAGGGAAGAGCGCTACTCAGAAGTACCGGCACTCCTCCTCCGCCGCAGCCTGTAACTCTCAGCCGCGATGCCTCTCATTCGACATCGCGGCCCGCCTTAGCTGCGATGCACCTCACCGCAACCTACTTTTTGGCCGCTACGTCGTCGGCTTGGAGGCACAAGCCATGACAAGCGGCCCCACCTTGGCGTTCCTCTTCGCTTCACCGTGGGAGGGTGACCACGGTTACTGAGCCCCCCCGCAACGACAATGCGGGAACCCCACTGGGGGGATAAAAGTAAGGCTTAAGTTACTCCTTATTACCTCAGCTACCTGCCAGTGAAAGTCCCATCAAAAACGGTCCATCCATTTCAGAGATTAGCGGGAACAAACAGACAGACAAAAATTGAAACAAATGTTATTTTGGTTTAAGTACCGTATATTAAATTCATATGCATGTAGCAAAAAGCGGTTATTTTAATATTACAAACTCTCAAATTGAAACACTCAAATTTTATTTATATATAACGGCGCGTGGCATTATTAAATAATGAAAATCAGTTAATTTCGAGAGTTGTAATTTATTCTGTTATTTTAACGATTAATCGATTTGAATTCAACTAAATGGTAATTTTAATTAAGAGCGGGTAACACCGAATGGAGTTGCGTCTGTCATGGTGGGCGACGTCACGTGGCACTGACAAGCCTGTGTGGCACTGACAAGCTTGTGTGGCACTGACAAGCCTGTATGGCACTGACAAGCCTGTGTGGCATTTGACTAGCCTGTGTGGCATTTGACTGGCCTATGTGGCATTTGACTAGCTTGTGTGGCACTTGACTAGCCTGTGTGGCATTGGACTAGCCTGTGTGGCATTTGATTAGCCTGTGTGTCACTTGACTAGCCTGTATGGCACTGACTAGCCTGTGTGGCATTGGACTATCCTGTGTGGCATTTGACTAGCCTGTGTGGCACTTGACTAGCCTGTATGGCACTGACTAGCCTGTGTGGCATTGGACTAGCATGTGTGGCATTTGAGTAGCCTATGTGGCACTTGACGAGCCTGTGTGGCACTTGACTGGCCTGTGTGGCACTTGACTGTCCTGTGTAGCACTTGACTGGCCTGTGTGGCACTTGACTGGCCTGTGTGGCACTAGCCTGTGTGGCACTAGCCTGTATGGCACTAGCCTGTATAGCACTAGCCTGTGTGGCATTAGCCTGTGTGGCACCAGCCTGTGTGGCAATACTGGCAATAGCCTGTGAGGCAATAGCCCGTGTGGCAATCCCCTGTGTGGCAATAGCCAGTGTGGCAATATAGTGTGGCAATACCCTTTGCGGCACTAGCCTATGTGACCCCAGTCTGTGTGGTAATTTGGTAATTGTTTTGTGTTATCCGATAACTGTGATCGCTCTTTGTGATATTGTGGTGTTTGATTAAAAACGGTCAGAATGACCGAACGTTAAGTTGTTTGCTTGAGTTCTTTTATGATTGTCCACAGATGATGACTGAGGAGATAAACTGTTCACCCGAGGACGTGTGAAGATGCAGGACGGCCGTAACGGCGCGTGGCATTATTAAATAATGAAAATCAGTTAATTTCGAGAGTTGTAATTTATTCTGTTATTTTAACGATTAATCGATTTGAATTCAACTAAATGGTAATTTTAATTAAGAGCGGGTAACACCGAATGGAGTTGCGTCTGTCATGGCGGGCGACGTCGTGTCAATTCATTAAGTTGTAGACAGCCGTTGCACGTGATGGTCACTCGCAAACCCATTGGCTCTAAATCGTTAATTATTGCTGCAATCCTTAATTGTTTAAGTCATTTAAGTGTCTGTAAAATTATAATTGTGAACAGTCAACGCTACAGCGTATTTATTTCAACGTTTCCTGAAGTTTAACGTCCACTATGGATTCCCGTGCTGACGAAGTCACGAATCAGCAATCAGATGCAACAGCCCGGCCCTTCCTGATATCCCGTTATATATATTATATATATAATAATAAAATATTATAAATGTGAAAATTTGGATGATTGTTACTCAATCACGCAAAAACGGCTGAACGGATTTCGATGAAATTTGGCACACAGATAGTTGCTAACCTGCTTTAACACATAGCATACTTTTTATACCGGTTCCTGTGGGATAATGTGAACCACTAAAAAGTGAAAAATAAAAACTTTTTCACTTTTAGTAGTAATTCAATGAAATTAAAGTTACTTTTCACTTTTAATGTTTTTTTGGAAGTCGGTTGTATTTAATGTAAATTTTGACGTTGAAAAATGCTTTTTGTGAGCCTTTTCGAAATAAATGCTTTGACTTTGACTTTGAATCTGGAGAAAAAATGGTGTACTCGCTTGATAGACGATTAGTAAGTATTTCAGTCACCCAGCGTCTGTGTCTGAGTCTGTTACTCTTGTTATTAAAATAGTTTTTGCTTATGTTATCAGCGGAAATCCACATAATATTAATAATAGTTCACAAACTCGTAATTTTCCTCATACGACGAAGAACCTAGTTGATTGAAAAATCTGTACGCAGTTTTTGGAAAACCGAAAAAATACCACCTTCATTAAAACCTATGTATGGATCAGTTGGCCGAGGAAGATATTCTCTAATGAACGTACTCAAGGCTCGAACGGGTCATACGTAGTTCCGCTATCTATTGCGCCCGACCGCTCATCGCTAGGTGCAACGACCCCAGAGGGATAATTGCGAGGGACAAAAAAAATAAAAAAATTGCGTAAAACACTATCAGTAGTAATCGCTTTCATTTTGACAGTTACACAACATGCATGGCGTTGTTTACGTCGCTAAGCAATTTTTTTTCGAACATATGAAAGAATGGCTTAGCAATAACGTTCAAAATTATTCTGATTCTGATGAATGTGTGTTACGGAATTAGGGTACCGGTTATTGTTACACACGGAACGCAAACTCGCGAATACTTCCGATTTAAATAATGACTAAGTATAAAGCGTCCCTCACACTGGCAATAGTTTGCACATAATTATGAAAATATATATTTTTTGTGCAAATATATTGACAGTGTGGGGAAAAATATTGTGCAAAATAAAAAGTTTTTCCAAAAAAAAAAAAAACAACCGACTTCTGGAAAAACACTACAAAGTGAAAAATAACTTTAATTTCGAAAGTCAGTGACTTTGGATATGTATTTAAATTTATTGTCACTGCCTTTTGAAATTGTTGTTTCCCGAAGTCGGTTGTTTTTGTTTTTGATGGAAAACGTTTTTATTTTCACTTTTTAGCTATAGTACCTTCCCCACACCAATTCGAAATTTCATCACCCTTGGGGTCAAAACAATGCATATGTAAGCGATAGCAAGAATCGCGGTTGGTTAGCTGTCATTTTTTGAAGAGTTCCGTTGTCTGTTTCCGAAAAGCATCATCAGGTCTATATGAAATTGAAATGGGACCATTTCGGAATAAACCACTTTCGAACAAAAAAATGAGTTTGCAAATCCGTCTTTATATGACGGAGTTATGCCCGAACATACATAAAAAAACATGTCGTATTGATAACTTCCTTCTTTTTGAACTCGGTAAAAAATAATATTTGTGGGGCCCCTTTATGGGGAAGGGTCCCCATAAATGCGCCCCACAAAATATTCTTTTATGGGGGCCTTTTTCGAAGGTTTTCTGGCATCTTAGAATTTTTTCGCTGACCCTTCAATATTTTCTCAAACACTCCCTCATTCATCATCACAAAATTTGTAGGTATAAAGTGAAGGTTCCAGGCTCAGTTCACGAAGTAGGTTACGATGACCATGAGTCACTCGATTCTTCAACCTATTCATGACCCACACTCTTTTCTTCTTATTATTATGAAAAGTCTCCTTCAACGCTGCAGACAATGCAACTTTGGAACTTGCAACCTCCGTGTCGGCCCCTGGGTATGGCGACGTAGGCATCTGTGGCTGAGTACAACGACACTGAATTTTTGTACAAATTTTTGTGTAGTGGATCCACATGTCCATTCAATATTTCGCACAAATATTCTTCATCATCATCATCATCATTTCAGCCGAAAGACGTTAACTGTTGGACGGCCTCCCCCAATTTGGGGGGGTTTGCCATAATCGCCGCACTTGGCAGGTGGGTTGGCGATCGCAGTATAGTAGTAAAATGCATAGAGAACGCTGCTGCCCATTCTCTAGTAAGTCCCGTTGTCGCCTCTTACGACACCCACGGGAATAGATGGGATGGTGCTATTCTGTCCTCGTCCTGCACCACACGGCACAAATATTAAGCTAAATATTTTTGCACAACATTTTGAGCGACATTTTTGCACAACATTTTGAGCGACATTTTTGCACAACATTTTGAGCAACATTTTTGCACAACATTTTGAGCGACATTTTTGCACAACATTTTGAGCGACATTTTTGCACAACATTTTGAGCGACATTTTTGCACAACATTTTGAGCCACATTTTTGCACAACATTTTGATCGACAGTTTTGCCAGTGTGAGGCACGTTTTAGGAATGTATGCGGGAATATGAATAACTCGGTCAACGGACCTTTATCAGGGTGACAAGCCTAGCAACTAAGTACATTATTCCACACTACATTATTTTGCAATCTACTAGTACCTCTATTGATGCTCTAATTATCCTTTATGGGAAGTGTTCAACTCTTCAGCTAAGAGTAGCGATACCGTGTCTTTAGATATATCCTTTAACAACGAAAAGTTATTCCAAAAAAAAAAGCAACCGACTTCCCGAAAAACACTACAAACTGAAAAATAACTTTAATTTCGGAAGTCGGTGACTTTAGATATGTATTTGAATTTTTGTCACCGCCTTCCGAAATTAAAGTTATTTTTCACTTTGTAGTGTTTTTCGGGAAGTCGGTTGTCTTTTTTTTTTGGAAAAAGTTTTTATTTTGCACTTTATAGTTATAGAACCTACCCGACACCAATTCCAAATTTCATCACCCTGAGGCCAAAACAATGTATATTTATGCGATAGCAGCAATCGCGGTTATTTTCTGTCATTTTTTGAAGAGTTCCGTTGTGTGTCTCCGAAACGCATCATCAGATTTAAATGAGACCGATTAATTTTGCCAGTCCGTCTATATATGACGGAGTTATGCCCGAGCATATATTAAAAAAAAAACATATTTAAACATGTCGAATTGATAACCTCTAGATGCCTATAAATAAATACCACCCGTCTCTCCACTAGTCCAATGCTTACTCAAGGATGCATATCCGGTAGGCTCGCAATCCTTTCCTATCCTAAGGGCACGTCTAGTAGACCGGGGGGGGCGGTAATGGTCAGGTAACAATTACCGCGCCCCCCGGTCTACTTCTTGATATGCAATGGCTTCAGTAACACCATGAAGCATAAGGCTCCAGGGGCTAGTGCAAATCTTGGAGTTCATTCGATTAATCGAGTCTGGTCAAGCCACGCTGGGATCGGTGCATTTCATTTCATTTCAAACATGTTGAATTGATAACCTCCATTTTGATTACCAGTGGTAGAATTTTTTAGTTGCAAACTGGGCAAATAAATAGTTTCGTAAGCTAATTTTACCTGTGATAGCTACTTCCAAATATCCCGAGGTCTACTATGCGGAGAGCTACTTCCAAATATCCTGAGTCTACTATGCGGAGATCTTTGCTTCATTAATGGTAAAGCTACAAGAGTCTTCATTTTTTAACCTACAACTGTTTGTAAATTATAGGATTCGGCCATTTGTCGGCCTTAAGCTGTATACGGATATTGCAGCAATAATTTTGAAATTTCGGCCAAATAGATATTGTTTAGTAAGCGTAACGAAATTATCAGTCTATAATGTTCCCACTGCTGGGACACAGTCCTCCTCTCTGTGAGAGGGAGTGGGCCGTAATCCACCACGCGGGCCCATTGCGGGTTGGTAGATGTTACATGCGAATATTTGGTTCGAATTTTTGGTTCTGTCACATGCTGGTTTCCTCACGGTGTTTTCCTTCACCGTTTTAAGAGCAATGGTGAAGAAATTATTTACTCAAAGTAAAGCGCCTCTCTGGTTTTTGAGACCATACGGTACCATTAAAATTTTAGGTCTTAAATGGATTCCAAAATCTGATTAGGTTCAAGTTGGGCCGCCGTCGTGAACGGTCGCGTCTGCCCGCGCGCAGCAGATGTTGACTTACTTGCCAGACTTCGAAATCAAACCGAGTTTTTTGTGCGTCTCCGTCTGTGTCGCAATTTGTTATATTGGGTAGTATAAAACAAGGGAGCAAAAGTGATGTAAGTGCGCTTCAGCCTGCAGCGAAGACTGGCTGCTGGAGGACGAGTGACACGGCTGACCCCTGGCGGCTAAACCTGGTGAGATCGTTCCTAATATTTCAGGGATTTGTTCTATAAAACTGAGAACGACCGGCCGGCCGGTTCGTTGTGGGCCAGTGTGCTAACACTATATATAATAGGGCGGCACAAACTAATTTACCTATCGCTCAAAACGCAGTACCTAAAGATTGTATTATTATAACTTGTAACGCCACGGTTACCGAAATTTGAGTCGGCCCACGGCCCATATGTGCTGAAGTGTACAAAAAAGTTACCCTTAACTCTTAAGTTCGCATAACACGCTTTTGTTCTACAGATTAACCAAAAAAAAAGGTCAAGTCAGCCTCAGCCCCTTTGCACGTGTCCTGGACTTGCACTACAAACAAAAGTGTTTTCAAAAAATAATTTAATGGGCTTTACACTCGATCATAGGATTGTCAGTCAAGATCTCGCCACATATATTTGGAAACATCGACAGGATGATAGAATTTCCCTATCACTTCTAAATAATATACATGATTTTCTCCCTAACAGCATTCTCTTCCAGGAATAAAGGATAGCAAAATACATAACCGCACAATCCCTACTAATGTTATAAATGCGAAAGTGACTTTCTGTATGTATGTTACGCTTTCACGCCTAAACCGCTGAACCAAGTGTCATGAAATTTGGCTGAGATATAGCCTAGAATATGGAGAGAGACATAGGCTACTTTCATATAGGAACATACGCTATAACCGACTTCCACGCGGCCGGAGCCGCGGTCAGGGGCTAGTTTAATATAACATTTTGTGGTGGCGAAGATATCATCATCGCCTTGTCCGAATACTATCTCGTAAATGTGCACAGAAACAACAGAAACGCACAAGGGTATTCGCCTATTGGCGAACTAGTACCCACCAACAGCGACATCCTAAGTACAACGCTAAAACACCGCAACATGCCAATCCTTATAACCGGTAAAACACACGAGAAGACCAAGAAAAATCCACGAAACCCCGGCCTCAAACGAACAGCCCCCAATTAGCGAACTCATTAACACCGTGTGAAGAACAAGAAGCAAACTACTCACACCGTTATCAGTCGTAATCGCAAACGACACTGGATACACAACACCCAGAAACAGACCTTTACCGCAATTAAGCGCACTTGACCAGACCTGTGCATCGGCGCCTCAACACCAGCCAAAGAAAGAAAATCAAATAGACGCTGAACCTTCACGTAGCGGCATTCATATAGCCAACCTACAGGAAACAGGGTTGAACTCAGGAATATACATCTCCACACTGTGATTGGCACCCCTCAAGAAAAGCGAGTAACACACACCGGGGTCATATCAAGCACAAACAATGCAACTACGCAGCTCTCAACAGCAATTCTGTATAAATAAAATACGAAGATTGGATAACAAAAAAACTAGCAAATAAAGACATCGTCCCAACGAGTAAAGACATCGAAATACCCTGGAACACAATAACGGAGGTTATTAAAACCGACCGCTGCTCAGGAAACTGATTCTTCAGCCAATTTAATAAAGAGACCATCGCTTAGCTCTTGCTAACCTACAAAGCGGGAAACCGGATAATTCAAATAGGCATAAAAATAATGGCAGACAACACTCCAAAAGGTTAAATATCAAGAAGAACAAAAACACGCAGAGCCCGCTTCACCGGACTGGGGACATTTCACACCGGAAAATGCAGGCAAATGCTCGACACGTCTTACAGGAACAACAAACAAAACGCCGAAGGAGATCCGCGTACATAAAGGTGTCCCCCAGGAAAACAAAAAAAAAGGAGCGAGGGCCTTTTCAGATACCAAATGTTAAAATAACAAAGCCGAAGAAGTAATGGTAATCATCAATAAAAGCCAAACGAGACAACTCCCGGAACGGACCAAGTGGTAACCGTGGTAACCGAACTTAACAAAACGATGCCCGAAATATAACAAGAAACCGCAACTATACACAAGAATAAAGCCTGGACACAGAATACAGTGCCGGACAAGTGGCTTGAAACCGCGCAGGTACTAATCCCTAAAATAAAAAACTAGAAGACGCGAACGAATATCGCTGCATAAGGGTACTACAGAATTTACGCCAGATGCGTAGTAAAAACAAAAAAAAAATAGACGATGCAATAACAGGACTAGGTAACTACCAAGCGTCCCTTTTAAACAATGGATAAACAGATTACCACATTTTATGCACGAAAGGGTCCTAGACGAGGAAGGATTTGCAAGTAAACGAATTTACGCTCGCCCTATCGCCCTTGTCATAGAAAACACCAATGTCGACTTAAAGACATTAAGGCATTAGGATAATTATTGCAATGAACTAACAAATCGATGACCAACAGGATAATCAAGGTATGCATGAATGTAAGAACATGCATCAAATGGAGTGGCCAGCAAAGCAATTGGATTATAATTATCAAAGGAAAGGGAGTTAAACGGGGTTGCCCTCACTCCTCTCGCCTTTTTACATTAGTCTTCGACGAAGTCCTTAGAACCCTTAAAGATGCAACCCATTTAATCAAACTAGATCAGGACCGAGTTTCACTCCCCCTGGTATTATCATTTGCGGACGATCTTATACTCATTGCAGATGATCTAGAAGGACTAGAGCGCATCTTATACCACACAAAACCCTTACTAAATACCGCAGGCCTCCAAATAAACGAAACAAAAACAAACATTCTAATTAGGGACCCCATAACATCACAGCAAACAATCAACGTGACCCTCAACGGAAAAAGTATACCAACAATGGACGAAATAAAATAGCTAGGCACATACACAAGCAGAAAAAGCACAATTAGAAAACGATGCCAACAGGCCACGAGAAACGCAAATCATTACTACCATTCATACTAAAGGCAAAGATGGACTGGAAGTTAGCTAGACTTATGTATCGAAGAGTTATCGTACCTTGTATGATATATGACTTAAAAGTATCGACCCAAGGTGAACAGATTAAGACTCAGAAGATATGAACGAGTTATCATGAGAGACTTGATTAACCACATCAGGAATAAACTAATAATTAAGAAAATGCACCAAATCTTAGACGAAAAAACCGTAACAAAACGCATCAAGAATCACAGGATGTGCTACTTAGCACACGTCTTCAGACGGGATAAACCACACCTATTGCAGGTAGCAATGCAGTACAAGGCCAAATCTAAGAACCTCGGACGACCTATTTACCCAAGGAATGACAATCTAAAACAAGCAATGAAATACTTCGACATGGGAATCAAGTTTTGAAAGGACATGGCTGGAGACAAAAATAAGATCAAGAAAGCGGCTAGCGATATCTACAAAAAACCAGAAACTGTTAGCTGCGAGAACTCAGAATATTACTACGAAAACAACAAAACAGAACACAGCGAAGCAACGACATAGAAAAGAGCTAAGAAAACAATTGAACGTACCCAAGAAGCCCGACCTGAATCAACATGCCGGCGACGTCGTGAAAAGATGCCCTCCTATAAATAAATACCACCCGTCTCTCCACTAGTCCAATGCTTACTCAAGGATGCATATCCGGTAGGCTCGCAATCCTTTCCTATCCTATGGGCACGTCTACCTGACCATTACCGCGCCCCCCGGTCTACTTCTTGATATGCAATGGCCTCTGTAACACCATGAAGCATGAGGCTCCAGGGACTAGTGCAAATCTTGGGGTTCATTCGATTTATCGAGTCTGGTCAAGCCACGCTGGGATCGGTGCATTTCATATTCATATTCATAAATGGATTCCAAAATCTGATTAATTTATTTTCATTTAATTTAACAGACAAAAAATCGACCAAACTATCGGTACTAAAATTACTGACGTCAATTAACGGTCCCGTTATCGTATCATGCACTTTTGTGGCGAAGCAGCGGGTTGATTGCGTAATACACACTAGGAAGTTCAACAACATTCATTCCGTTATTTACTTTGTTGAGCAGACATTTTTCGAATATATGAATTAAATAACCTTCAAAATGGTTCAGATACTGGTTGATAGTGTATTACGCAAGCCAGCAGTCTGATTGTCCACTTTGGAATGGGCAACTAGCTTCATATTTCTGACTGACCGACTCCTTGATGATTCAAAAGCGTCTGTAATTGGTTTAATTGAAATGAATGCTTTGAGATTGTCTTGATGTGAATGTTTCGCCATTGTGAACGAACAGTAATGTCTGTTAGCCAACAGTGTTCATTAGCCTATCTGCAATGCAGTGTTTGGATAATCTGCATAATACAGAGTCACAAGGACATCGACGGGCAACCGGTAACCATGGATTCTAAACCGCACTGAAATTTTTCGTGGGTTATCTAAAAAAAATTGCTGTTCCATTCCATTTTGATCGCGTAGGTATTGCAGTTTTCTATGAAACAGCCGATAAATATCATCTTGTTTGATAATCGACGAAAAATTTCTACACCATCGTGCGTCGTTGACGCCGTTCCGTACTTTAATTTATTAATAATATTTTTTATAATAGTTTATTTCATAAAAACGTATACATTTTTCATTATTAGATGCATAATAGGTATATATATGTAAACAATTAGAAGTTTATGAATGATAATTAAGCAAAATGAAACCTATTGTCCGGACTATGATAAAAACAACTCAACTCAATATTAGATACACTGTGACAGTTTTCATTAGCAACACTTTTAATTATAACCACGATTACGATATAATCCATTGTTTTGATTCTTTATTTTGTTTTTCCATTGTTCTGTTTATCTACTATTGTTATTATGTCATTATTTAGTAGGTACTCATGTCACTATTACGCAGTAATACCATGCAGATGTTTTCAAGGTGGCAAAGTCTTCTTGTATCCTGATACCTTTATCTGTTTATTTTTATACAAACATACGTAAACTCTCTGTTCGCACCCTCGTCTTCTCATCGCGTATTCCGCAGAGCCTAAAGACTAAAGCCTTCTATCAGTGTGTCCTGCCTGTTATGACCTACGGAGCCGAAACGTGGACACTCGCGGTACGGCTGGTCCATCAATTCAAAGTCGGTCAGCGAGCTATGGAACGAGCTATGCTCGGAGTATCTCTGAGAGATAGAATCCGAAATGAGGTGATCCGGCAGAGAACCAAAGATATCGACATAGCTCACAGAATTAGCAATCTCAAGTGGCAATGGGCCGACCACATTAGCCGTGGAAGCGATGAACATTGGGGTAGACGTGTTCTTGAGTGGAATCGCAGGGTGACTGGATGAGAGTTGCCGAGAATCGAGCTGAATGGCGTGCAATTGGAGAGGCCTATATCCAGCAGCGAACTGCTGTAGGCTGATGATGAAACATAAACTCACCTTCACATTCGCCTTCTTCTGGGGGTAGGTAGAAACTATGGCACGCCATCTGCTACGATTCTTACATACTTCTTTTGCTTTGTTTACGTTAATACATCAGAGGCCCTAATGTGAGTTTCATTTAACCATCTACACCAAACGCAGTGAGCGCGTTCGGCGTTCCGATTGGCTCTGGATTGGTGACGGACCAATTGGAGCGCCAAACGCACTCACTGCGTTTGGTGTAGATTGCTAAATGAAACTCACACTAGGGCCTCCGATTGGCTCTGGATTGGTGACAGACCAATCAGAGCGCCGAACGCGCTCGCTGCGTTTGATCGAGAAGGTTAAATGAAACTCACACTAGGGCCTCCGATTGGCTCTGGATTGGTGACGGACCAATCAGAGCGCCGAACGCGCGCGCTGCGTTTGATCGAGAAGGTTAAATGAAACTCACACTAGGGCCACTGGCCATACTTATACGCACACCGGTTGCAAGTGCTACTGACCTAGCTCCTCTGAAGAATATTACCAATTAAACAACTAAGTATATATCCTTCTACAGTCTCATAACACGTTCATGTCATCGTCATCATCATCATCTTTTCATCCGAAAGACATCCATTGCTGGACATAAGCCTCCCACAAAAGGGGGGATTGGCCATAATCGCCACGCTTGGCAGGCGGGTTGGCGATCGCAGTATGGTGGTCAAATGCATAGAGAATGCTGCTGTGCATTCTCTAGTAAGTCCCTTAGTCGCCTTCTACGACACCCACGGGAAGAAATGGGATGGTGCTAGTCTTTTACGTCCAGAGCACGTTCATACAATCCCATTTAATAACGTAATTCACTGCCCGGCTTGTACGAAACACCACCGTGTCCTCGTGGAGGCGGCGGCGATCTCTCGCGTTCTGCCCTGGTCCAGGCCATGGTACGGAGCGCGAGTGCATGGGTAGCCGTCACCTCCTTCTGCGAAGCAGTAATGCTCGCGAAGAGGGAGGCGGTGCACGTGAGGGAGAGGCAATATATGCGCCCTCACGGCCTTAGTCGCCGCAGGAGATGCCCTGGGCGTCGGGAATCCCGGGCCAATTCCCGGCCACCGTAGGCGCGGGCTTGCGGACGGCGAGTAATGCATAGCTCGCTGTCCGGTAAGGACCAAGCCCGGGTCGACGGCGCGTTGTGTTCCACGCTCGCCTCAAAGAGATGTCAGCACCAACTGGTGGGGTCCGCAAGGGCCGATGCCTGTCAGGGGTGCGGGTTGCTCGAAAGAGATACCGTCGCCTCTGGCACACAGGCAACTGAAGGAACACGGGTGAGTTTTAGTCAGTAAAAGTCGGGCACGAAAGAGCGGGAGAAGTTATTTGATGACGTCCCATCCTCAAAAATAAAATGAAAACAAAAAATGTGGTTAAATGAATTTAGAGAGTTGTATTGATGATGTTAATGATTGTAATTCTGTAAACTAATATTTGTTATGTTTGCGAATCTGATTTTGTCACGTCAGTGCCAAGCTGTAGGTTGAAAAAATTGCAAAAAACGTTACAAAATCGGAATTTCGCGGGCTTCCCAGGCGCTTCCCTTTTCATTTTATTGGAACACCAAAAAATAAATATTTTTAACCGTTTATGCACATAAATACAGGATAAGTTTTTATTTAGTGCGCAAACTGTAACCATGAATTCAGCATACCATTCTAGAACCCCAGCGCAAAAATTTTTGTCGGTTAATAAAAAAAAAATCAGCTGTTCCATACATTTTGACCACGTAGGTGTTGTTGCACTTTTCTATGTAACAGCTGATTTTTTTACAATTTGCGCACTGTATACAAACTTATCCTGTATAAATAAAGACAAAGAAAGGGACGGAAAAATACGTACAACGGTGAATCATAAGTAGGTACTATTTAAAGTAATAAAAAAAGAGTGCTGGAATGAATGCCTGCAACAGGTATGACAACTGCACATTACCGTTCACCATTTTAACGTAGACGACAACATAATCATTTTATGCAAGGTCAAGTTAAATTACCTACTTAGCTATCGAGACTGTACAATCGTGATGAGTATCGGTATCTCATAAAGGCTCCTGCAAACAGGCGCCTCACACCACAACGACTCACGTAGAACAATGTCTATGAAAACTTCACGGAAATCAGCGTCAGGTATATTTGCCTGACACATGCTGAGCTGGACTCCCATTTTGGTGTAACTTTGAGACGCATACCTCACTTTTGCACTCCACCGCGCGTTATTTCTTTGAACGTTAAATTATTGTGTCATAGCCTAAAGTGTTAGAGTCATGTGGGGTAAACGTACGCGGCGAATAAGTGTCTGCGGTGAACATTAAGCGAAAACCACGGATGACAGCAGGTTGAGACCTGCCGAATATGGTTCGCGTTTGACCACCGCGCGAGAGTACTGCGTCACAGGTTTGTCGCACAATTCTATGGAAACTTACGCAACAATATTGCTTTTACACGGATTTGCTATTTATTTCTTTGACATTGATTTGCATACTAAAGGCATATTATTAGTCTGATTGAATAACAAAGTTACTGGGAACGGAAAAAATTAATCAATATTTTTTGAGAATCTACGTATTTTGTCTAAGGTAAGTCATACTTCGAAATTGTATTATTTTTATTTGCTTTGATGAGATGGGGTAAGTGTCCGGGGGTAAGTGTCCGCAGTAATTAAAATGCGTATACTTACCCCGTCATATTTTTTTACCTTCTAGACTAAAAATGCTTTGCAAATATATAAGGAAATGTACTGACGGGAAACTGTACACAAGAGCAGATTGATGCAGCCAAAAGTTGACGGAAGAGCATCGTCACCATCGTTATACAATCAAGTTTGTTGATCTATCTATATGATAATAATAAAATGGAATATTATTTTGTTTTCAGGAAGAAATGTATAGCCATTGCAAAGCTAGTAACGAGAGGTTCTACGGTCTCACTTTGAACGCACTGAGAACATGGTTTATTGAATTTGCGGAGATAAATAAAATAACTAACAGATTGGATAAAACGGCTGGAAAAGACTGGTTATAGCAAATTAAGTTTACGTGCATACTCTTTGTCGACGTTGCGTACACTTAACCGAAGGCGTGCGGACACTTTCCCACCGATGCGGGTAAAAACCCGCATTTCCCTTGTTGATTAAATTATTAAGTAAAAGTAATAATTATTGTTAGAATTAAAATTTTATGTTTTGTTTTTCTTCACAAATGTTTATAACATTAGAATAAAAGTTTTTTCTTTTCAGTTAACAAAATCTTTTATTCTAGAAGCAATCTACTAAAAAATGCGTACGTTTACCCCACATGACTCTATCAGTATACTTAGGTCATCCTATTTTCTTTTTTTCTTAGTGTATTGGCACCTTGTTCTTTTAATGTAATTAGTTTAATCTCATCGTGTTTTGTTTGTTGCGTTGCATCTTTGTATGCCCTAAACAAACGATTTATCTATCTATCGATGGAAATTGTTCTACAAGTGTCGCGTCGCGCCTGTTTGAAGAAACCTTAAAGCCTATAATGTTCCCACAGGTGGGACACAGCCCAGGTCTTGGAGGAAGGTTATGGGCTATTTAACATTACGGAGTCGAGCGAAAAGAAAAAAAGTCAGAAAACGAATAAATAGCGGGGGCGGGCGATGCAGTGCGACGCGCGACGCGATGGTCCAGAGCCGATTATAAATTAAACCGCGGGGCAAAACCAGTATCATAATAACAGGAAAAAGGATTCAGTGCGTTATTTCTGTATTACTTTTAGTCAATGGGATTTCCCTCAAGAATCTCGCTGACTATGGCGCGTACGTTAGATCATTTAGTTCCCTTCAAAATGGTTGAGCTGAATGGTGCTGATCCATGCGTTTTGTTCGTGAACAGGTGCCGTCAGTTGGGACTGGTCATCTCTTAGATGCCACCGCTTTATTTTATTTAACTTTCTATTTGCTGAACTCTGGGTGCACGACTATTGTAATGATAATGTATATTTAAAGGACAGAGAAGGCATCGATACAACTTTACACTCCCAGTCCTGACTCTCTTCATGTTTTGGCTGATGAGACCAAAATTATAATCGTAGTTTGTAGGAAAGTTTTTAAGCATGTGGCTGTTTTCTTTATATTTATAATTCTTTTTTAAGAGTTTATTTCACTGAACTCTTCCAAAAAAGCTTAATCGATCTAGATGATTTTTTAGTGTGTAGGCGAGTGGGTACCTGGATGAGTAAGATTAAAATTTGGACCCAGTAGGTGGCGCTGTTCGAGCAGGACAATGTCTGTCCGGTCAGCTAGTATTAGTATATACAGGGTAAGTTTTTAACCAGTGCGCAAACTGTAACCGTGTATTGATTCCAGCCCCCCTCCCCTAGTACAGAAACTTTTCGTCGGTTATAAAAAAAATCAGCTGTTCCACACATTTTGGACGCGTTGGTACTGCACTTTTCTATGAAACAGCACATTATTTTTTTTGATAAACGACAAAAAAATCAACGCTGCGGGCTCCAAAATCTGTGCTGAATTTATGGTTATAAATCGCGCACTGGTAAAAAAAATATCCTGTATTGTGGTGTCTTACGACTATGCGACCGAAGTCGCGGGCAGAAGCAAGTATAATTTAACATTAATTATGTATATATTAGCGCTCCAATCGGTCCTTCTCCAATCCAGGGCCAATCGGAGCGCCGAACGCGCTCGATGCGTAAGATCGAGATGGTTAAACGAAACTCATACTAGGGCCTCAGATGAATGAACGTATACGAGGCAAAAGGAGTATGTAAGGAACGTAGAAGGTGGAGTTCTGTAGTTTGTATGTAATCATTTTGTAATAATATAATTTAAAAGAGTACTACGCGTTGGAATGAGCAACTAGTTTCATATTTCCGACTGTAAGTCCTTGCTAATTCAAAAGTGCCTGTTATTGGTTTCATGGACGTAAATACTTTGAGTTCAAGTTTATGTATGGCAAGTCCTGTTCTGAATGCTAGTGCGTCAAACCCAAAGAATGTCATACTGCAAGTAGACGCCCGGTTTAATACGCTGGTAGTTCAAATAGGGACACGATGTGGATGCACACATGGATAAGGTACTATCAGGTATCGAGTGGAAACTCAAGCAAAACCGGTATACTAGCAACCTGCATATAACCGATGTACTTACCTGTAACCAGTGCCGGATTAACCACATAGCAAGCGTAGCAATTGCTATGGACCCCGCGCAAAAGGAGGCCGGGCGTATCCAAACTCGCCCAACAATCAGTGAGCGTAATTTTTTGAGGGAAATTTATTAAGACGAAGCGAACTTATTGATATCACAAAAACGTATAAACGTTAACACCCTTTCCGACCAAGACAATTCACATCAGACAATCGGTAACAGACGATTTTGTTGGCGAAAATAAAATGCACGTATATGCACAAAATCTACAAAAAGTCGTTCCTGTAGAATTTTAATCGGCTCGGTAATGGCACTACAGAAAGTCTGACGTGACGCACCTTGATTCAAATTTCGAGAAAAAGGAAGAAAAAACAAGACAAACCTTCGGTATGTACCTTTTATTATTAAAAATAAAATTATTTTACATAGTTTTTTATTATAAATATATTCGGCTGCCATGGGACAGATCCGTCGTTTGATAAAAAATTGTGACTAAACGTAGACCTTACGCTGTTCGCTTGAACTTCTCGAATTGACGCACTTTGAAGATTTTCAAATAATAGAAAATTTGCCACATCTTCAAAACTGTGTCCATCGTGTTCACGCACTTAATTGTGTTATACGATGCATGCTTTTACGATTTCTATCATTAGACTTGGTGAAACATCAATAGCCTTATGTAGGATTATCTATTTTCCTGCTAAGATACCAAAAGCATATTCCACGTATCCTCTTGTCCTGCTCAGGCGGTAATCAAAGATTTAGAAGTAAGTCTAAATGTGTTCCTCCAAAAGGACGTAGTAAATTATTATGTAGAGCAAATCACTCATCACCAATAAATACATAAGGCATACTGTCTCCACCTTCTAAAAACAATAAAAAAAAAAAACCTAAAAAAAACCCCCTAAAAGCCCTTCTAAATCTATTTTTCTTTCTTTCTTTCTTTCTAATAATGGTCTTGGTTTAGGTATATGCGGCGAACCATCATTATTTTTTTCCATAAGACGGAGTTTTTCAAAATAGTTGAATCACACTCTTTACCAGATGAACCTATGTCGACATATATAAATCTGTATTCAGAATCAACCACTGCAAATAGCACAATGGAACAGTAATCTTTATAATTGAAGTACATCCACGCGCGCCTCAAAGAGATGCCAGCAGCAACAGATGGGGCCCGCGAGGGCCCCATCTGTTGCCCGCAACGCACTCCGAAATTACTGTTTTGTCACCGCGGTGTTTAATTTCGGAATGCGCGCATTCCGAAATTAAAGTTATTTTTCACGTTGTAGTGTTTTTTCGGAAGTCGGTTGTTTTTTTTTTGGAAAATGTTTTTATTTTTCACTTTTTAGATGAAATGAAATGAAATGAAATGAAATGAAATGTTTATTTATGTAAGTAGATCTTAAAAGACACTTTTACACGTCAATATTTTGTTGGTCAATATTTTTTAAAACTAGATGGCGCCGGCATTTCCTAGCTGACTGTTCCCTGAGAAGAAAAGCCGAAACAAACTCAGAGGTCATAGTCTCTTTTAAAGTCCAAACATTATATTATTTAAATTTTATGTGAGTCTAACAATGCAGGGTAATGTCTGGAAAGGCCTTTTGAAGAAAGAGCCATTGCAGCTTTGAGCTGACCTGTCTCAACAGACGGCATGTATGTAGCAGTCACCGTGTAGCTCAACCCTATTTTAGGGAGCTCAACGACCCGCTACAAGACGCTACCAGATTTGCAGGACATTTGCGTAGGCCATTTACAAAATGCTCAAAACCACCAGACGAGTTATAAAGTAATGTGTTCAATCTAGCCTGCAAGTATAGCAAGATAAAGCCTGCAAGATAAAGTACCTACCCCACTAATTCGAAATTTCATCATCCTTGGGGTCAACATAATGCATATTTATGCGATAGCAGCAATCGCGGTTTATTTACTGTTATTTTTTCAAGAGTTCCGCTGTCTATCTCCGAAACGCATCATCAGATCTATATGAAAATGAAAAATGAATCATCAAAATCGGTTCACCCAGTCGAAAGTTATGAGGTAACAAACATAAAAAAAACATGCAGTCGAATTGAGAACCTCCTCCTTTTTTTGAAGTCGGTTAAAAATAGGCATAAGTTGATTTTTATTGTATCGTGTGTATAATCGGTAAGATAATTTAACAAGTACCTATTCTTATTAAATACACAAATCAGTTCTAAGTGCTTACTTTATAATATTAACTTCAAGTCACAAACATCTTAGCACTTAGTGCTCGCCCTGCAGTATTCAGTATAACTTACCATGTTTGTCTTTTACAGCGAAACTGATTATTCAGAGGTTTTTTTCATTTCATTTTTATTCACTCATATAAGAGATAATTAAATCGATCATATAAAACGAAACAAGATCAGAAGAGGTCAGGAAGTGGCGCCAAAACAGCAAAGCCTTATGTTTATCGTAAACAGTTATCCTTTCTGCAGAAAGTAATACAACCTAAAGAGACAATAAGTAATGTTATTACCGAAAATAACAACATAGAATCCGAAAAACAGAAAAAGAATTCTGATGGAAATGAAACATTGGAAGCAAACCCTATACAGACACAAGATAATATGGCGATAATGAGCCCAACAAGAAGAAAGAAGATATGAAGAATGCAGTTAGTCTTCTAGATGCGAAAATTATGAAATTTATGGATTCATATTCAAATAATGAACCTAAAACAATGAATCACCGATCTTTCATTTTTTAATGGGATTATACCATCATTAGATAAGTTTGACGATGATGAAATCCTCGAATTCCAAATGGGAGTGCTACAATTATTGAAAAATATTATAAGCAGTCATCGTCGTGAATCGTCGTCTTCCAATCTCCTATCAATCCACAGAGAATATAAATATATATATCCCAGGAAAACCAAAATAATAATATACCACAAACTAAAAATTCTATCCCTACAATAGATTCCTTTCAAAGTCCGGCCTCTGGCGAATCCTCCTGTTCTAAATACACAGAAACTTATTTCAATGACTTTTAATACGAAATACGAAGACATTATATTGGCCAAATAAAACTTATTCCAATAATTACATTAATAAAACTTTAATAATTTCAACCTGTATATTTTTATTTGTGTACTAACCTTATACAGATGGCTTATTTCATTTTTGCCCTGATGCACTTCCGCAAATTCATATTGGTTTTTGGTAGGCTTGAATTTTCCAGTCGATACTTATCCCCTCCCAGGTGACTACCCTATTACGTCAGTCCGCAACCGCGTAACTGCGCGCCCGGCCGAAATCGGCGATTTCTCCGCGTGCACTAAAACTACGATATCTCTGAAATCACGCATCGCAGCTCGATAAACCATATGTCATTGAAATTGTTATGAAATAAGCTATCTGATTATTAAAGTTTTCGTAACTTTCAATAGACATCCGAAAGTAATTAAAAAAATATTTTCATCGTTTCTAAGTTTATCGTATAACTTCTCAAATAGTTTAGTACGCCCTGATTCTTCATTTATAGGATGTACCAAAAACCTTTTGGTCTGTCACAACCAAGCGTGCATCCATCACTAACGTCTACTCACCGTGACAACTGTGTGAAGACTGCGGCTATTCGTTTTTACACGAATCTACCGTATGCACACCCGTGTGATTGTACGTTAAAAAAACGAATACAAAGAAAAAGTGCAGGGCAATGCCATGTGAACCCGACCTTCTCGACATTCAGTGTGGATGCGTAGCAAGAATGAAATGGCCCGATTCAAAATGTTGTAGGTAATTGCCTTTTTATTTGCAAGGATTACAGTGAACATTATTTTTATTATAATTTAGTAATAATTAGGGTGTATCAAAAAAACTGATGGTAATAAAAAGCGACCGGACTTATCGTAATCGGTATAACAGCAACAGTAACCTCTAAGTAGATGGCAAATAAACGTATTGAGTCTTGAATGTTTTATTTTTAATAATATTATACTTGAGAACGCATAGAAGATCAAGGGCTCCTCGATAGAATTTGTTAGGGGCCCCGCGCTTGCTTAATCCGGCACTGCCTATAACGTGTATTTACAGCGACATGTAACAACTGCAGCGTTGTTGTTTTAAAATCGAGAAGTTTCCTGGGAATCCCAGTTGGAACGAAGTGATAAATGTGTGCACTGAGTGGACAGGCTCAATATTTGTGGTTATTTCCTTAAAAGACCGATGCAAACCTCAATCTACGTAGTCTTCAAATGATCTGACCAAGATAATGTTCCAGACCATTATCTTTAAAGATACTGTGACCTTGAAGTTTCTTTTGGCCTTTCTTCTCAGAGTTGTCGGATAAGTAACGCCGATCTCATGTAGTTTTTAAAATATGATTGAGTGTTTTTATAAACCTACTTACAGAAATAAAATCATTTAGGTATCATTAGTTCCTTATGCTTTTGCAGACTTGGCAACATGGTACCCTGGTATAATATGGACTGGTTGTCAGAGTTTGGGCTTCCAATTATGCAGAACGACTATCAAAGATCTACAAATGACAGCCGAGACCAACGGCTTAGCGTGCTTTCCAAGGCGCGGAAGGTACTCGATATGTAATAGATGCCCTAAGTAGCATTGCAAGCTGTATACAAGCTGTATGTTAGGTCGTTTTTATACTAAAAGCTGTATATTCAGACTGTATAGAGGCTATATAAGTAAAAAGGGCAAATTTTATACAGCTTTTTGCGTTAGTAGAGCTGTACAGTAGCTGCAGAAACAATAAGGAAGCTGTATAATAGCTGTATTTGAGCTGTTATTCGGTGTACAAAGAAACCATAATACTGCAGAAATTATCTTATAAATATCTTGTAAAGAAAAAAGTTCTAAATAGGTTTTTGAAAAGAATTACAAAATTATAAAAATTAGACGAACTAGATTTTCAATGTAATAGTCCGTTAATGGCAATATTGTTATTTGTAATATTTATTAGTAAGTAAACGTAATCTTGGACTTAGATATCTGAAGGTGTTAATTGGTGAATGGAAATTGCGAATTCAAATTTACTGTGAATCTGTCTATGTTGTTCGTCAAAATATTCAAGCGCCAGCAAAATAATCGACCTGATATAAAAATCTGACATCAGATCGATTATTCTATTCTTAAAAACCAACATTGACTTACCAGTCAATCTTGTTTTTTTAAGGTTAGAATAAAAAACAATTTTTAAATAACTGAAGTGAGGGCAGTGTGATCATTGATCATTGTACCCTCATATCAAGCTGAAAATCATGATATGTTCCTTAAATGACATGGCCGGATTTTGCCCTCAGAATCAATTCAGAATAAATAAATGTACAGTAATTATTAATATATGAAAATTACTTCTTAAATATATTAAAATGTATCGCAACAACTACATTTCTCTAGATCAGGCGACAAAAAATACCAAATAAATATGTGTGTTAATTGATTTTGTATAGATATTTCTCAAACTTCCCATTTATTTTGACGTTTGAACTGTGCGCGCGCCGCGCGCTCACGTTGCTTTGTTTGTTAGAGGTGAGATGTACTAGGTAAAATGCATACTGAGTCTTAGAAGTATGAGTCCGCCTAAATACTTATACCAAAAACTAGGTTCACGAGTATTTAGGCCATTTCTTTCCATAGGTACCGAGTCTTCATAAAATCGAGATCAAGTAATCGGAGTAGAGTAATTTTCAGTTTATGGACTATTACCGTATATACGACGCGTTGGTGTTCGTATCTTTTCTACATTTTAAAATATGCACTTAAAATTAAACCTTATTGAAAACTTGCCTTCATACTTTACCAACAGGCTTAGAACTGCCAGCGTATTTTTTATACATGATATTAATAGACACAGAGATTTTGTTTTTTGTTGGTACCTATGGATATTAGATTTAGAAACGCAAAACAAATAATCGGCTCGCAAACTTCGAGTGCTGAACCGAACGTCTCCCAATGCCACCGGAACTGACCGAGGTTGTGGGTCGCAAAACTTGCAACTAGACGCGGGTATGGTCTACTACGTGTCAAACGCCATACGCTTATCTAAATACTCGAGATGCGTTCATGTGGTGCGCTCGGAATAAGTCTTTACGTGTCCAGCCTAAAACCTATACCAAAAACATATTCCAGTATTACGTCTCACCTCTACTGTCTGTCACCTGTCACTCAATGCCCTGTGATCTGTGCAGTCTTGTGTTGGTCATATCTGTGGTCATATCATTTATTACTGTGTTGAAGCTCATCTGATGGATATTTTAAACTTGATCCCAGCTATCGATTACCGGACTTTCGTTTACGCTTCTTCTGTTAATAATCTGCTGTGCATATTGGACTTATTTGTTCACGATTTGGATTCTGTTCTGACGCTCAGGATATCAAGGTGCCTGAATTGTAGTGTGGCCACTAATTGAAAGCGAAGGCATATCGTAACAACTTTAACACCGCAGATACAAAACATATTGACTGAATGGTTATCTGTACAAAAGATATATACCCACTTAGTAATTATTTACATATTTTAATAACTTCACCTGCCTTATAAACAGTTTAGTTCTATAATCCGCAAGGCTTTACTACGTACCTACAATATATCATGTTTTTGTCTTCGTTTAGATGAATTGATTTGCAATGCATGTTACGTCAACCAACGCAGTGAAGAAGGTAGACATTGTAGAGTACTGGGCTACCCAATGGTGTGTATTGGTTGTGGATGCTCTGTTATGGCGAGGGGTTACTCAGTGCAACATCACACCCTTGAAGAAAACAGTCCATTAATCGATATTTTCTTCTCATGGAATAACCACAACCAGGTTAGTGTGTGCTGTTGAACTTATTTTTTTGTCTGTTATCTTGCCCTGGCTGCTATAAATTGTTATTCTGTTGTTCCCATGATGAAGCAAATTCCTTATAATTAATGAGTTAGGATGCAGTCTCACTTAGCAAATAGTCCAAACCACTGCACACAGACAAATAGTGTGCGGAGTGAAGCCATTCTAATGAAAATAGTATTTTTGGTCGCTAACTCAGACAAACAGTCAGTCGCAAACTATAAACTGAGTGGACTGCGCCCTAATAACTACCGGTTATTATTTATTAATACTAACCACATTTGACTACAGTGGCTGTAACATTTCTACCATTTGCTTTAGTTAAAGATGAAGATTTTATGTGTGAAAAAAAAGACAAACGTTGTTACAGGATCGGAGGACAAATCTGCAAGTATGGCATCCCTGTTTGATGCGAGCTAAGCGCCACTTAGTATTGAATACATATAGACAGGTGGAAGAACTGGAGGAAAATGAACCTGAATTGCCCGAACCACCAAGCACGAAAGATGGACCAAATGAACTATCTGCCTAGTTACAAACGTGCTCCAAATACTTCTAGCCATTGTATTTTTAGGGAGTGTAATAATCAATCAGATAATGTTGTTTAAAGAACGCAATTATTATGTTCCCATCAGTTGCCGAATATGCCAGATACATTTATTTGCTGATGAGTGGCATTTGTTACCTAAGGACACAAATATCTCATTTTATTTTACTCTTCAATGGTCAGAAGTATTAATAGGACTTCTAAAAAGAGATCCAGTGACTTTTGACTTTAATAATGTGGATCAAATGCCACATCACATTTGTCACCATTGGACAGGACTTACAGTGATAGAGTAAATATTGCATGTGTCTTGTCTGAGTAATTGCAAATGAATTAGATCCTTAAATAAAAATTCAAGAGCTATTTAGTGTTTTATTGCCTATCCAATTGTCTATATTTTTGCCAAGTCGCTATGTGGAATTCATAATATCCAGAAATACCTGTACACGGCGAGTTCTTCGCTATCATGGCTAGCCTAAGACGACGATTGAAAGGTCTAGCCAGAGACTATTATCAATATAATTACCAATACGTTGTAGTGGTATTTTGATTTCTGGCTCTTTTTTCACTAGCTGACTTGACGCGTAATTAATTAATTAAACGGACTTTATGTACATTGATAATATTGTATAACTCGTTTTGCTTCGTCTATATAACTCCGAATTCATTTAAAACTCAGACATTTTGAATAGTAACAACGTTTTAATGATCGTATCATTGCTATTCAAAATATCTAGGCGCTTTATAAAAAATCCAATTTATAGTATCTCTCGCTTCTTCTCTTATCACAAAACTTAAACGATGTTAAAGACATACCTGCAAGCTTTAATATGATGTACTAAATTTAAATGTACATGCATATTTTTTTTGAGGGCAAAGCTCTTCACAAATTCCGGCCATGTCTTTATTTCAGATTTTGTTTTATACATACGAAATTACGAAAATGGCGACTATTTGCTAAACAGCCTAAACGGTAATCGGAGTGTTATAATCTGAGTAGCTGTACTAAGTAAGTTAAGGATTATATTGTTGTGTACAGCTTTAGGCTATTAATCAGCTTTATAATAGAATATTTTTATTACTTAGGCTGTATATTAGTTCTCTATACATAGCTTATAATGCTCTCTAGAGTTACTTAAAAGAAATAAAAAACCTAAACTCAAGATGATACGTACCTACATATCATCATTTCAGCCGAAATACGTCCACAGCTGGACATAGGCCTCCCCCAAAAAGAGGTGTTTTGCCATAATCGCCACGCTTGGCAGGCTCTAGTTAATCCCTTAGTCGCCTTCTATGACACCCACTTCCACCCACCTACATATGGTAAAACTAAAAGAATTTGCTGTTTAATTTTTAACCGACGAAAAAATAGGAAGAGATTCTCAATTTGACCGTATATTTTATAATTAAGCAAACTTATTGTGAAGTATTATTAGTTTGTTGTAAATATTATATCAGTTTTACTTTATTTTCAGGAAAATATGCCGACTAAAATTTAAGAAACCATTGAGAAGGGCAAAACAGGCTTTGCATTGTACCAAGTTTGTGGGAATCAAAAGGTGAGTTAAGATGGCCAAGAAAGCAATTAGATGTCAACAAATTAGTAAAGGATGAAACATCTTGGCCTTTCGATAATTGGTCCACTTCAAAATGCTGTGTGAAAAGGCTATCATTATCGTCATATGACGAAGCAGTAAGAGAACTAGATCTCATGGTTCAAATAAATCATCATTTGAACTACTTGCGCTGCTTTATGAAGAAACGTCAGCATCATGTTCCTGGGCACGCCACGATTGCGGCGGTAAGTCCCGTCTTTGAGGAGTGGCTTGAGAGGCGGCATGGCATCCTCACCTTCCGCCTGAAACAGGTCCTCACCGGACACGGCTGTTTCGGGAGGTTCCTGTTTCGCATAAGGCGGGAGGAAACGCCCGGGTGTTTCCATTGCGAAGATCGCCCTGAGGACACGGTGGAGCATACGGTGGAGGTCTCCGCCCGGCTTGGGCGGAGCAACGCCGTGTCCTCATGAAGGCGATCGGTGGCGGCGACCTCTCGCGTCCGGCCCTAGTCCAGGCCATGGTAGCAGCAGAGTGGGAGAAGCTATTTGATGATTTCCCACCCAACAAAAAAAATCATCATTTTCCGAGGGTTGACCTAAATTTAGACCTTTAACATAACTGTTATGATCATTTATAACCCTGTTTAATGTTTTTGCTATGGAACCCTCTTCGTTAGACGTCAACGGAATTGGTGATTGACCGTAAAGTCTTTCCGAGTGACTGTGTCATTAATACAAAATAAAGCTGTACTACAGCTGTCATTAATTTTTTACGTTTTAAAACACCATCAAAAACAGAAGTCATAAGACCACTGTATTTACAAGAGTGTATAATCACGCCAAATGTATTTTCAATCAAAACTAGCTTTGCCTGAGGCTGGTAGTTCCAGAGATAGAGATTTCAAACATATATAAAAAACCAAACAAGTGCGAGTCGGAATCGCCCACTGAGGGTTCCGTACAAATTTGTAGGTACCATATTGTAATAAAAAAGTTATGGGCAAATTTAGATTTTCGCGAAAACTTGTAAGTATCAAAATTTGCTTTAATTTTCAACTTTTTACTTTTTGGAATTTTTCCTTTATTTGTGCTGTAAGATCTTACTTTTTGCCAAATTTCGAGATTCTAGGTCAACGGGAACTACCATATAGGTTTTCGACCCAAAACCTATAAGGTACTTCCGGTTGACCTAGAATTGTGAATTTTGGTTAAACGCAAGGTCTTACAGCACAAGTAACGGGAAAATTCCGAAAAATAAAAAAAAAATGAATATTAAGGTAAATTTTGGTACTTACAAGTTTTCGCAAAAATCTAAATTTGCCCATATCTTTTTGTCGTGTCGACTCAGGACCTTGATTTTTATAGACCTAATACAAAGTATAGACTTCAGTATCTGGTATAAATTTCAACTTGCTAGAGCCACCCGTTCCTGAGAAAATCGGAGGTGACACACGGACAGACAGACGGACAGATGGGAAGGGTTCCTCTTTCATCTTTTGAGGTACGGAACCCTAAAAACAAACTCTTCAGCTTTATTATTATTATTATGATTGCTACGGGTTCCGACCTCAGGACTAGCTGCTTCTCACACGGACAACTGTACGTCAATTACTCCCGCGTCACCAATCCTCCACGAACGAAGTCGCGAGCAGAAGCTAGTTACAGATACACATGGTTTTTTGGTAGTAAGGTGAAAACAAATAATTGCACCATTGCAATAGGAACCCTTGTGCAATTCGTTCTATGAATGTCTGTAAACCGAAATCATGCTTCCAGATCTTTCAACCAGCGACTATCCAACACAAGTGTTAATTGTCAGTGAATTTGAGAATTTGAATTTGAACTGAAGGAACACGGGTGGGTTTTAGACAGTAAAAGTCTGTCACGCTTTCCAGAGCGGTAGAATTCATTTGATGATTTCTCATCCAAAACAAAAAAAAAACCATTGTGCAATTTGTTCTTTGAGAAAATAAATATCTCTAAACCGAATTCATGCTTCTCAGACCCAGAGGTTAAGGCTAAACGTTAGTAATCAGTAACTTAAAAAAAATGATTTAATAGACAAGCTGTGTGCCCGACGGTATTTCTCTGCGACAAAAATGGTAGATTTCCATATAAATTTGCATCCACTATTTAACTTCTTTAGTGGCAGAATTTTCAAAGATCCTGAATTTCAGATTTGTATAAAGTAGAATCGGCTAAAAATCGTCGTACTGTTTCGCTTATACTGTAACCAAATTCTTTTGTTTTTGATGTTTGACACCGCTCATAAAGAACCGTAAATATTGTGAACACATTTAAAGAAACAATTGCCGTACTTCATTGTCTAGTGACGTACCTACTGCTCCAGCTAAAATTGATCGAATCTATAATTTTAAGACTTCAAAATTAAATTTGTATATATTTTTATCCGTCCCCGGTCTTGTCGGATTACCGACCCATTGGACCATTTACTAAGACAAAAGTGGCATAGATCCAAGTATATGGCATAGATACGATACGATACGTCTTTGACGAACTTGATTGGGAACATGAGCACCAAGTTATACTATTAGCGCATAACCACTGCCTTCACACGGCGCTATTTTTCAAGCACGTTGTAATATTTTATCGTATAGTGGCAGTGACTTTTGGTATTCAAAACTGAAAGTTGTTCACTCGGAGCCAATATGATAAAATTACCGATCCTAGAAAAAATCTTGTGTTGCTACACACTGCGGACAAATTGTTTACCGTGTGATATTAATGTAGGATGATAGTAGCGAAGACAGGTCGGTGGAGAGTAAATATCATAGTTGATATGGATGAATCTGATTTTAAAAATCTTAGAAAAATGTCTTTTGTACAAACTTCTTCATAAACGACGATAAAACATTACATACGACTCTCACTTGACTATTATTTTATCGATATTAATTTGTAATGTGTCAACACTATTTTAAGATGACAATTAAACGTCATCATATTTACTAGAAATAATCACATTTTCGAAAACAATTTTATGAATTAAAACTATAATATAAATACAAGATATTTTTTGTGAGTTATCCCGATTTCATAATTTAATTTGTTATTATTTTATTCGATTTTTTTGTACAGGCGCAGGGTGAGCGAGTTTTTGAAAATTTTGACACAGGTCCACCCTCTATGACGTCCCGCAGGACTCTGAGCGCGAGCCGATTTAGCCCGATTTACTGTTTTTGAGTTTATTAAAAAAAAATCTATTAAACTAAAAATTTCAACCTTTATTTTCCCTCCTAAATACGATTCTCTTATTGTACATGCAATTTCTACACAATTTTGTGCTGTTATTAGAAAATGAGATGGAAACTGGTTTCGAAATCGACCCTACTTCGGATTTTTTTTCATCGAGCAAATTGCAATTAATCGTGTTTTGAACCTTTAATTTCCCTCAAACAAGGATCTATCTATGACATATATTTTTTTCAGGGCCTAAATGTACGAATTTGATCATTTAATCTTGATTCTGAAACAGGCAATTTCGGATAACCCCTCGTTAAAAGGAAAACCTTTTTGTAAATAGTCCGTTTATTCATATTTCTGATAAATCATATTCAAAATGTAATAAGTTTGTTTAATGTTATTATGACAGTGTAGGTCTTATCAGTTCCAGTGCAGGGTCAGGACCTACATATATGACAATAAAACAATTATCAACAAAACCTAATATCTCGACTTTTACATCCACAACATTTAAAATCCGAAATTAGGTACCTATTTAAATAATCAGCCCATAATGTTCTCACTGCTCGGACACAGGCCTCCTCTCGGTGAGAGGGAGTGGGCCGTAATACACACGTGATGGACCCCACTCCCAGTGCTGGTTGGTAGATGTCACATGTCTTCAGATTTTTGGTTTTAAGTTTAGCCCACTTTCCTCACTATGTTTTCCTTCACCGTTTTGAGTGCAGTGGTGAACGATCTACAACTCGTAAGGGGCTCTCGCCACTGGGCCACCACGAATACCACGATATTGCGCGAATCTACATGCGCGAAAAGACATTTCCGCATAGGAATTTTGCGCGAAGGGACACTTGCGCGACTAGACATTTTCGCGAATGGACGTTTACGCTACTGGACTTTTACGCGAACGGACATATGCGTGAAAGACACTTGCGCGAACGACAGTTGCGCGAAGAACACTTGCGCGAATCTGTTTGCGCGAAATACACTTGCGCAAATCCACTTGCGCGACCGGAAAGTTGCGCGAAAAGGTTGCGGAAAAGAAATTTCTTCATAACAGCACGCCTATATTCTAATCAAAGGGTAGTGCACGGGTGTAGCAGACTGGACATAAACAGTCCAATTAGACGTCAATAGTGATCGTCGTAGTTTTTTTACAGCACATTTTTTTTCTATATTCGGTACACACAGCGTCGGTATGTGCTAACCCCTCAAGTTTTAAAATGTTACACTGCTACAACATTGAAATCGTTACGAATAATCTACAGAATACTTCAAAAAGAGTTTAAAGTTTTGACCTGGATTCGAACCATCGCATCACTGAACGTCATCATACTCATACCCGGCAGTTTGACGAACTAGCCAGCCCATATGAATTGCGATGAAATTGTTATCATCTTTAGGTCTCTGTCTAATCAATAGAATAAGTTATATATCGTAATAAGTTATATTAATGGATACCTCATTAATCTAACCTATTACGTTTTCTTTATAATATTAATCCCTACCCTCAAGTTATAACTACAACGTTTGATGTATAGTATACGTTCACTTAAAACGTCTGTATGCAGATACGACATGACAGATCACGTCAGATCTCGTTAGTTTATGTCAACCTAAAATATTTCTAGCGCTTCTTATTATATCGTTAGCGTTAAAAGTATATCACTTGTCTATTGATCCGTTTGTGTCAGTTGGTAAAATATGTATAAGTACAATTTTTTCTGTAAATTATTAAATAAAATTGTCAAATCTTTAGTACCCCCAAAAACCCTGAAAACGACACTCATGATGGAAAATTCGAAAATTTTCTTGGCCACCATCTTTGCTTTTCATTTTGACCCCACCATTGGCTTAAGCATCCCCAAAAACCCTGAAAACGAAACCCATGATGGAAAATAAAAAATATAGGTGCCTAATAAAGAAAGAAAAAAACTGTGCTATAAAAAACTAGGACGATCAGTATTGACGTCTAACTGGACTGTTTATTTCCAGTCTGCTATACCCCTGCTCATCCCTTTGATAGAATATAGACGTGATGTTATGAAGAAATTTCATTTTCGCAACTTTTTCGCGCTGTCCGTTCGCGCAAGTGGATTCGCGCAAGTATCTTTCGCGCAAGTGTCCTTCGCGCAACTGTCGTTCGCGCAATTATCTTTCGCGCATATATCCGTTCGCTCAAAAGTCCACTCGCGCAAACGTCCATTCACGGAAATGTGTAGTCTCGCAAGTGTCCATTCGCGCAAAACTCCGTTCGCGCAAAAGTCCATTCGCGGAAATGTCTTTTTGCACATGTAGGTTCGCGCAAGTATCTTTCACGCAAATGTCTTTCACGCATGTGTCCCAGATCCGGCCGCCACCACTGGGCCACCACTGCTCTCTATCTAAAATTATTTACCTATCTAAAATTTAATTTATTTTATTTTATATATTTGGGCTAAAAAATAGTTATACTTTACAGCATTTACAAAAAGCACCTACCAGTCGAAAAAACGTATAACCCACACTATTGCCCACGAACATGTGACATCTGGGTATGAAAACAAACGCATGAAAAGATAATCAAAACACTATATACCGATGAAGCGAATGACAAGAGCATCCGTCTTAAAGGTGACTTGCAAGAGATTGTAAAACCATAATTTAGAATTTAGATTGCGACAGCGCGAAAATATCAAAATCAATGAATTGTGAGTTACAGGCTCTTCATTCTTCATTTAAAATGACACTCCACGAGAAGAAAACAAAAAACGGTTTGACAGCTTTAGTATACTTATACAATATTTAAGACGAATTAAAATCGGCCCTTCGTTATCTAAACGTGCATTTTCCCCGCCAAATTTTCAGTGCTGTAGACAGAGGACAGGGACGCCTGTAAGTTAATACTAGTAATTTTACGGAAAACTGCTGATTACAAACACGTTACAAACACTAGCTTAAGCTACATAAACCAACATTGCAGTAAGCAATAATAAGATTGAATTCCTCTGGATGTGCTTGGTCAGCGTTGTTCTTGGCAAGAATGAGAAATATAATAGTACTCGCTATCACTTGATATGAATTATGAATCTATCAATCAATTTCATCAATCATCATTCACTGCTCCAGTCACTTCTAGGTGAAATGAAATACTCACTTCGCGATATAAAAATATTTCATTAAGAAAGACTTCTACACCCGCTTTAGCACACCTTATAAAAACCAATATGAATGAGATGACAGATGACACAAGTTTGAATAATTTCGGTAAAATTTATCTTCTAGTTCTTGCTTGCCGGTTATGATGACATATGCGACAATAGACATAACTAAGCATAGTGATGGTAAGACGATCCCGGTGATCCAAATATAATTTTAAGGGCCCTTGGAAGGGCAGGCATCGTTCTGGCACGTGGTGCCAGTCAGTCAGTTAAGTCTCTATGATATTGCGCTGTCTTCCATTAATTTGTATTTTTTATCTTTTTTATGTTAATTTGGATTTTCAACGAATAAGTTTGTATGCAATTTCTAATCAATGTCTTTTCCCTTGAATGTTAGGTAAACCTACAATTTGTTTAAACGTCTAGTTGAGAGCATAATAATCTATAATAATATTAATTAAATTTTATTTAATTTAAATTTAAATATTAATAATAGCAAGGTAAAATGATCTGATTTCATCCATTTATAATTGACGGCAAACCATGGGTACCGGGAGCGGGGTGCAGGGGGGTTCACTAGCACCTTCCTGGCTTCTAAATAAAATATAGGTGTAAAAACATTCAGAACTGGAAAAATAACCCAAAACGCCTACTAGAATAATAGAGACCCGAAACATATTCAAGGCGAGATCCTTAAATTTAGCTCCTATTTCCGAAAATGTAATCGACCCTAGTAAGCTTCTTTATATAAATCGGCACATAAGTAGTCTTCTTTCTGTACACATGGTCAAAATAAATTTGAGACGAGATAGAAAATTATCGAGCTAGTTTTGCTACCTCTTGCATTTGACATGGTCTTATCTGATAAGCTTCTGCAAAAGTCGACAAAGTTAAAGCGACCTTTTTAGACGCCCAGTTGAGCATTAAATTAAACCTGTAGGCTATCCATGTGTGCGCTCATCGACAGCGCCATACGCTCCTTGTCCATGTCTTTATTGTTGCGTACAAGATCAGGGTGTCTAAAAAGGGCGCTTTAGCAGAATCATAATAGGATAATATTATGAATCATATTTAAAATCGTAAAATGGTCACAAACTGACAATTCATAATATTATCTGCTTAGACAGCACGAAATTCATCTATTTGACAGTTTTGTATGGAAATTCGTAAAATGGTCAACAAATTATGAATTGCCTAATTAAAGTAAAACGTCAAATAGCAGAATCATAGGGGAAATCAGGAAATGGATCACTTTTAGAGGAAATGCTTAATGTGGCCTTTTTAGACCCGCAGAGACTGTGTCTAATATATTTAAAACAGGTGACCAGTTTCATGGGTGTTCCGGTCAAAGTTACTGGTGGAACTTGTTCTGGTGACTTTCATACGCATAATCAGCCTATTACGTTCCCACTGCTGGGACACAGGCCTCCATACTGTGAGAGGGGAGTAGGCTGCAACCCACCGAGCCGGCTCAGTGAGGGTTGGTAGATGTCACATGTCTTCGAATGTTTGGTTCTAAGACATGCCGCCGGTTTTCTCACGATCTTTTCCTTCACCGTTTTGAAAGCAGCGGCTGCGTGGTGGTGATAGTAGTGATAGTGTTGGTGAATAATTTACACAAATGAAAGCGCCTAGCTGGGTACGAACCTTCGCCCTACAATTCGTAGGACGCGGCCGTTACCACTGGGCCACCAACCATTGCTCGACTGGTGACTTGGTTAGCTTTAAATATCATACGCATATTTTTTGTGACATTATATTAGATGTATGACTAACCGCGTACGTCTCACGCACATTAACAAATTTCCTTAGTCCACCTGTTGCTGTGCTCAACAGTACCTTGTTGTCTCCATAACTGGCTCAAAATCACCAAGGTGGAACATTCTGAATTCTGTTTTATGATGCTATAGAGTAGAAGCTAAATATATTGATAATTACTCTAAATCATAACTAAACTTGTGTTTAAACTATATTTACCTTGGCAGAGCATAGAATTAAATACTTTTCTTGAAATTTCAATTTTTAAGTGTGCTATCACTAAAATTAATCATTCGGGGAACGTTATTCGGAGGTTTATAATTAAATAAAATAAAAAATTATATATTTCATTTTTACCCTTTACGATAGCGGAGATATGTCGCCAATAGTACGAAATTAAAAAACTTTGACAAAATTTGGAATTAAAACGTTTTTAAGGACAATGTCGCTGTAAATTAAGCTTTATGACTATTTCGTGTTCTTAAATTAACCAAATAAGTGAATATCGCTCACTTGCATATAAATAAATCTGCGGTAGCTATAGGGATTCCGCCTGTTTCCAATATTATCAGGCTTTATTCCTAAATACCTTATGTTATAATGGCATTTAATTTGATTTTAGTGGTGTTCCCCGAAATGATGAGGGCGTTCATCAAATGATGCGTGTGTTCTCCAAATGACGATATGCAGACAATTAGGGTTAAATTCACAGTTAAATTGAATTTTAAGCCAAATTATAGGAAGTAATTGTTATTTATTTATTTGCTATAAGGTTTATCTTAACAAAAACTTAAACTTAACTAAATTAAATCACTTTTTTAGTCTTATAATTGATGACACACAGCCAAGTAAAACTCTTAACAATCATATTTAACTTTGGATATTGCTGGAGATGATCAAACCATCTAAATAAATAAATATAGTTCTTTACTAAAATCTTATTTAAACTTTTAAACAAAAACAATCTTTCTTAATCATATCTTAATTAAACTTTTAAACAAAAACAATATTTCTTAATCATAATAATGATTAAGAAATATTGTTTTTGTTTTACTTAAACTTAGTTAGAAATACCTTCTTATAAAAAAAGAAACAATATACTTAAAAAACGATATAATTAGAATTTTTCGAAAACATCGATATCAGTGTCAAAGTAATAATACAACGTTTTCTAACAATGCGTTAACTTTACTGTTGGGAGATGTAGGGTGCTGACACTTCACTTCTTTTCTTTTTACTTATCTTCTTAATCTTTTCTTTAAAGTGTCATATTTACGCTTAATTTTAGCAATGGTTTTCTCTTGTTGTTTTATTTTACGATATGCTTTGGCTCTATCCTTCCGCACAATTTGTCTTCCTACTGTTTTTCTCACTGAAGCTGATGCAGCTAAATCATCATCGGAATGTGGCGGTGTATTGTGTAATATGCCAGATAATGCCTTCTTCTTTTCTCTGTATTTTTTTGAAGCTTCTTTCCACATTTTTATTTGCTTTCGCTTTTCTCGTTCAGTCATCTCAGCTATGTTCTTCACTTTATTTTTTTTATTTTTTATGATAGTATTCTCTGCACTTAGCCCTTTTAATCTCATTCTCTTCCTCTGTCATCTTATCTAAAAATGTTCTTTTTCTGGCATTAGCTTTTTCTCTTTGTGCGCAAGTAAGCTGTACGGTTTTTCTTTATTTGCTTTTTCGAACGGTTGTTATTTTTTTCAGCTTTGTGAGACTCCATATTGCTGTAAAAATAAAATAAGTATACCTATTGATAACTTTGTAAGCACGACATACACAAAATTGATAGTTAGTAATAGAAAGTACCACTTAGTAACTAAATAGTCATTTGGGGAACAACAACATCATTTAGAGAACGGTCCATCAAATCGGAGAACGTTCCCCAAATGACCGTTCACCAAATGATATTTTCAAATAACCGCGCATTTTTTAAACGGCAGCCATATTTGACAGCAATTCTCGCTTCCTTATTGTAAAATATTTGAGAGTAACATTTGATAAACAACACTATAGAAGCTATTATTGCAATATTTTGTTTGAAAAACGCGTTCCCCATTTGACGACCTATTGATGTACGCTCTGTAAATAATGAATTGAAAGACACTTACCACTTATTTTAATTTATTTTGGCGAACTACTTTCTTCACAGGCACTTTGTTCACAACTCTCTCTACAGCTGTTCCATAGACTAAAGAGGGATGCGTTCGAAATTTTTTTTTCACGCAATCAAAGCTGCGTTCATTAAAATGATGCTTACATTGTCGGACATTATATTTTGACTTAAGTACATTTTTTAAATTCGTTTGTCTTCTTTATTAATGCTTGCAATAATTTAGTATTAGATACAATTGAAGGTGAATGGGTATTAATAACCGTTAAAAATGATTTATTTTATGACTATTTCTGGTGTTAGCTTTTAAGAATTGCTACTTAGGACGCGTTCTCCAAATGATTTCTTGTACTTATTTGTCCATATAAAATGTAATAGATAAGACTTTTTCATTATTTTGTGTGATGTGTGGTTAAAGTAAACACAGTTAAGTGTTTACTAATGCTAAAATGTTTAAAAAAAAACAGAATTTAGGCATATATTTGCTGCCGAAGTGGATTTACCACCTTGGTGATTTTGAGCCAACTCAATTTATTTACACACATATTGTCTATGTGATAGCTGACCTGCATGCACGAGCTCAACGATTAGCGCCTTTTTATACTGACATACACACTAACCAAAACTGGGCTGACAATCCTCCCTGTCCAACTCCACATTTCAGTCACTAGTGCATAATATGAATCCGATGAGATGCCAGCCCACTTTATATCATTGACATAAATCTCACACCAAAACTTTAGGATATAAATTGTCTCTTCAAGTAATTTGGTTTCCTTAAGCTCATACGTCGTTTACAAAAGGTACAGAGGTTTAGAGAGGTCTAAATAACAAGCATAAATGGGTGTTTTTGTAATAGTGTAATACTCAACAGTGAAACAACGAAAAACAAATCGAACATCATGTAGGTGTATAAACTCTGTTAACTGAGCCTCTAGTGCGCTGTCTTGTAACTTTGCAATAACGGTGGCCAGTGAAATCGGCCAATAACTATATTTATCCGAGCTACGTTTCCTGTCTGGTTTCTGATTATGCGAGTTTCTATGGTTTTCGTTAGTGCACGAGTGTCGAATGCACGAATTAAAAAGCATCAATTAAAACCAAGACTTTCGAGATGTGTGGCCCTGATTTTCACACAAGTTCAACACTGAGCCCGTCATATCACGGTGGTTTCACTTCATTCATATTATTCGAAATCTTTCGTGTGTCCTTAACATTCACTTTTAGTCTGATGTTTTCACACACTTGGTCAGCATCCAGCATCCACCCGGAAGCACCTAAAGAGGATTCCAGAAAATCAAAGGAACGCTATCCATCGTAATCTGCTCCTGGTGATGTCGGCATCATTTAATCTTAGCTTTTAAAATATTTCTACTATGACACATTGCTCACGAATGAAACCTGCTTTAGATTAACAAACAATAACCAGTTCTGAAAATCAATCCTGGCGTCCCTGCCAGCTTCGCTAATATACTTATTCCTCCACCACATAATTTGTTTTTCCTACTGCTCCTACTCACCATATAGCTAGACTCTGAAGCCTCACTAAGCGCTGAGACAAAATCAGTATACAAATTATCCCAAATTTGTCTATGTTCCACACTATTACACCGTTGTATCAATGAATTCTCCATTGAAATCTCACTTGTCTTATTTGGAAAGGTTTGTATACATACCGATTTGTTTAAGTTTTTTTACCCCAGGTCACTTCAGTATTAAGTATTACTTTAATCACTTTTTAGCATACTTACTAAAATGACACTTAAGAGCATTCATTCCACGCGGGCTAGCAACAAAGCATTTATAGTAGTTTTTCTTGATTATTTCGTTTAAATCGTTAGTATTTATAATAATGTTTAACATTTACTCTTTAATAAAAACATTTAATCGAGCTAAGTAATGCAAATAGAAAATAATTGACAGTATGTTGATTTTTAAAAGTAATACCAATAAGAACTTTAAAAAAATAGCGTAAAAACTTGTAAATACCAACGATCTAGTGCATGTCTGAAAAAAAAAACTTTTGTTTGTATTTAATGAAATAATCACAAAAAACTGCTTTAAATGCGCCGTTGCCAGCCCGCGTGGGATGAACGCTCTTAACAGACACAAGATATTGATCAGACCAAATTAATTATAATATGTATTGGTCATGCAATAAAGGGGTTTCTTTTTCTTTATAAACGATTATCAAAGTTAAGAGGAAACGAGTCCATATTTTTTCTTTGCACTTCGGGAGTTTATTACTCCATTGTTTACGCAAAATACGCGCTTTGACGTGGAGTTGCGAACAACAGCCCGTATTACCTACTCCACTGTTTGACAATGTACATAAAAAATTTCACATGGTATGGTTTGTTTCATTATTGCCTAATATTGTCTGTCCGGAAAAAAAATCATTAAAAAGTTATGAGCCAACAAAGCCTTGTTTTTCTTACTAATTTAACTGCAACTTTGGGCGTGTTTAAGTAATAACAGAAGTGTAAAATCTCCAAAACAAAGTCGTATTTGTACCCTAGTCTGTTAGGCAAACTCATTGAGTCTGATAACAGTGATAACAATAGGAAAGTATTGTATTACACTTGACAGTATATCGAGAAGTTCAATAAAGTTTATTGGTAAATGATTTAAGCAGTGGTTTTTTCATAAAACTCGATCTTCCGAAGGACTTTTCTTATTTTTTTACGCACCTGTTGTACTATGAATTATCGTGCATCTCACTCAATAATGTTCCCCCCGGGCGCGATGAGGGTGATACAGCTTGCCTTTTAGCCACACCCACCAGTGAGTTCAAGCCCGCGACTAGTTTGCCCTTAAGAGATGTCTAAACGTCAAACATGTATGGTTGAACAGTCGTTAATCATTACATAACTTTAAGCAACGTTTCTAAATAAAGAGGTATGTGCATAAAATCTAAATCGTGTCAATTGCCTAATACGTAGGTATTTCAGGAGTAACACAAATAAATTAACTTCTCTTCTAAATTAACCCTAGAAAATAATATCAAAGTATATAATTTAAAAGTGTTGATTAAACTAGTCGAATTAATAAGCCTGCGCTTCAATTTAAAAAGTGTGCGTATCAGTCCACCCACACCCAGATATGTGACATCAAAGGAATAGCGGAACTATCTAGCGACACATGTGACGCTAAAATATGGGGTAACTTAAACAGACATGTCATGTGTCATAAATATCTGTCTACTCGTTTAAATTCAGAAGAATGCGATTCCTCGTTGTGATCGAAAATATCTGACATCACTTTGGCAGTATATGAACCTGACACGTTCCGAGCACGGCCATGGTATGATACGGTGTAGTGGGCAGACTCCTGCATAGATTCACACCATGGCACGACTATCGATTTTTGCAATAATGTTCAGAGAATTATATATTGGTATGAAAAGACTACAGAAAACGGTAATTATGAACGGTTTGTGTTAAAAATATAATTTAATATGCACTTCATATCTGTTACATTCATAGTTAGGTTTGGTGTAACAATAAAACAATTATTAACAAAATATTTGTTTAATTTTACGACATACTCTCAACAGTACTAAACTAAATTAAGCACTACTTTCTAAATTAAATCTAAAATAGCACTCCATGAGGAGAATCTTAACAAACGAATAATCTAAAACTATATTTTATTCAAAAACGATATTTAAGAATAAAGTACGTAACCTATGAGATTCAAAAAACATTTCCTGCAGTGATCAACAAGTCCTTATTGACAGTTCTTGGCAAGAATGAGAAATATAATAGTAGCCGCTATCGCCTGGAAGGAATTAATTATACAGAATGTATTTGTCACTGCAGTCACTTCAAGATAGGATAAAATATCATTAACAAAAACTTGTAAACTTGTTAAACATACCAATATGAATGAGATGACACAAGTTCTTATGATTTCGGTAAAATTACTATAAGTGTTCTTGCTTCTGGTAATGATGACGTAGAAGATTCTACAGAAAAACAAAACATTTACGGACAAAATGACAAACTTTAACCACGAGTAAGGGTAATAGAATTCATAGTAATGATTCCACTTGAGAGAGACTGGACACAACACTCCAATGGGTATAGTCAAGGTCCAAATCAGTACAGACAAAACGACGAAATTCCACTTTTGCAACGCAAACACAAGCACTACTTTGTCGTACAAACTCTTGGTGTACACAAACATCCAGCATACCAGCACAATATCAGTCTGCATGTACAGTGCAAACGTCACGTCCTTCGTGTACTCGTTAAAGAAATAGTTAGTCACCATGAACTCCAATATAGAGTTACTCAGTCTCGCTACTGTCAGCTGCGTGAGGATCTTCTGGTCCAATTTCCTTAGCTTGGGTCTGATTATGTAGATCACCAGTTGTAGAATTAAGCAAAGTGATGATAGAACTAGCCCTGTGATCCAGATATATGCCACCACTTTACTTGGCTCCTCGCCTAATTCCACGACCACGTCGGTACTATTATCTTGGGTTAAGTTAGCCATCGTGTTGGGTGGACGTACAACTGCGCCGGCGGTCACTCTGACACTGCGCCTGGGATTTTCCCTTAAGCTCGATGCCATTAACTTGTTGCATTAATAATTACTGGTTTACTTTTAAATACATATAAAAAAGTTGCACTGTTGGTCGTTAACCGAGTAGGTACGTCAGAGACTCCCGTCGGATGAAAAAAAAAAACAATACTTTATATGAATTGAATGGTTACAATTTTTATTTAAAAAATGAGCATTGTTTTGATAAAAACTAATTAAGGAATAAGTAACTATCCCTGTATTTATTTACTCGTATTAGTAAACCAATAGTATACTTATCAATTAGCTTAAAACAATTGTAAGGTGCTACTTCTAGGAGTTTATTTATAAACGTTGCTTAAAATTAGGAAACGTCTTAAACTTCACCGAAATACAAATAGAGTAACATATTTCAAAGATATCTGTGTGTTTTAAGGGCCTTAAGGATCTTGAACAGCACCCTAATTGCGTAATGCACGATTAATCATAATCTGAATCATTTTGAAACAGATTGCTCATCCATTGCTTCATATGTTCGACAAATTTGTCTGCTCAACAACGAAAATAACGCAATGAATATTGTTAAACTGTCAAAATGAAACCGATTATGATTGATCATGTGTTACGCAATTAGGGTGCTGGTCCTACCGTCCGGTATATGTGAGCATTATATAAGAAATTTTAATTATAATAGTAATACGTACGTGGTATTTGATGGATATAAGAAAGACAGTATAAAATCAACTGCAAGAAATCGTCGTGAATTGAAAACTAAACATAATTTTTTATCGAATAACAAAAATAAAAGTAGCTTGATAGAAATGTTCTGAATAAAATCACCTGACAATAATATTTTTACATGCCAGGCGCAATTAATTTAGTTGCAAAATTTTTTTATACTTTCAGAACAATTCACGTCTTGGTTATATTAACGGCATTAGTGGACCATCCTCACATAATTATGATGGTCAAACATGGTCTTTGCCAAATCAGCAGAGGTCCACGCTCGAAGTTTGCCAGAGGGCTATGGACGGAGTATTCTGGGCAACAAACTAACAGACCTAGGAATACGGCCATCCGTTCCATCACAAAGATAACTGATGTCACTTGGGAAGCTGCCACACTAAAATGTAATTAGGCTGGACACATCTGCCGCATGTCAGGTGACCAATGGGCCAAACTTACGACCCACTGGGTCCCTCTTAATGGCAAGCGACAAGCGACATCGCGGTAGAGATGAGATGGACTCCTTTTACAAGAACTGGTCCTTAGCAGCATTAAACAGTGGGTTAACACAGGCTTTGACAATAGCGAAACATATTTTCTAAAACTATCTCGAGGCAAGGTCCAACCAAATATATTTTGTTCAAAAGCTTTTTTTTAATTTCTAGCGAAATGTAAAGAACACATCCCTTTTTTACATGCTTTCACAGGTTGTGATACGACAACGGGTTTTTTTAATTCATGAAAAATTTAGATTACCAAACACTTTGAAATCAAATCAAATCAAATTATTTATTCGCTTAAACATCATCTTCTGTATCATTACCTAACAAGGTGTGCAAATTACGTATTTCCGTGTCATAGACTTATAACCAAATGAATTAAATTAAAATATTGGTCTGAATTAAAATAAAATAAACACAGATGTCTAATTAAATTATTGTAGCAGGTCACACCATTTGTATTGTCATATTACACGAATCAGCGAAAGTATTTCAAAATGGCCACGAAGTCGCCATATTACCTAAGTATATTACAAGCGGGAGTAGCATGCATTTTGAGTTTATATGGAGCTATGGCAAAAAATTTAGATTGGAATACGTTGAGATAAATACTCGTACAAGTGTTAAATAAAAGTGTTATTTTGTCATCACCGCCTCCTACAAAACATGCAGCGTTTGAACACCTAAAAAGAGTATTATCTAATATATAAAATTCTCGTGTCACAGTTTTCGTTGCCATACTCCTCCGAAACGGCTTGACCGATTTTGATGAAATTTTTTGTGCTTATCCGGTATCTATGAGAATCGGCCAACATCTATTTTTCATCCCCCTAAATGTTAGGGGTAGTCCACCCCTAAATAATTTATAAGGCAAAACAACGTTTGCTGGGTCAGCTAGTAATATATGAAATCCACTTATGGCTAGGAAATGATGTAGATACTAGGTTTTCCAGGGGCTTCGCCCGGGCGGGAACGTTGTACCGGGATAAAAAGTACCTTATGTGTTAATCCAGGTTATAAACTTCATTCATCCGTTTAATCGTTTTTGCGTGAAAGACTAACAAACGTCCATCCATCCTTACATTCTTTCACATTTATAATATACTAGCTTTTGCCAGCGGCTTCGCCCGCGTGGAGGTCGGTGTATTATACATATAAACCTTCCTCTTGAATCACTCTATCTATTAAAAAACCCGCATCAAAATCCGTTGCGTAGTTTTTAAGATTTAAGCATACATAGGGATATAGGGACAGAGAAAGCGACTTCGTTTTATACTATGTAGTGAAGTAAGATTAGTAAGATGGATTGAAAATTGGGGATGGAAGTATTCCAGTAACATGTTCATGCCAATAACGATGAGTTGATCACCAGCCCCGGATAATTTATTGCATTTTTTTATTTTGTAATTGCAAAAAGGGATGTGGAGCTGCTTGTGGATATCGCAAGATCAGCTGATACTGTAGTGTAGCGAAAACAGTTGCACTAATAGTCCACTAATAATTCTAATAAATGAAAAATATTTGAAACTGCTAAAATGTAAAATGTTTTTTTTTTTTCTAAATCAAATTTTTCCTTGTTTACTTCCTTTTCCCCTTTACAATCTTTATATTATTAATATAAGTTAAAGTACCGCCCAATATTCATTATAGCATTTGATTTTTTGCAATTATCATTTCGTTTTTCAAAATCAAGACTTCAATTTTTCGTAGGTACATTTTCATTGCGTTCACCCGATTAAAAATCCGATGTTTTTATGTTTTAAACGCCTCAGGCGCTTCATTAAAAGAGTAAAGAGAAAACTACTTATCAAGTTTTTATTTTTTATTTTGCTTGTTTGCTTTTACGGATGTCACCTTATCAATTGGGGTTTTCTACATAATGTTTTTATTATAACTGATATGCCCAAGCTTTGCGTAAAAAACAAAGGTTATCATGCGTTACTTTGTAAATGGTGTCAATTATTTTTATTAATAAACAATATTTTTTATTAATTTCCCGTACAGGGAAAACCGATTATCTGATATGTTTTGTAAAAATGAGTTATTTACACCAATTGTTAGGAAATTTTAAGCGTCTACTGATAAAACCCGTTTTCTGATACGACGCATAGTTTAGAACACGTAGAAAGTGTAAATCTAATATAATGCAATTATTTGCAAAAATCACTAACACTACATAAAGTCCCCTGCCGCGTCTGACTGTCTGCCTGTGCGCGATAAATTCAAAAACTACTGAAAGGATTTTCATGCGGTTTTCACCATTAGACAGAGTGATTCATGAGGAAGGTTTCGGTGTAAAATTTCTTAAGGTTTCGTGTAAATTGGTTAACGCGGGTGAAGCCGCTGGCAAAATCTAGTTCTATATAAAAAACGATTAAATATCATCCAAGTATAACCGTGTTTCCTTTTGTAATTTTTGTTGTAGAAAGGACATTGTTCGGTGTCCATACATCGTTCCAACAGAAACGCGCATTTACGTTCTGTATTGTAAATATTGCACTTATTTGATTGAAACTAAATTAAATCCACGGACACCGCTGAGACTTGTAAAAAAAATCCAAAACAATTTCGGATTTTGCGCATATAATTAGGCTAAAAGAAACAAACATAAACCCAGGCTGACTGTGCAGTTGGAATTGGCATGCCACGATTGCGGTGCTAAGTCCCCTCTTTGAGGAGTGGCTTGAGAGGTGGCATGGCGTCCTCACCTTCCGCCTGACACAGGTCCTCACCGGACACGGTTGTTTCGGGAGGTTCCTGTTTCGAATAAGGTGGGAGGAAACGCCCGGGTGTTTCTATTGCGAAGATCGCCCTGCGGACACGGTGGAGCATACGGTGGAGGTCTGCCCGGCTTGGGCGGAGCACCGCCATGTCCTCGTGGAGGCGATTGGCGGCGGCGATCTCTCGCGTCCGGCCCTGGTCCAGGCCATGGTACGGAACGAGAGTACATGGTTAGCCGTCACCTCCTTCAGCGAAGCAGTGATGCTTGCAAAGTGGGAGGCGGCGCACGTGAGGGAGAGGCAGTACATGCGCCCTCACGGCCGCAGCCTTCGCAGGAGACGCCCTGGGCGTCGGGAATCCCAGGCTGATTCCCGGACACCGTAGGAGCGGACTTGCGGACGGCGAGTAATGGGTAGCTCGCTGTCCGGTAAGGACCAAGCCCGGGTCGACGGCGCGTTGTGTTCCACGCGCGCCTCAAAGAGATGTCAGTACCAAGTGATGGGGCCCGCAAGGGCCGATGCCTGCCAGGGGTGCGGGTTGTTCGAATGAGATACCGCGGCCCCTGGCACACAGGCAACTGAGGGAACACGGGTGGGTTTTAGTCAGTAAAAGTCTGACACGCCCTCGGAGCTCCACGCAGAGCGGGAGAAGTTATTTGAAGATTTCCCACCCAAAAAAAAAAAAAAAACTGTGCAGTTGAGTTTGGGATAAGCAATAAGATCCTTAAACTCTATAATCATATTTTGGTACCGTCCTTAACGCGTATATTTCAAATCTGTCCAATCAATGCAATTTTCCCTAGATGTCTAAAAAAGTTCCAGTCTTTAGATCTGAAAGTAAAGACCTCCCTGTATGACCTTCAGTGAATATCTTGCGGATATTCTGAGTATAAGGTACGCCACCCTGGTCGACACTCTCGATCTTCTCCACGTTGCTCACAAGGGACTTATGGACAATAAACCCGACACTACCTTGGTGGGACTGCTGGTCACCGTCCCGGAAATAGAGCAGGTTACCGGATTTGAGGATTATCGAGTCCTCCTCCTCTCTTCGGACTTCAGATAACCCTACTATACCCCACCGTAACCTGCTCAATTCTTCCTCGAGTTCGGTAATCTTTTCGTCGGTCCGGAGTGTACGTGTGTTGTACGTTGCCAGGTGCAGTTTTCGTTTGTTGTGGTAGCCAGATCTCTTCCGGAGATTCTTAGCACCCCTTGTTTCACCATAACCTTGGCCGCTACCGTACCCAAGGGTAGGCGAGCCGCCGAAAAATAGGGGCCGTTTTGCTTGTAATTTTTGGGGGGGGGGGTTTTGCCATAATCGCCACGCTTGGCAGGCAGGTTGACAATCGCAGTATGGTGGTAAAATGCACAGAGAACGCTGCTGCCCATTCTCTAGTAAGTCCCATAGTCGCCTTCTACGACATCCACGGGAAGAAATGGGATGGTGTTATTCTTTTTACGCGGTTCATGACCTGAACAATTACATTTCAGAAGAACTCGGCAAAAGGAACCAGACACTGGGAGCAGGGGCGTTCATTTTACTAAAGCCGAAAAGCCTGGCTTTAAATTCAAAATTAAAAGTAAATTTATCATTTATCAATCATGTTACAAGAATTGATAAGAACAATAACATTCAAACTTCGCGTGTCGCACTGCGTACGGCCGGCCGCGCGCTAAACGTAGGTCCGATGCGACGTTGCGAGATTTACCTTTACGCGAGATACTCATACAATAATATTTTGATTTTGCGCTGTTCTCATCATTACACAACGCTGCCAGACCATCAGGCCGCAGTTGCGATCTCGCTCTAATGCTGTAGCGTAAAACAGGATGCGAGATCGGATCGGTGTATGAAAACAAGTGACAAAAATATATCGGTCTCGCTCGCACCTTAGGGCTTGTCATCTGGCTTCTGGATTTCTTATATTTGGGAAGAAATTGCTAACGTTTTTCATAACATTAGTATGTACTCATATTGCAAATTGTTCTGATTTTTAAGCTTGGCTTTTGACTTTTTATGAATAGAAGAAGCGCGCATGAGTAATACCTAACGCGTGGTTTTCGATTGAACGAATGATGCTATTTCAAATTAGTTACGATTTTGTTTTGAGTGGTTACGCGCCTTTTTTTGTTTTGTAATTCATTTATTTTTATTTTCTGTGTAGTTAAGTGTTGTGATTAGTTTTTTCTGTGATTATCTTTCAATTGAAGTGATTAAAGTTTTCATATCATCCAAATGAATACTGAAACGCATGCAATTGTTTCTTGTGAAGGATTAAAGTGTGTGCAATCGTTACTCGGAAAAGTTACATACGTTGAGTCTTACAGACAAATATGATCGCGTTACTTCTTCCAAACCCAAATCAGGGGGATTTGAGTATTTTTCAGAAATATAAATCGCGTGATAGGCATTTTATTTGACCAGCATACATGACTCATTGGATTGTAGGCTGCGATCAATTCCACAAATTACTTTTGCTTTACTGCCTAGATGTATGTTTCTGTAGATCTAACTAGTAAAGCCTTACGAGTGCTTTGATGTTTGTCATCTGTTCGTGGTAAAGAAGCGAAGAATGAAGAGTTATAATTATGCCTGTTCACATTCTGAGTAATTATAAACATTATCATCATCGTAAACAATGTGTAGTTGCAAAATTAATCAATTTATTTGTCCGCCAGCTAGTGGCCGGATTGTACTATTTTGCCTTTAGCGACTTGCGAGCGAGTGAAATATGACATAACTCGAATAGCTATGTTGTGCCAATCATGATAATGATACATAGATAGCTCTTATACGTCATATCACATTTTACACGAAACTGTTAAATTGAAAATTAAAGAGTCGCGATTTGGCCAAACGTCTCCTGCCGGAGGCTCTACGCCGGGTCGTGCGGGCTATGGCCCTATACGGGGCACCGGTGTGGGCGCCTACATTAAGGCGCCAACCAGCACGCCGGTTGAAGGCGGCCCATAGGGTCATGGCCATCCGGATGATCTGGGGATACCGCACGATCTCCGGTGAGGCGGCGGGCCTCCTTGCCGGATTGCCGCCATGGGATCTGGAGGCAAACGTCCTCGTGCACACTTGGGAGTGGCGCGAGGAGGCCAAACGCCGGGGCGTAACTCCGCTGCCGTGGAAAATCGCGGCACGGCGGACAGAGCTCCGGCAGGATCTCATGGCGACGTGGAAAGTGCGATTGTCGCAATCCAGTGCTGGGCACGCCACGATTGCGGCGGTAAGTCCCCTCTTTGAGGAATGGCTTGAGAGGCGGCATGGTGTCCTCACCTTCCGCCTGACACAGGTCCTCACCGGACATGGCTGTTTCGGGAGGTTCCTGTTTTGGATAGGGCGGGAGGAAACGCCCGGGTGTTTCCATTGCGAAGATCGCCCAGAGGACACGGTGGAGCATACGGTGGAGGTCTGCCCAGCTCGGGCGGAGCACCGCCGTGTCCTCGTGGAGGTGATCGGTGGCGGCGATCTCTCGCCCGACCCTGGTCCAGGCCATGGTACGGAGCGAGAGTGCATGGCTAGCAGTTGCCTCCTTCAGCGAAGCAGTTATGCTCGCAAAGAGGGAGGCGGCGCACGTGAGGGAGATGCAGTACATGCGCCCTCACAGCCGTGGCCTTCGCAGGAGACGCCCTGGGCGTCGGGAATCCCAGGCTGATTCCCGGCCACCGTAGGCACGGGCTTGCGGACGGCGAGTAATGGGTAGCTCGCTGTACGGTAAGGACCAAGCCCGGGTCGATGGCGCGTTGTGTTACACGCGCGCCTCAAAGAGATATCAGCAGCAATTGACGAGGCCCGCAAGGGCCGATGCCTGCCAGGGGTGCGGGTTGTTCGAAAGAGATACCGCGGCCTCTGGCACACAGGCAAGTGAGGGAACACGGGTGGGTTTTAGTCAGTAAAAGTCGGACACGCCCTCCCGCTCCACCCAGAGCGGAAGAAGTTATTTGATGATTTCCCACCCAAAAAAAAAGAGTCGCGATTTTGTTGAGGATTACTGGTACTCTTGGTACTTAATTTGTCTTTAAGGGTAACATCACGCCACGCGCCTGTATTCACCGCAGGGTTAGGCAGAGGCATTCCTATTTAGCCTAGGTAACAGTACACCAACATTTTTACAGTTGTGTTTCTTGTTGTTGATAATACATATTAAAATATTGATTTGTACATAATTAAAAAAATGGTGCTATCAAAAAAACATTTTTACAGGCAATAGCAGTATTACTTACTATTATGAAATACGATTCTTGTTAAGTACTGCGGTAATAATACGGTAGATAGGTAGTGTTTTTTTTTTTGTTATAAGTATGTCGGCTTCCCCTATGTTTGACCCCTAGGCACGCCACTGCCTGGGAGTCTTGATTTAGCCAAGGCCATCGACACGGTGTCCGATTCTGTTCTTCTAAATAAACTTGAGACTGTAGGAAACACCGTTGAAAATATTTGCTGACTACTTACATGGCCAATACCAATGCGTTAGAATAGATAAAACCACGAGCGATGAGCTGACAAGTACGGGTTTTGAGGTTCCTCATGGAAGTATTCTGGGCCCTACGCTATTCTTGATTTATGTTACCAACATTTGTAACCTTCATTTTATAGATGAGAAAATTATGTCATATACCGACGACACAGCGCTAATATTTACCGCTAATTAGTACCGAACTGTTTGAAATCTCACAACTACTACTAATACTGAGACTAATTGACTTCAAAGAAATTCACTAACATTAAATTCTGACAAGACAAAATATATTTACTTCTCCATGCGAAAGCCTCTACTAAACATGACTATCCCTCATCTATATGTCCATCAATGTGGGAACCGTTCAGGCAACATGTGTAATTGTCCTTTTATCCTCAAAACGAGCAACATAAAATATCTCGGCGTAATAACGGACGACACTCTGTCTTTCAGAAAACATATTGAAAGTCTCATTAAAAGAGTGCGCAAATTAATATGTTTTTAAAATATTCCGAATATTTGCATACTTACTACAAATTAATCACACAAGTTTATTTAGCCCTATTTCAATCAATAATTCAATACTATATCACATTATGGAGTGGTGCACCAAAACTAATCTGCTTCCACTTGAAAGAGCTCAGACGGCAATTTTAAAGATAGCAAACTTCCATCCCTTTTTCTTTCCCACAGATCTGCTATATAAATTCTGCAACATGCTGACTGTTCGCGAACTTTTCATTATGCACTTAGTAATAAAACAGCACACCATGCTTACCTACGACGGAAACGGAAAACGGAATGGCACACATCACATCTAATGCAACTTCAAAACTTGTCTTTGTAGAAAGATTTTTTACATTCTTAGGCTCATTTCTGTACAATAGGTTAAATTGAAAACTAAGTATCTATAAATTAATTTAGCTGTAAAAAAATATACAAAAGTATTTACTAACCATCGTTTATGCACACACAGTAGATGGACGTGTTGTTTGCAAATAGAACGTCTAACATGCTAATTTACTTTAACTTTTATTTTCTTAAATTTAACTTAGTTTTTACTTTATACAGATTGTTAATTTATTACATTAAGTATTTATGCACTTCCTACCCTGAAGCACAGTATGAATGGTAGTAATGATTTGGCGTTTCTCGTGGCCTGTTGGCAACGTTTTCTAATTGTGCTTTTTCTGCTTAGGCGGATGTTGTGTATGTGCCTAAGTATTTCATTTCGTCCACTGTTGGTATACTTATTCCGTTGAGGGTCACGTTGGTCGTTTGCTGTGATGTTATGTTATGGGGTCCTCTAATTAGAATTTTTATTTTTGTTTCGTTTATTAGGCTTGCGCTATTTAGTGAGGGTTTTATGTGGTATAAGATGCGCTCTAGTCCTTCTAGATCATCTGCTATGAGGATAAGATCGTCCGCAAATGATAAAACCAGGGGGACAGAAATTTCGCGGTCCTGATCTAGTTTGATTAAATGGATTGCATCTTCAAGGGTTCTAAGGACTTCGTCGATGACCAATGTAAAAAGGCGAGGGGAAGAGGGCAACCCTGTTTATCTCCCTTTCGTTTGATAGTTATAATCCAACTGCTTTGCTGGCCACACTATTTGATACATGTTCTTCTTACATTCTTGCATACCTTGATTATCCTGTTGGTCATCGATTTGTTGGTTCATTGCAATAATTATCCTAATGCCTTAATGCCTTTAAGTCGACATTGTAATGGGGTTTTCTATGATAAGGGCGAGTACGTAAATTCGTTTACTTGCAAGTCCTTCCTCGTCTAGGACCCTGTGTGGTAATCTGTTGATCTATTGTTTAAGAAGGCCGCTTGGTAATTGCCTAGTCTCGCTATTACAAAAACGCGTTGGTTTTCTTAAACAACGTTCTATAAATATCAATGGCTGACTGGCAGTTGTAAATTAAATAGAATGTATTGTTTCCCGTGTTTACTTTTCTCCGATTTTAGTAGTTAATGGAATAAAGGGAGTTATACAGGTATTAATAATCTGCCGAATTCGTCAAAAAAACATGTTCAGACTGAAAACATACTCGTAGCTGTTTACAGTTACTTAAGTTGGGGACAGGTAGGATATAATAATTTTTCGCAAATTCGCATGAACCTCATCGAAACCGAACCTACTCACCTACCTAGATCGAAATAGGAATTTAATGAAACGGTTTATTGAAACCGTTATTTTATTAGGTAAACAAGGAGTAGCTTTTTGCGGCCACGATCAAAGTCCGAATTCCGATAACCGCGGTACCTATATCGAAGTCTTGTTATATCTAGAAAGAAAGAAGAAAGAAAAATGTTTATTCTGCACAAACAAAACGCACATTACAAAAAAAAAAAAATTATGCTGAGAAACTTAAAATGCACATACAATTTAGACAAAAGCCCCGTATCCAAGTCGGAAGGTTATACAATATTGTCCATTGACTGTTAATGTCAGTCAAGGCTTGGGACCATAGACAACTTATATACTGCGTTACGGCGCCGGTAGTTATATAATATCCATCAAAACAAAAACAAAATGCCGATAGCAGAGTGCATTATACTACTTCATACCAAAAAAACCACAAATTTTAAAACAACAAAGCCGTGCGTCGTATCTGTGCAAGAACAGGTCGTTGCTCAGCAAAATGCTGTGACTTTGGACGGACCTAGTGTCAACAGCGCTGTTTTTCAGAAACAACCTTTTGGATAGTGTTGGGTAGGACACGACATGAAAAAGAGTTTGTAAGAGTAGCCTCTTTTTTGTACTGAGCCGGTACAATGTCCTACTTCAAATGAGGCGAGGCCAATGAGGATTGGAACTTGGGCGACGCGCACTGAAGCTCTGTGATACGTTTGAAGTTACCAGTACAAATGTGACATTTGTACTGGTAGCTTCAAACAGTACAATGACAGTCTGAACTCTGATTGAAGACTTATTATTAGCAAGTATCGCAAAGTATTAAGAAACGAAGTAGTAAATATTGTTTATAATCAAGTAAATAATTATGAAACATATGTAAGAGCGTGTCATATTATGCCTCATAATCTGTTATTATAACTCACATTATTTATTGTTAAATTATTATAGATTATTATTGACCTAAAATCGTTATTTGGCTGCAAGGCAATTTTAAAATAATTGTAACTGTCAAGCTCGCAAACATGGCGCCATACCCACCTTTGTTTTATAAAAGGGCGTGCCGCCATTATTGCGAGCTCAGTTTGTGTGCAACATTGGTGGAGTGATCATCACCCCTTTCGAGTAAGTTGAATATTGTAACGTTTATTTTGGATGATGTTTAATTATAATTAAAATGGTTTTGGAAAAAAAAAGGAATGTTTTTATGATGATAATACTTGTAATTTATAAGGTAACACTATGAATTTATGGAGTAAATAAAATAAAACATGTTGAAATGGTATTTTAAGTCTTTTATTTTACAATTCAGAAGTGGGATAAGTAGCTCATTCTAATATGTGTATTATTTTTTTTTCTTTCCGGTCGAGAAACATGGATAAACAAAGAGTGCTTGCCTCTCCGATTTTGGGAAGTGATCAAGTGCAATCAATCGAAAGTACAGATGACCATAGACACCATCACTCCCAGGAGCGACAATCACAAGGTTCAAGACCAAGTTTGCAGCAGACACAAGGTGGCATGGACCTGGATTGCCATCCACAAAGCAAGAGTCGATCTCGCAGCCCTTTGCGCAGCGGGCAGCAGTACAGTGGCCAGCGGCGCAGCAGCCAGCGGCGCAGCAGCCAGCGGCGCAGCAGCCAGCGGCGCAGCAGCCAGCGGCGCAGCAGCCAGCGGCGCAGCAGCCAGCGGCGCAGCAGCCAGCGGCGCAGCAGCCAGCGGCGCAGCAGCCAGCGGCGCAGCAGCCAGCGGCGCAGCAGCCAGCGGCGCAGCAGCCAGCGGCGCAGCAGCCAGCGGCGCAGCAGTCAGCGGCGCAGCAGCCAGCGGCGCAGCAGCCAGCGGCGCAGCAGTCAGCGGCGCAGCAGCCAGCGGCGCAGCAGTCAGCGGCGCAGCAGCCAGCGGCGCAGCAGCCAGCGGCGCAGCAGTCAGCGGCGCAGCAGCCAGCGGCGCAGCAGCCAGCGGCGCAGCAGCCAGCGGCGCAGCAGTCAGCGGCGCAGCAGCCAGCGGCGCAGCAGCCAGCGGCGCAGCAGTCAGCGGCGCAGCAGCCAGCGGCGCAGCAGCCAGCGGCGCAGCAGTCAGCGGCGCAGCAGCCAGCGGCGCAGCAGCCAGCGGCGCAGCAGCCAGCGGCGCAGCAGTCAGCGGCGCAGCAGCCAGCGGCGCAGCAGCCAGCGGCGCAGCAGCCAGCGGCGCAGCAGCCAGCGGCGCAGCAGCCAGCGGCGCAGCAGCCAGCGGCGCAGCAGCCCGCAGCAAAGCAGTCAGCGGTGCAGCAGCCCGCAGCGCATCAGCCAGTGGCACAGCAACCCACAACACGACACGAATCGCAGCGTGCAAAATCTTCCCGCAGCATTACAAGATACAGGTAACACTGCTGCTTCTAATGGAGGCAGTGGTGATTTCAATATTTTAGTGCAGGCATTGAGGTCTCTTGCCCCAGGTCATGAACACATTGGTTCTTTTAACAATACTATACCCGAGTTTGACCCCGCACGAAAAGAGCAAACGATGGGTATGTGGTTGCACAAAGTGAATGAGTGTGCAGCCATTTATTCATGGAGTGAAAAACAAACAGTGCATTATGCACTCCCTAAACTTCAAGGTATAGCAAAACGGTGGTATGAAGGATTACCATCGGTGCTCTTTTCTTGGGACGAATGGCAGACCAAATTAATGTCGGCTTTTCCCTCGGAAGAGAATTACGGTCAAATGTTAACAGATATGTTGGCTAGGCGTGCACGTTACGGAGACTCCCTTGAAGATTATTTTTATGACAAAATTACTCTTATCAATCGATGTAGTATAAGTGGTAAACGAGCGGTAGAATGTGTTCTACATGGCATAGATGATCGCGCTGTTAGGTTAGGTGCCGAAGCGGCTCAGTATGAGGACTTGGATAAATTGCTTACTTATTTAAGAAATTCAAGAAGTCTAAAACAAAATACTGACCGAAAATCTAATATTAAGAATCAGCCTGTGCCAAACTCATCGGATAGTAAAGCAAAGAATCCAAGCGCCAAAGACAGAGTCCTTCGTTGCAATAATTGTAAACAGGAAGGTCATTTTGTAAGTCAATGTACTCAACCAATCAAAAGATGTACTAAATGTATGAGAATTGGTCATGAGGCAGAAAATTGTTTTTCAAAAATAATAACGGCTCAAAAATCAGTTAATAGGGTTGATAGCAAACTTCAGATAAATATTTTAAAACTGTGCGGATCAATGACATAGAAATGAATTCATTTGTTGACCTTGGTAGTGAATGTTCGATGCTTAAACAATCTGAATTACCCAAATTGGGAAATATACAAATAAAAACTAGAGATCTTCCTATACTCAGAGGGTTTGGTAATTCTGTTGTGCATACATTGGGTAAAGTTAATACTCTAATTGAAATTGATGGCGTGAAAGCTGAAGTCGAAATATTAATTGTCCCAGATTGTGTTATGCAGGTTCCCCTTATGATAGGTCAAACTTTTACTGAACAACCTCATGTATTGATTCAGAAAACAAGTAAACATTTTGAAATTTTGCAAAATCAGATGGATAATATCCAATACCAAAAGGTAAACATTTTTAACCGTAAAAATATTCCATTATTAGGTTTAACAATTTTAGAAGTCAATACAGAACCCAAATTCACTGGTGACCTTTACATTGAGGGAGGCTTGCGTAGCAAAAATAACTTTTTATATTTTGTTCTAACTGGAATTTATCAATTTAACTATGACGGTTACGGACAAATTGTTATTAATAGTCTAAATTCCGAGCCACTATGTTTAGAATCAAATACTTTGATTGCTAGAGGTATCACTACTTATCAAGAAAATGAAAAAAAGGTTCTGCATATTGCCCATTCTATGCTACAAGATCAACAAATGAGTCTAATCTGTCCTTCGGACTTAAACGTTTCTGGTGAGTTAAGCCAAACTGTGGTTAATGATTTGCTTTTCTTATTAAACAACTATCGACATTGTTTTGCGTTTACACTCTCTGAGTTGGGACATTCCTCTGTTTGTGAAATGAGCATTGATCTGCACTGTGATACACCTGTAGTCTATAGGCCTTACAGGCTGGCAATCAAAGAGAAAGAGATAGTCAGAGATATGGTAGATGAACTAGTTAAAAACGATATAGTACGCCCTTCGGTTTCCCCTTTTGCTAGTCCTATTGTACTCGTACGAAAGAAAACTGGCGGTCACCGGCTGTGCATTGATTATAGAGCGTTGAATAAAAATACTGTTCGCGAAAATTATCCGATGCCACTTATTGATGACCAGATCGACATGTTAGCTGGTAACATGTACTTCACAGCTCTTGATTTGGCATCTGGATACTATCAGATCTCCATCAGAGAACAGGATAGACATCAAACAGGGTTCGTCACGCCGGAAGGCCATTTCGAATTTAATCGAATGCCTTTCGGCCTGGCAAATGCCCCAGCGACGTTCCAACGAATGATGCATCAGGTTCTAGGCAACTTACGTCATAAAGAGGCATTAGCTTACTTGGATGACATCATCATCCCATCAAAATCAATACAAGATGGCATGAGACAATTAGAATCAGTATTGATTCTGCTATCAGAAGCAGGTCTAACTCTCAATTTGTCAAAATGTGTTTTTTTCGGCCGTTCAGTAACTTACTTGGGGTTTAATATTTCAAGCGAAGGTATTCAACCAGGGTCTGCTAAAATAGACGCGGTTGAAAAATTTCCCGTACCAAAAGATCAACACAACGTAAGACAGTTTTTGGGGCTAGCAATCTTTTTCCGTCGGTTCGTGAAGGGGTTCTCAATTATTGCAAAGCCATTGACACAGTTACTCAAAAAAAATGCTGTTTGGGTATGGGGGCCCGATCAACAAAATGCATTCAATACTTTAAAAACAATGTTAGTTCAAAAACCGATATTAGCCCTTTATGATTCAAAATCCATTACCGAATTGCACACTGACGCATGCAAAATAGGTGTCGGTGGTATACTATTCCAAAAGAATGAACAGAATATTTTAAAACCCGTAGCTTATTTTAGCAGACAAACTAGCCCTGAGGAACAAAATTATTGCTCTTATGATCTAGAAACTCTGGCAGTGGTAGCCTCGTTACAGAAATTTCGGGTATATCTAGTAGGGATACATTTTAAGATGATCACAGATTGTAATTCGTTAAGATCCACTTTCATGAAACGTGATATGATTCCTCGGGTAGCCAGGTGGTGGACCCAAATGCAAGAATTTGATTTTGAAATCGAATACAAAGCGGGATCTTCTATGGCTCATGTGGACGCTTTGAGTCGCAACCCATCCATCAGTACTAATCACTCCAAAAAAAATTGTTAATTCTGTAACAGAAACAGACTGGCTCTCAACAGTACAGAATTCAGATTCAGAACTTCAACGGATTATTGGGATTTTAAGTAACTCTGAATAAAACGACGTTTTAGAAATAAAACAAAATTATAAATTAAAAAATGGCAAGCTTTTTAGAATCACACCTAGTGGAGATAGATGGGTTGTGCCAAAGGGCGTTCGATGGCAAATTGTCAAACAGAATCATGATGACATCGGCCACTTTGCTTTAGACAAAACGTTGGATAAAATAAAAACTCATTATTGGTTCCCAGATATGCGTGCTTTTGTTACAAAATATGTATCCTCTTGTCTAGAGTGCGCGTATAGTAAAACACCTGGTGGGAAAAGACCTGGCTTTTTGCACCCGATCCATAAAATAGACGTGCCGTTTGATACGATACACATGGATCATACGGGTCCATTTGTACGTAGTAGTAGGGGTAATGTCTATATTCTTGTCGTGATTGATGCTTTTACAAAATACATATATTTGAAACCTGTGAAAAATACAAAATCAAACACTACTATTAGAGTTTTGCGCGAGTTTATTAGTATCTTCGGCGTTCCGAAACGAATTATATCTGACCGAGGCACGTCGTTCACAAGTGATGTCTTTAAAAAGTTTGTACTAGATACAGGCATCAAACATGTATTAAATGCAGTTGCTACTCCACGGGCCAACGGTCAGGTGGAGAGATATAATAAAATTATTGTTGATTCTCTAACAGCTAAATGTATTGGCTCATCTGAAAGCAAATGGGAAGACCACCTGCCCGATGTCCAGTGGGGTATCAATAATACCTTCAACAAGGGTATCAATAAGACACCTGCAGAGGCTCTTTTTGGGATAAGGCCACAGGGCTTAAGTGATAGTAGAATTATTTCTGCAATTGATGAGGATACCACTTCGATTAACAAAAGTCTCGAAGAAATTCGTACTGAGATTTCATCTCATATTGAATGCACACAAAAGTCTCAAAAAGCAACTTTTGATAAATCTCGCTGCAAGCCTATAAAATATAATATTGGGGACTTAGTAAGAGTTGAACGGCAAATTCCCTCTACGGGTGGTAGTAAAAAGTTAATCCCAAAGTATCAGGGCCCTTACAAAATTACTAATGTTTTTGATCATGACCGTTATCAAGTAGAGGACACGCCTCTTACAAGAAAAGGAAACAAAAAATACTCTAATGTAATTGCTGTGGATAAGTTAAAGCCATGGATTTGCTTCAATAGACCACATGATGACGTCTTAACCGAATAGTCGTATTATGGAAATTCTAATTGATTTATTTTTTGTTATAGCTCTATAATTATATAGACCAATGGGGTCTATATTTTAGTTACGGCCAATGGGGTCAATACATTAAGACCAATGGGGTCAATACATTAAGACCAATGGGGTCAATACATTAAGACCAATGGGGTCATATAGTTATAACGACCAATGGGGTCATATAGTTATAAGGACCAATGGGGTCATATAGTTATAAGGACCAATGGGGTCATATAGTTATGAGGACCAATGGGGTCAAATAAATAGTAATGTCTGAGTTAATTAAGACCAATTGGGTCTATCTTATGTTTGTTTATATTTATACATGTTGTTGTTATCATTAATTGTTTTATGAAATTTTAATTGTTTTATTCTTTGTTTGATTTGCAGCTAAGTACGGGGACGTACTTACAGTTTGCTTGGATGGCCGACTGTAAGAGCGTGTCATATTATGCCTCATAATCTGTTATTATAACTCACATTATTTATTGTTAAATTATTATAGATTATTATTGACCTAAAATCGTTATTTGGCTGCAAGGCAATTTTAAAATAATTGTAACTGTCAAGCTCGCAAACATGGCGCCATACCCACCTTTGTTTTATAAAAGGGCGTGCCGCCATTATTGCGAGCTCAGTTTGTGTGCAACATTGGTGGAGTGATCATCACCCCTTTCGAGTAAGTTGAATATTGTAACGTTTATTTTGGATGATGTTTAATTATAATTAAAATGGTTTTGGAAAAAAAAAGGAATGTTTTTATGATGATAATACTTGTAATTTATAAGGTAACACTATGAATTTATGGAGTAAATAAAATAAAACATGTTGAAATGGTATTTTAAGTCTTTTATTTTACACATAATTTAAAGAATATAATAAAAAGTTAATTAATAAAATTACAATGTAAAAGTAATATTTACGCGACTTGTTACCACTGAGCCGGTTCCTTCTTTTTGTAAGGACCTGGTTCGCTTTGCTAGAAGTACGCTCCGAAGGCACAGAAGTGACAACAATACCAAGCCGTTTAAAATTAAATAGTTTTAAAAATAAAGCATCAAATAAAAAGCTTTTACACTGGTCACGACTATAAACTGTCGCTTCAATACGCGCCGCACGGTATGTAGTCATGTCAATCTCAACATATTTCCCTTTCGCCCGAGACTCGAAACGCAGTCATGTAATGTTCAGTGTAGAATGACGTAATTTGTAGCATGCGTCTCGCTCCGTCTCTGTCCTCATCCTACAGTTTGACGGAGATGGAGAGTAAGTAATGCGACCTCGCGACTGTCGCGACATAAAATTTGAAGTAGTACATTATAAAATGCCGAGCCGCTCTTACATTTTGACGTCATGTACGGGACAAATGTACCGCCTCTTGTATGTCCTACTCAACACTACTTTTGGAATGACGTAAAGACGCTCGCTCATCGTGTGATCTAACATGTTACATTATCGGGTAAGTGCAATTTTCCATGAAAAACTTAAATAATAGCTGAGCCTACCACTTGTAAATATAAAACATATCTGTAATAAACGGAATAAATTATAATTATTGATTAAAATACATAAAATAAAACAATGAGACAGTGCTAATAAATATTAATGCTAAATAATAAATTTAAATGTCGTGTACCATGGGAGCTGTAATGGTATGGCGGCCATTTGCGTGCCCTTCGATCAAAGCACAGTTCCCAACCAATTGGTATAGCTTATAATAGTGTTAATAAAGATAATTTTGATTTTAGTGGGATTTTCTTTTCGATGTACGAAGAAACAAGATACACCTACATAACCAATCAGTTAAAAACCAAACCAAGAACTCAAGTGACATTAACACAGACCGGCATATATCTGGGCAAGTTTGATTCAGAAATGGACTCCCATTTAGAAATTTGTAAATCAGTTTAGAACCCCACGTTTTCTGGTCTCTCTACATCGTATTGCACCCGTTTTACGAGACCACATTAGATTCAAGATAGATAAAGCTCAATTTCTGTCTGTAATGATTGACAAAACTCCCGATGTCAGTCATAGGGAGCAAATAACTGTTATTTTTCGATGTTTATCTGAAACTGGAATCAAAGAACGGTCCCTGGGTTTTTACGATGTTAGCGGGAGTCAACCGCTGAAGTTTTATCCAAATAGTTGTTAGAAATACTTACTTGACCAGAGGGGTTACCTATCATAAGTTAGTAAAATATTTGACCGAATTTCATTACATAAACCTAAAACTTTTCAACTGTTTTCGTTTCGTTTTATTTAACTTCATCGAAATCACGTCTGCCACTGTATCAGTTGACCTATTATCAATTCGATTTTTTTCGTTACTCCGACGTTTCACATGGTCGAAAAACTTTTTACCAAAGTTACACTTAGCCGAAATAACTTTTGTTCGAAGTATTATGTTTCCGAACATTCATGACACCACTGTTTTAATTAATATATTTTCATTTCACCGAACGCCTAGAAAGTTTGTGCACACTGTTTCATCTCAAATTTTTGCTGTTACTTTTTTACCGGGCACCATTCAAAGTGTAGGTAGACAATAAAAAAATTGTGAACGTCGGTACGGTATTCCATTATATATAGCGTTTGCTGTTAATTACATAGTTGATGTGCGTCGTAGTCGTTGCAATTGGTTAACATTTTACATTTTTTTCGTTCAAAGTATTAATTAAGAGTGAGCGATTTGCTACTGTGTATAGATCGACAAGAGGAAAATTTAAACTATACTGTTGTGGATTTTGTTATAACCAAAATAAAGTGATTAACAACCTACTATTTTCTTTAATAAATTATTTAAATGTAATGGCACTTAATAAAACAGTTGATTATAAACAAAAGTGGTTTTAAGTGGTCCCAGTAAGAAGCATGCAAACAAGGATGCTTGCTTCAAGCATGCAGCATGCATGCAGGCATGCCGCGTGCAAGCAGGCATGCAACATGCAGCAAGCATGCAACATGCAAGCAGGCATGCAACATGCAAGCAGGCATGCAACATGCAGCAAGCATTGTTTCTGTCACGGCTTCGGCGCTGCGGGGTTTGGGCGGCCTCACGCGAGCTTATCGTCGCAGATGGTTTTAACGCTCACCACCGCAGCTTCGGCTTGCTGGCTGGCTTCGCCGGCCAGCCTCAGCCGTGGCGGCGGGCCTTCAAACCACCTGCTCCTCAGCTCGCGGGCCGCCCCACCCCTCCGCGCCTATTACGCGCGCACAGCATATTGACTTTTTATGACATTATTTTAATTTAATATTGAAAATGCTACCAAGTAACCGGCTATATATATGTTTGTGACCAAATAATATTCTGTAAAATGTTGTTTCGGTGTGGTGAAAATATGGCAAATAAATCATTTGGCAAATGAAAAAGTTCAAAAGAGACTTCGGCCAGTGGTAAAAAGTTATTTTGTAAATCGGCAAAACATAGTTCGGTAAAATAATACATATGACACATAAACTTCGATGATCTAAAAATATGTCAAACAACGCATATAGCAAAAAAGTCGTCGGTCAATAGTTTTTGGTAAAATGAAATTCGAACAAAAAATTCCGAAAAGTGATCGGTTCCCGACCAGAGGCCCTAGTGTGAGTTTCATTTAACCATGTACACCAAACGCAGTGAGTGCGTTTGGCGCTCCAATTTGTCCGTCACCAATCCAGGGCCAATCGGAACGCCGAACGCGAGCGCGTTTGGTGTATATGGTTAAATGAAACTCACACTAGGGCCTCTGTATCACTGTAGGAATAAGTTAGTTGGTCAGTCTTACGACGGCGCGGCAGTAATGTCTAGTGAGCACGGTGGAGTACAAACTAAAATTCACGATGCATGTCCTATGGCAATGTTCGTCTCATGTTACGCTTATATATTAAGTTTAGTATTTAGCGAATCCCTTAAAAATATTAAGGAAAAGTTTATTTTTTGTCTACGGCTTACCTCTTCCATAAAATCATCCTTCGCCACTGCTACCCTAACCATTCCCGATGATGCTACAACCAGCACCACAAGATCCACTGTCATAGACTGCCATCCTTCCGTCCTCGCCGCCGAGGCCGCTGTGACGTCCCAAACAATGTCCGTCCCGTCCCTTACGCGAGCCAGCCCGCGCCGTAGTATTAAATTCGTCCCTAAATAATATTTATTCTGATCCAGCCCGTCCCTTGCTGTCCTTTTCCAGAGTCGCCCTAAGCTGAGGACCGTACCCTACAGGGGTGACCATAGCGTGTAGTGGCTTTAGTTTTAAGTTTATAAACCTTTACCTTAATTTATTGAGGTAACCACAGGCTAGTCCGGTTAAACAGTCGACTACGTCATGAGTCGATTTGCGAGATGTAATTTCCAAAATGCAAAATTAACGGACATGATTTGCGTCATAAATATCTGCCTACTCAGTAAAATTCAGCAGAATGTGATGCCTCATTGTGATCGTAAATATCTGACATTACTTTGGCAGCATAGAAACCCTGACACTGTCATGGTATGATACGGTGTAGTGGACAGACTCACTCATTAAAATTGTTGTACCTAGCTGTCTTTATTTAAGTGAGTATATAAAGTTACAATGGTTTAGTTTTTAACTAAACCAAAAAAAAAAAAAAACTTTGGTAGTGTTTTAAATAATCTACATTAAAAAGGACCTAGACAAAGATCGTTAGTAACAAAGGACAAAATGACAGAATATAGAAGGAATTCTACAGTACGATGTCAAAAATTGAGAAATTAAATGTCACTTTGTTTAGAAACCGCTGTGTCAATTCTTCGTAGAAATTGAAAGCATCAGCGGTCTGTGTTAAAAAAAAAGAAAAACTGATATCTGTGTAGGTACTTGTGAATGATGGTAACCATATTACATTCACAGTAAGGTGTGGGGTAACAATAAAACTAATAGTAGCAAAATACTTCTTTACTTTTCCAACTTAATCTGATCGTTACTAAACAAATGTATGTCTAAAATGGTAATCCACGAGTAGAATCTTAAGAAACTAAATATCCATTGTTCTGTCTTTTGTATAACTGACTATTTTACACTTACTAAACTAAAAACTCAGAAACAATATTTTGAATAAAATAAAGGAACAGGGAAGCATAATCGTAGGCAGCGCGCAGCGCACTCCGGACACAGACGATGGGCTATGAAATCCAAGAGACACCTGCAGTGATCTGCAAGTCCTTATAGACAAGACTTGGCAAGAATAAGAAATATAATAGTAGCCGCTATCGCTTGAAAGGAATTAATAACACTGATTCGACTCGTCACTACAATCGTATCAAGATCGAATAGAGAGGAAAGAACTGATGGAATGTCAGTAACAATAACTTGTAAACTTGTTAAGCAAACCAATATGAATGAGATGATACAAGTTTTTATGATTTTGGTAAGATTTCTAATAGAATTCTTGCTTTTGGTTATAATGACATGGAAGATTTTACAGAAAAACAAAACATTTACAATCAAAACGACAAACTTTAACCACAAGTAAGCGTTATAAAATTCCAAGAAAAAACTCAACTCAAGAGCGACTGGGCACAATATTCCTATGGGTATCGTAAAGATCCAAATCAGTAGAGACAAAACGACAAAATCCCACTTTTCAAACGCAAACACTAGCACTACTTTGTCGTACAAACTCTTGGTGTACACAAACATCCAACACACTAGCACAGCATCAGTCTGCAGGTACAAAGCGAATGTCACGTCCCTCGTGTACAGGTTAAACAACATATTACAAACGATTAACTCAAATATCGAGGTACTCAGTCTCGCTACTGTTAGCTGCGTGAGGATCTTCAGGTCTATTTTCCTTATCTTGGGTCTGATTTTGAAGAGCACCAGTTGTAGAATTAAGCATAGCGATGATAGAACTATTCCTGTGATCCAAATATAATATAATGCCACATCCTCAAATGGGTTCTCGCTTATATCCTCAATCACATCGGTACTATTATCTTGGGTTAAGTTAGTCATCGTATCGGTATGTCCTACTGCGCCGGCAGTCACATTGATACTGCGCTTGCGAGGATTTTTCCTTAATATCGATGCTGCACAACTGGATGCATGAATAATTTATAAGTTTACTTAAACACACATATAAAAGTTGCACTGTTGGTCGTTGACCGAGTAGGTGCAGTAGCGGTCATAAGTGGAGTAGCAATCTCAAAAAGCAATGGACTGACACTTCTTACTTATTTGTATTTCATGAATTCAGCCGTTAAGGTATACGGCATAATAGCTTATCGGTTACCGTACTTGGGTTAGCGCGTTTGTGCGTAGCAAGTCCCGGGTTCGAATCTCACGCGCGATGATAGATTTTTTTTTCTTGTTTTAAAAATTGCTTTTGACTATATTTTCTTGTTCTGTTCGTCTTGTTTACTAATCTCGTAAAACTTTATGGTTATACCCACAGAAACCTATTCGTCAATATATTCTAAATCAGTTTTTAAATTTTCTTTTCCCAGTATTGAATAGTTTTAATTTGTTCGTAATATTTAGCATAATACGAAGCTGCTTCTAGCCAGGTACCCCGCCTTGTTATGACGGGCACGAATCAGCAATCAGAGCAACAGCCCGGCCTCCCGATTTCCCGTTATATACATAATTACAACACATGTATTTAAGGAAAAATGTTTTAAACACTGGTTGATTTACTCGTGACCAGGATAATATGTTACACAATATAAGGAATTGTATTAAATCAAGATAAAATGCTTCATTCGATTTTCTAGCAGTACCTTGGTGTGTCGGTCCGTCAATATGCCTCCTGATATTGCTTTTCTTGCATATAATTCTAATCATCACATTTAGAACAGTATATCGTGTTGCTAGCGGGGTCGTGGTACAATTCAGGGTGATCTTAATCCACGACAGTACAATCCCTTGGGTAGGTTTGGTCGCCATTTGATTGCTATGAGGGAGCCAAATTACTGTAAACAATGAGACCATTATACACCCTGACATTTTAGTCGTCTTACAACGGCAGCCCACTTCATGTATCCAATGACTACTAATCATTTATTTAAAAAAAATGTTATTATTGGTCATATAAATAATATTAAAAAAAAAACAATCACTAAGACGTGTGACTGTTCCTAAATGACCCCAGGCCGATAAAATTTTCGTTTTTCCTAATTATGTTAATATTAGCTCTTAGGTCGGTTCCCCCTATGGGGGAAGGACCGCACCCCTCCCCGTACGGCCCTGTAGAGCTCGTCACCAGACCGGTTACTCTTCCACCGATTTACTTTGTATGAATTCCGAATAGCCTTAAATTATACTTAAGAATTCATATTTATGGAACCATACTGGATGTGGTTTTAGAAAGCTAAATATCAAAGATACTCAAAGTACTTGTATTTCTATTTAAATGTACGAGTAACCCATTACGCTAGCTTATCAGGTATCTGGTCAATCGTTACTCACACGATACTTCACGTCAACACTCAGAGTACTCAGGGCAACACTTCCATAAAGTGACGCAAGCTGCTTTTCAGCTACTTTACGTCGTCATGCTCTATCGAGACATGGTCCCTAGCAGTTCTTTCGAACTGATAAACGTGACGAAGCGGCTTTCCCTGCGGCAACCGTGCGACCGGCCTTGGCCTAACAACGGAGCGGCTAGTTCTTGCGGCAAATCGTCGTCATCATGCTCTTTTTGGAGACATGGTCCCTATCAGTCCTTGGACTGAATATGAGATAGATGTGGTCACCCAAACCCCTGGAAGTTCACCCGTTGCACAACAAGCATATCTGTAAGACACGTGTTCATGTCAATCTGACCGAATTACCAATCTGAGATCAAGGATACAATAGTCACAGGTGACTAGTAACAGAGTTGAAAATCTAGATTCAGGAATTAATACTAAGTTGATAAGGGTAGAGAATCAAACCCAAGAATAATGATTTAAATAGAATTGTGGATCAACTCTCATGAAAGTCTATAGACAGCCCCAAAGAGCCCACCCTTCACCACTTCCTAGTGTTTGAGCTGAGGAGAAGAAGTGGCGGAACAAACTCCCCAGCAACACGTATCTGTCTAATTAGTTAAAAGAACTTTAATAATACTCTCAATCTAAGATAACTACATATTATAATGATAGGCCAACTCAGTCATACCAACAAACACACACATAATCCTCCTCCCTCACAGGTGAAGGGTAATATCTGCAATAAAGTTTTAATTATGTAGAGGGGTGAAGAGATCGTTACGCTTGCGCTTAATTTCATTATTTATAACTACGTTAACTTATCTGTTTATTATTTTCCCACTTTAGTGAGACGGGGAACCGTTTTACAACGTTTGCCTCATTGTACGTGCTCTGTTAGACCTAACGCATAGAACCTCTGAGGACACTAGTACGATTCTAACGGAGCACGCTCCCTAAGCAGCAATTAAATGTCTTACTCAATCCTAAGACAGCGTACTGTGAAGTCAACTGTCATTGAGGAAGACAAGTTTTGAGTAGTTTTAAACGCGTACTCATGTGAATGTCACCCTTGTGACTGTCTATCCCCTTTCTAAGATATCACAATACTAGCACAAGCGCACCGTAGACTCAGTCTCTAGCAAGACTCATTGCGATCGTTCTTGGTGCCTGCCGAAGTGGAATTTCGTCACTTCACATTTCTTTACTCTTCCCCATTTAGAGGATGCGGTGCATCCAGATTTCGTGTCTCGCTAAATAGTGACGATTCATAAAAAGGCCTACAGAACGGCCGGGTGTGGGTTTTAACGAGACACGGTCCCTAGCGTTCTTAGAACGACTACCAATGCATTTTAGTGACAGTGTGTGAAGCCTACCCCACTCCCAGAAATGTACAAACAGCAAAGCCTCTCGCAATAAGTCCTGTGGTAAGACCTTTTTGGAAACAGAAATCATCACTAACATTTGGTTGGTTTATAACGCAAACATAGATCGGCCTTGTAGCCTAGTTTGATTGAAATGAGTTATTTACGGTTCTGCCTTCCCAAAGTGATGCGTCAATAGGTCAACAGTCGTCAAAAGTCAGAGCTTTATTGCTCAGTGTCAAGTTTAGCAGGAGGCCTACCCCGTTTCCCTATAACCAACTGCAACTGACAAATATCTGCCGAGGTACGGATTGGGAAGGGACACGTAATACAAGAGAAGATTACATGAATTATAAAGTCAGTTAGCACATAAGAGTAGTTACGCCATACTAAAATAAATGATCATTAATAGCTCCACCGCGATATCACCAATCTGTTTGGTAAATTCATAATATATAATCAACCTGCGAGAACAATAAAACGAGATCACCGTTACTACAACATACACACTATTACTAAAGATTGAAGTTGGCGCTTACCAGGTAATTCCTTGAGGTGAATTTGAATATAACTCACTTAAAAAATACTGCGGCTATTACCAGTTTCTCCCTGCACCATCCCTCGCAGCTCACCACACTATTTTTCCTCGCTTAGAATATCTCGCCTAACTTAACTAGCCTGGGCATCAACTCCGTCCGTCGTCCCTCACCGTCCCTAACCGACTGCCCACAAACTCACTCTCTGAGATTCACGCGCCTTACAAGCCACTTACATTCATTCTAGACTAATATAGTCTAGTCTAAAGCTACACGCTTATCAAATATTTAACGTATTAAATAACACTCTCACAGAGATATAAATCTCATTGCTAAAGCCTACCCTAACTCGACCGCCTCCTACCGTGCTCACAGATTAACTTCTTCACAAACTCTCACTGAGATTCACGCGCCTTACATTCATTCTAGACTAATATAACCTAGTCTAACCTGTACACATATCAAGCACTTTGACAACTTCCAGAATTCTATAACACTCTCACAGCGAGATCTGATTCGACCACCTCCTACCGTGCTCTAAAACTCACTGCTCAAACTTTCCAATCCCTTCCCCATCTTCAAAATCCCCACATGTCGGCCCCGCGTCTCTTTCCCAGAATAGTTTCAGAATAGTTTTATGGCCAGAAATGAGACAAAAGAAACCCTCTTTTGTCTCATTTCTCAATAGATTTCAAGGGTACGCTTGGGCCTATGTTATGGTATCCAGATGTGGCTGATTGCAGCGGCGAAGTGTAAATTTCTCCACGAAGTCGGCTTCAACTTACTGATTTATTGATAACTAGCTTTTGCCCGCGGCTTCGCCCGTGTGATGGTCAATGCATTATCCATATAAACCTTCCCCTCAAGTCACTCTGTGTATTGATGAAACGCGTTCAAATCCGTTGCGTTGTTTAAAAGATCTAAGCGCACCAACACGAAAGCTACTTTGTTTTATACTATGTAAGGAAGAATAGCTACTATCACTCCAAAATTTACACAGGAATGTAAATAATTAACTACTATCAAATTGGACAGCTGAAACCCAAACAAATTACGGAATCGCCGTTGTATGAATTCCCAGTTCCCGATTCTGACGCTTCGGTGCCAGGTTAATACAGAACATTTTGTAGTACAAAGCTAAAGGTAACTGTTGTTTGAATGTTATGGTGAATTAAATACACGTAGTGTAAATATCTTCTTTTGGCAATAGTCGCCATTACTAACGTGCTATATGGTGCCTTCGCCACTGCTCATTTGTTCGTTGTTCTTAGAATTTGCAAGAAATATTGCATCCTTAGGTGCCGTAATTTATTGCTTTCGACTGATAATAACTGGCATAAGTTCCCTAATGGATTTCTAAGGAATTCCAAAATTGTTTTAGAATTTTAAAGAAATAGGATTATTTATTAGGGTCGAGCTCTCAGATCATAAAGATGCGACTTAATGTGTTTTCTAAGAGTCTCAGGAACACGTGTGACGATTTTAAAATAATGATAACATTGCGCCATTTAATAGATGACAGACAGTCACAAACGCATGATGTAGTTTTGAACACGACGCGCGTCCTATTATGGAGATGGAATGAATGATGACATGTAATGGTATTATGGTAGATAGGTAGAAATCTTCTACCGTTTGATACGTAAACATTATTAACAGGGATGGTGCTTGTACGGTGCAACCGCACATTCTGCAATTCAGCAGTTTACGCCACACATTCATTCCAATTCATAATAATTACTTCAGTTTGCGTTGGGCTATCAAGTCAGCCAGGCGTTCTCGTTACAGCCAACAAGGGCCGCGTCACTCACTTTATTGCCACACACTCAGTTCATTAAGCTCATTTTACTTTAAGTACCTTTGAGACAATACAGTAGTGTTTCAGTACTTTACCTTCTTTCATTCCATTCGTCCCGCATCTAAAAGTAATGTATGGTCTACCAAGGGATCATACATTCTTTTTGGTCCTTCGACAGTGAACATTGCACGCTGTACAGTCCATTTCGCGCGCGTGGACAGTGTAGCGGGAAGCTATCCAGTGACTCGTAAGTGTGTGCTGTGTTGAGTGACTATAACACTGTGGGACTAACAAGTGTCTCAGGGTCAACAAGGATCCGTAAACAATCAGGAGATCAGTGCAGGAATTTTACACTTTGGGACTACCAGGTGTCTCAGGGAGCATTTTATCATCAAGACCTGAGGCTAGCAGGTGCCTCAGGGGATCACCAAGGATTCATAAGCAGTTATCGAGAACATTCAAGTAAGATCTTTCCATTTATTTCTTACTTCAAGTAAGTCCTCGACATGGAGGCGATACATGAAAATCAGGACGAACTTTACACAGCCATCCTAAAGTTGGCTACAAATATCAAAAAGGACTCAGCAGATCGTAAGACTGCTGACTATTTCAAGCGACGTTTAGAAAACTTGAATCAGTGTTGGTCCGATTACCAGTTCAATCACGACCGTCTTCTTACGGAAGAAAGCAAGTCTCATCCGTATTTTAGTGGCCGTGCATACGAACGAACAAAAGAGCTATACACCTCGACCAAGGCACTCATCAATCAACAATATCAAGTTTTGTTGATAAAGATGAAAGAAGCTCAACAGGGAGGTTCTACACAGGAGGAACAAGGTCCTGCATGGTCTGAGCAAGAAGATCCGGTGGGACATCAATCGCCGCCAGTTGAGTTATGCTCTAGAGGTTCATCTAGCAAGCTTGATGAACAGTTGAAAAAACAAGCAAGCAACTTCAGGGCGCTGCAGCGCACTGTGACAGGGATAAATTTGGATTTTATGTCCGAAAAGTGGGAGTTAAAAGATGCCTTACGTACTCTACAGTCTCGATGGTCTATCATAGATTCCTTACATTGGGAATTAGACAGCGAATTGGAGGGTAGGAATCAAGAATATGAGGTATCTTATACGAAGCAAGAAACTATTTACAATGAATTAAAAAATTCAATAAATAGAAAACTAGGGTCCGTAGTTCACAAGGAGAATTGGACACCAAAAATTGACATCCCGTTCTTCAATGGCAATTATCAAAATTGGGTGTCTTTTAAGGACTTGTTTGTGGAAGCGATCCACAGTAACGTCTCCTTATCAAACGCCCACAAGATGCAGTTTCTTAAAAGCAAGGTGAGGGGAGAAGCTGAACGTTTGATACAGCATTTACAAATCAGTTCCAACAACTACACTGTTTGCTGGGAGATTTTGAACAACAGGTACAATAACACATGGTTGATTTTTACATCTCACATAGATCTCTTGCTAAATCTTCCAGTAGTTCAACAAGCAAACGTCCCTCAGATCAAGACAATTCATAATACTACACTAGAGTGTTTAAATTCAATAAGGAACCTAGGCGTTAATATAGACAGCTGGGATCCATTCATCGTCCGTATTTTATTGCTAAAATTAGATGCGGACACGCATGATAATTATTTGCAATCTCTGAAGAAACCCAGAGAACTGCCAAAATTGACGGAGTTTCTAAGCTTTCTAGAGAGCAGATTCACCGCATTGGAATCTTCGCGCAAAACGAAAATTCTAAACCATCAACAAGCAAGCAAAATAAATCAACATCGTCAAATTTCAAGAATAAAAATTCAGCAAGTAAGACTTCGGTAAATAATATCGAATTAACATGTCCGTTGTGTAAAGAGTCACACGGAATATACTATTGCAATAAGTTTTTAAATATGACACCAAGTGCAAAACGACAAGCCATAGCACGATTGCATTTGTGTAAAAATTGTCTTTATTCGCATGGGGATAAACAATGTACGCCAGAAAGACGCTGCCGCGAATGTCGTGGCAAACATAATACACTTTTACATGAAGCGTTTAACAATAAGCCGTCATGTAATCCAGTTACGCAAAATGACACACCAGCAGTTCTTGCAACAAGAACGCAAAAGCAAGAATCACACGAAAATCACGTTTCGCAACAAGGCAACAACGTGATCAAAACTTTATTAGCAACCGCAATGATCCAAGTTCAAGCAAGTGACGGATCATACTACAAAATGCGAGCGCTAATAGATCAAGGCTCTCAAGCCTCCCTTATCTCAGCCCACGCGACACAACAGCTAGCTTTATCAAGAAAGTATTGCAGGGCCGTCATCTGCGGGATAGGAGAAAAGGAGAGCAGTAGCAAGGGTGTAACGAACATAACATGTTGTTCGCATTTTAATGATTTTACATTTAATACAGATGTGGTAATCATGGACACGGTGATTAATCAATTACCAAGATGTACATTTACCAAGCCAACATGGGCACACCTGGCCGGCAAGCAACTAGCCGATCCAGAATATAATGTCAGCCGTCCGATCGACATCTTATTGGGAGCCGATGTGTATTCCCATATCATTTTAGAAAGAATTATCAGGGCTGATCTATCATTACCGGTCGCGCAACAGACACGACTGGGATGGATCTTATGCGGCAATTTCAAGAATTTCAACTGTAACGTAGTCCTGAATCAAGTGGACGAAATACAAAAATTCTGGGAGATCGAAGACATCACAGAATCATCCAATCTATCCGCAGAAGATCTACAATGCATAGAGTACTACAAGAAAACCACAACAAGAAACGAAAATGGCATGTATCAAGTAAGATTGCCTTTTCAAGAAAACTTTGAGACACAGTTGGGATTGTCAAAAAATAAAGCTATGGCGCAATTTCAACAGTGGGAAAGGAAATTTCACAATAATGAAGAAGTAGCAAAACAATATAAATTATTTATTGAAGAATATAATACTTTAGGACATATGATACCAGCGTCCGGTAACATGCAACCGGATTATTATTTACCGCACCATTGTGTATTGCGATAACGATTCCACTACGACAGCACTTCGCGTAGTTTTCAACGCTTCTACGAAATCAACAACAGGAATTAGCTTGAATGACGTCATGTTAAAAGGCCCAAATCTACAGCAAGATCTCCAATCTTTACTACTAAGATGGAGACAATATCGCGTAGCTTTTACAGCAGATATTGAAAAGATGTTTCGTTTCATTTGGTTAAACGAACAGGATCAAAGATTTCAAAAAATCATTTGGAGGGACACCATTGACATGCGTCATCAGGTATACCAGCTATGCACTGTTACATACGGCACCAAGGCCGCACCATTTTTATCTATGATGACTTTAAAACAATTGGCTGAAGATGAGAAACACAATTTCAACAGTGTTGCAATCAAGGCTTTGGAGCAGTCATTCTACATGGATGATGTTCTACACGGGTCTCATTCTGTTGAGTTAGCAGTAAAACTAAAGCAAGATTTAATCACGTTGTTAAAATCAGGGGGATTCAATTTAAGAAAGTGGTCTTCCAACGCATCCGCCTTATAAGAAGATACACTCGGGGCGAGTAGCAAGCAAGAAAATTTCGATTTTAAGGAAATGGAGACATTAAAAACCTTGGGATTGCGTTGGAACTCAAAAGCAGACTTATTTACATTTCAATCAAAAATTGAACCATCTAACAAAACACCAACTAAGAGATCCATGTTGTCAGACATATCAAAGTTGTTTGACCCTCTTGGTTGGCTGTCACCGATATCAACCAAGCTAAAACTGCTATTTCAGCAAGTTTGGATGTCAAGTATTCAATGGGATGACAACTTACCCGATGAAATTAGTAAAGAATGGCTAAACATTAAAGGTGACATGCACAAAATTAATCAATTCAAGCTGGAGCGTTGGTTGGGTACAGGAGAAAACAACACGCTAGAATTACATGGATTCTGCGATTCCTCTAATAATGTTTATTGCAAGACTGAAAACAACGGCGAAACGAAGATCTCGTTAGTAGCAGGAAAAGCAAGATTGGCTCCAGTAAACAAAACAATTTCAATACCAAGATTAGAGCTTAGCGGTGCTCTATTACTGGCAAAATTGTTGTTTAAAATTCAACAATGCCTTATCAGTCACAATATAAAGATATATAGTTGGACTGATTCAATGGTAGTCCTAGCTTGGTTACAAAGGGAACCAGGACGATGGAAGCCTTTTGTCGCCAACAGGGTGCGACAAATATCAAGCATTGTACCTACAAACAGCTGGCGTTACGTCAAGTCAGCAGAAAATCCAGTGGACTGCGCAAGTCGCGGATTGGGTATCAATCAATTGAAAAAACCATTCGCTGTGGTGGGAAGGACCGTCGTGGCTGCGGAACTACAACCCTGACCAAGAAACTGGGCAAGCAGTGTTCACCACAGACGAAGAAGCTAGAAAAGCCAATCATATTAATTACATATCGCAGCAAGAAAGCGATAACAATCTGGGTGAATTATTAGCAAGATATAGTTCACTCGCCAAACTAACAAGAGTTTTAGCATGGATGTTAAGATTTATCAAGCAAGCGAGATACAAGAAAAACCGCATGCAAACTTATTTTACATTACAAGAATTAGTAAATGCTAAACATAAAATAATTTTACATGTACAGCAGAGAGAATTTGCCCAGGAAGTACATAACTTACAAGAAAAGAAGTCACTATCAGTAAACAACAAGTTACTGCAATTAAATCCGTTCCTTGACAGCGAGGGACTTCTCAGAGTTAGAGGAAGACTAAGCAAGGCCAACATTAATCAAGATATGATGCATCCGATCATCATAGCTCACGAAGGACACTTAACAAACTTAATTATAGATCAAGCACATGAACTTACCTTCCATGGAGGAGCACGGGTGACATCAGCATTCATTCGCAAGAATTACTGGATCATAGGCGGTAATCGAGCTGTCAAAAAGCGGATACGTACCTGCGTTACCTGTCGTAAACATAATCCAAGCAAGATGACACAATTGATGGGTGATTTACCTACGCAGAGATGTAACGTTGCAAAGCCTTTTGAACATACAGGCGTCGATTTTACCGGGCACGTGCTCATAAAGGCCAACAAGGGCCGTGGTATTAAGACCACAAAGGGCTACATAGCAGTATTTGTCTGTATGGTGACCAAGCTTGTTCATATAGATTTGGTCTAAGACCTCACATCCTCAGCATTCATAGCTGCGTTGCGAAGAATGGCTGGAAGAAAGGGCTCGCCGAAACACTTGTACAGCGACAACGGTACAAACTTTGTCGGCGCCAGCAAAATTTTACAAGAAGAAATAGAGCAGATACAAGAAACATTCGATCAAGATTTCATCAAAGAAATTACTAGCATGAAAATCGAATGGCATTTTAATGCGTCCTCATGGCCTACAGCAGGAGGGCTATGGGAGGCTGCGGTCAAAAGTTTAAAACATCATTTAAGAAGAGTAGTTGGAGAGCAAAAGCTCACCTTTGAAGAGTTCAGCACAGTTCTGGCCCAGTTAGAAGCAGTACTTAACTCGAGGCCACTGTGTCCTCTGACTGAAGATCCCAACGATTTGGATTTCCTCTCTCCGTCAAGCTTTATCAATCTAAATCAAGGCATGACCATTTTACAAACAGAAAAAGATATGCGGACGAGATGGCACTTAACTCAAAAAATAGTTCAAGATATTTGGAAACGTTGGCATACAGAATATCTCACTCAGCTGTCAGCAAGAAGCAAGTGGAGACATTCTCAACCAGACATTCAACTAAATGACATTGTTACTATTAACGATGCAAACTTACCTCCTGGGAAGTGGGCAACTGGCCGCGTTGTCCAGCTGCATCCCGGTGCCGATGGCCACATCAGGGTGGTCACATTGAAAACAAAGAATGGGCTTATCAAGAGGCCTATTCTCAAGCTGTCTATTCTCCCTGTGAATGATAGAATCGACAAACAAGAGTCGCGTTCCAAGGAAGTGAAAGATGGCAAGCCATATCAAAACAAAAAAGTAAACTACAGCTTCTCATCGCTGGTAATGTTACTTTTGTCTTTCATGAGCATTTTTACCACAGCTGACTGTACATACAATGTTACACAATTAAAAGACAATCAAGGTCTTTATTTTGACAAAATTGCTAACATGCAACTAATCAGAGATGAATGGAAGATAGTCACATACTATGACCTGAATTCATTTTGGCAAGGTACCGAAGCGTGCAGTAAATACCTTAGCTACTTGGATCAGTTATGCAACAAGTTTAAAGAATCATCACATTGTGACGTCATACAAGTTCAACTGCAGCAAGAATTCTCAGAACTCGAGTACTATAACCACCTGTTGCTGAGTCAGCATTCCAGCACGCGCCGAGCACGAGTCCTGCGCCGCCGCAAGCGAGGCCTTATCAACGGGATAGGCTATCTAGCAAACGGCTTATTCGGTGTACTTGATGAGAGATTCGCAGAGCAATATAAACAAGATATACAATCAATACATGACAATGAAAATCATTTGCTTTCGCTTTTGAAACAACAAACAACGGTCATTGAAGCAGAATACAACGTTTTGAAAAGGAACGGGCAAGCAATTAATAAGCAACATAAGATGCTTAATTCACTATCAATCAAGTTAGATAAGATAGAGAACGTTTTATTGAACGAATCAGAGAGAAATCGAGTCATGAACGATTTCAGTACGGGAGCAATTGCTACGAGCAATGTTTTAAGACAACTAAAAACCATCCAAACAAGTTTATTAGATACCATAACAGATGTTTATCACGGGAGACTCAATTTTCATTTATTGTCACCAGAACAACTGAAGGACACTTTGAATACAATATCGAGTCATCTTTCAAGGGATCTTACGTTACCGATCAATAACTTACAAACTAACTTTAGAAACATTTATCATTTATTGACAGTCAAAGCAAGAATGACTGAAGAATTTTTAATCTTTGAATTGAAATTGCCTCTGGTGTCTAGAGATACATTTTCAATCATGAAAATAATTCCAATACCTCAACTTGTAGGCAACTCAAGCATGGCTACTTTAACTCCGATTGCTGAACATGTTGCAATCAATTTGAAGAAGGACTCGTGTTTACCGATGTCTACCTACGACGTCCAGATATGTCTACGTGACGATGTAGATAATTATCTATGTCGTATAGCCAAGCCGATTTATCATCTCAAGAATGATGAAAAGTTATGTGAAGTAGAACCTGATTCCAGCATATGCAAAATCAGCATGACGACTTGTTCGAATCAATGGACAGCACTTAGCACAATAAACAATTATGTATTTTTCTGCTGCAGTCATTGTCAAATATGAGTTCTATGCAACGATAAAGTGTCATCGGGGCAGTTAGTAAAAGCAGGCATATTGGGAGTCGAACACGACTGTTTAATTAAAACCGAAAGTTTTACGGTTTACTCACGTAATGAAGGTTTAAGCACTTTAGACATAAAACCATATTTCAAGCTACCTGAGATTGAACCAATCAATCATATCATAGACGTAGGTATCCCAACTCCACTGATACAAAACTATACACTCCTCTCGAGCAGCCAGGAACTTGTCGAAATCAAGAAGTAACTCCTCATTCTTAAAGCAAGTGAAAGTTTGCCGAATCAAGTTTCTTATCACGATATCCATCACTACACAGCATTTTATGTGGTGATCGGAGTTGTGTTGGTGGTTGGAGCAGTCTTCATGGTACGACGGCTGCGTAACAGGCGAACCGCATCTCTCGCGGTGGCAAGGGCCGCATTGGCGAGTCTACAGACCGCGCAACACGCGACACCGGTACGGGTAGAGGCTGGGGCCTCTAACTCATCGTCTTCGATTCAATATAGTGTTAGTGCGCGTAATCAGTGTGACATTCCGTGTGTATTAGATTACAGTGAAATTAAAAAGGTGCATAAGTTAGACAAGTGTACAGTGCCTATGTCTCGTAAAACAGAGTTCAATTAGAGACTCTAAAAATAGAATAAGGACCAATTGGAATCACCTTGTCAATCATGTAGCATAAGGACCAATTGGCATCACCTTATTACTCATATTTTCATGTTCATCTCATATTCATCTTCCCACTCGGGAGCATGTACGGTGCAACCGCACATTCTGCAATTCAGCAGTTTACGCCACACATTCATTCCAATTCATAATAATTACTTCAGTTCGCGTTGGGCTATCAAGTCAGCCAGGCGTTCTCGTTACAGCCAACAAGGGCCGCGTCACTCACTTTATTGCCACACACTCAGTTCATTAAGCTCATTTTACTTTAAGTACCTTTGAGACAATACAGTAGTGTTTCAGTACTTCACCTTCTTTCATTCCATTCGTCCCGCATCTAAAAGTAATGTATGGTCTACCAAGGGATCATACAGTGCTTCATAATTCTAAAGCATTATTTATTTTTCTTAGCATCTATTATCTTAATTAATGGTAACAATTTTTTATCGCGGCTGTAGGTATTTTATGTTGGTTACATTTAGTGGACCACCTTTGTAAGAAGACTAAAATGTCACGGTGTATAACAACTTTGAAAGGAAAATTAATTCAATTAGTTTACTGTTTTAATAACATTAATATGAAATGTACTTAAGTGATGTTCCGAAACTCGGAAAAAAAATTGTTAGTCGTATCGTTAGGAAGTCTCCACTTTTTGTCTATGTTCTTTGAACTTTAGGTACATTAGCTCTACCTATTCCGATCACTGGTAGTTACGCACTCAGTGCGACGGTATGTTTTTTGTTTCATTCGACGCCAGTGTGCGAGTTCTGAGGTGTGCATTCTGTGTTGATAGATCACTTGATAGAGATTTATACACACAGATGTAGGTACGGCCTGGGCCGCACGTGTATAGCAATAATATATAACTCCTCGTATGCTACAGCATTTATGACTCCTTACTGTACGTCAAAAATTCGCCTTGGACGCAGAAACTAATTTTGACTTAAAAAATAACAGCAAATTATAAAAAAAGATTAAAACAGGTAAAGGAATTAATAAACGCCCTTGTATTGATTTATTCAATAGACACACCAACAGCGTATACTTTTTTGTTTGGCCTATAGTGAACCCACTGCTGGGCAAAGGCCCCCAAGTCCTTCCAGGAAATCTTTTCACGCACCACCTCGAACCAGCCCTCGCGGTGTGCATCCACGTCGTCTCGCCGCCACTTTTTGGGCCGACCACAGCGGCGTCCACGCTTTGAGTAACAAAACAAAGTTTATCATGCGTTACTTTGTAAAGGGAGTCATTTTTGTGTGTTAATAACTAACTTCTATCTTCTTTAACTAAAGTCTTAAAACACGACAATCATCATCAGTATCATCTGTATAACCTTTTCCCAACTACGTTGGGGTCGGCTTCCAGTTTAACAGGATGCAGCACGAATATGCAAGACAAGATGGATGTCGTAAGACACCACAATATACTACAATAACAGTCACGTTATTATAAAACTTCTCTTTATACAACGTTTTTAAACTTCTCTTTATACTACGTTTTTAGACTTCTCTTTATACTACGTTTTTAGTTTTGTTCTCAGCAGCCAAAATTTAGGTATAATACAGATAGTCAAGCGTGGTGACGCGGGAGCAAGATACGTTCAATAAATGGTCCGTGTGAGATGCAGCTTGTCCTGAGGTCTACACCCGAAGCATTCAGTGTCTGGTCCTATGACTTGTTGAAAGACATCCCTAGCCCGCGCTCAACTTAGAATGGTGGGGTAATTGGAAGAAATTAGTGGCATACGCAGAACAATCATTGTCCCGCCAACGCCAATACCTTTAGAATGACGGCCTCGATAACGTTACTCTGCAAAGACACGACTTTGAGCCGAGTGTCGCTACAAAGCTCCGGCGAAGTAAAGTTCCGAAGCAGCATAATCGAGACATCGACCATCAATTAGCTGAATAATGTACGCCACGGAAGTGAACTTGCCGTTAGCGAATTCTGTTCGCGACGATGCGTCACTACATAGTTATATAGTTTGTTTTTGACATTAACGTAGATTCATAGTGATAAGAGTGATAGTTAAACCAATAAACAGTAGTGACTAAGCGGCTAGTATAAGATAACCGTAAGTACCACCCCTGCAAACCTCATTTGAGTGGGTTATATAGCTGTGACTTATAGTTTTAGTTGCGTCCAGGTAACCTAGTACTGAGACCTAACCCTGGACGTAACTTTCAATAATGTAAACCTAAGATAAAGCCCACTTATGTAATTGAGTTTGTATGTCGTGTTACTTTAGTTAAGTAATTCTTAAGATTTGTGTTTTTGCTAACCCCCTTTCAGGGCGCGTCACGCCCTGAAAGCCATAGATGTACAGTTTTAAATATCAGATTGTTTTAGGTCTACAGACCAGCCTGAGATATCTATAATTGGATTTGAAATCCGTTCAGTAGTTTTCGAGGAAATCAACTTATAAAATAAATTTATTAACATTTTTCAGACTTTTTCGGGTTTCCTCTAAATATTCTTTCAGTATGGAAAGACATAGTTGATGTGGATAAATCAGGAGACGGGAGAATGCAACGATATGTAACATGCCTTATATTTTTTAATAAATTGAGATGTTATATTCATAATTCCGTCATAGATGTAATGAAATATAGAACAAATAAAACAGGAAGCAATTTGCGGCTCTCGTTACGGTAAAGATTCATAGTACGTTAGAAAACGTGTAATTTCTGTTCATTCGTAGTCATCGGCAAGATTTTTATTTAATTCTTAAATTAATTAATAGATAGATATAGTTCAAGTAGTGTTCTGAAATTGCTTCCTGTAAACATGAAAAAACTTGTGTTATTAATCAGGTAAAGTACCCCCTTTACGGAGTCCAAAAACACCCCCTTCCTAGACGAAAGTCTGGAAACTATTTCTTTGAGATGAGTCATAACACTGGTACATATGGTAACGTCATGAAGCCCGGAAGATAGTAGCCACCCTGAAGATATCTGGAATCTATAGGTGCAGGACGTCAGCGCCGCGCGGACCGGGAGCCCTACACACACAGTGGGACAGGCATACACCCTCCCTACACACCCCCCGCGTCCAAGCGATCACGCCCGTCCGGTACAAATTCAGAAATTCTAGTGGCGTTATCTTGTTCCATAACAGATAATGGAGATGTAGATAACTTCACTCCCTTCAATTTTCGAGGGAATACTGTGGTTGATCATTGCAGCTTGATCATTTGACCGATAAAATGGCCCGTTCAGATACCAAAGAATTCTCTTGGTACGGTATTCGGCTGATATCCCCGTACACCAGCCGATTTACTAAATTACTCTACTAGGAGCGTCTGGCAGGTCCACTTGGGTGGTCTCGTCTGGTAATGTGCCTCCCCAACTTTTATAAGGACGTCGAAGAATTCTTGAACACGTGAATTTCCGCCGAGCCATGCTCGCATGTTAATGGTCAAGTGCAGCTTATGAACTTGCGACCTTAGAGAGGGCCTTTTCAACGAAGCAGTGAATGCTTCGTTGAAAAGGCCGTCTCTAAGGCCTCGTCAGCCTTAGTTCCTCTCGTCACCACAGGTTGTGTTTACCGAAAATCGACTCTTAAATAGAACTGTAACACCACCCATCATGTCTTGCTACCACTGCTTTCCTATTTGCCATAGTGCAATCATCCCATACGATGAAAGCGGAAAAGGAAAAAGAAAAACAATTATTTATATGAACGATTATAATATTGATATACATGTTTGCCTGTAGGTTTAAAAAAAATGGTACTTAATAAAACAGAAATTCATCGAGCCGAGCATCCGCTTTCAACACGTTAGCAGCAAGTGTGAATGGACCATCTGAAATTCAAAAACGTTTTATATATATTATATGTCGTGGATTGATGGTACCAAAGTATAGCGGACAGCGCCATCTAACAATTTGATTCGTAAACGAATAATCATGTAACCGGAAACGCAAGCGAACTCTACCGCTTGGACACGATCGTCGGTGAAGGGGATGCAGCGAAGACTGGCGGAGGAACCGAGTGCGGTGACAGTCTACGGTGGTCTACAGTTGACCTTGACAGTCGAGCTCGGACAGTCTAGGCAAACGCTCAGTACCTACTCACGTGTTTGTTTCCGATGCAAATGTTTATTTAAATCTCTTACCAGGTTATAAAAGTTATTTTAAATTCAAATTATCTTTTCCTTCGAGTACCCACACCTCCCTAAACTATATCAGATCGTGAAGAACACCCGATTTTTCCATTTCGGCCACCATGATGCGACATATAAATCTAGTCGCAACCTTACAGTCCGCTGTTGAGAGAAAGCGTTCTTTGCGCCCATACAAACGAATACGTGTTTTGCGAATTTGAACTTTATTTGATACCAGAATTGTCGCACTGAAACTGAAGTATTTCATTTGTAGGTAAATAGATAGGATAGGCGCTTTACTTTGTGTAAAATATTTCATCACTGCTGCTCTCAAAACGGTGAAGGAAAACATCGTGAGGAAATCGGCATGTCCTCGAACCAAAAATTCGAAGACATGTAACATCTACCACAGCCGGCCTGTGTCCTAGCAGTGGAAACATTGTAGGCGCGATTGAAGCCGCGAGCAAAAGCTAATTAAAAACTAGATTAGCGACTGACGCGGTACTTACCTACTTCAAACCACTTGTTTCTAGAATAACCAGTGTTTTCCCGCGACGACGCAATGGCTTCTCGCAGAGCGAAAGCTACGCTTATTGACAAACACGTCGGAGGCTCGGCAACAGCTGAAATGTGTCATTAAAATACTAATTACGATTAGGTAATTACATTGACTACCGTATCGTTTCCATGCCAATCATGATAATGGAGATGAAATGGCGGTTGTCATACACCGGGCCCAATTACTAATAGGTTCATATTATATTCACATATATGGTATGGTATTAAATGACATCATTTTGAGCAGTAAAAATGCTATAAAGGTAAAAAGGAAGTAATATAATGATTGTTTTTGTATTTAATAAAGTTCTCCCGCATTATAGCATTGTATCATAATTTTCAGTGGTTAGACTCCTCTCTCTATGGGATCCATCCCATAGCACAGCACCATCTTGAGTGGAAGCGTTCTTGTCGGACGGACTAGGTAAACTTGCGCTCAGTCTAGTAAAATCTTATTTAAATGATAGACGGCAAAAAGTTCGAGTCAATTCACTTGGTGTAAAAATAAAAATGGGTGTTCCAAAATGGGTGTTTCAAATTTGAAAATAAAATACCTCCTCACTTATTCCAACTGGATGAAACGAAATTTAAATCTTGTATAAAACGCACAAGACTGTAAAAGCTAGATATCTTTGCATTGTATAAAGTCAAACTTCTAGTATTGTTTAATTGCATAGCATACGTGTGAGCACTATATTCCTACTATAAAACTAATATTTTCAAGGTACGTCTTTCATTGACTTGAATGTGCCCTGGCAGCTGAGAGTATGTCATGCTGACTCAAATGTCTCGCTGGAGGTGGCGTGTGTGTTCGATCATTAAGTTCCCTTCAAAATGGTTGAGCTGAATGGTGCTGATCCATACGTCATGGCATGTTCGTGAACGGCCGCCGCCAGTAGGGACTGGTCATCTCTTAGTTCCCACGGCTTATTTTAATTTCTGAATTATTTTATTTTTGTTTTAGTTAAGGACGCTTTAATTTGCCCGTCTTTTTACATCGTTCTCACATTGATAATTTCAACATAATGATGTAACCAACTTTTTGTAACAATACCATGTTTTTAAAAGAGTGTCCATGGAGTTTCTTGCGCGTTCTTCTCCATAGGTACCTACGCTTCATCTTTCTAACTCACCGACCTTGACAATTCAAAAGTGCCTGTAATTGGTTTATTTGAAATAAATGCTTGGAGTTTGGGTTTGAGTTTGACTTTGAGTTTGTCACAGTCACGGCGCGGTGGCGTGCAGCTGTCGACTATTTATGTTCTGTGTTCCTAAAATCTGTGTTGTTTTCATGTTTTTTTTATGTGATCTCATCTTTTTGTATGCACGTGTTTCTGTGACAAATAAATCTATTTTTCTTTCTTTTCTTTCTTATCATCATCATCATCTGCTTAAGCTTTTCTCAACTATGTTGGGGTCGGCTTCCAGTCAAAACGGTTGCAGCTGTATACCAGTATTTTACATGGAGCTACTGCCTATCTGACCCCAACAACCCAGTTACTTGGTAATACGATACCCGTCCGTACTGGATGTCGCTGATGTCAGACTTTTGGGCTTTTGACGACCCGTAACGCCTATTAAAGATCCACAAATTACAGCCCGGACCAACGAGGCACGGCGGCGTCTTGGTATGCAAATATATGCACTTATCCCTGGGCCAACTACTGCAAGCGTAGCCGACCCGTGTGGCTTTCGTTACTTAGCCACAAGCCCCTACATTATACCATTGAATAATATTTACATAATTTAATAATTGGTTAGATACGTAATATAAACTTTTCCGACATGCTATATGCCAATGAATAGCAATACAGAATCGAGTGGCATCCCGTCTGTGGGGCCCATTCTCTATTCAGGTATCGAATTAAACTTTGACGGTATTAGCCTTGGTCTAAACAGACGGACTTGTTAAAATTTAATGTGAAATATAGAGGGTAGAAGAGGAGCAACCATTGCCATAGATACAGTACATGATTCTGAACCCACTTGCGTTAGAATTTTTGGTCGGTTTAAAAAAAAAAACCTACATTCCATACATTTCAACCACGTAGGCATACAATTTTTCTTTTTCATTGTTGCATACAATTTTTGTTGTTGTTTTTGTGGTGTGTCAAATTTTTATAGTTGTGTTGAAAAATTTGATCACCATCTGGAAACTGTAATACGATAAAGTAAGTTCACTTACCCCTAGCACCCAAAGTACCGACAGGATTATAAGAGTTCCTCCGAAGTTGTATCCTGAAGTCTATAGGAATATCCTTGGTGAGAGGCACCTTGTAATACCAGGTACGGTCTGTGAGCAGTTCGCCAGTCTTTTCATCGAAGATCAGCTCCTCATGGGTCCAGTAACCCACACCCATCATGAATGCGCCTTCGATCTGGACAATGTAAAGATTATGTTTGCCAAAAATTTCTTTGTATATTGGTACCTATATCTCTGATATTTTAACCATCTTTTATCGTGGAGTTTGTTAGCTTAAAAAAATCGAACTGCATTTCAATCTCAAACCTCCGATTGACTAGAGTTAAACAAAAATCTTACAGCACATCAGTGGCAAAGGGTGGAACTACGTCCTGGGTAAGCAGATTCAAAAGAACAGTCACTGTGTGATGCAAGCTTAAAGTTTCTTCAGAAGATAGCCTCGCTTTATACAATACTACTTATACTGAGATGGAATCAGAGAATTTTGTACGGATGATTTGATTTTCTTTGCGCGCATGCATTTTTTCAGTAATATAATGCTCAGAAACACATTCAAAGGAATTGTACTTTGAAATAATGAATTGTGGATCGGTCGAGGTGGGATTTCTTATAGGTAAGCCGATGGAAATCGGCATGAATTGACCCGTCGCCACTGCTGCACATGCTTCTAATGAATTATTTGCTTATTTATTTTATTTGAATTCCCAGTGATGGCTGTGCGCTGTTAGTCTGCGTCATATAACCTTTTTGAGTAGAACTAGCATTAACATACTCAAGAGCATTTACCTGACCAATATCCAGCTCAGGATTAATACTCGTGCCAACATCTTCAACAATATCGACTCTTAGTATTTCATGTTCTCCTGTCAGAATGTCGAGTTCTACCTCCGTCAAACATACTCCACCAGACCTGTACGGCACCTGATCGTTAGCGGTGACCCTGTAGCTAGTCTGCAGATTGATTCCCCTATTGAAAGCTGTTTCAATTAATATCTCCCAAGTAGGATCATTAAGCGTTTCCCTGACAACGGTCAAACGGTCTAAAAGAATTTGACAGCACTTTATAGCACCAAAACAGACTGATTGCGTCGTCCTGCTCCCTCCAGTGGTAAGGTTATTTGGATTCGTTGCAACATTGGGAGTCTTACACTTCACCTTTTCTATAGGAATGTTGAGAGTATACGCCACAGTTTGTATGACTTTAGTGTTAATCCCTTGCCCGATTTCTATGCCTCCATGATGGATTACAATTGTAGCATCTCCGTGATAGACTGATAGAAGAACATGGTAGTCAATGAGAGTAGTTACAGGCCAATTCATGAAAGCTACTCTAAGCCCCTTCTTCTTCCATCTGTTCAGTTTGTTATAGTTCTGTATTTCATCTTTGCGTTTGTTGTACTCAGCGTCTCGGAGCAAAGTTTGTATCATCTCTTGGACTTCAACATACGTCGGTTCAATGTTGTTGATCCTCACTTGTGCTGGGTCTCGTTCTAATTCGTAAGATATCCTTTCCATTATCTGTTCTGTCATTGATATTGCTTCTAATGAACCTGAAAATTAAGATTTTATTATTTAACTAGATTCTGCTCGCAACTTCGTTCGCATCAAATTTTTTGCTACCCCGACCCACTCCGTCGCTTCGAATCGCTTGCCCGTGCGAGTACTTCCTATTCGTGAGGTTTTCTCTTTGCTCGGCTCTTAAGGGTCGTAGCGTGATGTTATATAACCTATAGCCTTTCTCGATAAATGGGCTATCCAACACTAAAATAATATCTCAATTCGAACCAATAGTTCTTGAGATTAGCGCGTTCAACCAAACAAACTCTTCAGCTTTGTACTGTTACTTTAGATTAAACTTCTGTGTTTTAGATATTGACGCTATTTCGTATATTTTCTATATATTGAGTTCATTTACCAGGTTTTACGTTATGATTGATTTAGTTTAGTTATATTTCGACACCAAAATCGCATCCATATTCTAATTTTAAGACTTAATTAAAATATTAGTGGAAAAATATAATTATCAAGCTTGGAGAAATCTTGAAGATGCAAGTCAATATATTACCTGGTGCTCTAGCATAAGTATTGGAAGGTGTGTCCGTAGTAACGTTGAATATCTTGTACTGCCAGCGCCGGTTGTCGTAGCAGTTCCTAATACCGGGCGGTAGCACAGGCGTGATTGCGTCACTGACCACGTACCCATTGTCCTCATATATATGGTACTCCAGATATTGGATCTGTCCGGAATCGCTGACGCCAACCTGTGCAAGAACATTAGGGAATGTTATACAAAGAGAGTTTAAGTGTGTTTATCCTCAAAACAATAACAGCCAGTATCCGTAAATAGATTTTTTAATGTATATAATGTATCACAGTCGGTGGTACTTTATTCACATTGCAATCTAGCCTTTTAACTAGTAAATAATTTGAATATAACTTTAACTACTAAATAAATATAATAATTAAGATGTTACGTGGAAAAACTTGATTCACGTGTCCTTCGGAATAGCCAGCACTTGCACTGCAATGAGGTCTATTTATATTTAGGCCATCATGTCATAAACTATAAACAAATCATCATAAAAAAAATATTTACAGAAACTTTTGAAAATAAAAATTGTTGTGTATTTTTTTCTTCTTCATGAATGCATCTAGTTTATTTAGAATCACGTAAAATAACGGGTTTCCTATTTTTTATTCTAGGGCTCTTTACTGTGGAACATATAATATAGGTATGTGTCGCCAAGCTTATGTTTGTGTAAACACCAATGAGGTGCTACAAAATAAAAGCTGAACACAAAGCAAGCAAGTATACTGAGATCGCAACGCCATCATAGTCTTTAAATCAGATCACTGCACCAAAGCTTTTATAAAACCACTTACTTCAAAGTCTCGTGTGCAGGGTAGGCGTTTACCGACCACTCTCAAGTTAGCTTGTATGCTCATCACAAATCGGCAGGGTCGGTCCATTTTGTAGGTCACTAGGGCACATGCGGCCCCTATATGGTTGGTACGGGATATCTTAGCCCCATATGCACCACCGCATCTTGGTACTGATACGTTTATTCTGGAAAATATATCGAGTAAACTTTACATTGATATCTAAAGAAAGCCTTGGCTAATTCTTTAACATTCAGTCTTTCTTACCTGTTCTGCGGTATATTAAGCACTTCAGATAGACCGATATGGAAAGAATCCAACCACTGTGTGCTAGCAACCACATCTATTCCATCTTCGCTAGGTCTGGTGACCGTGGTTTGATTCTCCATATGATAGTGGTACTGTGCATAGATGACATCGGTACCCTTGAGGACTCTCTGCACGTTCAAACCTCGGTCTCTCGCAGGGAAGACTAAATACAATGTGATACGATCTGGCTCTCTTTCTTGGACATCTTTTATCGTCAAGATAGGCTTTTTCTTATCTACTTTATAGTTAATTTTGACCAATAAAGCTGCTCGGTTTGCTAGTTTTTCTGTTTCAGCAACAATCACCCCTAGAGGTTGGTCATAGTACTTAATATACTTTTCAACGAAGACTTCTTCTGGCGTCAATTGAGTAGGTACTCTTTGGGACAGAAACGAGTTTTTTCCAGGGATGTCTTTGGCTGAGAAGAACGCTAAAACACCGGGTATTCTCTGCAAAGTTTTTTTACCTACATCAGTAACCGTATAGTAAATGAAAATAAGGATCACTGTGATGAAAAATCACAGGCAAAATATTTGTATAGGGACAGTATTGTTATTCATTTGACTTCGTTTACCTAATCTTGGCGTGAATTTCTAATATCTACCTAATTATTATAAACATTGTTATAGTTAAGTAAAGAAAGTAAATTAGTAAGATCACAAAAATAACGTCACGCCTGTAATCCTCGAAAGGTGAGGCAAAGTGTAGATAAATTCCCTACACCCAAGTTACGGGGGTATACATCCGATTTGCTTTAAAAAAATTGACGTATAAACGTCTCTTAACTTAAAGCAACATTTATGTATAAATAAACCCCATAACGTTTATTCATAACATTAAGTTTTATGATACTCACCAAAGCCGGAGTAGCATCAATACTCTCCACCTCACCAGTGCATATATCGGACGTCACAAACGCACAGTAAACCTCCCTAGGTTCCGTGGGTAAGTCATTGCTATATTTTGCTTCCCCTGCACACTGTATCAACGCCTCAATCTTCGGCATTGGTTCGTTGACTGGCCATATTATGGGGTTCGTGTCATAGACTTCGGAGCCTTTCGATAGTGGACGTGTCTTCCTGAAGTCTCTCGCTCCTGATCGATACCATGGCTTCAGACGTTGTTTGGGTATCAGGACAAGCAAACCCTGGAAAAAAGGAATTCAATATAAGTAACAAGTTCACATTGGTGTTTTAGAGTAGATGTACCTATGTATATGACACTCGTGGCTGCAGCTGAAAATTAGCAGCAGGTGCACCTACCTGACGCAGAGCATTGTTTTCTTTCTGTAGCTTCACTTATGTTCTTGTGCCAATAAATGCATCTTCTTTATATCTTTATTTTAAGTCACCCTAGGCAAAAGAAAACGAATAGGTACATGTGGTATAATATCACTTACTTTATAAAACAATCCAAGAGCACATTTCTTTCTGTATGCTGGTTTCATCTCACCAGCAATTTCTTCGACTATCAATTCGCCTTCCAAAATCTTTAGTGCTTGTTGAAGAACTTCGTTGGTGAATATCTTTTTCATGTGAAGGAACTTCTCTGTTTCATTGGCATGGACAAATTTTGCTGAAAGTCCACCAATCACAATTCTAGCTGATAATACAACGTCTTCTTTGTGTTCATCGAATTCGTACAAGAATGCTGCGTTCACTTGAGCGTGCGCATTTTGAGCACGAGGCATGATCTGAAAATTTCTTATATTATGTATAACATCAATATACTTACCAACTTATCATAACGCTTCTATTGCCCGCAGGGTTCGTCTGATGTGTATGTATAGGAACACCCACATTTCTCCTGTTATTTAAGTTCCTATTTAAATGTAATAAGGGTCAACCTTACTGCCATAAACCGGGAATTATTACACTGTCTCACTGCTGAGAAAAGGGCCTACCCCTATCCAGCATATTAATTAAAATTAAAATATTAACTTCATTTTTTTACATGACATACCTTGAAAGACACGAACTGGTAACGATGAGAATACGGCGGCACCTTCACATGCGTTATTACTCTCCCTGTCATGTCCAGAGCCAGAAATTCTTCTGGAGTCACCTCCACTGATGATCCTTTGTGAACTAAAATATTTAATACCGATTAGGCACTTCATTATTTGGCGTACTAAGTAATTTGATATTACCATATAGATTGGCATACATCGAGCCATAGGTGAGGGTCTCGAAGCTAAGAAATAAAAGCCAAAAAAAAAGCTAAAGCTTCGCTTGCTACGATCAGTCCTTGCATGGGTGACAATCTTTACATAACGAAACTCCTCGACACCTTAGGAAGCACGATAAGCTGTTGGTTCTTGCCGTCGTTAGTGGTTCTTCGACGGCTGTAATACGAAGCCAAAAGCCAGAAAGTCTGACAACCAATCTTACCAAAGAATATCGTATTATTCAATAACTGGTTTGTGAGATTAAATTGGCAATCGCTCCATGTACATATGCTGCATCTGGTAAGACTGGAAGCCGACCCCAATATGGTTGGGAAAAGGCTAGGCAGATTGACATCGAGCCTAGGTTAAGACACCTAGGCTCGATGTCAATCTGCCTAGCCTTAGCCTAGGAGGAGAGGAAATAGATAGGAATAAAAGGAAGGATAAAAATAAGTGTAGTGGAACACTTAAAACGAATAATTGTAATTAGATGGATGAGAAATGACTAAAGTAAACAGTTCAATATTTTTATTGAGAAGTTTTAATTGCTTACCAATAACTAAAGTTGCTCCGACCGTTTCTAATAACAAGAAAATATCCGAAGAAAAGGTTGGCAGACGATGTTTGGACATTAGATTTCCAGCGACAGTACCAATCTAGAACAATACAACAAGTGTTGAAGGCAAAAGTTTTTGTCCCGATATGTCTGCCTAATAGATATCTATAGAGCTACAAGAATATACTTAATTTCGTAAGATTAGATCTCCAATCTGAAAATGGTAAACGCAAAACAACGACGTCGGTGAAAATATACTAGCAAGTATGAAAGTGTGTGGTAGTTAGTACAGAATGGAGAGTAGGTCAAATTGTCTTATTACACGATATTCCCCCTTATTTATAAACGGTGCTTGAAGGTAATGACTACATATCAGCTTGTCTTAACTTTAAGCAACGTTTATAAGTAAAGGGGATTATGTATCCTAAAAATAAGTTCATAAGTAAAGGGGATTATGTATCTTAATAAATGTCTCGCTGGTGGTGGTGTGTGTATTGCATCATGAAGTTCCCTTTAAGCAACGTTTATAAGTAAAGGGGATTAAGTAAAGGAGATTATGTATCTTAAAAATAAGTTTATAAGTCTAGTAATAAGTTTATAAGTAAAGGGGATTATGTATCTTAATAAATGTCTCGCTGGTAGTGGTGTGTGTATTGGATCATGAAGTTCCCTTGAAAATGGTTGAACTCAAGGGTGCTGATCCATACGTCATTTTCGTGATGGGCGCCATCAGCGACTGGTCATCTCTTAGCTGCCACGTTTATTTTAATTTCTGAATTGTTTTCATTTTTTTTTTATTACTGTCGGTTTCAATGTGCACATCTTTCTAAATCGTTCTCACATGTATAATTTCAACATAAGTGAAGTTACGGTTGTACGGTTTGGAATGGCAACTAGCTTCATTTTACGGACTGGCCGACCCCCTGACAATTCAAAAGTGCCTATAATTGGTTTATTTGTAATAAATGCTTTGAGTTTAAAGAAAAACTTACATTTCTAACAGGTATATGAGCGACCAAGTCTAAATGTTCATAAAGCTTGTAAAGGTATTGGAACTCCTCGTGCGCTTGAGACACATTCTTGAACAACTCCATAAGATTAGTTAAAGTTATACCAGCACCGAATACCAAGTTCTGGTCCAAGTAATATCCTTTAAGGTCCTTTATTGGCTTGATATCTATAAGAACTCTTGGGAATACTAGAATTGGCACAGCACCTGGAATTAATGTAACAGAATTTAGTATTTAAATGCACCGCTGGATGCGAGAAGCATATGACTGGTCGATGTGGTGACTCTTTCGCGAGGCCTTTGTCCAGTAGTGAGCATCTTTTGTCTGGAATGATGAAGATGATATGCTTAAGGATTAGAAGATGATTCTACAGATATTTCAATAAACTCACCTCTTCCCGTATTACCGTTAACCAACATATAAGACTCATATCCCTCAGTTTCCAAAACAGTAAATATGTCAGCAATTTCATTGACCCTATACCATACGTGGCCATCTTTAAGATCAATCTTCTTTATCCGTGGAGCTTCTGTATCACTCTGGTTGACCACACACCAGTTTTTATCACATTTCTGGCAATCTTCTTTGTGTTTGCAGACTTTTAGATCTTCTATGTCTTCAATTTTTGGTGGAGGTTTTGGAGCGTCTTTGGCGAAACTCTTGAATGCGTCCAAAATTGGCCTACTACCTGTACATCGGCAGGTGTTGCTTCCAAAGGAATTCTCTATCTCGTACTGAGTTAAGTCATAATGGTTTGCTTCTAGAAGACTGAAAAACATTTTACAACGGTTGCTGTTAGTTCGGTAAGTGAATCCAGACATGCACTAAATATCTTAAAGATATTTAATGCATGTCTTTTTTGTTTCTAATTTTGTAATGTTCTTGATTTCAGACCACCCATTGTACAATAGTTTCACATATATTTGTCCTTTATTAAGTGGTGAACAATAAAGTATTTAAGAAATGTTTACTTTTCTCATATAAAACGTTGGATAGACCAATAAAACGAATCTGTTCAGGAGTATGTCAACGAGTTTTAACTAACACTGCGTCAGAAGCCACGTGACACAACACAGTAATATGAATTGGGCTTTCCAAAGTATGTCTTAAAAATTATGTTGGAGAAAAAATCGGTTCAGTCACATGGGCTAAGAACGAACACACCCAAGTTCCCAACCTATTGCCAGAACTGCACTAACCTGTACATACTCATCACAAACCCTGGGCTACAGTACCCACACTGGGTGCCGTTGTACTCAGCCAGGGTCTTCTGAACCGGGTGGTACCCTCTTGATCGGTCGCCGATCCCTTCTATCGTGGTCACCTCCCAGTCTTGACATGACGTTACTGATACTAGGCACTGAGAAACAGGGTTATAAAGATATTTGTCAAATGGGCTTTTAGTCGGTTATTTTTAAATCTAGATTTACAATTTTTTTAGACATTATAACCATGAAAATATCATCGCGTAAGACTTATTACAACTAAGGTTGGGTAAAGTAAAAAAGGTTTCTGGCTGAGGAAGAAGTGAACATTGGACTTACTAGTGCTGTTATGCAGTTCCAACTTCAAAAAAGATCATTAGAAATACGGGATTTTTTTTGTTATTGGAGAGGCCTCAAGAGAAGACCGTTAATTCTACTCTTTATCTGATCTTAGAATACGAAAAGCCAATGCCTTGCTATTCATGTGGCGCAGGCATGCGAATGACGTCCAAAAGCGCGTTGGGCTGTCGATATCGTGAAAGTCGCGGGAAATACCTGAATGAACATGTGTTTACATGCACAGAAACGGGAGCTATAACAGAAAGGAAATGTGTGCTTTTGCCCAACAGTGGGAGAATGCAGGCTGAAATGATGAAGCATGCAATATATTAATGTGTACTGTGTTCAACAATAAAAACTCATTTGATTTCATGCGTATGTGCGGCATCTACATCGCCACATACGAACTACGCAACACACGGCAGGCGCGGGCTTGCGGACGGCGAGTAATGGGTAGCTCGCTGTCCAGTAAGGACCAAACCCAGGTTGATAGCGCATTGTGTTCCATGCGCGCCTCAAAGAGGTCCGCAAAGGCCGATGCCTGCCAGGGGTGCGGGTTGTCCGAAAGAGTTACCGTCGCCCCTGGCACACAGGCAACTGAGGGAACACGGGTGGGTTTTAGTCAGTAAAAGTCTGACACGCCCTCCTGCTCCACCCAGAGCGGGAGAAGTTATTTGATGATTTCCCACCCTCAAAAGAAAAACAAACACCTCCCGCTAACAGTAGATATCTTCCTAGTTAGCTACTCGTTTATTGTGAAAGTGACGGTGCATGTTGTTTTCAACGTCAAATACTTTAACACTAGATGCAATTATAATAATATTGCATAATTGCCTCTACTCGATATCGTTAACTACATCCTGACAATACGGTTTCCACACATAAATTTTACCGTTATTAAAATATAATTATAGTCATCATCCATGAAAATTAGGTAGGTGTATAATTAGGATGAATTACGCAAAAATAATAATCGGTTGGTACCAAGTGATATTCGTCGTACTTACTTACGTATCCAGGTATTCTACATTTAATATGGTGTAAATTATAGCAGAGTAATTAAAAACAACCGGTCTTTGTGACCGTTTCGCAGCAAATGATGCAGTTAGATGAAACCAGCATCATATGCCTCACCATTTCCCAACTATAATGGGGTTGGCTCTGATTATGATTGTTATATTTAATTACAAATTTGACCAATTATTTATTAATTGACTTGACTTTAATTCCTGTTTTGTTTTGCTGACATTATTTAATTTGTATTAATAGTTTAATTTATGTACCTAATAATTTGCACGCCGTAAGGTAGACTGTGGCCGATCTCATTAATTTATGTACGACATCTTATAACTGTACCTACATTCATAAAGTTCTGATTTCGATTCTGATTCTGGCTTCCTGTCTAACCGGATGTTACTGAGCACCAGTATTTTACATGGAGCGACTGCCTATCTCACCTCCACAACCCAGTTACTGGGTAATAAGATACTCCTTGGTAAGACTAGTTATAAGATTTTCTGCTATTCAGGGTATTGGTATGTAGGTAAAGATGGTCACCCACCCACAGACCAAACGCGGCAAGCGTAGCTTATCCTGATCGATCGACCGGTGCGACTGTTATTACAACCATAAGCCCATTTTGAATCGAATGAGCTATGTAGGTACCTACTAGAAAAATAACATAAAATATATAATAACAGATTGAAATACAAAATAAGTTTTTATCCAGTGCGCAAGAATTTTAAGTCGGTTTTACAAAAAAAATCAACTGTTTCATAGAAAAGTGCAATACCTACGTGGTCAACTGATTTTTTTTGTATTACTGACGAAAAATTTTTGCTCTGGGGGGTCTAGAATGATATGCTAAATTCATGGTTACAGTTTACGCACTGGATAAAAACTTACCCTGTATTGTGCACAGAGCCCCGCCTACAAAAATTTTGATACTGTGAAACAAGTCACACACAATAAAGAATGCTGCTTTTATTTCGGCAGGCGCCAAAAAAGGGCTACCTACATCATTATGTACGACCCATATTTTTTCCCATTGAAGAAGCTAAATTACACAGCCGTGCTAATAACAATAGACTTTCCGAAAAAAAAAAACATCCCTAACGAGAATAACGGTGTAAGAAATCAACTGAAAAAGTGGTTAAACAATCTTGAAGTCGATAGTTACATCAAAATAACTAAAAGATTCTCTGAGTTTACTACGAGTAAGTATGTCTTTTCAAACGAGCAAAATAATAGGACAATTAGGTATGCTCACAGAATTGACTTAAAAGCTCCTGCGTTGAGAGTCGCCCACAACCGCTGTCCTGTCACATACTTGGTGCCACAAATACTATGAAATGTGTATTCACAAAGAATTTACAAAAAAGTCCTGCGATGAGGATCGGTGACGGTAACTGCCACCACACAGACTCCACAACTCCCACCTTTGCATATTCTAATTGGTGCAACAACCACTAATAGAGGTGTATACTTACAGAATTGACAGAGAACGTCCTGGGGTGAGGGTCGTTGACAGTGACTGCCACAATACAGGATCCACAACCACCTTCCTTGCACATGTATTTGGTGCCTCGAAGGTTCAGATGGTTCCGGATGTAGTCGTTCAAGGACGTGTCCGAGTCCACTTCTGAACCCACTGTTATGGCGAAAAAATCATCATTAAAACAGGTCACAGTACTGGCACGAACGCGAATGGGCAATGTCACGTAGAATAATATAGTTCGTTTTTTTTTATCGGAAATACAACCATTATTTCCATTGCGGTTTATTTTGACGTGATTTGGTATTTTCGCTCGTCGTACCAACTGGTGGTAAGTTTAATATTTCTGATCGAAAAGGTTTCAATTCCCAATAAATACAAACAAGGGGTTTATTAATAAACAATGATTACAGTTATGAGATGTTTAAACGTCAAAAATGTATGGTTAAACAGTCGCTAATTATAATTTAACTTTAAGTAACGTTTATAAATAAAGGGGTTAGTGCTAGAGTAATGGTTGAGCAGTTAAAAACTAGGTGATATTTATAACAACTTTCAGCCAGCATAAAATTTGTCTATGACGTCACACTGCGATTACACGCGCAGGCGCGCGACCCCCTATTTTTTACAATTATTCACCCATAGACGTATGATCATTTTAAAATCGTTGGAATCTACGTCCCCGCGTTTACACACAACGACATAGATAATAGAAAGAGACGTATAAGAGAGAAAGTCGCATGGAGGGGACATAATGCTTCATCCTTACGTGACGATTTCTACGCGTTAAGAATCTTCCTTCCAAAACCCGATAGCCTTTTTTCCGATTGTAAAAAAAATCTACCGAAATTCTGAAAGTATTTTCTAAAAATAAAGATTCGTTTCTCTGAACTCATCTAGTTTTCTAGTGGTCTTGGCTAGCTAACTCAGCATAAACTATAAGTACTTTGGTAGTACCTCCGCTTACCTGAACACTTGTCTTTATTCACATAGAACGTTATCCTGTCCATGTTGAATCAGAACTGAAACAAATCCGTACGCGCGAATAACTCATCAATATAAATCAAACGATTTCACACTAAACTACAACGATTTGTGCTTGAATTAAGGATGCGCCGACGTTAACAAGAATTTAGGCCTCGTCCACACAACACAAAGGTACCTTTATTTTATTCCCGTCACCTTCCATCTGGGAAGAACGGAGGGCTATGTCAGACTCCTACTGACTAAAACCCGACTGTTCCTCTTGCTACCATATGCGGGACTCGTGAGATCATTGTACATTTTTCAAACCCCCGACTGGTATCAGTCCGCTAAAAGTAGCGGGCCCCGTCACCAATTGCTTCTGATACCACGAAGGCAACTGTCCCACGGCCAACGGTAAGCGAGAAACGAGTTGGCGAGCAACAAGCAACGAGTGTGTAGTGCGGATAGTGTAGACGACTAGAATGATTCCCCAGTCACTTGCTGGTATCCATATGTACCAAGCGAATCTCTCAGCGAGTGTTCTATCCGTTTAACGAACCTCGCTGAACGAGTATTTTCTTTTATTGCTCTTGTTGCTGCGACTAACTAGTGGTGAGAGAGTTCTCGCTTGTAGTATGAACAGCCAGCGATCAATTAATAAATACCCATCCATTATCCATAATTAGCCTACAATGTTCATGAATGTTCCCACAGCTGGGACAGGTCTCCTTGCAGTACAGGGAGTGGGCTGTGATCAGGCAGTGCGGGTTGGTGGATGTCACATGTCCTCGGATTTTTGGTTCTAAGTGCCGGTTTCCTCACAATGTTTTCCTTCACCGTTTTGAGAGCATCGGTGATAAAATAATCTACAGAAACGCCTATCTGAGTTCGAACCTAAGACCAACGACTCGTAGGTTGCAGCCTTTAACATTGGGCCACCACTGATCTCCACTATTAAAATATTACTGACACGGAATCTATGTAAGTTGTATGTTTCCTAAAAGCGTTCATCCCGCACGGGTTAGCAACGTCGTCTTTATAGTTGTTTTTCGTGATTATTTCATTAAATATTAACAAAAGTACTATTTTTTCTCAGCCATGAACTAGATCGCTGGTCTTAATAATTATTTTTAAGATTTACTCTTACACAAAAATATTTAAATCGTATTACGTAATGCGAATTGGAAATAATTGATGGTATGTCGGTTTTTTCCGATAACCCCGAGAGCTTTCAGCTCGAACTCCAGAATCGTTTCGAGTGCCTAGGGAGCTCCGTGGACGATTATAACGATGGGTTCGTGGAAACTGTTCATACGGTCGGGTCTAAGGTCTTCAAGACCCGTCGTGCTAATGGGAAAAAGAAACTCTCTGATCCTACTCTGTAGCTAATGGAGGAGAGGCGTGAATGATCCTGCAGTCTTCAGACAACGCGCTATAGACGGATCTCTGAGTCCTTGAAAAGCGTCTTTCGCCGTTTTAATACGGAACGCATCAAGGACGCGATAGAGCGAAACAAGGGCTCCAAGGTATTGTAGAGATCTGTCTATTGGGCAGAATCAACTTGAGAAACTGAAGATCGATGATGACGGGATCGTATCCGCCAAGCATGAGCTGTTGAGAGAGATCCAGAGATTCTATGGACAGTTATACACGTCAACAAGCAACCCCGTTACGAATCTGGCAAACGACCTAAGAGCCAGATTGACCCGACATTACACCGAAGATATCCCGGACCTTAGCTTGTACGAGATTAGGATGGCTCTGAAACAGCTTAAAAACAACAAGGCCCCGAGTGATTACGGAATTACGGCTGAACTCCTGAAAGCCGGCGGAAAACCCGTTCTTAAGCCCCTTCAGAAGCTGTTTGATTCCGTTATACTCGAGGGCAAAACGCCACAGGCATGGAACAAAGATGTGGTGGTACTTTTCTTTAAGAAGGGTGACAATAGCCTTCTTAAGAATGATAGGCTCATCTCACTTTTGAGCCATGTCTACAAGCTGTTTTCGAGAGTCATCACGAACTGTCTCGCGCACAGGTTTGACGACTTCCAGCCTCCCGAACAAGCCGGATTCCGTAAAGGCTTTAGCACCGTAGACCACATACATACGCTGCGGCAGGTTATACAGAAGACCGAAGAGTATAGCTTGCCTCTATGCTTAGCGTTTGTGGACTACGAAAAAGCCTTCGATTCGATCGAGACATGGGCTGTACTGCAGTCTCTTCAACGGTGCCAGATCGACTATCGGTACATCGAGGTGCTGAAGTGTCTGTATGAAAACGCCACTATGTCAGTCCGATTCCAGGATCAGATTTTGAAACCTATCCTTCTGCAAGGTGTGAGACAGGGCGACGTTGTCTCTCCGAAACTGTTCACCGCTGCACTGGAGGATGTCTTCAAGGTTCTGGACTAGCAAGGGGCTGGCATCAACATTAATGGCGAGTAAATCACTCACCTTCGGTTTGCCGATGATATAGTTATCATGGTTGAGACCATGGAGGACCTCAGTGCAATGCTCAATGACCTCAGTAGAGCTTCCGAAAGAGTGGATCTTAAAATGAACATGGACAAGACAAAGGACAACCAAATGCCCATGTAACACCCACTCTTATGATGATCGGAGGTGCTACACTCGAAGTTGTGGACGAGTACGTTTGCCTAGGACAAACTGTCCAGTTAGGTAGGTCCAACTTCGGGAAAGAGGTCAATCATCGAATTCTACTCAGCTGGGCAGCGTTCGGGAGGCTTCGCTATCTCATCTCGTCCCAAATACCGCAGTGTCTCAAGACGAAAGTCTTTGACCAGTGTGTGTTGCCAGTGATGACCTATGGTACAGAAACGTGGTCGCTCACAATGGGTCTTATCAGAAGGCTTAAAGTCACACAAAGGGCAATGGAGAGGGCTATGCTCGGAATTTCCCTACGTGCTCGAATCAGGAATGAAGAGATCCGCAGGAGAACCCAGGTAACCGGCAAAGCCGGAAGAATTGCCAAACTTAAGTATCAGTGGGCACATATTGCTCGCAGAACAGATGGCCGATGGGGCCGAAAAGTTCTGGAGTGGCGACCGCGTACCGCAAGACGTAGAGTGGGAAGGCCTTCCACAAGGCGGACCGATGACCTTGTGAAGGCTGCGGGAACCAGCTGGATGTGAAAAGCACAAGACCGGTCGAAGTGGAGAAGCCTGCGGGAGGCCTATGTCCGGCAGCGGACGTCTTTCGGCAGTAATGATGATGTCGGTTTTTATAAGTAAATGCCAAAATAACTGTAAAAAAATTGCATGCAAACATGGCTGAAAAAAAAAATTGTACTTTCATTTAAATCTAATAGGATAATCACGGAAAACCACTTGAAATGCGACGTTGCCAGCCCGGGCCGGATCTCAACTAGTCGACAGGTAGTCGCTTTCTCTTCGGCGCGCGGTGGTGCTGGTGCCTAAGACCCCTTTTACAGAACCTCACTCTAGACTCAATCATTAGGTACAGTTTGAAAAAGGGTGGTTGAAACTGGTTATAAGAAGGTAATGCTTGAGTCTTGAGTATAGTTGTAATAAACCGTTTCAAAGCAAAACCCTTTTAAAATTTGTTTAAAACGATTCAAACCACGACCAAAAAAAAGACCAATTGAAATCATTCACTATTTTATTAATAAACTAGCTGACCCGACAGACGTTGTCCTGTCTTAACTATGAATATATGTTACGCGCAACTTTTTTTTCTTCCATAAGAACCTTCTCTTGACAATAACAAACACAACAAAAAAGAAATTTGCAAAATTGGTCCAGCCGTTCACGCTCAGAATAACCGAGGTTCACGTGTGATGCCGCGACCAAGGGAAATGGCAGGGCATTGATATATATGTCGTGGCTATATCGTAGATTTGCACACTTCATGAAATGGTCGCATTTCATGAAATTCTCGTCTTCTTCTGGTTCTTATATTACAGAAAAAGACGGTCGACGTTAGGTTGACGGAGCCCCATTGCGTGAGGCTTCTTTTTCTGCCTACAGGGTTTATAGGAACCAAACCAAACCGAACCTCGGGGTGCCCCTGATGTCGACGGTCTTCTCGAGCATTTCATGAAGTGAGCAAATGGTGAGCAAAACGATACGGCCATACATATATATAGATGTGAAGTCATTTAAAATACTAAAGACTACTTTTTAGGATTAGACAGACTGAAACAATCTTGATATGCGTATTTATTAAAACTATTGGTCGCCCAGCGGTCGAAATTTGACCATGTTTTTTTATTAATTTAATGTATTTCTGATGAATTATTTCGTTTATTCATTTTCTTACATTTTAGTATATTTTTAAATGTTTTTACAAAAATCATACAAATACATTTAAAAATATTAAAAAGTAGTGGCCATCGGCATCAGAAGCAGGGTGGGTCCAAGCTGCCGGTGGTCAGGGCTCTAGAGAGAGAAACCTCCTGACTATGCGCGCCGTGTCCAGTCCAGGAGCTGCTTTCTGAATCAAGCCCCTGATCCAGCTGCCCAACGAGATCCTCCTCAGAAGTTGGTGAAGGCTCTTCGTTTTTAAGCCATTCGCGGTTCAACTATCGGCACAATGATTGCGGAGTCCACATCCCACATGTTGACTACCTCGCGAGCCAAGTCAAGATACTTGATTTCTTTATCTTTCTCGTCTTTCACGAGATTCACGACATGCTAAACGAATTATTTCGCCATCGGCATCCATACCCAAAGATTTCCTCACGACGTTTTCCTCATGATAAAATACCTACAAATATTTTTATAAAATAATTTAAACTTTTCCAGAGGTGTCAAATTCAAAAACATTGTGTAGGTGCTTAGTTAAAACTATTTTAACTTTAGTTCATAAATAAAATAAGCCTTTATTTCTGGTTTTACAATGTTTGCTTGGTTTTAAAAGTTTTATTTTTAAATTAGACTAGCTTTTACCAGCGGCTTCGCCCACGTGATGGTTGGTTTTTTGAGTTATTGAGCAACAAACATTCAAACATCTGAACATACAAACTTTCACATTTATAATATTAGGATAGGATAGGATTTATTTAAATTATTTTCTTTATGTAAGTACCGGAGTTCGGTGCACTCTTTTTAGACCGCTTGTCTCCCGACAAAGGACTCCTGTAAAGATGGAGATCTTTGTCTTATCTCTGTCTCTCGTTCACTTCAGTTTATAAGTAGCTTATTAATTTAAAGTCTGTGAGTGCAGTCTGTATATCAAGTTATAACCTCACGAAGAAGTAGCGGATGCGGGCAATTGCTGTTATCCTCATCAACAAGTGCATAATTGAAAGTACATCGATATAACATCCGACGTATGTCAATAAGTACATTGTGTACTTAATAATTTAATATCATAAGTAGCTACTTAGTTCGTTTTAATAAGAAGGTCAATATCTATACGGTAGACATTGTTCTAATTTAAAACGGGGTTAAATATAATGACCACCATAAAATACTTTGATACCCTTAGTTCTTTTACCAAAAATATAAACTTGACACCAGAAAAATAAAGTCTAAAATTACAATAGTACTAGCTATTTTAGTCACGACTGCACTTTAAATTGAATTCGAACACCAAAATATGTAGTAAATGATCACCAAATCTTAGCGAGCAAATTAAAGCACTATTTCTATCTAAATAAACCATTGCCATTGCCATAAAATGTAGGCTTATTACCAAATTTTTCGTTTCGTTTTAGACGCCCCGTCGGTTATACAATAAAAATTCAGCTGTTCCATTGAAAAGTGCAATACCTATGCGGTCAAAATGTATGGAACAGCTGATTTTTTTGTATAACCGACGAAAAATTTCTTCTCTGGGGGTCTAGAATGATATGCTGAATTCATGGTTTCATTTACAATCCTTGAGATATAATTTCTTACGCTCCATGGTCACCCATGGAGCGTAAGAAATTATAAGTTATAATAACGAAAAATTCAAAACGTATTTTAAGGGTTTATAAAACAAATTAACTGTTTTTTTACCTATTATCGGTAGTTCTACATATTAATAGTCGTTGTTTACAAAAAAAATCTCGCTACTACTTACTTTCTTCGATAGATAATCACGACTTATTTCAACGCAATACCGTACTACAGCACCTGAAATATAAACCTAGGAATTTTTGTTGTATTTTTACTAATTTCGACAAATTCAAATCTAGGTTTTAAAAAAAAACTTCAGACGTCTACGATGTTTTTCAGCGAGATATCGGCGATATCGTGTTTTTCACCGTATCAATGGCGCGGCCATGGGGTTTATAGTCTTGCAGCTCCTAAAATATAGACCTAGGATTTTTTTCTAGAAATAAAAAAAAAAATCAATCTATCATTTACCTAAGTTCAGGTCTCTGCAACGCTTAGTTTTAAAGATCTCCGTGGTCGCGGGGTTCTCCGCGTTTCAATGGCGCGGCCACGTTCAAACCCTTATAACTTTTTAACCATAACTTTGACAAATTTATGGTTTTGGGAAACAACTTTTACAAATTTTTACAAAATCTTGGTAAAATATTTTTTTTTGAAATTACGCCGTGGCCGCGCCATTGAAACGGACACTTGTAAATTATCTACTCGGTCTACACTGAGCAAAGCTAGGTCGCATAACCTTTCTTGACCAATAGCTTTCAATATCAATATCTTTTTAAATTAATAATTGGCGACTTTTTGCGCCCCCCTTCGATAGGCGCCCAGGGCTCGTGCCCTGCTTGCCCTACCCTAGTTACGCCTCTGCTGCGAAGTGCCCAGCCTTCAAGACCTTAACCTACACTCTGAATGCCACCAAACATTTGCGTGGGCATTACCTAAGTTCTGGGACAGTTACAGCACACCCTTGAAGCAATTCTTGTTTAACCAAGTTGTAACAACATGGAAGTAGTCCCCGGAAAATGTTGTGACGGCTCCTACACTGAACGGCTTCAAGAAATGACTGGACGGATTAAATATCTCCAACCTTTTCGATACTGGTGCATCAGCTGCTTAGCTGCTAGTGTATCTAACTAAAAACGTGACCAGAGAACTGGCCTATTTTTAGGTCAAAGAATAATCATTGTCGTCCAACGTGGCAACGCTGCCAGCTTTTCGGGCACTTTTCCCACTGACAGCGATGCGGACGAATTCTTTGATTCCCAGTGAGCTCTTCCCTTTTTTTTCTTTATTATATACCTACTTGTATATAATATATGTATTTTAGTGTTAGTTTGTATGTTTCTTAAAATTACTAAATAACAACAGTAATACTTAGTAAGTATACCGACTGAATGAGACATTCGTTTAGTGTTTGTGTGCGTGTGTGAGCTCAGGAATAAGGGCTGAAACTGCGTTAAGCGGGCGCCCGCGTCGGGCATCCGTCGCGTGTCTACGCGCGTAGTCACGCGGATAGGCTTCGTGGGAACGTGATGGTCCCCGTCGCGTGTACCCGTCGCGGAGCCCAGATTATTTTATTTACGCAGTGTCACTAGTTCAATTATAACGGTGTGCATGCACAGTCGTGTCGATGGAGAACTTAATATATTATTACATAGCTATACGACGCCTAGCAAAAAAAAAAAACGACAGCCAGTAAGCCCGTTTATTCGTATCGCTGGCGGGCACGGCGCGTGCAACCGCGCGGGCGTCCGTCGCACAAAGGCGGGACACGCATCGCGGGCCCGGTGCCTGCCTCCCCGCGATGGACGCCCGCGCGTGTCTCCGCAACGGTACAGTTTTGTATGGGCGCCCGCTTAACGCAGTTTCAGCCCTAAGGGAGCTAAGGGAACATTATAAAAAAAAACCAACATTATTTAAAGTATTTTAATTTTCATTTATAAATCACTTACTTAACATATCTTTTTAAACATTCAAGCACATTATATATTTATTACAATGACATTCGTAAATGCATCAAATACAAGTCTAAAAAATGTTTCGTATAAAGACGAAAAAAACGAGCTGTTTTCTGAAGAATCGGTGGTATTACTCAAGATTTTTAAGAGATCGTAACACTGTAGTATATGTTTAAATGTCACACAAGATGTCTGTGTTTATCGTTACTACGCTTCGGAAAAAAGTTAGTTATTTTCGAACTTGGTATAAAAGGCAGTTTTCTTTATAAATAAGCATATTTAGGTATATATTGAATTCAAAGAGATTCTTTATACAGCCTGTATAATTTTACGCATTATATTTTATTTATTTCAAATACTTTACTATTACAATACGAGGTAAATGCAAAAACAGTAAGACTCCAAAATAAGTAATAAAAACATTTTTTAAATGGCACTTTCAAGAAATTAATATAATTTTAAAATGTTTGTGGTTTATTTTAAAAGGGTATCTTATGTTAATTAAAAATATAATAACTATTAATATAACTTAATGTTATTGTACTGTTCTGTTCAATGAAGATTATCAAGTATTAAGTACCTATAAAAATATAAATTTTGCAAGGGCATTTATTTTCTCTTTGTATAAAAATTGCCTTCCCAATGCAAAGTGGCAAATAGTTTTATTGAAACATCACAATTTTCCATAAAATCGGTGGTGAAGTTTTTTTATTACTGTTTTCTAATTCTTTTTCTTTTTTTGTTGCTATAAAACACCAGCCCCATTGGTTATTTTTTATCACTTTCAAAATAGTGCATTTAAAACTTATTTATTTTGTCTTTCGCAAACTCATTTTTGTGATACAAGATGAAATAGTTAAATGGTTATCTATTAATATTTTTATAAATATATCCAGAAATACTAAGCCGTTAATGATACTAACTAAATAATATTTGCATTTCTGTGACTGTGTGAATTATTAACTTACAAAACATTCGTAAAAGTATACGTAACTACTTCATGAAAACGTAACTGTAGCTGAAAACTTAAAAAAAGGACTCATAATCTTACAACTAAGTATAAGAAACTTAAAAAACTAAAGGTAATAACAATGTTTCTACATCAAAACTTTTGTCATGCACAATATTATTAAGAAATAAGCTTATACAGCAAAACGATTGATTCAAATACACTGATGCAAGTCAAATTATTGATTCGAAGCAATTAAACTCACCACGACGACAACATTTAGAAATATTCTTATGTATCAAACTTTTAATTACCAGCACACATTATTAATATTTGTTTAAGATCCTATAAAATTACGAGGCAGTTTTCTTAAGGCACATTTTGTGTCTCAAATTCTTTATAAGTATTTTTTTTTGTAAACCATTAAAAATGGGTGATATAAATATGGCATATAATTTATTTCTAGGAACATTATATTTAAAAAATGTAATTTCTTATAAAATTAAAAATAAATGTTTATAAAAATTTGGACATGTGGCTGATAATTAAGTGTTTTACCAATATCATAGATACTGTGCTGTAGTTACGGCTAACTTAAGCTGTGTTGTAGACTGCTGGCTTGTTGGCGGGGTCGTCCATCTTCAGGTAGTAGCTTCTGATCACCAATAAGAAGTAGATGCTCAGAACTGGAAATAATCATGCATATAAATTAATTCGTAAACTAATGGGTATTAAAAAAAAATTGCAGAAAAGAAGAACATTTTTGTACTTGCTACTAATTTATTTATCTAAAATGTGTAGGAGTGGCGCATATCTTTAAAAACATTATAGTAGGTAGGCTCTTTCGAATAATTGCTATGTCGAATTCTGAAGCTGCAATCGACTAATTTCCCTATTGTATAAAATATATCGCCCTATTGATTTAATTCTCCTGACAATTCAACACAGAAAAACCCTCACTACTAGGTACTACGTACTTATACAAGTTTATCTAGGTAATATTTAACTTGGATTTTATACAGGATAGTTGATATTCTAAGATGTCGCCACTTCCATTGTTGCACCCGTGCGAAGGGGCGGGTGCATGCATGCATAATCAGTATAAAATGTTCCCTCTGCTGGGACACAGGCCTCCTCTCGGCGAGACGAAGTGGGCCGTTATCCACCACGCGAGCCCAGTGCGGGTTGGTAGATGTCACATGTCTTCGATTTTTTGGTACTAAGACATGCCGGCTTCCTCACAATGTTTTCCTTCACCGTTTGGCGTTTGCGAAGGGGCGGGTGGCTAGTGTAAAATAGAATAAAATACTCACGAATAGAGATGAGATCCCTGACGACCATGCCAGCGCTGATGTGTGCGGCGGCAAAACCAGCGAAGAACATTATGATGTACAGTACGATGAAGACCAGCGTGTAGATCAGGTAGGCCTTCACGTGTCCGCGTCGGTACTGGAACAAATACATTCAGATTAGGTCACAAAAGATACACCTAACTTAGGTACGTACATATAAGCTGCGATAAAAGAACGACTTATAGAGGTATGATGAGGAACAGGGTGTAAAGTTCACACATACTCTATGGTAAAGGAGGATCCTCCGACCAGATGGGTGTTGTGTCTGGTGGGCAACTGCCCGAGGATTGATGTCGGGATCTTGTATATATGTGAGTCTCGTGGTAAACTCTGACTGCGTGAGGTAGGATTTATGTGACGTCCAGATTTGCGTAGTTCGCATGTGGCATTGTAGATGGCGCCACTTCACTTTTTGTATTTTCCATATTTGTGATTTTGAAGTTTTCGTATGTGGGGGTATTGTAGATGTCCGCCACAGACTAAGGGTCAGTTACAGAACGGAAAAATCCACGCGCAAATCTTGTCTGGCCGCGATTCAAACCGGTAGCAACCGAGTACAAGCATGCGCGAGGGAACTGGTTCGATATTCTTACAATTTTCTTTATTTTATGCTATAGTAATACGATCCTATTTTCAATTGAGCCAGTAAATTGCTCGGGCATTTTTCCGTTCTGTCTGAACTGGCGGCGTTTGTCCACCGCCAATGTCAACTGGACGTCAACGCGAACGAGATGACGGCGCCGAAGTAGCGATAGGTACCTAAATACATTTACTATGGCTGTGTGTCCACCGCTTAATCTAAGGTCCACCGCATCCCGTCAACGGCCGATCAAGTCTGTAAAATTCTCACCGTGGTAATGTAGGTGAAGTGAGCTTACAGTGAGCTGTCATTTCACCGAATGCTAGGGATTGACACTATTGACAGCTAACTTTAAGCGCACTTCACCTTCGCTTTCACGGTGACATTTCTACAAAATACATACTGCTGGACGTCACGATCGGGTCGCGTTATCACGTTTGTCGTTGACGTCCGGTTGGCGGTTGCGGGTGAATAAATGATGTAAGGCACTGTTCATGTCCTCGAGTAATGCGAATTGCGACGCAACTTGCGTCAACCGACATGGACCCGCGTCAAGCGACATGGACCCGCGTCATCTGGGGGTCTACTTAAACACGAATTCCGTAGTTTCAACCAAAGTTATAATCAATTCCTAATCCGTGCCACTTACGTATTTAAGATAAGTTCAGGGGCCGAACTGAGAATGAATAATAAATAACACGATCTGACAGCTGTCTTAAATCCCGACGTTTTTTGCCCGTCCGAAAAAATGAATTTTCACTCGTTTTGACAAATCAACTACTTTCGGATGGACCCGTATTTACGTTGACGGACACGCATTTTCGCGTCACCGGTAGTTGCGGTTGCGGCGATTCGTTGCATATTGTAAACAACTTATTTCCCCGCTGCTTTCTCCACAATCGATGTTGCAAGACGCGTGTAGTGAGCATGTAGGTAGGTTGTGAGCAAGGGGAAAGGGACGTTAGTAATCATGTCTACGCAACGCTAGCGCAGCGACTATGCAGCGTCACTGTGACGTCAACCAATGTCTGTTGCAAAGACATCCTTACAACTCTAAAACAGATATGAATTGTAAGTTTTTGGTGTTTTTTTTTTTGTTTTTTGTTTTTGATTTACAATAAAGCATTTATCGGGAATAAAGTACTTAAAAAGTTTTCAACTTATTACGAATTTTAAAATAATAAATCTTTCACTTTTCGGCAACCGAACATGAACAATCATTGATTTTTACACATATACATTTAAGGACATAATATATTTAAATTTAAATTCGTGTCCACACATTTTCATTAAAGTAAAAGCAGAAAAATAGCCCCGAAATTATTGTAATCTGAGTTATTATCTAAGTTATCTGCATCACTATTAACTGCAAAGAGCATTGGCCCTGATTGACGTTTTCGAGTATCTACATGTGTACTGACGTTAGATACCGAATCCATATTACAAGCGATTGTTTTCGTATTATAGATATTGTAGCATATTCGGTTTAATTATGTAAAAGTTTCTTTACACTGACCAATTTATGATCTTGCCATATTACTTATTTTTGTAGGTACCTAAGTTTAAATAATAAATTATTGTCTTTGTAAGTTCCAGTAAATTATTGTGTTAAGAATGTACTATGAGATTAATTATCTTATTAATTATGTTTTTTGTAAAGGCATCGTTACAATGTTTTGTTTATACGTATTTGTTTTATACTGGTGCCGATTCTCTTGTCACAAAATTCTCTAAACTAAACTAAAAATCACTAAAATTTAGTTTATTCCTGTCAAACGACGATTTCCCATTCTGAAATTGACTAAAGTGACACAACTTATCTATATTTTAGTTTGACAGCACTAAGATTGTACTGAGTTTTTAATTTAGTGAAAATGGTAATTTTGCTATTCTGTTGTTGTCAAATTCATTATTCTATTCAATAAAAAATTTCGATTGTCCAACTAAATCTGACTATTTTTAATCGCGATTAAAAAGGCGTGGAATAAAATTAGTTGTCAAGAACTAAAATTTACACTGACACCTCGACTTCGGGCGCAAATACAGTACTGTATCTTTTTTTTTTCTCTTTTCTTTTGCTTATATCTCGAAATTGGTGTGTCCTATCGTAAAAATAATGAAAATTTCGACCCCCTTTATAAGACCCCATACACCTCTAAAACTCAACATGTTGGTAATAATTTTTCATATTTTCGATACAAAAAGTAAAAAAATCCATTTAAAACACGTTGAGGCTGCCCCCCCTGCGCGGTTCCCGCTCTAAAAAAGATCACGGGGTAGGGCAAACGTGGAGTCGCATTTGTCAAATTCGATTTTAGTTGTGTCAAAATTATTTTTAAATTTAGAGATCTTTTTTTGCAGAATAGCTTTAAGATTCTCATAGCCAAAAGTAAGGAATTTTAGTGATAGTTTAGTTAGTTTAGTTCGGTGTACAACAGAATCGGCACCATTATTCGTTCAGTTTTATCTGTTGCAATATTCATGTTGGTTACGTGGTAAGTGTAGACAGCTGTCATTTGAAATGTTATAAAATAACATGTAACTACATAAGCCGTGCAACCGACAATTAAACCAAAACCATGGTTCTCCGGTTACAAAAGAGTATCCAAAACTGTCTTATCTGATAAAAGCAGAATTCGTTTAGGTTTTTGTTGCACTCCTGTGTTTTTACACAAAATCCATGTCCGCGATTCCTCGCTCTGCGAGTGCGGATTGGAGGAAGGAACCCTTGACCACATAGTTTTCGAGTGTTCCAATAACGTCCCAGCTCTAGATTTGTACAGCCGTCTCACCAAATTTAAGATCCCTCTTCCGATAAATTTCCCCTCTCTTTTAACTCTCCTGAACTGCTTGTGGCGCTGATGATTTTCATCCGTCACAATAATATAAAATTATGATTTGTTCCCCCAATTTGTGTTTATGTTGTATATAATGTATTTTTAATGTTCTAACAATTTTTATTATAAGTATGTAATTTATTTATTCTTTGTTTGTTTCAGTCCAGTACTAACCCCACAAGATCAACTGTTAAGCCCAACTGTATAATCGAAGATTAATATCGGTTTATTTTTATAATGCACACATGCTTTTCTAATTCACTTTCGACATTGGCAGAATAGTCGACATCGGCTTTGCTTGCCGTATTTAAAAATAGAATAGAATAGAACATGTAACTATATTTTTGGTCTCTTTTTTAGACGTTTCGCTGGATGGGTAACAATATAAAAACTTGTAAGTCATTGATTTTAATTTATTATCAACCTATTTCTCAACATCTGCTTCACGATATAACTGTATCGATCTAAATTGCCACACCCTAGGTGGCCTTAATAAATAAGCACGCTGGCAACCCCGTTTAATTTATATTGCGGGAATGCCCGCATTTGATAACATTTGTTACCATCAATTGTGATCCCTATTATTCAATTATTCTGCTATTTATGGAAGCTATTCTGAGCCAGTTGCATGGAGTAGGTGCGGCCATCACAAAGTTATGACCCGCCATGTCACTGTCAATTGACGAGAACCCACGACTGTCTGTCACTTTACTTGTTTTAAAGCTAATATAAATTACCTAACAATAAAGGCTCCCACAGACAGCCACGACGCGATTCTGATAGAACAATTACCATGAAGTCTCCCGTCTTCGGGAGCTTTTATAAGCCCGTCCCTACAGCATTGTTTCTCTCAATGTCTTAATTTGTACACAATCTTTACGAGTTCTCACACCAATAAGCTCCAAATCAGGACTAAACGTCTCGATGTGTTTAATCGGAATTAATTACATGTTAAACAAATTCGAATTAGCTAAAATCATAAATTCCTCATAATCAAGATTTCAGTACGCCATATTTGTTATCAAATAGACATTACAGTTATCGAGTGACGAAGATGAAGCTCCACAAAGCGGAACAATGATGTGCCAAATTAACTGTAATTGTATAAAGCTACAGTACACACAGTATCTTTAGTTTTGTCTAAGTTTCCATACGAATTATTGACCAGCGGGTTGTAATGAAATTCAGTACATATATTATTGCCCAGCTTGCGCCATATTGACCAACTTAAGGTTTGGTTTGCTTGACAAATAAAAGATCATTACCTTATGCAGTCCAACTAGCAGGACTATAGTGAACGCCAGGAACAGGATGAAGAAGACCAGCATGATCGCGATAACTGCGAACATGACGGCTCCAACTGTCTGCACTTCATTGTCCTTGCCTTGGGCGGTGACCACGCCGGCTGCTGCCAAGCCGAGGATCGACATCAGGATCACAGCAATGTTGCCGATCTGGAAAAATGGTTTTACAAAGGTAAGTCGTTTGCTCCTAGGGTCAATTAAAGCCCGGAAGGCGCCCGGTTGGTGGCAATAGGCTCACTTATATGGGACTAAAATATAGTTGGCGAAATGTGGGTGTACTGAGGTTATGTTTATGTTACTATTTGGTAAATGTAAGACGATGTACTTATTTGCAATGATTCTAGACGATGAAATGTGCCACCGCGACTCACAGCTCATACAACTCTTCCCACGGCTCGTCGCTTGACCAGGGCGTGGCTATTACGCGTCGTGAAAAGCCAGCGTTATGTACAAAACAGAACAGCTGCATCCTCTATTGTGAAAATCACAGCATAGAGGGAGAAAAAAGACCCTTCACATATCCATGATAGTTTTTGTAAGGGATATTTCAATACTTATCTATAGGTAATAAATCACTACATAGTATAAAACAAAGTCGCTTTCTCTGTCCCTATATCCCTATGTATGCTTAAATCTTTAAAACTGATTTTGATGCGGGTTTTTTTAATAGATAGAGTGATTCAAGAGGAAGGTTTATATGTATAATACACCGACCTCTACGCGGGTGAAGCCGCTGGCGAAAGCTAGTTAATAATAAAACATATTACAAAGCTGATGAGTTTGTTTGGTTGAACGCGCTAATCTCAGGAAATACCAATCGGAATTGAAAATTTATTTTTGTATTGGATAGGCCATTTATCGAAGAAGGCTTTAAGCTGTATAACATCACGCTACGACCAATAGGAGTCAAGAAAAAAGTCACGAATACGAAGTACTCGCACAGGGCAGACGATTCGAAGCGACGGTGTGGGCCAGGTAGCAGCTAGTAAATAAATAAAGATGTTCCTTACCAGGTTCAGGTACCCGATGATCAGGCATCCCGTCCTCAGCTCTATGCAGAAGCAGCACTTGTTGAATTCGAAAGTCATTTTGAATCTGTAACAAGAAATGTTTATGGTTAGTTTATTTCAATCGGTACAACAGACAAAATCTAATAGCGAACAAAATCGACTAGATAACAAAAGCGAACATGACAAAGTTGACGCTTGACACATCAAACGAAAGGTTTAAAAAAAAATGCTTTTATCTGTTTTTTTTTTTGGTTTTAAGGCATGAATGTTCCCTGTTTTTACTACTCAATAAATTTTCAACCAAAATTATTTTGTAGTGAGTATGATTATTACTCGGCTACGAAACAATTGAAAACAACGAAATCAGAACAGATAACGAAGCTATCTCTCTCCGTTCCTTTACGAGTTTTAAAGACAGAAATAGCGAAGCAACAATCGACACGTGTTTCTTTCCCATCAGTGAGTACATTATAGTACCATGGCCTCATTAAGAACACTCCCATGGGAAGCCTCGCTTCTTGAGTGGTGAGGCTGGTGTTATTTATAGCAATTATGGCCATCGAGAATGTAGGCAACATCGCTACTCGCCATCTGGGAGCCTAGTACATTGTATATGTAACGTCGTAACTCAGAATAATCATAAAATACCTAGCGACTGAATCATTGCCAGAATAAACGGCATAAGTTGAAAAGTTCGTCAAAAATGTTCGTGAATCAGATCGAGTATTTTTACAGGATTTGAATAAAGCAAAGAAAGTAATCATTGAAATCGATGTTAAGTATCTATGGACAGTATAGCTTCTTTGTTCTTTTGAATATAATAAAAGTATTTACACTAATTAATACTGATAGGTAACAATCGGATGATGGGTACTGTTATCTTGTTTCATACTATTTAGAGCATGTTTTTTTTTATCTTGATTTTATTAGGTTTTATTTGGTAGAAATTTGAACATGTTTTTTTAATAAATTTAATGTATTTTTAATTTTTTATGCATTATTATATAAAAATATTAGCAATTTTCACTCTTTCCCCATATAAACTTTAACTGTGCCAGATTTAATATTCCTTCGTCAGCGTAATTTTCGTAAAATGGGTCACTGGCTACTGAAGTACAATTACTATAACCTAGCTCTGGAGCCAGGGTCGCATATTTTTCTATAACCTATTTTTATAGCAATAAAGAAATGTATTAATTTTATTTAGTAACAAAAGTCACGCTTTGAACCGATGCAAATCACAACGTGACCTCATGCACGCTATCGGCGCCTGTCGGGAAAAATACGTTCAAAAATAGCCCGAAATAAAAACAGATCGGCCATTTATCTACTCGCCAATGTCAACAGTTTCGTACTCCTTCGATCCCACACGATGATCTCATATGACATTGAACGGCGCAAACTAGAATGCATTATATTTTAGAGAGGACCGTGGCGCCACAAATTAAAATTCCAGCTAACATCTTAACTCTCACAATTGGCTCTTTTCAATTAATGTTGGGAATGAGCCGTATCTGGTACGTTTTAATAAAGGAAATTTATATGGGAAAAATTACACCACATACTCCATTAAGTCTCGTATTGATTGAACCCCGTATGTCATTAGGAAATAAAGGAATTGAGAAATTTTGTATTAGTTTCGTGTTTTTGTATTACGGGACATGTTGCTGGCAAGATAGAATGTTGCTAGTAATAAGCTTGTTTCGTATTCATGATATTCAAAAGTTGGGCAACATTGTTGTCAACAAAATTTAATACTAGCTTTTGCCCGCGGCTCCGCTCACGTGGATGTTGGTTTTCTCGTAAAAAACTAGCCTATGTCCTTCTCCATATCCCAGGCTATATAACTGCCAAATTTTACGCTGTCACGCTTTCACAAGCGTAACAGACAGACAGAATTACTTTTCCATTTGTTTGAATAAGTAGGGATTGGAGAATGTTTCCCGGACAACATTTTTATGTTGCGCAACTATTTCTCAACGTTGTTTCTAATTAATAATATTTATGTGTGTCTCTATCTATAGTTATTATGTTTCTTTCCCGCGCAAATCGTTTATTCCGTTTGACCCTCGACATCCTTTTAGGTTGAATGACGGCATAACATTTAGACAAAAATAAAACGTTCTTTGTATGGTTGTATAAATGACGTAACATAATGGACATTAGAATTTGGGTGGGCGTACCCTGATGTGCGAATAACTTGGTCTAAGTTACAATTAGTTGGAACTCATTTCATTTTCACGAAAATATTATTCTACGATACCTTTGTTTGTGTACAATCAAAATAATTAGGGTATTTTTAGACCAGCAGGGGAATTGCTTAACACAAACGGTAGGATTCGTTTTCATTTTGACAGTAAAACAATATTCATTGCGTTGTTTACGTTGCTGTGCAGACACATTTTTCGAACATATGAAGCAATGGATTAGCAATATCTTTTTAAATGTTTCAGATTGGTTTCACATTCACATTGTGATTGATAGTGTTGTTAGTTGATTAGGGTGCTGTTCTATCTAATCTTATAGGTATTTTTAAACAGAGTAAGTTTTTATCCAGTGCGCTAATTGTATCCATGAATTCAGCACATCATTCTAGACCCCTCAGCGTCAATAGAATTAAGTAAGTAATAAAAAAAGAAATAATTCGGAATTATGCTCGTGATTTGCAAATAATGAGGATTTAAGCTATTTTTAATATTTTCCCGTTTTCACTCGTACATATAAAATAATTACACTTAAAAACTTATCCTGTATATGTATACAGGATAAGTTTTTATCCAGTGCGCAAACTGTAACCATGGATTCAGCATATCATTCTAGACCCCCCAGCGTAGAAATTTTTCGTCGGTTATACAAAAAAAAATCAGCTGTTCCATACATTTTGACCGCGTAGGTATTGCACTTTTCTATAAAACAGCTGATTTTTTTGTATAAGTAACCAACGAAAAAATTCTACGCTGGGGGGTCTAGAATGATGTGCTGAATTCATGGTAACAGTTTGTGCACTGAAAGAAAGAAAGAAAATATATTTATTTAGCACAGACTAAAAGGCACACAATATACAGCAAAATAATACAGCAAAAGCAGTGGATAAAAACTTGTCCTGTATACACATATACAGGACAAGTTTTTATCCACTGCTTTTGCAATAATTTTATATGTACGAGTGAAAACGCAGCATCATTCCGAATTATATCTTTTTTGATTACTTATTTAATTCTATAGACGCTCGGTCAACTATTTTGCTCTCGAGTGCGATGATCCATGTTTAGAGAAAAACTTGGAACGAATCCAAGAAAATATTCGTAAAAGTAAAAGCGTCTTTATGACTCAGGTCTTTACATATACCGGACTTCTGATAAGAATTTCAACTGGAACAATTTTATTTTGTTGCAATTAAAATACATTTCAATTTATTTATTCAGTAATAAATATAATTCACGTTGCTTTCGAATAAAATCAATCATGAAAAATAAGTATATTTTATAAGAGAATACATATTATATTTCATATTTATTATGCAAGGCACACCAACGACATATTTACAAAGATAGTAAAATTAGGTGATGACAAATGTTCAGTACTGTGTAAATACATCACATCATGCACAACATTCTTATTAAAAGGCTATAAATAACAAAGAACGTGCTTAACGATTGGATAACATTTTGAAATTATTAAAATATTAGAATTATAAAATAAAATTAAAATAATAGATTTCGTCACATTGCACTAACACAATACAAACATAAAAATTAAATACAAAATTCACACATAAGGTAACAAAACTGAAGATTAAACACGATATTAAGAAGGTAAGTATGTAAATGATAAAAATAGAATAAAAATATCGTACCTAAGTCTAATTAAACTAAATTAAATTGGAATATTATACAGTATTAAATTTGAACAGATTATTAAGTAGAACTAAATACAATTAATAAAATTAAATAACATTAAAAAATTAAACTTCCATTATTATTATTAAATTAAAATAAGTATGACTAATGGTGGGCAGCTGATTACAGACAAATTTTGTTTATTTTAGTTTTAAATATTGGCAGACTATCCAAGAAAATATCAATATTGCTGTCGACTGAAGAGGCGCTGTTGTAAAAAGTCAACATTCTATTTAGGGGTGCATGCTGGCCCAGGTTTGTGCGACACGGTTTAGTGGCAAACGTCTTAGTGGTACGCCCAGGACTATTTCGATTAATAGTAATGTCTCTTTCAGTGATTGGGCTACCATTGGTATTCATAAAAGTAGAACACGACTTTATGAGCTGTACAATGAAAGGACGTATGTAAACACTGCTGAATTTAATTTATATGTTAAAAATTATTCTAAATTATTTAAAAAAGTTTGTTGGATGGCCAAGTCGCGTTATTTGAGTTCAAAGATTAAAAACAGTAGTAATGTAATTAAAACGACTTGGAATATTATTAATAATGAAACGGGAAGGTCTAGTAAGCGAAATACTGACTACAGCCTGTCTATCAATGACAACATAATAACATCAGAATCGCAAGTCGCCACGGCTTTTGAAAATTTCTTTACAGATATTCCCGTTTCAACTACAAAATTTCTAAACTCATCACCTTCTGTTGCTGAGTCTTTGCTTAAGGAAAATGTTAATGTTTGTGATTCAGAATTTCATTTTGAACATGTTAGCAGTAGAGATATAATTAAAACCTTTCATACTCTGAACGTAAAAAAGACTGCAGATCTGTGGGGCAATTCTGTAGAAGTCGCTAAGTCCATTATTGACATTGTAGCACCTACTTTAGCTCTTATATTTAATAATTGTATCGACTGTGGGGAGTTTCCTGACCTGATGAAGAATAGTAAAATAGTACCTTTGTTTAAATCAGGTAGTACATCAGACCCCTCTAATTATAGACCTATTTCAGTACTACCTACCTTTAGTAAAATTTTTGAGAAATTAATTTTAGACCAATTGCAAAGATTTTTTAATAAACATAATTTATTACATAGCAAACAGTTCGGTTTTACAAGGGGTCGTTCAACTACCGATGCCGGTGTTGAACTCTTAGGGCATATTTACAATGCATGGGAAGATAAATACGATGCCTTAGGGATTTTTTGTGATTTATCTAAAGCTTTCGATTGCGTGCTTCATGAAACTTTAATCAGGAAACTCCGCCATTATGGGATCCGGAACACCGCTCTGGATCTTCTTATTTCATACTTGTGTAATAGGATTCAGTGTGTTGATGTAAATGGGAAAAGATCTCCCGGATCAATAGTATCAATGGGAGTCCCACAGGGCTCAATTCTTGGTCCTTTCTTGTTTCTTATTTATATTAATGACTTGCCTTACCTCATAAAGGATAATCATGAAATAGTGTTGTTTGCGGATGACACTTCACTTTTGTTTAAACTTAAACGTCAGCAGCTGGTTAGTGACGATGTAAATAGTGCAATCTCAAAAGTAGTTCATTGGTTCAATGTTAATAATTTACTTCTCAATGAAAAAAAAACCAAATGCATTAAGTTTACGCTACCTCACGTTAGGCAGGTGAAAACTAGTGTGTTGATGAAGGGCGAAGAATTGAATCCTGAAGATAGCACTGTATTCTTGGGCTTAACTCTGGATGCCAAGCTTCAGTGGGGTCCACATATAGATAAATTGTCGAAAAAGCTAAGCTCTGCAGCATACGCTGTTAGAAAAATTCGTAATTTAACTGATATAGAGACAGCCCGTTTAGTGTACTTCAGCTATTTTCATAGTGTAATGTCGTATGGTATTCTGTTGTGGGGAAATGCCGCCGACATTCAGACTATCTTTGTCTTGCAGAAAAGAGCTGTTAGATCAATTTATAAATTAAGTCCGAGACATTCTCTCAGAGAGAAATTTAAGGAAATTAATGTAATGACTGTGCCTTCACAGTATATTTTTGAAAATCTTTTGTATGCCCATAAAAATATTAAATTGTTTAAAAAATACAGTGATATCCATAGTATAAATACTAGGAACAAACACAAATTTGTTGTACCATCAACAAGGCTCAAGAAAATAGGTGGGTCATTCAGATGTCAATGTATACGCTTTTATAATAAACTTCCAAGCCATGTTCAAGATCTAAGTATCAATAAATTTAAATCATTCATTAAACGTAAGTTGTGCCTGAAAGCCTTTTATACCGTTAAAAATTATATTGAAGACACAAAGGCTTGGGATTGACCTGCTCCAATTTTTGCATACTAAATGTTGTTTTTGTTTTTGCAAACTTATACTCTTTGACATTTGATAATTACTATATACACATTGACATGAACATTTACTTTGAGAAGTATAATATTATTATTATTTTAATTATTGTGAATGTGAGGACTATGTGGGTCATATTTTTTTTTTATAATTGTTTTTTTGTGTTTTTTTTTTCATCTCTTTCTCAGTTAGTTTTTAGTATTAATCTGGCAGTTTGAGTACTTTATGCGGCCTACCCAAATGTCCTATCTTTGGTATTGTTCATCAAATCGTTGAGCTCCTCAAGTTCTGAGTTGAGCTGCATGATTACTGATAAATGCGTGCACTGAATGGACAGGTCCACTCAATCTGTGTGGTTCTTTCCTCAAAAGACCATTTCAGACACCGATCCACATGGTCTTCACATAATCTGACCAAGATTATGTCTGGACTTTAAAAGAGACTGTGACCTCTGAGTTTGTTTCGGCCTTTCTTCTCAGAGTAGTCAGATAGGAAACGCCGACTTCATCTAGTTTAAAAAAAATATGATTGACGTGTAAAAGTGTTTGTACAAACCTACTTACAGAAATAAAATCATTTATCATTTATCATTTATCATTTATCATTTATCACTTAGACCGGAAATGAGAATGACGAGGTGCATCTAGGTTGATTTTGTTAAGGAGATTTGGAGTCGACGTTATCCCGTTTACAACTTTGTATAGTGTTGTTAGATCATTTAGGACCCTGCGTTGTTTTAATGTGTCTAATTTGAAGTAGCTTAGCCGTTCTGCGTAATCGGCTCTATAAGGACATTTGTGGTCTTTAAACCGCAAGCACCTCGTCATTTTTTCTTCTGGATTTCTTCTTTGGTCTTTATGGATATTATAAGTTGGACTCCAGAAGGGAGATGCATATTCAACTAGGCTGCGCACAAAGGTGTTATAGAGCACTTTCAATGCCAAGGTTCCCTTAAATTCTTTGCCAATTCTGTTGATAAACCCAACCATTACCATTGCTTTTTAATGATATTATTTATGTGTGTGGTAATTGAGAGATCGCTGCTAAGCACTACACCTAGATCCCGTATGTTTTTCACTTGTTGCAGTGATGTCCCGTTGAGGGAGTAGGTTGATGGTATGGGATGCTTCTTGCTCGTAAATGATATGTGGAAACATTTGTTGGCATTCAGGACCATCCCGTTAACCACACACTAGCTCTGTATTGAGTTCAGATCTGTTTGGAGTAATATATATAATACATAAAAAAAAGAACTGATTAATTTACTCAAAGGAGTTGCTTACTAATGTTTTACTATGCTAATTGGTAGGTACCTAATTATCAACGACAATTATTATCGTCTAGCAAAAAGGAAAAACAGAAATAGGTCAGCAATTAAAAAAATCAATTGTTTTACCGACTAATAGGTAGGTACTTTATTTATTTATGTCTATAGTAGAAACAGGAAAAACATACTCTTGATCATTTGTTTTTAAGGTATTTTAAAGAAAAATATTTGCATATATTTTCTTTTTTTTACGTTGCCCTAAACTAGGAATTTCTCTTGTATTGTAGGTGCGTTTACAAACACTTAAACTCACATACACAAACATCCAGACCCGGAACAACTACTTGTAGGTCATACAAGTACTTATTAGACCGATAGTCAGTGTTAATGTTAGTAATAACAGTCGCACTGATCGATCAGTCAGGTTAAGCTACGCTTGACGCGGCTGGTCTGTGTATGGGACCATCTTTAAATATCAAGACCCCTCCGTATCTCAGCAAGCAATTTAAGCCGTTGATCATCGCCGGCTGTCATTCGTGAACCTTTAACAGTAATTATGTTCGGGTCGTCAGAATCACAGAAGTCTGACAGGCAGTTCTACCAGTGGCTAACATTACCTAATACTTGATTAGAAACGTTTATAATTAAACCCCTTAAGGTGAATCTAGTCCACATTTTTCCTATACCAACTTCGGGAGTGTATTACTCCACTGTTCGACAATGTATATCAAAAATTAAACATGATATGGTTTAGACTCATTATTAATATTGTCTGTATGGAAACAGAATACTAAAATAAAAAGCCATTGAAAAGTTAGGAGCCAACAAAGATTAGTTTTTCTTGCTAATTTAACCAAACTTTGGGCGTGTTTATGTAATAAAAGAAGTGTAAAATCTGAAAAATCAAGTCGGTACCGACAAAGCTCAAATATCGAAAAGTACAATCAACTTTTTTGATCTTTGATTTATGCAGTGGTTATTTCATAAAACCTGATCTTCCGAAGGACTTTTCTTAATTTTTTACGTGCCTGTTGTACTTTAAATGATCCTGCATCTCACTCAATAATGTTGTGCGTGTAGACTAGTTTCTAACTGGTCATCACTGATACTACCTCTGTCGGACACGATGCCTGATGAGACAGCGTGCTTTTTAGCTAGGCCCATCAGTGAGTTCGAGCCCGCGACTAGGTTCCCCTTAATGCTGGCATTTAGCTTTACATAGAAACCGATCTATTAATATAAAAGTTCAAAAACTAACTAATGGAATAACAGTGTTTGTAAGGAAACCCTTATGAAATACGCTCCCAATTAACACGTTCAAACAAGCTTTATTTATTGATACAGCCAGCATGCTATAAATAATGAGCATTTTGCATTCCACAACAAAACTGAAGATTTGAGAGACGAAAAACATCTGTTCACTGATGTAACTATGGAGTAGGTAACTACGGTTTTGTGTAAAACTCGCCGTTGTATTAATAATGTAATAATATAGTAATTTTTGCACTGGTTTTTAACTGACTTCTAAAAGGAGGAGGTTCTTAATTCGTATGTATGTTATTTTTTTTTGTATGTTTGTTACGCGATATCTCCGTAAATATAATAATACCTATATTTTAAAAGTTTTTCTTTCTTTTAGGAAATAAAATTTTATTAATATCTCAAATACATACATACTACAGTTTTGGATAATTTAGAAGCATTTTGTTTAAATTTTGTAAATGTGAGTACAATGCATCCGTTTATTGTTTTTTTTTTTTAATGTACGTTCACTTGAAAAAGTATGTAATGCTTACGTGTGTTGGATCATTCGGTTCCCTACGGTTGAGCTGGATGGTGCTGATCCACGCGTCAAGTCCGTGAACGGGCGCTGTCGGTTGAGACTGGTAATTTCCTAACTTCCAGGGCTTATTTTTAATCTGATATTTAAAATGGTTTTTTTTTGCATTGTTCTCACATACAGAAGCAACAACAATAATGTTCCCAAGATTTTGTAATATCCAACTTGATTTAAGAGAGTGTCCGTGGAGTTTCTTGCCTGTTCTTCTCCATGGAGATCTACGTTTTGTAATAGGCACAACTAGCTTCAACTTTCCAACTGATCGACTTTTTGACAGTTCAAAAGTGCCTGTAAATGGTTTAATTGAAATAAATGCTTTGAGTTTGAGTTTGAAATAGTGTATGGATTTCGAAAATTTAACAGACTTCAAAAAGGAGGAGGTTCTCAATTCTAAACCGGAACCTCTTTTTTTCTCGAAAATGGCTGGACCGATTTGGATTTTTGTTTTTTGTTTGAAAGGGTATATATACTTCCCAGGTGGTCCCATGATCATTAAGTCAGAATCTAATAATGGAATCCTGGAGAAATAGAGATAGCTTTTCAAATGTAAGCGATTTGGGTAGTTTTTGGACGAGTACTTTCTTAATAGATGGGCTATGCTTCAGTGGTGGTCCCATATACATTTTACCAACTTTCCTTCGGTAGTTTTTACGTTAACCTCGATACTACGTTTTTCTTTTGTAGATTAAAAATCAACCTGCCTACCATTTAACAACTATTTTGCTGTCGGCTTCCAGTCCAACCGGATGCTGCCAGATACCATTATTTTACATGAAGCGACTGCCTATCCGGCCTCGACAACCCAGTTGCTGGGTAACATGAGGTCTCTTGGCACGACTGGTTGTCAGATTTTCTTCTATTGATCTAGGTTCCGTGTGGTGCCGGGCGTAAAAGAATACCACCATCCCATTTCTTCCCGTGGGTGTCGTAGAAGGTGACTAAGGGACTTACTAGAGAATAGGCAGCAGCGTTCTCTATGCATTTTACCACCATACTGCGATCGCCAATCCGCCTGCCAGGTGTGGCGATTATAGTAAATCCCCCCTTTTTTTAGGGGAGGCTTATGGCCAGTACTGGACGTCTTTCGGCTGATATGATGATATGATTATCTTGGTATGTAATCGGACTTATCGGTACCGACTGTCAAAGATCTACGAATGTCAGACACCATCTATTATTTTTATTTATCCAAGAGCCTTTTATTTTTCTTTTAAAGATTATTGCCACAATAATAGCCTGGGCAAACTGAAAAGTAAAGGACACGGGGCAAAGTCATTCAACCAGTTGTACTTCAAAATACACTAACTTAATCCCTATTGGTTCAACAATTAATGTTTGTTAAAAAATGTTTGAACCAAAACGATCTTGAATGAAAACTGATAAAAGCTCAACACTTTAGCCGCAAAGTATACGATAAAACTGCGGGTTAAGGTTACATTGATAGGACAGTCGGTTGCGTACGCGCATTTAATGTTCATGGAACTACCTACAATTTTATGTAAGTCGACGTCCACACGGACTAATAATGCACTGGATTTTCAACTCTCGGCGGTAAGGAGTGCGTTTAAGATCCAGTGTGCTAAAAAATCCCGCCGCGACTTTATTACGTCTCTGTGTATGTCGACTGACTGCTACGCAAGTTAACGCTAGCCGCACGTACCGACGATGTCATCTGACACATACTTAAACACAGTCTAAGGAGCAATCAAGTAGCAATGAATTACGCGCCAGACCATAACCTAGAAATTCTTTGTGCCAAATATAGCACGACTGGCATGCACAGACAAATGCCGATAAAAAAGTAATAGACGATTAATCTAGGAGTTACCAGGGCCAGGACCAGTATCATAATAATTGGCAGTTAACAGTTGCTGTACTTAATGGGATTTATATGTGACCTGTTTACATATATGACTGTACAATGGGAACCCCAGGAATACTGCTAAATTACTATATCATCATCCCTTATCCCAATTTATTTGGGGTCCTCGCACAATATTTGTCTTCCGTACTTTTGTATTAGTCGTCACCCCCTTTCTAGCCATGTAATCTTTCACGCAGTCCATTCATCGTTTCTTTGGTCTTCGTCTACTCTTATAGCCATCGACATTCACACTCAAAAGTCTCTTCACGACATTTTTAACAGGGTAGCAGTGGCGAAAGCATCATTTAACACGATTCCTACCGGCTTTCCTTCGGGGATTCGCATTCGCAACTCTATCACTATAAAAAAATGGCCCGTCAATAGTGGCTACTATTGTCAAAAAATATAGTTACACTACGGCCATTTAATTCACCATAACATTCATCAACAAAAACGGTGATTTTAGCTTTGTATTACATCAAAAAAAAAATGAAATGTTCTAAATTAACCCGGCGCCAAAACGTCATAATCGGGAACTAAAAAATCATACAATAGCGATCCCGTAATGATGTCACTTTAGGTCATGTGGCACCGCTTGATATTGACGAGAGTAAGCCGCTGCAGGATATTCGGCTTCTCTCTTAGAAAAATTGACACCTCGCCGCTGCAACACCCGGGGATCGACGCTTAAACTATAATCATTAATTCATCAATAACTGATTCTAGACGATTGATTCTAGGAAGAATATTTCATAAGTTATCAAAAAAAATCTACTGTTTCATAGAAAAATACAATACCAAGGCCGTCAAAATGTAAGGAACAGCAATGGTTTTTAATAATCTATGAAAAAATAACCACAGGGTTTTCAGAAACATGTACCTACAGAATTCATGGTGCTGTAGCTTATAGCTATATGGCTTCTAACTACAAACAAATACAGGTCAGAATTGCCCATTAAAATAACCTAGCATCAATTTGATTAAACCCGTATATTTTAGCACGCAGCGATAAATGCACACAAATAAAAGTAGAAAAAGTTCAATTAGCCAGCTAAAGGACGTCCAGGCCATTCATTAAACATGTGAAACTTTGGATGTTTGTTACTAAATCACGCAACAACGGCTGAACGGATTTGGATAAAATTTGGCACACGTATCGTTTATAAGCTGGATTAACACATAGAATACTTTTTATCCTGGTCGTACGTTCCCGTGGGATAATTTTCCATCTCCACGCAGGCGAAGCCGCTGGCAAAAAAGCTAGTAAGACATTTATATGACAATTTCATAACACAAGCTCATAAACAAGGAAGTCTAGTAGGTATACCAAGTTAAACTGGCCAATTAAGTATATAATAAAATAGATTCGGGCAAGGTAATAAAACAGGTTGTTTTGACGTTCATATCTATACATTTAAGTTTACATATAAATAAAATTGGAGTGTCTGTTTGTAATATTGAAATAACCGCTTTTTGCTACATGCATATGATTTGCTACATGCATACGGTACATATACCAAAATAACATTTTTTTATATTTTTGTCTGTCTGTCTGTCTGTTTGTTCCCACTAATCTCTGAAATGACTGGACCGTTTTTGACGGGACTTTCACTGGCAGGTAGCTGATGTAATAAGGAATAACTTAGGCTACTTTTATTTATTTTTATTTTATTTAGAATTTTTATTTGTTTTTATTGATATATCAATAACAGTAAAAAAAACTATTTCGCGCGGACGAAGTCGCGGGCATAGCTAGTAATAAAATAAATACGTTGGTAGATACCTACTAATGTCCTCATAACAATATCTTAGATACTATGGACGAGCAGTGACCACGCATTATTTTAACAAATTGGTACTTAACATGACGGCTTGTTTCTAAACCCACATTTAGCCAGTTTTGTTTGCAATAGAGGCCAGCTTATTGCCATCAACCGGACACAAATTCAAATTCCAGGCTGGTACTGACCAATTCCAAATGGAAAACCTAAAATGAGTTTGCTCGACTTGTGAATCCAACCTACTACTACCTCATGCATGATCAGCAGTAGCGGTTACGACAACTAGACCAACGAGGCCTCAGATTATAAAATAAAGGCAGATATACCGCGCGGACGCTTTATCATTTGGTTTTTTGGCTTCACTCTTGGCGTTCCGCGCGGTCTATCCGCCTTTGTTTTATAATCTGAGTACGAGGCATTCAACAAATTGTTACTCACGCACACCAATTTACTAAAAGATATTAGATTGGCTATATGAACTCATTCAATTGTCGTCAATTTTGCCTACATTTTTGAGCGTCGGATAATAATGAATGTTTATGTAGGAGTAAACCACATTAATGTAAATACTATGTGTTCGTTAACAGCTCGTTTGAATCGTTTTTAATACGGCATCACTATTACTAGAAGGTATATCTGGTTGGTAGTAACTTCGACCTTCATTTCATATCGCAACCTCTCCGTGCCTCGGAAAGCACGGTCCCGGCTGCCATTTGTGGGTCTTCTTACTGATCGTCAGAAGCCCAAAAATCGGACAACCAGTTGGGTCTTAGAAAAGGAAAAAAAGCTAGTCAGATTGGATGAGGTGGCAAACTATTTTTATTATAAAAATCTAGACTAGATCCAAGAAAAATAATGATATGCGTTATGACGCAGATATCTGTATCTTTATTTATAAACTATCATCGTCGATTTGTTTTAAAAGCAAGCCGGCTTTAATTCAGTGCTTCATTGCATGTTAATGTATACTTCAAGTTTTGGGCAAATCGGTCGGTGATCTCATATAGGGGCGTGTGTGCAAACGTGAAGTACCGAGCAAATTAAGCGGATTAATTATTTGTTATTACAGCACGCAGACTTCCAAGGACATTCGGAAATGAAAACGGGTTTTAATTGTACCAGATATAATGACGGAACAGTTTAAATGTTAGAAATATATCAGTATTTTATATTATGTACTAGCTGTTTTCGCCCGCGATTTCGTCCGCGCGGAATAGTTTTTTACTATTATTTATATATCAGTAAAACAAATAAAAATTATATGATAAAAGTAGCCTAAGTTACTCCTTATTACTTCAGCTACGTGCCAGTGAAAGTCCCATCAAAAATGGTCCAGCCATTTCAGAGATTAGGGGGAACAACAAAACAACAGACAGACAAAATTTTAAAAAAATGTTATTTTGATATATGTACCGTATATATATTCATATGCATGTAGCAAAAAGCCATTAATTTAATATTACAAACAGACACTCCAATTTTATATTTTAGAGTATAGATATATAGAAGATGTATTGATTATACCCTGCCCCTAATAATGTCATCCTTTAAAAAAAAATGAAAAATAACTTTCTGTTCTGTGCAAAAGATCAGAAGAATGTCCTCTGTCTTCATACAACATGTTTTAAGTGTGGTCATATTTAAGGGTGTGAAGTGAACATACCATCAACTGAACAACTTTATATACGGGACCAACATTGTTGTGTAAAAAGTTGCTATTCGCTGAGTTTTTTAATTGAAAAGACTGGGTGCAGTCATTAGTATTTCGAAGCCATAAAACTAACTAGCTAGCTAATGAGTTAATGGTAACAGAACAACGTCGATAACCGTTCGGTCACCTCGTGTGACAGGTTCTTAACTGTCTTTTAATTAAAAACCAATTAAAACAACGTGATAACCAATTGTGTTTAGAATTAATCTTTGGTCACGAACAGAGAATGAGGTTTCAGAATTCAGTGTAGAATATTATGATAGCATTACAAACATAATATCACGCCTGTAATCCTAGCTTTCTGTCCGGTAAGGACCACGCCCCGGTCGACGGCGCGTTGCGTTCCACGCTCGCCTCAAAGAGGTGTCAGGACTAACTGATGCGGCTCGCGAGGGCCGATGCCTGCCATGGGTGCGGGTAGTTCGAAGGAGATACCGCGGCCCCTGGCACTCAGGCAACTGAGGGAACACGGGTGGGTTTTAGTCAGTAAAAGTCTGACACGCCCTCCTGCTCCACCCAGAGCGGGAGAAGTTATTTGATGATTTCCCACCCAAAAAAAAAAACGCCTGTAATCCCTAAAGAGTTATGCAGAGGTGTACCAATAGTAATAGTAAGGCCGTGAGTTCGAACCAAGGCAGGTTTTTTTTTTTCATCACCATTGCTCTCAAAACGGTGAAGGTCGCATCATATCGTGGGGTTTCCTCAAGATGTTTTTCACCAGCATGTCCAAGAATAAAAACTTCCAAGACATGTCATATCTACCAACTCGCACGGGTTGTTGGACGGCCCTTACTCTCTCACAGAGAGCGGCCTGTTTCCTAGCAGTGGGAAAATTGTGTGGGTAAGCCTAATGCCATCAACCCACTACTACTGATAGAAAAACTCAATCACAGTTTGACCGACCTGGAAGTCCAATAAAGGACCACATGCTCAAAAGTACCGCACGACCACTAGACGAACGAACCTGTCAGAAAATTCACCAGTACCGAGCAAACTACCAAGCCTAGTGATGATGGAAACGACGGAAAAAATAAAACACCTCTAAAATGAAATAGTGTCTAAATGACATTGGACTAATTCTAGATTGAACGCACATTCAGGTGACCTAGATCTATGTAAATACTCTATGTAAATGGAGTCGGCACATACGGCGTCTCGTATGTCTATTCAATATACGAGTACATTGTCAATAGTAGACAGTCTAATTTACCGGGATCTTGAGAATTCGTGCGAGTTGCAGAATAAACATGTGCCGTTTTATCCAAATGTATTAATAATATAAGACGTAAGAGTTCGTTTGTATGTGTAGAATAGCTATTAACAAGCATTCGTCAGGTTTTCATATCGAAATGGCAAATTTCGATAGCCAGAAGGCCAATTCTGATGATTGAAAACGTTGACATCTGTCGCAGTCTCATTTCGGCGACAATCAAATGTCAAAAACTTGTCAAAAATGTATGGAAACTCGAGGTATTTTTAACATAGACTGAGATGAGACTGTGAAAGTTCTTAAAATTACGAGAATTGCCCCTCTGATTTGCCTCAGCAAACAGCTGTCGGAAGAATAGCGGTCGTCTGTTTGATTCAAGCTGTCAAAATTTTCGGGTTTTGTATTCGTAAACGCTGTTCGTTTATATGACTCCTACGATAACATTGATTGATGTTCGATTCGGTTCGGAAGCATATCGAATGGGCAAGTTAAATATTCCCACTTGCTACGGGCTTAATAGTTGATTCGAACGTATTTACTCGCCCGATTCAGGCGAAATGACAACTCCAGATATAACTATTAAGCATTTGAAACGTTTTCAATTTGTTGTTGATTCGCCTACAAATAAATTAACTTATAGAATAACACATATTATTTATTTCGGATCGACTCGCCCGTTACGAGCGAGCAAATTCGTGAGAATTGACTAATAAGCCATCTGCCCCCTAGGGGTTCAAGCTCCAAGGTCATGTAAGTACTCTTAAATTTACCCTTTATCTGTGTTCATATTTTACAATATGAAAATAAATAAAATATCGACCCCCTGAAACACGATTGACAATATTATGTAACTGAAAGTCAGCCTGAACAAATTATCTTCATAAACATTAGTAATAATTGCAGATTTTAAAGAGAATGAGTGACAAGGGCGACATTTCCGCTATCAATCATTTGTCAAGGATGATTTAAATGACAAATGTTGACTAATGACGATATTCTATCATAACCTATCATAATTAAAACGTATCATGGAATACCTACATTGAACAAAAACTAGGTACCTAAGTACCTAATTTTCCGTGCATTTTTCGCATATTATATTTTGACCAACCTAGTGTTAAAAACTCCAAAGTGTATCTACAAATTCTTCTTTTATGGACACTCGTGGGAAAGAAAATTAAGGCATTTTTAAACTAATAGTTTGGACATCGATACGCAACCTGTTGCTACGGATTTCGTACACGATTCTGAACTGAACCCCGGCGCCAAAATGTTCCACCGGTTATTAAAAAAAATGTCTACGTATTTTAATGTATTGACACGTTTTGAAAAATATGTATTTATTTTTCTAACTAAGGAGATCATAGGCGAAAATCGAACTAATGTTATTACTTTATTGCTTCGAATTCAGTTCGTGCCAATTGCCTACTACCCATTTCTGGATTTGTGATCTCCCCACAATTGAATTACCTTCGTGCGAATCACCTACAGTAAATAAAATATTATTTAAAAGTGTCCATTCGTCCCTTTCAAGTGAGTACATTCGTGCGAATCGACTATCAAGCTAAAATTGACGTAAAGGTGCTTAACCTTTTCAGTCCCCAATTGTACATAACCTTTAGCTCCTATGTTTAAACAAAGTCCACGAGTCATAAGCACTACTACGCATATCCGACCTTTAAGGATGACATCAGTGGGGTCGGGGACTTTATTGGGGTCAGTTGGGGCGGCCCCGTCCCTATATTCACTGACATTCGTGTTAATCTCATTTTCTTAATTGTTGTTGGACATGGAACATCGCTTATTACATTGTGCTCCATTTCTGCGTATGTATTTGACTGAAATTAATCAGTGCTCCACATTTATAACACAAGTCAAATTGTTTTGTTTCCCTAATAAAAAAATTGAGGTAACTTTCGCTATTAAAATGTCATTTTGATAGATATAATGTACATAAGTACATAAATTCACGCATTCTACCCTTATATATAGGCAGAAATTACAGAACGCCACTTGCTACGATCCTTTCATACTCCTTTTGTCTCCTTTCTGCCTTTAGTCTCCTTTTTCCTTGACCTTCTTTTTTTCCTTAAGGCATCATGATCTTATTAAAAGAAAAAAATCCGAATATTGACCTTCAAGACTCAATTAAGCTCATTTTTCGAATGAAAGTGAGTACCTAATTATTATTTAAAAAAATTGAAGTACTTTCACATTGAATTTCTTAAGGGGGAAACGTCGACCTGAACGCCGCCGAACGGTGACCGTAAAACGCGCGAGCTTGTAGACGGCGAGTAACGGGTAGCTCGCTGTTCGGTAAGGACCAAGCCCGGGTCGACGGCGCGTTGTGTTCCACGCGCGCCTCTAAGAGATGTCAGCACCAACTAGTGGGGTCCGCAAGGGCCAATGCCTGCCAGGGGTGCGGGTTGTTCGAAAAAGATACCGTGGCTCCTGGCACACAGGCAACTGAGGGAACACGGGTGGGTTTTAGTCAGTAAAAGTCTGACACGCCCTCCCGCTCCACCCAGAGCGGGAGAAGTTATTTGATGATTTCAAACTCCCACTCAAAAAAAAGAAGAACACATAGGTATTTTCAGCATTATAATCATTCAAATCTTCAAATACAACCCTCTATATTCATGTAATGCCATTGAATGACAATTTTATGAAAAAGTCATTCAATGGGATTACTTAACTTAACCTTCACAAAAATAAAACATGGTCAGATAAAGCGAATACAACTGTCAATGTTCAATACAATAATTATGAACATAAATATTAGATATCCTGAAATATTATAGATTGATGTAATTAATTGCAGTAATCTATAATAATTCAGAATCAAATTCAATGTTTTTGTTATTTTTTATTATTTTATGTGTGCAGCATTAACATGCCTTAATTATGTTTATGACGTGTGGCAACACACGTGTTTTTCGTCACTTGTGTAAAAATTACCGAGTGTAACGACGGTTGGTCTTTTCTCTGTTTAATAAAAGTGAAATCTATATTTTACTGTCTCTCTTTGTTTTATTCCAAACAGTCAATGAATGACAATTGTGATTTAAATATAGGTACGGACAGTTAGTCAATTTGATAAACAAGTAATTTCCCTTAATTTATCCTTAATGGAAATCACGTAGTACTTGCACAAAAATGATTACTTAAATCATTTTCTAATTAACATGTATTTTCCTGATACTACTTTATTAGAGACAAACCCACGGCGGTAAATCGAATAACAGGAAAATTATTAGGTACGTCTATGTAAGCAGGTAACGTATGTATTTGCTTCAAAAAAATACAATAATTATATAGGTAATAGGTATAATACGTAGGACTAATAATACATACCACCTAGTTGTTAAACTTGTTAATTTAAAAACATTATTATTTAAAAATGACAGCGACCATTGCTATTATTTGCGAAATATAATTATCTCAATGTAAAGAACAGGACAAATATACTGTGACAAAAAAAACATGTATTATTAGAACGGATGTTACAAAATCAAAAATCAAAATCAAAATATTTTATTTCACATAAACCTGCAAGGGCACTTATGAAACGTCAGAAGCTAGGTGCACGGTTCCAATTTGTCGCTTCCTATGGAGAAGAGCCGGCAAGAAACTCCACGGTTACTCTTTTAAAAATAATTGGGTTTTACAATATTTTCAAATTACAGTGATAATAGGTATGGGAGGACAGTGCAGGCCTGTCAATAAGTACCAAGTACTTAGAGGAATGAAAATAAAGAATAGAAAATCGTCTATAAATCTAATCTGTAAGGCCTACAATGTTTTCCCATTCACAATATGTAAAAGAATCTACATTAGTAAGATCAACCTATTTAAACAAAGTGACATGATTTCCATGAGAATCACTAATAAATAGGTGCTATTTTTTTATTTTACAACTACCCTACCTACGTAGGTACAAGATAATAATTCAGTGGAACGTTAGTATTCAAGGATATTTTTGCTACACAAAACATACAACAGGTATTTTTTTAAACATACCGGTAAGCATCCATTTTAAGTTTAAACTGAATTATAAAATGAGGCTTTTTAAATTGCCTTTTTTTGTAATTATTTTTTCTTTCATTTACAGCAAAATAAATCAAATCTGACATTCTAACTAAATAGTACTTCTAACTGTCACCTCTAAATAAAATCGAGTCGGTTTCGTCGTTGATACACCATTGAAATATAAATTTAAAAAAAGAGGGAAAAGAATCAAAGAGCATTAAAAAATTCGTCCGCATCACTGTCAACAAAAAGTGCCCAAAAGGTAGGCAGCATATGGCAAAGCTGTTGGGCACTTTTATTTAACGTCTCATTTTTTTTATTTTTGTAATATAGGTTTAGCCAGCTTAAAAAGTTATTACCTACGCATACAATGAAAATAATATTGGCTGTAGTTGAAATTTTATTATGTTTGCTTGTATACCAAATAACTCCTTGGACGGTGCCTACTAGTGTTGCCAGGTCCGATTTGTTGTAAATCGGTACATGAGGTCAAAAAAATCGGGATTTAGGGTTGCAGATCGGGACAGTAAACAAAAAAAAACAAGAGGTTCAGTCATGTTAGACTAGTAGAAATTATAAAATAAAATCGTACTTTAAATGTAATTGACGCACTTCAGAAGAATGAAGTACCTAAGTATTAACGTAAATTATTTGTATTAAAATTATATTTTTTATTGGACTTTGCCGCATTTATAATGGCCTTGTTTTTATAACATAGTTATAAAATTCATTGCATGTCATATTAAAGTTGGTTTTAATTTGAATTTCTGCTTTGTGTTTCACATGCTCGAGTGTCAAACGGTTTCGCCTCTCAGACCAAATTAAGTTAGCTTGGGAAAATACCCTTTCTGTTGTTGCGTTTGATACTGGAATTGAAGCCATAAAAGAAAATAATTTTTGAACATTTACTAAATCTTGATTGTCTTTAAAAATGTTGTGCCGTTTTTGTAGCGGCGTTAAGTCTTTGTTTTGCACTGCTGCCTTCACTAATTCTTTGATTTTACAAAGTTGATCCATGTCGAAAAACGTATCAATTTTTAGATTTTCAATAATGTTAACCATTGACGTGTAAGTAAATGAATCATCCTGGAGAGGAAATGGTTTAAATAAGTCCAATCTGCTATTCTTGAGATCATATTTAGTTTCTATGTAATGAAGAACATATTTGTACCACGCACAACAGTCCTTTTTTATTTTAGTCACTTTATCAGCAGGCAACTTTTTAATCAAGTTACTACACGTAAATCTCATAAATTCATCTTCAATTCTCTGCCTCAATTTTTCACTAACTTCTAGCATTATTTTGTGACCTTCGAAACACAGCAATGTTTCGTTTTCAAGACATATCACTGCATCCTGTAAGACTTTCAGTGCATTTTGATAAAATGTCAAACAAGGTTCAGTTTCGTCAGAATTAAAAAATTGCCACAGCGCACTGGAACATTCGTCTTCTCCCAATGATATAAAATAATCTTTCAGGATATCGAAAGATTTAGTAGCATGTTCCACGGCAGGTAGAAGTGACAACCATCTTGTCTTCACATGTCGCAGGACGGGAGCAAATTCAGCTTCGTGAACTACGTAAAAATCTTTCAAAGAGTCAACTTTTGCATAATATGAAAAATGGTTATGAAGCTATAGAATAAAATTCTCTAAATCAAAATTAATCTTACTCAGACCATGCTTTACACTATTGTGTAAGATGTGTGCAGGACATCCCACTGATAAAATGTTTTCATTATCATGTTGCAATCATTGAAAAACTGAATTGCAGCAGCCAAAGTTTTCATTTGCATCATCTGCACAGTAACTAGTAAGGTGTTTAGTATCAATATTGCACTCTTTCAGTCGTGTTATAAATACACATTTATAATATACATTTTTTTAATGATTTTTTTTTTTCATTTTTTGATTAATCGGGACATTTAGCGTCCCGATCAGGTACAAATCGGGACGCATCCCCAGACCCCTGAAAATCGGGACGTCCCGCGCAAATCGGGACACCTGGCAACACTAGTGCCTACCTACATGTTTTTTTGATAGACAACTTCCACAAAAGCTGATACTTACTACATAATTATTTTAGAGCCAAACTTTAACCTTTTTGACATTCATAGTTATTGTCTAGTACCTAGTATTTGTATCTACAAACAAGACATTGCAACAAGTTCTATACATAACGATTACATAGCGAAACGACAACGGTTACCAAACTACACATTTGCGACAGCTGAGTAAATAAAAAAATGAAGCACACATTGCCAGCTGACCTCCATTTCTGAAACCTACATGGTAACTGAGAAAACAGATATTTATAAGTAGATATAATACAGGGTGTTTGGCAGAACGTTGAACATACGAAAATGGTGGATAGGTGGGGAGTCATCTGCTACTTACTCAGCCCTAATTTTTTTTTTTTTTTTTTTTCTCTAGTTTCACCACTTTCTTAACTTTAAAATGTATTTTTTATTAAAAATGGGTAAAACAGGCAATATTTTTATTAATATGTAATGTTGGCAGATTCTTATAAAATTATTGCTTTATTCAGATGTTAGCTAGAAAAAAAGTTATGAGTCCTCAAACCTACAGAAAGTTGTAAAAAATACTTAAATCTTAATTTCAACTTGCATTAAAAAAAAAAATGATTGAAGAGTTCCAATTCTAGCAAAACATCCCCAGTGTGTGACCTTTCTAATGGTATGTAATTTGCTTTTATAAAAAAAAACCTTTAAGAGTTATTTCATAATATTCTTTGGCCAGGGCCAAATAAATTAGGGTTGAGTAAGTAGCAGATGACCCCACCTATCCACCATTTTCGTATGTTCAACGTTCTGCCAAACACCCTGTATAAGTCGATACACGAGGCGATAATATCGGCCTCGTTTTTGTAGAGACTAACTTAAACTAGCTATCTGTAACTTTAGTAGATGAGATAAGAAATATCCGAAGGAAATCAAACTTAACCCGTGCAAAATACTATGTATTTAACATTTATTCAAATCTCAGACCAACAAAAAAAAGAGATCTTTTTTTGTTGGTCTGAGATTCAAATGCTGTAGAACGTTTTCATTATAACATTTGGCCTATAAGCCTACTGAGTGTCTATCTCCTAACGCGGAGCATTATTATCATTGAAAAATAATTAGGACATTTCAACGTCTAAAAACAAAAAATACAGGGTTTGTATATTTTTTCCTAAATTACCAATAAATAATCATGACCTTTATTTCGTTTTTTTTGTGCAATATACTTGTTTATCATTAACACATATAAATAAATGCACGTGGCCACATGGCCCCGTGTTATTTTCCTGCGCCATATTATCGCCCTGTCTGCACATGCACTCGTATAGTTCCTCGAACTGACTGCTGTAGGTGCTCATATCTGAAGTATTTAGTTGTAACGGCAGTAATATGATATGGATTAGGCTTCTAAGAATGTTCACACGATGTGCGGAACTGCGAAGGTGTTGGCTGACAGAATATACGCCATCTTGGACATAAACTGCTAATTTATCTACACCGTGTGGGCAAAGAATTTAAGGGGCTTGTGGCTAAGTAACAACGGCTGCACGAGTCGATGCTAAGCTTGCCGCGGTTGGTCCGAAGATGGGTGCCTCGGAAAGCCGATAAGCCGTTGGTCGCGGCTGTCATTCGTAGACTTTGACAGTCATTACGGGTCGTCAGAAGCCCGATAGTCCGACACCCAATCTAACCAAGGGGTATCGTATTACCCAGGAACTGGGTCGTGGAGGTCAGATAGGTAGACACTCCATGTAAAATACTAATACTGAGCTGCATATGGTAAGACTGGAAACTGACCCCAACGTAAGTAGTTAGGAAAAAGCTAGGCAGATGATGATGTGGGCTAGGAAGGATTTCATGTTTCCCGGTAAGTATTGGGAAAAAAACTGTGAACCCTGTTTAGTAATCATAGTACCTAGCTAAAAAATGTTTAACCAGAACGAAGAATGATTTTGCTCTAAATAGGTACCTAAGTACTTACTTAAACAAACTCGACAATTTGCTGTAAACCCGTAAATGTCACGATGCCAAAAATTGTACAAATCAAAATATAACTAAGAAGTTTTTTTATATAGAAAATGGACTACAAAAGGATCTTTGGAAAGAATTCAATAATTTTATCTGCTGCATCTTCTTTCTGCACTTAATGTGGCACTTGTTGAATTCAGGAATTAACCTTAACTGCAATCAACTCCTGCACAAGGGCAGGTCACATTGATTAACACGTTGACTGCCAGACTAAAAACCATGTTTAGCCCAGTGGGCCGCGGCCAACCCCTTGTGACCGCCAGTATATCGGGTCCAGGGGGCCGCGTCGGACACCATGTGTCCGCATGCCCTCAATCACTTCAGAAACCTCTAGGCGCCCAATGGACAGCCTATCGACTGTTTTTACTAACGCAAGTGAACCCCGCGCGGCCCCACAGTACAACCTGGCCACTTGGCACAAAAAAATCGAATGGACTTAAAATTTATGTGCTTTTCAACAAGTTGTTCCTAAAAATGTTGTACGTACATAAAGTAAGTATTTAGAATTTTTCAATCGACATAAATTTTTATAGAAAGACATAATTTTTTAGCTTTTTTATGGCATTGTAAAGTCGTTAGAATTATAATCCTTTTCGATCGAAGCGTCTCGCTCGGGCTCGCGGGTGCGGGCGGCGCAGCGGGGGATACCTAGCCGACAGCGTGACCCGCGCGGCTCCCGCGAAAGGACATTAATGAGTAAATTGATGTTTCCGAAAGTCGCCCATTATTTTTGAGTCATTTCCTGACAATATTTGCAAAAAAACACCTCAACGATTTTTAGATGATTCTCGATTTATTGGGGCGGCCCCGGAGGAAGTATGCTGTCCTGTCAGACACATGGTGTCCGTCATAACACCATGTGTCTTGTCTTAACACGTTGACTGTGTTAGTGATTAATTTTATTTACGGCCGTAAGCCGTCTACACTATAAGGAGGAAAACAATAAAATATCCTCAGCCTCATTAATTTTACCTTTCTCCCGACTTTGGGAAAACTGAGTAAAAATATAAATGTCTAATTGTCTACCTAGACGGAATAAAATTATAATGTAGGTAAATAGCAATTCTTTTTTCCGGAACTGGTTAAAGTTGTTAGGTTAGTTACCTAGTTATTACGTTTTTGACACAGGTGTCAATAACGTAATACCTAATAAAAACAATATCAACAAAATAATATCCTCATCTAACATCACGACACAAACCAATACAAGCTTTTAATGACATATGACGTCACATTTTATGTTCAAAATGGCGGCGGGCGTCGCGGCCCGCCCTCCATTCTACGAACTTTTTACGAGCTCGCGGTCTAAAACAAGCTTGGCCTATTTTTCTTTCGTATATACTACTTTTAGGACACGCCAAACGTGCTGTGTGATCAGGCGTATCCTATCCGAGGAAGTGGTTTCTATTTTTGGGCTTCATCGAGTGAGTGGATTCGTTGGCCAACGAATCCACTCGATTCGTTGGCTTATTAGTCGACTCGCACGAAAACACTCGCCCGAATCAGCTGAATCGTAACTTTTAATTACCTACGTATTATAATATTTTCTAAAGGCGACTCGCACGAAGTTGATTTATTTGTGGGCTATACAGGATAAGTTTTTAACCAGAGCGCAAACTGTAACCATGAATTCAGCATATCATTCTAGACCCTGTAGCGTAGAAATTTTTCGTCGGTTATACAAAAAAAACTCAGCTGTTCCATACATTTCGACCGCGTAGGTATTGCACTTTCTTAGAAACAGCTGGTTTTTTTTGTATAAACGACGCAAAATTTCTGCGCTGGGGGGTCTAGAATGTTATGCTAAATTCATGGTTACAGTTTGCGCACTGGTTAAAAACTTATCCTGTATACAAATATTGGAAGCCTGCTAAGCGCAGCGCAGTGCTTCCGAAAACAAAGTTTCATTTTGAATCAAGTGCAGTTTTCAATGTCACCCCACCCGGTCACTGCAATGATCTTTTATCCTTGAAACCGGTCTAAAGGGTTAGACGTAAGTATACTTACGTTGTAACTTGTAGATTCAGACAGGATACTGTTGAACTGTTTTACAGTTATTATTTCAATTATGGCATTTTTTTTTTGTTATTCTGAACATGATAATGACGTTACCTTTTATTTGTACAAAGGTGCATTGTTTTGTAGATTTAAAAAAAAATAAAAAAATAATCATTAATCAAAATACTGTTTATCCTTTAAATAAGTCTTCAGTACAAGCCTAAAGACTACATCATACTAACTGTTATGAAAGCACAAGGCCGACTCCTCCTTCCATTCGTAACACAGTTCTTAGTCTTTTATTTCGTAACTGCAATAGGTAATTTCGAGTTAAATAACCCTAAATGAGTGACAATGGAGTTTCTTGCACTAGGAACTTCACACTAGGAATTTCTCCTGTATTGTGGGTGCGTTTACAAACATTTAAAGTCACATATACACACAGCCAGACCCGGAACAACTACTTGTAGGTCATACAAATATTTGTTCCGTGCGGGAATCGAACTCGCGACACGCAGCGCAGCAGTCACTCGTTTAACCACTGCGCCAACCGTACCGTCAAACAAATAGAAACAAAAACAGATAGTTGACCGTTAGTGAAAGAAGGCCAATTAAAAGTATTCTCTGATAATATTAGGGTAGAAACACAAGAAACAGCAAACAGGCAAGCGTAAGTAAGATTAAGTAAACTCTCGGAGAAAATTAAGAAAAGAATGAACAGGTTTTAGTGATCTTGAAATATTTTTTTACACAATTTTTTTAAAGTATATGAACACTGGAATTGAACTGTAAATGGTTTGAGTTTGAGTTTCTACGAACCGACCGCGGCAACCGTAGTTTGATCTTTGAACGACCCGCGCGAGTATTTATTTAACCTTGATTCATAGTAAGTTATTGTAGTATTTAGTAGTTTTCACTTTTCAGATTCACTTTTCTTTGCGTAAAGCTGTGTACAGACATTGTGATTTGTGAGGCGTGTATCGAATGATTTGCTAATATTTTTATATCACTGTGGGACCGGGGGCTTAGGTCACTTAAATCACGCTTTTCTATGACTTAATTAGTCCATTTTTACACAGAAAAGGGTAATTTGAGTTGAGGCTTAGGTTATGTACACGTGCTATAAAATAGCATACGATAAATCGATTACGTGCGTGACTTCTTAAGTCATACGTATCGTAATGTACTATTTATTACAAAATGGTTATGAAAAGGAAGGGGGAATTACGTTACCTCACTATAACAGTATCATCAAACGCAGTGAGCGCGTTCGGCGTTCCAATTGGTCCTTCGCCAATCCAGGGCCAATCGGAGCGCCGAACGCGCTCACTGCGTTTGATCGAGATGGTTAAATGATACTCACACTAGGGCCTCTGTATAGTAGGAATTTCTTAGTAACCGCCCAGTGTTTGGAAGTTGGCGGTGTGCAACCCGCGTGCTTCGGAAAGAACGTTAAACGGTTGGTCCTGCGCCTGATCTCTCTCCGGTCATGCCGGATTGCCGTCCTATCGGACTATAAGAGTGAGGAAAGAGAGAGTGCACCTGTGTCTGCCCACACACTTGTGCACTGTAATAACTCCCGCGCCAAAAGCTAGTCTCCGTTAAGATTGGCCGCCATGGCCGAAATACGATCTGGAGGACTATAAAACAGTATCAATGCCTTTCATTTTGACAGTTCAACAAGATTCATTGCGATATTTACATTGCTGAGCAGAACAATGTATCGTACATATAGGTAAAGCAATAATGTAGCAAGTAAGCAATAGTTTAAGTGATGTGTTATCAGAACCTTATCAATTATTGTAACATGGGGGAAATCAGAGCCCTATATTGTAAAAGGGAATAGGACCTAAGAGACGCACGTGACGGAGAGGCGCCCTCATGGCCCAATTCGCCGCAGGAGACGCCCTGGGCGTCGGGAATCCCAGGCCGATTCTCGGCCACCATAGGCATGGGCTTGCGGACGGTGAGTATTGGGTAGCTCGCCCTCCGGTAAGGAAGGACCAAGCCCGGGTCGACGGCGCGTTGTGTTCCACGCGCGCCTCAAAGAACCGTCAGCACCATCTGGTGGGGTTCGCAATGACCGATGCCTGCCAGGGGTGCGGGTTGTTCGAAACAGATACCATGGCCCCTGGCACACAGGCAACTGAAGGAACACGGGTGGGTTTTAGTCAGTAAAAGTCTGACACGCCCTTCCGCCCCGCCCAGAGCGGGAGAAGTTATTTGATGATTTGGGAACCCTTAAAAAAATCTAACACATCGCGATATATTATAGGTATACCTACTGTAACTATAGTACACACGGCGACGTCGTACAGCTTTCACCAGCTGTTTCCCTAAGTCCCATCAGGTGCGGGCCGAGGGGGGGTTCCTAGGGGTCATGACCGCCCCCCCTTGGAGGGGGGGGGGGTGGTCGTATCCGTAGCCGTAAACGTAAAGCTTGAAATAGTAATTTTTCGAAAATATAATAAATTTTCTTATTCATACGTAGGTAGTCTTTGTCCGTGACCCCGCCGCCCCCCAAAGTCTTTGGCTGTGACCGCGCCTGACCCCTATGTAAGTAGTAGGGGGAGAAACTATCAGAAATAGTTGGCTATATAAACTATATTTGCTGTTTTTAATTTGTAAGTATTTGTTCTATTAATTACTCTGCTAGTGCTTTGCATTTCTGCAAGTGACTTATTCACAACTCCTAAAACTTTTTGTGATTGTCTCGGTAAATAAGTCGTTGACGTGCCTTATCAATAAATAAATAAATAAGCTCAGCGATAGGTACCTAGCTACACATTGAAAGTAGGTACGCGCGGCTACACATCAAGCTATTCCAGTATAAGCTGATCTTGCATTGTATAGGATTTCCGTACAGTACGAAATCAGCGTAAACTGGAAATGTATAGCTTGGATGAGTAGCCGTGTGTACTATAAAAGTTGTCTACCAAACTCGACCTTATGTTGTGTACAACATCAACATACGAGATCAGCTTATACTACAAATTTCAGCCTATAGGCTGGCGACAAAATAACTTTAGTCACATTCGAACCGTCAAGCTAATTTAGAAAGAGATTAGCAGAAAATACAGTACAGATTGGGCTGACAAGCAGAAAGAAGAACATCAATATATAGGTACTTATAGTTAAATCCCGGTAGGTACAGGGAACTTCAGGTTCCTACAGTATCTGTCTGTTTCGCGGTTAGGAAAATTGCTAGGTCCCCCGCCCATTGGACCAGAGAGAAGAGGATAAAGGCAAATGCTAACCAATAAACAAGCAGCGTTAAAGTCCCACAAAAGATAACGTCACCGAAAACAGGAAAACGTTTAGGCATGGACATATTTTTTCTGCGGATCTGACGTCATTAGGATTATTTAGTCATCTTGTTCCGAATTATTCCACCCGATATGTAAAGCTTATACAGGATGCAGTCTTCCCGTCACTGTTTTCAATGATTAATGCCAGGCTAAAACCGATTGATAAACCATATTTTTTGTAGGTATGTATACTTAATAATAACTTACGTTGGTAATAAATTAGTTAGTTTAATAATAAAGTAAAATACATAGAAATAATTACAGGAAAACCCGTTTGTGATAGCGTGCTTGCACAACCTCAACCTGTTAATTGATGACGTCAAATGTTTATTTAGATTTTGTTCGAGTGGTCAGCCAGTAGTCGAAAGTCAACCATAATTAATTTAAAACTTTTTGTTTTTTGCATTATTCATCGCCATCATCTGCCTAGCCTTGTCCCAACTATATTGGGGTCGGCTTCCAGTCTAACCGGTTGCAGCTGACTACCAATATTATACATGGAGCGACTGCCTATCTGACCTCCACAACCCAGTTACTGGATAATACGATACCCTTGGTAAGACTGGTTGTCAGACTTTCGAGCTTATGACGACCCGTAACGACTGTCAAAGATCCAGGAATGACAGCCGAGAACAACGGCTTAACGTGCTTTCCGAGACACGGAGGGGTCTTGATATGTAAAGATGGTCACCCATCCAAGGACCAACCGCGGCAAGCGGTCAACCTGATCGATCGAATTTTATTTTAAATGATTTAATACATTTTAATTAATTACTCAATTATTATTACTTGTTGGTAATGAGACGGATATGTATTAATTGGGCACTAAGGAAACCACAACAGCGCAATTTATGGACGCTAATTACTAAAACTAATAATGATGTGGTTTCATGTGGCCATAATTTGATTAATTTTTGCTATATTATTTGTTTCTGAACAGGAATTAAACACCTATTATTACTTGTAAGTTCAATAAATAAGTATAACCGCGGTCACTAGCGGTGGATCACTTTTCAGTAGGGTTGCCAACTTTTTTTGACAAAAAAAAACGTTTAAAATGGTTTGAATAGGAAAAATAAAGTACCTACTTGGAAGAAAAAAAAAAGGATTTTTCAAATTTAATGTTTTTATTGCCTTAAAAACGCATTTTTGTGTGCTTTCAGCACATGCTAACAATTTTGTGCGATGTTTAAAAAATTCAAAGCTTGTTTGACAATCAAAATTTAAATTTACTCTACGCGCGTTCAGACAGCACTGCAGCCAAGTCTTTGTCCTGTCCTGTTACATTGACATCACATCTGACATCTAACATTTTATTCAGTAATTATAAAAATCGTTTCCGTCATCCATTTAACAGTTACGTACCCATAATGAGTGTTTTGTTTTACACATCACAGTAACAGTTTCCAACCTGGAAATAAAGTATTTTCACATACTTTATTTGTATGCAAAAGTATAAAGTATAAATACCAAAAATAAAGTAGGATACGTTATTATAAAGTATGGTTGGCAACCCTACTTTTCACCCTTATGGCTTAAGCAATAAGGTTTAATAGTGGTTGACCGCCAGCGTCCGCGATGGTACATAATGCTTTGGTTTGGGTATTGACACCCTAGCCTTTGAAGCCTCGTCTTTCATGGTGCTACAGAGACCATTGCATATCAAGGAGTAGACCAAGGCATTGGACTAGTGGAGAGACTGGTGATATTTGTCTATGGAAGGGGCATATTTTAACTACGTCGCCGGCGTCGCGGCATGTTGATTCAGGTCGAGTTTCACCGATCTGTTGGTGGGGTTCAACCATCGATCAAGTGATCGATGGGTTCAACTGTTTTCTCGGCTATTTTCTATATTGTTGCTCCGCTGTGTTATATATATTGCTGTAATTCATTGTCTTCGACTGAGGTCTCGCTACTATCTGTCTCTGGTTTTTCTGTTAATTTCACCAGCCGCTTGCATGATTTTATTTCTGCCTTCAGCCATGTCTATTCAAAACTGACACTGTTCTGAAACTGTTTTAGCTATCGTTCGAGTGTCAAATGTTGTCGTTGTATAGCGACAGAGCTTGCAACGTTTCTTCCACGTTTTTGCCGTGGTTTGGTTTGGGCTACAGGTACCTGAGGCGACCATTTGAATATCGAAATATCGAAAAATACAATGCACACTCACAAAAACTACTCTCTGTTCTGATTTAGTCACTAATTGTTTGAGGCACTTTTGAACTTAAAAACGAATTTGGAACACTAGCACTGGGAAACGGTTGAAAAACTGGGTGGTATGAATAGTTTACAAGTTAGGTACACAATTTAGCACAATCACTTATCAAATTAAACTAGTAGGGAAAGCTGGCAGGCGAGTTCTGTAGACATCTCGACAGACACGTTATAAACCCAATATATTATTTACCTGGTAAATATCCGATTTTTGTCATGGGAACAACTACAAGCCCGTTTGAAAAAAGCTTTTGTTTGTTTGTACACCCTGTATCTCAAACTTAAGAGTTTCGGAGTCATCTTTTGCTGCGCTGCTGGTGCAGTTTTGCGCACGTTTATCCAAACTTGTCTTAACTACCAGGTATTAGAGAATTTATTTAACGCAATTTTGAGATTTCGGTACAATGTTCATATTTATATTCATTTAATTGCGTTCCATAAGGTATAAATGTTACAATAATAACAAGCATTGAATGACTACGTATTAAATGAAAAAACCGTAACAAAAACAGCTTTACAGAATTATAATTTATTTATTATAATTACCTATGTAAAGTCATATTTAAATACGGTTGCGAATCAACACACAACATAACACTGACCTGTAAATTGCAAAAAACGTGTGAATAATTTAATTTCGCGTGCTACCTTAACGCTTACCTACTAAAAACTACTCTGATTTTAGTGGAATACTTATAAAATCATTATTATACCAGCCGTATTAGGGGCCATTCATAAAGTATGACACACAAATTTTATGGTTTTTTGTCCCCCCCCCCCCCCGTTTACATTTAGAACTGCTCAATTAAATTTAACCAGCAGTTTTTTATTTATTTTTGTCTAAAAAAAAATATGTAATCTTTAACAAAATTAACATAAAGTCAAATATTTTAGATAGATCGAAGAAGCCTTTTAAATAAATATAGATCGAGTAAGTAATATTGAAAGTTTTTGGTTTACATTTATAATTCGAGTTCTACTATTTTAGATTTTAACATGTAACGTCAAAAAGCTTTTGACACCACCCCGCCTGTCCCTTTGTCCGTTGTCTGTCACACAAAATCACATTTCGTTGACCCCCGACCCCTTAACGTGTAACGTAACTTATGGATGGCCGGCCCCTTATCCCACAGCATGTTCGAAAAAAAATTCTGATCAACAACGTAAAATCAAGGAATATTGCTTACTGTCAAAATGAAATCACGCAATTACACCTCTACTTATATAAAATTCATAGGCCTATATAACCTACCTATGATTATTGCTATACAGGACGATTAAGAATGATATAAACTCGTAAATATAACCCTGATCGCTTGACGACAGTAATTGTAAGTAGGTAAACGACGAATCGGGCGAGCAGCCTGGCGTCTGTGAGGTGACGTCATTATGTATTTATCATACATATTCAACTAGGTACCTATATTATCTATGATTACGTACTATCGACCCGGCACTACTTCGCACGATTTTTGCAACTAGACAAATCTCTGAGATTCCTTTATTATTAGTTATTAAAGGAATCTCAAAGATTAATAAGTATATAAGTTAATATGTAAGTTTAATATTAATGTTAAGATTTATGCTGAAAACGGCCAATTTATTTCCCTAAAAAAGAATACAATATTCAGTCCTATGAAGAAATACATAAAAAGCAAAATACAAAAAACTTAAAACCAAACTTCATCAAAATCCGCGGCGGGCGTGGCGGGCGGCGGTGGCGTCACACAGCCAGACACTAAAAGTGATGTTAGTGTATAATATGTATAGAAATACATACATGGAGGCTAGTGTACCTAATACGGGCTAATGGAATGTATATAGCATTTTTGTCTGGAGCGCCCAGACAAAATCGATTCTAACCCAGACGTAGGGGTGGCTGATCTAATAGATTTCAGAAGTAACGCCAAATTAAATCATCTTACATTTTACTAGTGTTCGATTGAAAATAGATTTCCAGTCGAAAACGAAAGAGAAGTTTCGGCTTTAGTCTTATTTTCGGCAAAAAACGAAAACGAAAATGATTTCATACTATCATTTCCGCTGTGTGCATTACAACATAACCTTGTATTACAACTTCAAAACAAAATCGCGTGCGTTTATGTCAGCCGAGTGAAACCACGAGCGGATTCAATTCACTCCGAAGTTAGCCGAACGTCACCTGATATTGCCGAGCTTTACGAAGTAGGCCGGATGACGCGCTACAATTCACCAACTTCTGATTTTCGACTTGGCCGAAAATTACGAAGAAACCGAAAACGAAGCTTCGGTTGGTCACTAATTCTATCAAACAAAGACAAAGAAAAGGTTGGTAATCTAATAGATTTTAAAAGTAATGCTAAATGAAATCACCTGACATTGTACCTGTGTGATATCTATTCCTGTAAAGTTATAAAGCCTCAAAAGTTTGTTTTATGAGTGAAAATTATCGAAATATTTCTAAATAACCAGTTACGTACAGTATGCAGATAAGTAAATTTGTTTTTAATCATATTTATAATGACGGCTGATAAAAATAACAGCGCAGCACCACTATATAGTTTTTTTTTAACCTTTAACCTGACGAAACGTATTTATATAGGTACTTACACAGTCGCAATGTGATAAACTTGGTAGGAAAAGTTAAAGAACCAAGTATATTTAAATACTTATCTTCCTGTATCTTAAATTTACATTAAACTACAGTAAAACTTATTAGTTACACGCGCCATTTTTTTTTGAACCGTCTGCGTTTTTACATTGTCATTTCAAACGCTAAGCTTACACAGTGGTCTTTTTTTTTTCTACAGCTTGGGCAAAAACAAAAGAACCTTTGCAAACAAAAGACTTGTCATTGATCAAAATGATAAATGCATAACTGACATAGCTACGAATTTATTTCATTGTGTGAATACTTACTGTAGGTATGTGATTTATTTGTTAAGCTATAATAGTCTGGCTAGAGTGTTGGAAATAATATTTACTTTTGCTAGTTCTGTCAGACGGGCCAGTATGTAAGTTTACGAAGCAAAGGTTTATCATAGTTTACATGGTAGATACCAGCCGAACTATTCCGTCAAAATCTGATTATAAAATTTTTGTTGAAGTCAGATTGAAGTCAGCTGTCACTAATGTCAATCCGTAGCATCAGGTGGAATGTTAGGTCACTTCACCTAAGTATTCACGGTGTGATTTAGAGAATCAACTGGCTGTCTCTAATAACATTTTATTATAGAGAAAACTGTCTAGATATACGGCTACTTTCATAAGTTTTATTCTGATTCACGCAAAACTGATCATGCAAACGTGCCCCAAAATTGACCAACTACCGCTCCCGTTTTTTTTTTCAATAACCTTGACCCTGCACAGTTTACACGCGCCGACCGCGACGGCGCCGGCGCGGCGTTGTGACGGCGTCGCACACTGTTATATTTACTGATGTTGTCGGACAAAAGAAAAAAGTTTCGATATTCTGGTACACACGGCTACACATCAAGCTATACATTTCCAGTTTACGCTGATCTCGCACTGTACGGAAATCCTATACAATTCGAGATCAGCTTATACTGGAAATGTATAGCTTAATGTGTAGCCGTGTGTACATGCTGTTCTTTTTTAAATGTAGGCATTTTTGTTTTCATTCTGCAAAATTTTTGATTCAACTAAGTATAAAACTGTTAGTTCCATAATATTTGCAAAAATGCATTTTTTTTTGGTAATTTACGTGCATTGGAGTGCAATGCGTAATTACTCATTACTACGTAGGCAAAGTGTTTATTTAACAGTGAACTGATAATGTGTACTGTATTGTTTACCTATGAAAATGACTTCAAGTTTAAGTAGGTACTTACTTATCAAACACACGTATCAGGAAACAACACCCTAATTACATAATAATACATTATCAATCATAATCATTATGAAGGACCAATCCATTGCCCCATATGTTCGAAAAAACGTCAATATCGCAAAGAATGTAAGATGTTGAACTGTCCAAATGAAAGCCATTCCTACCGTTAGTGTGTTACACAATTACCCCGCGGTTTATTAATGACGTAAATACTTATTCAGTTCAAGTTTAATTAAGTAATGACGTGTAATCTACATTTTTGTTTAATAGTTCTCTGACCGCTAGATAATTAAATGTAAATGTTTTGACGAACGTTACACGAATGATAAATTAAAAATAGAAATCACCGTCAAATACAAAATTGTTTAAGTAGGTACGTATAAAAATATCAGGTTAAAAGGCAGTAAAAATATAATGTTTCACTGCAATTTGTTTTGTTCGAATTCAGTAATGATTTACCAAGGTATACCATCGTTGGACCGTCTCCAGGTGAATCAAGAAAGCTTTGTATCCACCATCCCATACTGCAACACAATATCCCATGACTGACTGCACGAGCGCATAATCCATAGGAATTCAAAGTCGGCTACGTGTCTAAGCTTTTTAAATACCCAAATAAGTTTCCTTTTAGTTTACTTATTAAGTAGGTCCTCCATAATCTAAAAAACCAGCCCAGTACAAGTCGGACTCGCTCGCACACTGACGGACGGACGGATGAACGGATAGCGGAGGCTTAGTAATAGGGTCCCGTTGGTTACCTTTCAGATACGGAACCCTAAAAATGGCTTAGTGATAAAAGTAAAGAAAAAAATCTTTGGTACCAACTTAATATTCTAGTTGTAATTTTGTCTCGTTCAATTTGGGAATTGGCACACTGTGTTGTATTGAAACACGCGTATTCGATCGTGAAGTCGCTATAATTAATCACTGCATATTATAAAACAAAGACCCCCGCCCGCGTCTGTCTGCATGTTTGCCATAAACTCAAAAAGTACTGAACGGATTTTGATGCGGTTTCCACCAATAGACAGAGTGATTCATGAGGAAGGTTTAGGTGTATAATTTGTTAAAGTTTTGGTTAACACGGGCGAGTCCGCTAGCAAAAGCTAGTATTTCATAAGAAAAAACATTTTCGGTAATTACAGCGTGCTCAAATCCGAGATTTGCCGAAGTGCAATGAGGTCATATGATGCGCGGACCAGAATATGCGGTCTTCCATCAACATTTAATTATTATTCATGACTAGGTTTTGCCAGCGGCTTCGCCCGCGGGGAGGACGGAAATTATCTCACGGGAACGTACTTCCAGAATTAAAAGTATCCCATGTATTAATCCAGGTTATAAACTATCTGTGTGCCAAATTTCATGCAAATCCATTCAGCTGTTTTAGCATGATTGAGTAACAAAAATCCAAACATCTAAATGTCCAAACATACTAACCTTTACTTTTATACGATTATTCATGATTTTACACAAGATCATAATTACAATGAGATGAGAACAAAGACGTCATTAACTCAAAACTAAACTTTTCTGTTTTCTACGCCGCAAAATTTTTGAGTCACGGACATTTATGATACTGTGAATGTAGTTTGTCCAACAATAGGTAATTATGTAATTAAGATCATCATTTGATCCTACATTTTAGTTCCAAGTAGGTTGGGTAGTAAGAAAATTTAAAATGAACAAAAGTAAAAATACAAAATATGACACAAATTTTGACATAGATAAACCTGTCCTTATTATATTTTTTTTTATTCCTTACTAGCAAACTATAAGTTGTATCCTACCGATAAGTAGCAACAAAAAAATGTTTTAATTTGAAAATAATGCAATTTTTTTCTTCTTATTTTATTAACAGTGAAACATCAAGCTATGTCAAAGTTGGAGTAGTAATAAAAAAATATTTTACCGGCGTGCGATTATTCAAAAAGCACAAAATGGCGGATAACTGCCATTTCCGTTTTAAGAAAGTAAAATGGCTGCGTGCGTGCGTCGCCCAAAAATTAGGATGCGCAGGGCATAATATCAATCCGCTTTTAAATATTTAATTACGTGTAATATTTTACTGTAAGAATTACTACAAAACTAAATTAATATAAAAAAAAGATAGAAAGATAATGATTTAGAAAAAAAGAGTTCAGAAAAAAAAAAACCACTGGTACTCACTTTTTTGCCGGTTGTAGGACAAACAGTCACTATCTATTTATTTATTTAAAAATTTAAATGCAATTATTCGAAATAATCGCAAGCCGGCGACTGTCTCAGGGACGCTCTCGGAACAAACTGGCGGCGTCACACTCACTACAGTACAGACTAGAGCTTGGCTTGGCGCGTCGTGATCCGACAAAAAAAAATGGTCACTTGTTGTTATTGTACACATCTATAACAAAGAGGAATTTTGCCGGCAAACGACTGCAGATCCAAATTGAAGTGATAAGTAAGTATGTATAAGAAATTATCCTGTATTTAGACGTCATAGGTACTTATACTGCTGTGAATTACCGAAATTAAACCGTTAAATTAGGTAATAAGTTTTCCTTAAAAACTTTTTTTTTTAAACATTCGACTTCCAAAAAAACAGTAAAAAGTGAAAAATAACTTAAATTTCGGAAGGCGGTGACAAAAAATTAAAATACATATTCAAAGTCACCGCCTTCCGAAATTAAAGTTATTTTTCACTTTTAGTGTTTTTTTTTTGAAGGCGGTTGTTTTTTTTTAAGTTTTTATTTTTCACTTTTCAGTGGTTCACATGTGCTTACCCCTTCACAGCGTACCGGCGTGATGATATGTTATGAACTGGTGTAAACAATAGACAGACATGAGATTTCAGCAATTCCAGTCCATTTGCTATCATTTATTGAGGAGTTCCGTTGCCTATCTCCGAAGTTCGTCATCAGATCTTCACCAAATTGAAATAGGACCACTCTGGGAAAGTACTCTTCCAAAACTACCCAAATCGCTTCAAGTGTGCCTATAAAATTTGAAGAGTTCTATCTATTTCTCCAGGATCCCACTATCAGATCCTGACTTGATGATCATGGGACCACTTGGTAACTATACCCTTTCAAACAAAAAAATATAATCCAAATCGGTCCAGCCATCTTCGAGTAATCGGGAATATCGGGAAATCGGGAACATATATAAAAAAAAAAAGTTTCCGACGAATTGAGAGTAGTAGTAGAAACTACAGTTTTAGACAATTTTAACATTAAAAAATGTTTAAAAAAGGTAGTACCAAATTAATGATATTCTTATTATGCGCTAACAATTTCAATAAAAGTTTTCTTAAAAGACATAGCTTCAAAAACACTTTTTTTTAAGTATCTACTCATCCTACCCAACTAATAAAAAAACAGTTTACCTGCATTTCATCAACATCATCATATCAGCCGAAAGACGTCCACTGCTGGACATAAGCCTCCCCCAAAAGGGATTTGCCATAATCGCCACGCTTGGCAGGCGAGTTGGCGATCGCAGTATGGTGGTAAAATGCATAGCCTTAGTCGCCTTCTACGACACCCACGGGAAGAAATGGAATGGTGCTATTCTTTTAGGTCCGGCATCACACGGATAAGACTAAAGTCACTATATTTTTTTGAATATATTTTCATAATAGTAAATACATACAAAACACAATTTTCATCTATGTTATCACAATATATTATGTATACACTAACTGAGACTTTATTTATTTGACAATGAGTCTACAAGCTACGGCTACAAGGTCATACATATTTTAGATTGTCAACAGCAAAGTCAATGAATTAATGTAGGTAAATGAACGTGTGTTAATTTGACTTTGTGTATCTGTACCAGACTGTCGTTGACTTAAGATAGATAAAAGAAAAAAAAGAGAAGCTGTACGGAAAGTAGTGAGCGCAGTCTGTTGTGTCCAGTGGCGGATTTACCAGCAGGCGCAAATTTTAGGGTGGCGGCAAATTTGGCTCATTTTTTGCCTTATGGAAAAAAAAAACATTATTGTTTATGCGGAGAAAAAAGTCTCGAAAATTTAACAAAATTACAATATTTTGTTACCTACCTATTATACATACAGTAGGTATCGGTATATCGTATACTCCAATGTCTGTATACAAGGTGTAATTTTAATCTCCGTTAACCTCATAAGTGGTCATTGTACTCATTATTATGAACAACTTTTAGTATGGGCCCAAACCTGAAATCGCGAAAATAAAATCAGCTGTTCCGTACATTTATGTTCGCATAATTTGGCAAAGGGCTGATTGTACGCACGGCTACACATCAAGCTATACATTTCCAGTATAAGCTTATCTCGCATTGTATAAGATTTCCGTACAAAGCGAGAGCAGCGTAAACTGGAAATGTTTAGCTTGATGTGTAGCCGTGTATACATACCGAATTTAAAGAAAAAGAAACAAAGCAAAACCGGCCAATGATGAACCCATCATTGGCCGGTTTTGCTTTGTTTCTTTTTATATTGCTAATTTTCCGTTCCAGGGGGCCTACTCCCCAAGCACGAAGTCTGTTGTTTCGGTCGAAGTAACGAGCGTTTCCAACTACGTATCACTTACGTACAGAAGAATAGTTTGGAGCCCGAACTAAAAATGAATGACAGTACGATTTGACAGATATGTTTCCGATATGTTTTTGCCCGTCCAAAAAAGTTAGTTAATTGGCTGTAGGATTCACTAAGAAGTTTCGAACTACTTTCGGACGGAGCTCGTATCTTCGTTGACGGAGTTAGAGAGCCCCCTGATTTTACCGACGGCAATTTTGTTTCTGCTGTTGTAAGTAACTAAAAATAATCCATATCTCAAAAAAAAACGACATCTTTCTTCTTCTGCAGAATTTTCCACCGTGTTGTTGATTTTGGAAGCAACTTTCAGCAACCATTGGCTGGAATAATAAATTGATATACAAATTAACATCATCATCTTTTTTTAATCATGGGATCCAACAATATCATACATATATGCCATGTTTTTTTCATCCCACCAAAGTAACATTTTTGTGATAAACAAAATGTTACTTTTTGTGATATCACTACTTCATTGTTTAGCGGTTTATATCGTAAACTTTTCTTCCCGATGTATGTAACAATAGTCTCCGTGCAAAATGGCAGCGTCACAGACAGTCAGAGAGACCGGCAGGATGACTTTTTAGAGGTTTAATTAAAGTAAGTGCATTTTCAAAAACGCAAGTCAGGCATTCAGAGGGGCGTCTGTTGCAATATTTAACCTTAGGCAGGAGCTCAGACTATTTTTAACAAACTTCAGAACTAGAAGGTCCTCAATTAGATGGTATTTTAGTATTTTTGTTTAGTTTATTCTTTACGCTGACATGCAAAATGCAAAAAACGTTTGAAAATTTGAATTTCGCGGACTATGGCAGCATTTTAAACATTAGGGCATGCTCCCACTAACGGCACGGCACGGCAAGAGCTTTTCATGCGACGAATAGGAATATAACTTAAATCTAAGACAATAAAATTCAAATTTAAATGATGATTCCTAAGGAAGTCGCGGCATGCCTAAGGATACTGAGGCATCGTAGCCGTTGAAATTTTAATTTTACCGTCATACTATTAAGTTTTATTTCAATTCGTAGCTTAAAAATCCCTTGCCGTGCCGTGCCGTTAGTGGGTGCTGGCCCTAAGAAGGGTAAGGTCATTTACAGCCTTCTGTAAACGACCTTAACATTCTTATGCTTAGAATAATCTATACGCTCTTGCTCGATCTCGCTCTTAGAGCAAGCCCAGAAAATGCATATTGACCCTTGTGAATACCTAGGCATTTTCTGGCCTTGCTCTTGCCTAAAGCAAATGGAAGTGGTAAAGAGCGGGCGTTTTGGGGGACTGTCTTATTTAATTTTGACGTTCAAAAGTACTGACTCTCAGAGTAGTTTGAATAAATGACTTAATTTTTTTTTTGCTCGTTCCATTCATAGAACTCAGCCAACACGTTTCGCCTGGCGGGATCAAGGTCATGAGCTGGCCCATTTAGCAATAAAAAAACGTAGGTATAAACAGATAACTGAATACTTCGCTAATCACCCACTTATATCGTTAATTTGGCAAAATATGTTTATTGTAAACACAGCCGCTGCGGTCATCTCAAACATGCTGATAACCTCTTATCAGATGAAAACTAATATTTAGGTATGCCAGCGGTTATTTATACAGCGGTAATTATCACTTTACTTACACTGTTCCAACATTTATAATTTTTATCAAGGAAAACACAATTTGCTGTCTGCCGCTAAAGTCCCGGGCGGCCGATACAATAAAAAATAAATCGTGCCTCATTAGCAGGTGTTGACAGTTTAAAGGTGGGTAGGATGGTAATCTTAGTTTTTCCTACCTTTTTCCCTGAGTAAACACAATGGCGTACTGTGTTTTGCAGTTATACGTGGATAGGTACTATCGTGGACATCCTTAACTATACACCTTAAGTACTATTTTTGCTTGCAGCGCTCGGCCGCTAGGCGGTAGGGTGCGGTTAACAGATGTGGTCATCGTGTTCACGGGATTGTGTTTTCAAACTGTATAGATATGGATTTCTTCCAAAGTACATACTTATGAAACAATGGTTGTAGCAGAACAGTGGTGGCCTGGTGGTAACGGCCGCGACGTACGCGTTGTAGATTCAAGTCCCAACAGTCTTACTTAGTGTAAATTATTTCATCACCAAAGCTCTCAAAACGGTGAAGGAAAATATCGTGATGAAAACGGCATGTCCTAGAACCAAAAATTCAGACTTTTAGAGAGGAGGCCTGTGTCCCAGCAGTGGGTAGACATTATAGGATGATTATGCTACAGGAAAATCTAATAATACTTTTCCTGATCTCACGATTACACCAGCCCAGCTCTTGCGATATAAGATATAACCAATAGATCGTTTCAGTATCTACAGGATGAACAACAGAAAATCCTATTGCTATCCTTAAGCACTAAAGATAACAGCTGGTATAGAATCACTATACATAGTTTCAGGTCAAAATAAAATACTCTAAGAATTGATACTAAATTTTCGGTTTCATGTTTCTTAAATTCAAATCATAACAAACGTGTCACCACACTACGTAGATGAATAACTTTCCACGTTACTTGCCAATATCACGATAAATCTCTTCCGAGTGATGTGTTCATTTCAATTTGAAAAGCTCAGTTTCTGGTATCAATGTACCTACTAAAAATTCTCATAAATTCCGAACACGTAGAGGTAGGATTAAAAACCCTTTCAATATCGTTTGATATCATCCAAAGAAGTCGTGCCCTTGGTATTTATATGTCACCGAAAAATTGTAAATACCGTTAGATTATAATCTATCTGGCGAGATTGTAAACTGTCGAAAGATTGTGAACCGTAACTACTGCTTACCGCATTATTTTTCGATCTATCGAAGTGAAACCGTCAAATTGTGAACTGATATCAAGACGGATAGTACCTTGCGCTATTACGAAATAGTCAAGAAACTGCCATCAACTTGGAAGTAGCGCTCTCTCGGCTCGCACGCGGTTGATCGCAATTCTAACCTAACCTAACCTATTCGGTCGGTAAGCAGTATGGTGCAGTTCACAGTATCGACAGCTTACAATCTGGCGAGATAGATTATAATCTAACGGTATTTACAATTTTGCGGTGACATAAATACCCTTTCCGTTACACGTTGTATATATATACGTGAAGCAAAAAGTTTGTACGGACGGAGGAGTATGAAATTTGGCACATATAAAGGTTATATGGAGAAGGAGTGCAGAAAACTAATATTTTATACTAGCTTTTGGCAGCGGCTCCGCCCGCGTGTAGTCGTAAATTATTCCACAGGCACGTACTACCAGGATAAAATGTATCCTATATGTTAATCCAGGTTGTAAACTATTTGTGTGCCAAATTTCATACTCCTCCGTCCGTACCTATACAACGTGTAACGGAAAGGGTATTTATGTCACCGCAAAATTGTAAATACCGTTAGATTATAATCTATCTCGCGAGATTGTAAACTGTCGAAAGATTGTGAACCGTAACATACTGCTTACAATTTAACGCATTATTTTTCGATAGATTATAATCTATCGAAGTGAAACCGTCAAATTGTGAACTGGGCCTCAAGTCTGCTATTACAGTAGTGTCAGAATGGTCTATCATTGATTTCATAATTGTTGATTTTGACAAGTTTGGTAATCTACTAATATAATGGCGTCATTATGACTTTCCCATGGTCAGCCACTGACACTCCATTGTTCCATCCTATATGTTAATCCAGGTTGTAAACTATTTGTGTGCCAAATTTCATCCAAATCCGTTAAGCCGTTTTTGCGTGAAAGAGTGACAAACATCCATGCATCCATACTTACAAACTTTCGCGTTTATAATATTAGTAGGATAGAATGCATTAGACATAGAATAAGTTAATTAAAAAATACGGTCGAATTTCGACCCCTTGGCCTCTAGTAATATAAATTACAATAACATTCAATGTCATTCTAAATCCTAGATTGACGTAGATAAGAGCAAAAAATGTAGACGCTAGAAGTGCCTCCACCTAGGTATTCCTAGCTAAAGAACTGGTCATGCCAGTTTTCATTTTCCTTATAATATAATCAGTGGCTAAGTGAGTAACCAGGCATGTTTCCTCTCAAGATATAGGTTATGTAATTTTATATACAACATGTAACATGTTATAATTAACGCAAGACCTCATCCATTTAATACCTTTAAACGAGCAATTCTTGTACTTATATAATCTGAATCTCGGAAACGGCTCCAACGATTTTCATGAAATTTAGTATGCAGGGGGTTCGGGGGCGATTAATCGATGTAGCTAGGTTTCAGCTTTAGAAATGAAGAAAAAAATTCATATTCGCTGTGGTGTGGTTACATTTTAGGGTTACGTGAATGATTAGGGTGTCAAAAGACGCGTAAATAAGGGATATGAGGGTGTTTTAGGGGGTTTAAAACGGGGACTTTTAAACATGTTTAGAAATATATATTTTAAACTTTAATTATTTTTTATCTAAAACTGACTCAATACCTATCTGGCGCATATTTTAATTTTATTTTTTGGAAACGTTCGCGATGTGATTTTTTTTTAAATCGGCCGTTTCACTATTTTACTCATTCCATAAAATGTGAATTTACTTGTAGAAAAGTACTAATAACAGTTCATAATTACTAAAAACATTAATGAATTTGGAGATCCAATTTTTTTTTAAAGTTAATTAAATAGATGATTTTACTCATTTGTTCTGTAGAATGTTTGAGGTTTCAGTTGGGTAAGTTGGTACTAGTGTTTTTATAAACAAATGCTCATTAAAATAAATAATGTTGTGGCTATTATTAGAGTTAGACGCACCCCGACTCTGACTGGTTAGGTTCAATGAGGATGAAAAGACGGATCAATACTTCGATTGATGAAGACACTACCCATACAATTTTGTAATGTGCCCTTATCACGAATCAACAGACCTATCTGTCGAAAGTAGCCAAGTCCACTCAAATATTTATTATTTTTTGTGGTAACGAAGCCCGTGACTAGATACAATATATTTAGCACTAGTCATTTCCGCTATTTCATGCGGTGTTGGGTGGATGGCAGAATGTCCATTTTAACTGTTCATAATTCCTTAATGTTTTAAACAAGCAAGTGGTCCTGGATATCCCATATGTAACAAGCCCTTAGCAGTTGTCTTGGAAAGACAGTTCGACCAATATACTTACTTACTGGTGCTTTAGAATTAAGGATTCCTGATGGAATTTGCTCTAAATTTAATATTAAGCTGAACTGATGTCCTAGGACTACCGGTTCTTCGACTTTATCATCGTTGATGCCATGTTTCACTCCACTCCTCACCGCAGGTCTCCTACAGTTTGAGCTCATCTTAGCGTGTCGATGGCAATCTATTTACAGTCAGCTCAGAATTTGGCTACGAGCTTGGCACTTTTAGTAGCGTCTATCTACTCCTGTAGCGTGCAGACAACAGGGCACGCTGGACACGATATTAAGGGAGGGAGTCATCTGTGAAACTCCACCTGAGCAGGTTTTCTTTACTTCGGCCCACTTGAGACCGGAGTCTATTTAAAGACTTCCAGGTAAGCCAAGGCAACTCATATCCAGATGCGATATTTTCAGCAGGTGGAACGAATGTGTTTTGGTAGGGAATCACTATCTCGCCACAGCTTAAGCCTTTCCTTAGACCGTTGTCTGTTTGTCTTCTGTCCTGATCAGTGGTAATTGCGTTTAGTTCTGGGGCTAGGTTCTACGTGGCTTCAAGTTACGCCTCAACAGACTTCACTGTCTGCAGCACTGCCATAAAGCCTGGCCAAACTAACCAGGTACGATTTCTTGTATCTGCTAACGTAGGTTTTAAGTTCACTGACGTTTCGTCTCCATCTCAACCTTGTAGGAGCAAGCTTTTAGCCGTGAGGTATATCAGTTATTTAAAGAATGCGTGTTTTTATCATAAAGAACGCCCACATCACCACGTGTATGATATCAGTTAAAAATCATGTTTAAATACGTCCTGAATACTGACACAGACACGTATTTACATAATATGATACGTTTACCGGTAAGTACCTACAAAGGTGTTTTTTTTTTCATGTATGGATAATATGGGTAACTGTACAAATTGGTGTAACAAAGTTTTTGTTGACCGGTGTAATCAGATACCAACTTGAATATTTGAGTATTAAACGCTGTAGAAGTAGTTTTTTTTTTTCAAAGGCCCTAGTGTGAGTTTCATTTAAGGCGGAGATTTCTGGAAAACGCTCAAAAAGGTGGTTTTTAAAGCTGTGTATCTCTTTGACCGTAAATAATTTTGAAAGCAAAACAATATATGATATATTCCAGTCTTTTTTGCATACAGTGATGGAACCCAAAACATAATTAAACATACTTTAATGCATCAAAAAAATCATCAAATTCACCTCTTAATTATCTTTAAATCAGTTTATCTCTTCAATAACAGTTATAAACATAATTAAAAATATACCATAAAATTCCAAATGCCAAAGTGCATCCAGTGATCGATTATTTATTAGATAAATAGTTAACATCTAATTTTATACGATTTTATTTGCATTTTTACGACATACGCTTGCACATTTGTTGTTCGAATTTGTTACAACAGATTTTTAAAGTTACCAGGGCCTTAACCATCTCGATCAAACGCAATGAGCGCGTTCGGCGCTCTGATTGGCCCTGGATTGTTGAAGGACCAATCGGAACGCCGAACGCGCTCACTGCGTTTGATCGAGATGGTTAAATGAAACTCACACTAAGGCCTCTGTTAAAAAATCAGGCTCCCACTGCCGGGGACACAAGCCTCCTCTTTGTGAGAGGGAGTTGGCGGAAATCCACCAAGCGTGACCAGCGCGGGTTGGTAGATATCACATGTCTTAATTTTTTTAGTTCTAGGACATGCATAGTTTCCTCACGATGTTTTTCTTCATCGTTTGAGAACAGTGGTGATGAAGTAAATTACACAAAGTGAAGTTTCAACAGTTTGGGTTTGAACCTACAACTCGTACGTAGAAGGTAGGAAACTTTTTTATCCTTTTTGCTACAAGAAAGAAGGATGAAGGTGCATCCACTTGGACTTGAATCCAATTCAAACATAACTGGGAAAAGGTTAAGCATATGATGATAGAAATGGATGTGTTAATTTGTAGTCAACTGATATCGAGGTAAGTACAGACTATCAAATGTAATAACCAACAAATCATGACGAGTCTAATTGTGTAGATATTAGAATTCACCAATAAACTAATCAAGACTTCACACCCTTAATGATTGAGGTGAGAACACGCTGATAAACAAGTGAGTTCGTAGATTCACTTGAGTGAGGTCCGAAGTGCTAAAGTGGATGCGACGGTCCAGTCGTTGAAGACAGCTTATAGGTATGACGTCAGCCTTTTAAATTATATTATTGACTGGCTGCTGCCTGGGACTTCGTCTATGATCCAGGATAAAAAGATAGATCGAGGATTTCATCCAAATCCGTTCAGCCGTATGAGCGCGAAAGTGTAACAAACAAACTCACTTGTTGAATATGTTGAGGAAAACGATTCAGTTTATTCTTTCACAAAGTTGCACAGTCGTAAACGTTTGACGTTCATTGGACTTTCTGCGTGATGTGAGTGTGACGTCTTTTCCGCTTTCTCCAAGTAAATGGACGCCCATGCTGAGACCTCCCTCACAAAAGTTACGCTATAAATAAAAAATTAAGACTTTTTTGGGTCAAGTCTTTAATTATGTACTTAACTCAATTAGATACAGAGAACATTAAGAGAATTATTCGTAGACACTGTTGAAGTGATAGCCAAATTACACCGGGTAATAATTTTTTTCGTATACCGCCAGTAGAACTTCGTATTTCGTATTCTGTTTAAATGATAAGAATATCCTTCGTGCATCAATATATCTTTACCGCGTTTTGACTTTAACATTACACAATCACTCATTTTTTAACAACAAGTCTAAACCTTTTCAATAACATGTTGATAATTGATTCCGGGCAGACATAAGAACGTAATGACGGACGTTGATAGGTAAAAAACTGAGGACTACCCACATTTTCACATCTAATTATTTTCGTAAGCGAACATGCTTCATTATCAAGTATGTATATCTATAATTACCATAGTAATACTAGCATGCATTGTGGATTTAATCTTGAATTATAAGCAGTTAAATGATAAACTAGCCGCAAATTATAAAATCCTTCGCAATGACGATGAGTGCATAGTTTAATTTTATGTGTTTGGTATTATATTGTATTATTGTTTTGTATCATTGATTGCATTTTGTGTGTTTTTTAAACAATATTCGGAAACAGGTCTACATGTCAATACCTATGTTTTATTCCCCAGGGGCAGACGATCAGTTGTGTCGGCGAATCGTTCGCCGGTGAAAGGTTCTTTCGATGAAATTTTCAAAAGTGAATCGTTCTGTCAGCGACTCGTTCGCCGTTGAAACGTTATATCGGTGAAATAGTCAAAAAGTGAATCGTTCTGTCGGTGCTCCGTTCAACGGCGAAACGAATGTCGGAGAAATGTTTCAGAATCGAAAAATCCTACATTTTTCTCTTTTTTTTATAACACAAGCAGCATATAACCAGCATATAACCTATATAATAATATAACCAGCCTATTACTGTCTCAACAGGCCTCTCCTTCAAGTCCTTCAACAGAGAAGAAGAGTATTGATAAACCACGATAGCTCAAAACGGTACCAATGGCGATTTCAGAATTATGGAAACTATTTATTTAGGTATTACTACTACTAATAGTTTGAATCAAATTTATCCCTCTCAATTGGATATAAAAATATCTTACATGTTTTCCCTTTCGTGCAACGAGCAGATAGATTCACAATAAAAATTTCAATTGATCCGCGGAGCAAAAACACGATAACCTAAATATAAAATTCAATTGGGAGTTAAAAACAATGTGCCTTTTATTAAGTTTGAAGGCTAAAAGTTTGCCCATGCCGAAAATGATGCCGAACAGGTTTCGAAGCTCGGCGACCTTGGAGATTCGAAGATGCGATGTTGCCAAACTTCTTCTAAAGTTTTATCCAAGAATAAAACATGCAGATATAATTTGTATGCTTCGTACGTATGTATCAACGAATTCTGAGTGTATCTACTGGTTGAATGCATCGTCAGCTGCTTACGTTATAAGATGAAATGATACTTATTACTTTTAGCGTTAGGTATAGTGTACTTGTGACGTATCAAAGCATTAATTATAGAGTGCATTTCGATGAATTACTTACAATGTTTGCTTTTGTGCACCATGTTGAATTATTAAACCGAGGCAAAAATTATTTTATCAGTGGTGGCTGGTGGAGTAACACTATGACAGATGGCATCTATGGATTAAAAGACAAGATATCGGTCGTCAAAGAGCGAGATGGGCGGACGACATTGTTACCATCGCGGGTAAAACAAGGATGAGGCTAGAGGAGCGTAGAAATTGGCACAAAAAAAGAGAGGGCTATGGGCATCAGTGGGTAAAGTCGTGCTGTAGGTGATAATGATGATGAAGATTATTTTAGGTAGGTGTTTGTGTGCTATAATAGGTGACGAAGTCAATAATGTTTGCAAAGTAAACTAGTGAGTTTTTTTTTTGGGTGGGAAATCATCAAATAACTTCTCCCGCTCTGGGTGGAGCAGGAGGGCGTGTCAAACTTTTACTGACTAAAACCCACCCGTGTTCCCTCAGTTGTCTGTGTGCCAGGGGCCGCGGTATCTCTTTCGAACAACCAGCACCCCTGGCAGGCATCGGCCCTTGCGGGCCCCATCAGTTGCTGCTGACATCTCTTTAAGGCGCGCGTGGAACACAACGCGCCGTCGACCCGGACTTGGTCCTTACCGGACAGCGAGTTATAACTCGCCGTCCGCAAGACCGTGCCTACGGTGGCCGGGAATCAGCCTGGGATTCCCGACGCCCAGGGCGTCTCCTGTGAAGGCCACGGCTGTGAGGGCGCATGTACTGCATCTCCATCACGTGTGCCGCCTCCCTCTTTGCGAGCATAACTGCTTTGCTGAAGGAGGCGACTGCTAGCCATGCACTCTCGCTCCGTACCATGGCCTGGACCAGGGTCGGACGCGAGAAACTAGTGGGTTTGAATGGGTTTTACGTATTATCCAAAATAAAAGTAGGTACCCAATTGGTAACTGGTAAAATATGTACAAATAAAAACTATGCAGATGTCAGAGATAAGCATACCTAGGTAGGTACCTACTGACGTAAATTTGAATACAAAATATCCTTAATTATTGTTGAACTGATGATGTTTTGTTGTTATATTTTCATTGTCGTTAGATTTTAGAGAAAACCCACAAAATTGAAAATCCCTAATTAAAACCAATAAATTAACAAGTATTATCCGTGTATACAGTACGCCCAATGTAACACGACTGGTGGCAGAAAAAGGAACTAAAATTCTAAGTACTGAATTTGACATCCAAGTGACATATTCCTTGACGAACAGTGCCACTATTGAAAATCAAAATATACTGGCCACTTTGTAGACGGTGTTGATAACCGGTTTATTTACCAATTGAAACAACATCAATGACCTTTACTTTAAAACATTTATTTTTAAACGAAGAAGCCATTAAATTCCTTATTGCTCCGGCTATATTATGTTTGTTATGTCTAAATGAATTCGCCTACGTTTTTGCGTGGGGATTAAACACAGGTATAAAAACTGTCTGTGTTTATTTAGAATCGTTATCAAGTATTTTTTAACAACAAATCCCACGTGTTGTTTTTTTAACAATATTAACCAATAAGAGTGCCATCTTAAGTTATTAGGTTTGCGCTATCGAATGGCATCAAAGTTAAATCGACAAAAAAACACGAAAGTGTGAAACAACTTTAAGGGGAATCTAATCGCGGGCTCGAACTCACTGATGGACTTGGCTAAAAAGCACGCTGTCTCACCAAGCATCGGTCCGACACAGGTAGTATCAGTGACGAGCAGTTAGACGCTAGTCTACACGCACAACGGTATTGAGATGCAGGATCATTATAGTAAAACAGGCGCGTACAAAATTAAGAAAAGTCCTTCGGAAGATCGGGTTTTTTGAAAAAACCGCTACATTAATCAATGACCAATAAAGTTTATTGAACTTTTCGATATTTGAGCTTTGTCGGTACCAACTTGGTTTTGGTGATTTTACACGTTTTTAATTACTTAAACACGCCCAAAGTTAGGTTAAATTAGCAAGAAAAACGAATCTTTGTTGGCTCCTAACTTTTTAATGGCTTTCTGTTTTAGTATTCTGTTTCCATACAGACATTTTTAATTTTTTATGTACATTGTCGAGCAGTGAAGTAACACACTCCCGAAGTTTGTATAGAAAAAATGTCGACTAGATTCACCTTAATATCGGACGTCGGTGTCATTGGATAGGTATGTATTTTAGTTCCTTGTCACCGACTTCCGAAATTAAATTAATTTTTCATTTTGTAGTGTTTTTTTCGGAAGCCAGTTGTTTTTTTTTTTATTTTTAATTTTACACTTTTTAGTAAGGGTAGTTACCTTACCCCACACCAATTCGTATACCACTATTTGTCATATAAACAACAGTGACATGAAGTAGTAGAATATCATCAAGATGCACAAAGTAGATTAAAAAACGTATTATCGAGGCTAACGCAAAAACTACCCAAGCAAAGTTAATATAATTTATATGGGAATACTGCTAAAGTATATCGTATCCATTAAAAAAATAATTTTCGAAATCCATCCGCAATTGCCGGAGATATCGAGGAAAATACACACAAAAAAACATGAGTACCTCCTCCTTTTTGAAGTCGGTTAATAAGCGAAAAAAAAACGCATTAGCAAAATGAAGACTAGCTTAATTTTGCTAATGCGTTAGAAAAATGTCAAAACACGAGTTTTTGGTATGAAATCAGAATAAGATATGGCGTTCAATATGGTCATACTATAAATAAATTATTTGTTAATTTCATCTTTGTTGTTTGCAGACACTTATCTCATCATGTAGGTATGTAGACTCGGAACAAATATCTAAAGGACATGTATCCATTTAAGCGAGCTGTGGTATTTGGTCGAATAACTGCCGATCTATTCTGGATACAATCTCACCGTGAAGGCTTAGGTGAAGTGAGCATATACCTGTCAATAGTGTCAACCCCTAATATCAGGTGGAATGACAGCTCACTTCAAGCTTACTTCACCTTGGTTTTGATGTTCAGATTTTTACAGAATATACCGGCTGTTGTACCATCTAAGAGTGCGGGACCACCAGTAATAAACACTCTTTCAGAATGGACGATGTTACACAATTTTAAAGATATTTAGGATCTTGGTATTTCGACATCTATATTATTATATTATATTTAAATACTAATTATAAAGCTGAAGAGTTTATTTGTTTGAAAGCGCTAATCTCTAGAACTACTAGTCGGATTTAAAAATTCTCTTGGCATTTGATAACCCAATTCTTGATAATGGCTATTGGCTAGATCACGCAAGGACCCCTAGGAACTGAGCCAAAAATAAAAAAGCAGAAACAGCGCTAAGTGAACACGAAGTATAGCCTGCGGCAGGCGATGTGTTGCGTGGAGGTAGGTAGGAGGAACAAGAAACATCACGCGGACAGAAGCTAGTTAATAAAACGAGTCGGACTTGCGCATGAAGGGTTCCGTACCATTATCCATAAAAACCGATTTAACAAAACTTAACATTGGAGTTGAAAAATATGTTCTCCCTCCCACACATTCCAACTGCAAATGTAAGTTGGTACGCACAACATTGAGTGATTTACCGTGTTATTTTAATATCATGGACTTCTTATAGGTTTTTCCATAATCTATAAGTAGAAAACTAATTTCTGTATTTTATTTTTCTAAATTTTAGGTTCAGTAGTTTTGGATATAAGGGGAGGAATGGTAAATTTTCGTCTATTGTCTTGAATAACTTGGAAACCATTTATTTTAAAATTACAAAAAAAAATATTTGAGATCCTCACAACAAGCCCCTTCATTTGATTTGTCACACGATGCAGTTTGCAATTTTTTTTTTAAATTTTCCATCTTGCCCCCAAAAGTGACCCCCATATACAGATTTCGTCTATTCACGTCACACCTGTATTTGGGTCACAGAAATTGATATGTGTACCAAATTTCAACTTGATCGGTCTAGTAGATTCGGAGATAATTGACTATGACGGACGGACAGACGGACACATGAGTGATCCTATAAGGGTTCCGTTTTTTTATTCGGACGTACGGAACCCTAACAAACAATTTTCTCAATATTAATCCTCTTACAATAAGGGAAGCTAAAACTAAGTCATGGCTACTGTACTGGCACAAGCATACACTCGAACAGAATCAATTTTAATGTACTTATGGTACATTATTTTAAGTTCAACAAGATCAGACATCACCTAAGTACACACCTCCATTCACAACACCACATTTCACACATCATCAAATTTTTATTTCTCTACTATTTTAATCGTATTTATAATTTTAACTTATTTTATTAATTAAAGTAACTATTATTTTGCTCATTGTATCAAATGGCTCAAAACGACCATGGTCATACCATCTGTTTGGGTATCTTCTGGACAAAAAACGGGTGGTTTTGGACCTTCGTTATTTCTACCTGCGCGCACCCTAGTGCACACCCCAGTGCGCGCAGGTAGCCAGTATGAAGGACGCACCACAAAATTCAGACCATTAAGATTAACAGACTCACCAATTTGCTTTCGTGAAGATATTTGTTAAGCGCTCCTTAGGTGTAAGGTGGTTTAAATCAGGTTTTATTTAATTATTGACATTCAGTAATAAGTCTAAAGTCTATTATTTTTTTATTTAAACCCATATGGTCAGGTATAGGTTCAAATTTGTTTCAATATTGCAAACTTTGTAGTTCATCCAAATATCACTTCTTTAGAACACGAATAGCAATAATTCACTATTTACATTAGATGCACTAATGAATAATAAATACCATTTTGAAATCAGCTTTCAACATACATTATTTTTAAATTATTGGTCAGTTGTGTTTCGAAAGTTTTTTTTTAATGCAACGGACGATTAATCTTTTTAATATCAATGTTTTGAACAAGTTTTTCACTAGAATAATAATTGAAGTTATTTTTTTTTATAGCAGTGTATTAGCAGTCATTCTATTTATTACTTATCTATCAGTTTAGTTAACGAAAATTACTCTAACAATAAACAAACCGATGGAATTAATTAATTTGTGGTAGTGGTGTAAGGTAATAAATAACATGGATTATGGTAAAACAAAACATAAATTTGGTATGCACACAGAAAAAAAAAGAAGTACCTAGGTACTTCTTTTTTTTTCTGTGTGGCTTTTACTCTACCATGACCCATTTCAAAGTTATCCATGAATTACCGGACACCCTGTATATAATGTGTTTTTTTATATCAAATAACTCTAGGGTTTTATTCTATAAGGAAAAATTATACAAATTGTCCTAGAATATGTGGTCCAAAAATGTATAATTTCGAAGATACCATCAATCATAATTTCTTTTGCGACGTTGCAAAATTACTGTACATACAAAATATTAACACTTTGACTGTCCATGTGTGTAGGTATCTAAGTTAAATTGATAAATACGAGTAATCTTCATTCAAACCAATCATTCATATTTAAAGCTAAAAAAATGCGACGTTGACATATTTCACGTAAGGGTTGTTTTACATTAATAATCGTGATTTTGTCGAAATATTTTATACGAAAAATTATAACAGAAAAATATAATTGATAAATAATTCATATGCCAGTTGGTTCTTTGATATGGTCTCATTCGTACCGTAAAGCAGGGATGGCGAACCAATGGCACGCGTGCCTTTGGTGGCACGCAACGAAATAATTTGGGCACGGCAGCCTAAGTCACAGTAACAAACATAGAAATCCTAGCGTGATAAGTTCATCTCCTTTCTAAGTCCAGTGGTTACTTTCAGAAACCGTACCTATGTCACATGATTCCAGTTTGGCTTGCATTCTGCTAAAAGTTAATATACCTATGAACCTGATACCAGAAACCAAAAGTTTCACTAATTTGTTCTTTCGGATAAATAAGCTGGTGTGATGTTGATTACTGTATAAATAATAGTAGGTACAAGCCTATTTCTGTTTGCAAGTAAAGACTACCAATTATTGTGAGTAGTAGTCAATTGTCAAGATTGTTTGTTGGCACGTCATTGCCATATTAATTTTTTTTTTGGAAAAAATGCATCGCAGAGGTTCGCCATCCCTGCCCTAGAGTTATGGGATATGAAAAAGAACAACTAGTATTTCTATGACGTCAGAAGATTGATCCCCCTATGAAGACGCACTCGGGTTAATTCGCCAAAAGGGAGGAATGAGTATATTTGGACGAATGCCCGAATGTCTAAACAGTGCGATGACCTCTGCGGGCTATTGTTAAGGTCAAGGTGTCCAGTCTGGCCCATGGTGTACACGACTCACGCACAATATCTACCTACACTTATTTATAAGTTCTGACTACTTTCTGCCAGTAAATATTATGATCAAGTTAAAATGCACCGTGTTTCTGTTTCTTTCTGAACAAATGTAAAATGCTAGCTGTGGCTAACACAAAATAACTTAGTTTTCGGAAGTCGGTGACCAAAAACTAAAATAATTACGTTTATATTATGCAAAGACACTGACTTCCGAAATTACAGTTATTTTTCACTTTGCAGTGTTGTTTCGGAAGACGGATGATTTTTTTTTTTTTTGAAAAAGTTTTTAATTTTCACTGTTTAGTTACGAACTTATGACACATACCTAACCCACTCCAATTCGCATACTGCTACTTGCCATAGAAACAACAGTGACAGGAAGCAGCAGAATTATAATAAATGTAAATAAAAATTTGTGCTCAAGTTATAGTTACAGAGTAGTTTGGTGAATAAATGATAAAGTTTGAAATACATTAATAAAAGAGGAAATTATCGTATATATCGAAAATAAATTTGATTTTGTTACACTTTCGTAAAAAAACATTTTTACGATTTACTTTACTCCCTAAACCTATGGAGTATAGGTACCGAATAATTGCATTTACTGTCTAATCGGAATAGCATGTAGGGGCAAGGAAAGTGCTGAAATCATGAGGTCCCGGGTTCTAGTCCAAGAACTGAGGGGTAATTGTTTGACACACTAACAGTAGGAATGTCTTCTGGCCCCAGATCTGCAAGCTAATTAGCGTAACACACTAACAGTAGAAATCGCTTCTAGCCCCAGATCGGCGAGCTAATTAGCGTAACACACTAACAGTAGGAATGGCTTCTAGCCCCAGATCTGCGAGCTAATTAGCGCAACACACTAACAGTAGGAATGGCTTCTAGCCCCAGATCTGCGAGCTAATTAGCGCAACACACTAACAGTAGGAATGGCTTCTAGCCCCCCTTCTTGCATTGCTCGCAGAACAGATGGCCGATGGGGCCGAAAGGTTCTGGAGTGGCGACCGCGTACCGGAAAACTTAGAGTTAAGGCCCCCACAAGGAGGACCGATGACCTTGTGACGGCCGCAGGAATCCGCTGGATGCAATAAGTACAGAACCGGTCGAAGTGGAGGAGCTTGGGGGAGGCCTATGTCCAGCAGTGGACGTCTTTCGGCTGAAATGATGATAATGATGGCTTTCAGGACTTGCGCTTATTCTATGACACCTTATATAATGTACTTGTATCTGAAGTATTGGCGTCATCGTGATGAAGTTTGATACATCCCAACGGAAATTAGAGCAACAGGGAATAACAATGAGTCCTTATTATTCCTAAGTCTTCTTAATGACGACATTTCCTCGAGCAAGTATGCCAAAGCTATGCTTGTGGTTTTTCTAATTTATTGAACCATGAACTCCCAAAGTGAGTCATAACCTCTTTTTAATGAATAATTAAGAGGTTAAGGTAAAAAACCCTTTTCGATGAATAAGTCGTTGTTCATTAGTAAATAAATGCTTGTTAATACTATGACTGCCGTTTTGACACCATATTTATTCCGTAATTTTCAAGACTAGTATTTTTCGTTACTACAACAACAATCTTCTGACCTATTCTGTAAAAAAACTCACCGTGAAAACGTAGGTAAAGTGAGGATGAACTGCACTGTCAATAGTGTCAATCCCATAGGTATAAGAAAAATTTAAAATTCAAATAGTTTTATTTGTAGAACACAGGTAAAGTACATATGTCAATATTGTTAATAAGAATGAATGCTACATATGTACGTCTTGCCGAAGGAGATATGTATGTATATGTCTGTAGAGTAGACGTAAAATGGTCGTGAACCCGGTGTCTCCAGTTATGTAAGAACTGCATGTGTAGTAGTGGCGCGTGGTATGGCCACGCGCCAGACACGTGCAGTTCTTACATTTAGATATTCTTGTTTTTTTATATATATTTCTATGTTCAATGCTACGGGCATTAGGTGAAATGACAGCTTACTTCACCTAAGAATTCTCGATGAAATTTTTACCGAATAGTCCGGTTGCTGTCTAATCTTATGTTAGCTTTTGTAGATACTTAGGTACCTACCTAATTGTTGACCACTTCAAAAGCACTCATCAAAAAACAATATGAACTCATTGCACATAAACAGGATCAAACAGTATCCCTAGCGACGTAAACTTAGCCATATTTTAAGTTACCACAAATGGAAAGCAGGTATTTGTCCCCACTGTTTCCCCGATGCTAAAAGTCTGACACGCCCTCCTGCTCCACCCAGAGCGAGAGAAGTTATTTGATGATTTCCCACCCAAAACAAAAAAAAACCGAGGATCCAAGGTGTTGCCTTGCCAACGTGCATGCTGGGATCACTCGGTCGACTTCATGGCAAACTAGCCTTAAAAGGCAACCCAGAGAGAGGTGAAGACCTTTGTCCAGCATTACATAATTTATAGCTGGTATTTCTTGATATATTAAATTTATACTGTATGAGTGCCATGAGTTTATATTGTTTTTTGATGAGTGATTTTGAAGTGGAATTTATCTTGGTTAACCAATTAGGTAGGTACCTAAGTACCTACAATAGCATACATAGGATTTGTTAGCAACCGCTCTATTCTGTAAAAATATCATCAAGAATTCTTAGGTGAAGTAAGCTGTCAATTCACCTAATGTCCCTAGGCCATAGAAATATAAAAAAGCAAGGATTCAAAAATAAACGAACAGTATCTGTAGTAGTGGCCTGGTTAAGGGAAAACTGTAGACACCGGGTTCAGATTCATTTTACATCAACATTTTTTCTTTCTTTTAACTATGGGATTGACGCTATTGACAGTTTACTTCAAGCTTTGTTACCTAATAGAAAATAAAACAACATAGCAAAGTTAACGACACACCTTTACCAACGTTAAAAGTGCTTCTATTACTTAAACTCGGTTAAGAGCTATGTGACCAACAGTGATAATTGAGCTTAACATGAATGGTTTTTGGTAATTCTAATCGTAGCCAGGATAATCGGTGTTTCTAAATGTATTTGAGACTTAATGCGGGATTTTTTTGATGAAAATTTACTTCAATGGATAATTACTTATTCAAGAAACATATTTTTCTACCGCTGCGCGCTGTCATACGAGCGTGGAACTTACGTTCCTATGATCGAACGAATTGGGTTGCCACGGTTGGTCTATGGATGGGTGACTATCATTAGTACATACTAACACCCGTCCGTGCTTCGGAAGCCACGTTAAGCTGTTGGTACCGGTTGTCATTCGTAGATCTTTGATAGTCGTTCCGGGTCGTATTACCCAGTAACTGGGTTATGGAGGATAGATAGGCAGACGCCCTTTGCCCTTGAAATATTCGTATTCAGCTGCATCCGGTTAGACTGGAAGCTGACCCCAACGTAGTTAGCAACTGGGCAGATTTAACTACATATCCAGAAACAAAATAAAAAATGAACTTGACAAGTCTGTTTTCGTACTGTAGAAGGGGTCATTAAACTAAAAATAAACAAGATCCCACTTCAAACACATTACGGCTACCATCAATACATTTTTATAGCACCGACACGGCGGCGGTGAGTTTATGAATTCAGTGTGTTAGTATAGACTTAAAATGTAAAGCCTTGTACTGTTATCCTTTTCTGCTTAATTTACATACTAGCTTCTGTTTGCGACTTGTCTGCGTCAAATTTCTAACTCCCCGACCCATTGTCGCGTCGCATCAAATCGTCTGCCCGTGCGAGTACTTCGTATTTGTGACTTTTTTCTTTTTGTTCGGCTTCTAAGGGTCCTCGCGTGATGTTATATAGCCTATAGCCTTCTTTGATAAATGGGCTATCCAACACTAAAATATTTTTTTCAATTCGAACAAGTAGTTCCTGAGATTAGCTTGTTCAAAAAAAAAAAAAACTCTTAAGCATTATCATATTATTACTAGCCGACCCGTGCCCACTTCGTTGGGCGGTAAATATTTTTACTTGTGATGAAATTATGAGTGTGATTCGGTTAGTACTCAGTGCTATTCTATATATTATAAAACTAAAAAAAACAAATTTTTGTGACTTAAATATAAAAGTTAGTCATATGCTGTTGCTGAATTTTTTGTAGAAATTATCAAGCTCAACCACTTTTCTCTAAAACTCAACCATATTTATCTCTCATCGTTAAGGCAGCGTTCGTAAGAAACGTTTTGGTTCGACCGTTTTTTCTCCGACTTACTTTGCAATTCCGACTACCACGAAAAAGTCCTTTAATTTTTCGGGTTAATATATAGCTTATGATGACACTCACAAATAACGTGGCTTTGTATTAGTGAAAGAATTTTCGAAATCGGTTCAGTAGATCCAGAGATTACCCCCTAGAGCCTCACAAACTTTACCCCTTTATAATATTACATTATACAAAATAAATTAATATTACCTCTTTGTAATAATTATGTATAGATGTAGTACTTGATTTTGCCCGCGGCACCGCCCGCGTGGATATCTGTTATCGCGTAAAAAAGTAGCCTATGTCCTTTTTTATATCCCAGGCTATGCTTTGCCAAATTTCATGACGATCGGCTCAGCGACGTAGATTTGAAAGCGTAAAAGACAGACAGAGTTACTTTCGCAGTTATAATATTAGTAGGGATAATATTTTACATTATTGTCTTTATGTAAGATTTAGCCTATAATGTTCGCACTGCTGGGACGCAGGTCCTAGCAGTAATCCATCACGCGTGCCCAGTGCGGGTTTTTTTTTGTTTTTTGGGTGGGAAATCATCAAATACCTTCTCCCGCTCTGGGTGGAGCATGAGGGCGTGTCAGACTTTTACTGACTAAAACCCACCCGTGTTCCCTCAGTTGTCTGTGTGCCAGGGGCCGCGGTATCTCTTTCGGACAACCCGCACCCCTGGCATGGAGCGGGTTGGTAGATGTCACATGTCTTAAAAATTTTGGTTCTAGCACATGCTGGTTTCTAATTACCTATCTATACTTAATTACCTATCTATACCTAAATAGCATAAAACAAAGTCACTTTTCGTGTTTCTTTGTGTCAACACTTAGTTCTTCCAAACTAAACAATGGAATATATACTTAAAGCGGTTTTCAGCATCATCATCATCATCAACATATCAGCCGAAAGACGTCCACTGCTGGACATAAGCCCCCCCCAAAAGGGGGGCATTTGCCATAATCGCTACGCTTGGCAGACGGGTTGGCGATCGCAGTATGGTGGTAAAATGCATAGAGAACACTGCTGCCCATTCTCTAGTAAGTCCCTTAGTCGCTTTTTACGACACCCACGGGAAGAAATGGGATGATGCTATTCTTTTACGTCCGGCACCACACGGAACAAGTTTTCAGCATCATTTCAAGAATTTCTTCAGGAAGGTTTATGTGTAGAAAACATTAATATTTATCTTAGAATAGCATACGAATCTCGATGTTTCGCCATGTCGCCACATCAGGTAGATTGCACCCGTTATCAGCATGGGCGGGTTGCTGTAAGACTAGGTACGTAAAAATACCGTAATGGGATCTTATAGCTCGAGAATCCAATAGAGTGCATCCCAGCGCGTCGAAAAAACTCATCATTCAATTTTCATCTCTCGGCGCTTAGCAGTGCGTCGAAAATACAGTTTGTGAAGAAATCCCGTCGCGATATTTTTGCGTCCCAGGGATCGTGGACTTTGAAAACAATATTTTGAAGGGCACAGAGTTCAAGCTACTGATGGTCAGGGATCCTGAAGTGCCGCTTTCTGTATCTTTCGTTGAGTTAGTCACTGATCGTTATTCTGCCCTCGCATTCACTTTTTCTGCATCTTCCATATTTTCTACAATATTCTAACTCTGTGAATGATCATTCTAACTTTGCAATGTGGTAGATAGTAAGATGTTGAGAGTTGCCTAAATCCAAATTGGTATTTGCGTCATTATTTATCTCCTTAATTGGTTAATTGATGAAAATGATACCCAGTACCAACAAATTCATTAAAAAACCAACTAGTTTTGAGATTATAAATTGGTGTTTCATCTCAATTGGAACTACGATGCAATTGCTTTATAACACGCGTCTAGTATATTTTATTAGTACAGTAGAGGAAAACAAACGCAGTCATTGTTTTTCTAAAGCCAATAGATATTAATAAAAATGATGAACGTTTTAAGGATGCATTGGCGACTAATGTAAAGTTGATGATAAAGGGATGCGATTCAACGACATTCTACGCAGTAGACATTTACTAATTCTTTAATTCCCAGGAAGCGGATAAGAAAACAATACCAATTTGGCTCCTCAAAACAGCCAATGAATATGGGTCAGAGTGCAACGCAACATCGCACATCTGGTAATCTGCTTCAAGATGACCTCTTTAAAACAATTGACGGTTGGAAGAATTCGCTACAGAACACATGGACGTTTTATTTTATTTAAAATGTCTGAAAGGATAATCGACATCTGTACACTTAACTTCATATACTTAGTTAAATAATTAAGCTATACACACAATTTGAATTGCCACACCAAAACACACACAGACATACTAAACTGTCAACATGATATACAATACAGAGACAACAATACGACAATAAATGAAGAAGTAAGTTCAAAAACTAAAACCCGATTACTGAAAAATTCGCTCTAAAAAGTATGACACAAGAAAGTATTCTCATAGGAAAGCCGTGGTCGTATGCCATTGCCCTGAAGCTTATAATAGCTCACTACTGTTAGAATGTATTGATTTGTTTTGGAAAGCAAATAACAGGCTTTGACAGTCGTTACGGGTCGTCAGAAATCCGAAAGACTGACAGCTAATCTTACTAAGGGGTATCCTGTTACCCTAGTAGCGGTTTTAGGTTTGATGGCGCCCTAGGCCCAAGAGGATATGGATATATTTTCTTTCGTAACTTCAAGACTAAAAATAAAAAATACTTTTTAAAATATTTTTGTATCATATTTTGGATTTTAGTACTTTCCTGATTAATTATTTTAACAAAGAAATTCTACCCATGAAATGGTACTATGTTTAGAGTGTAAGAGCGCAAGAAAATAAACTTTAAAATTTGGTCTTACAGTTTACAGAAAACCCAATCGATTTTAAATTTTAATCGGCTTAAAAATTTTGGCGCCTAAGCCTAAATCCGCTACTGTATTATGTTATTAATTACCCCGTACCTGGATTGTGGAGGTAAGATAGTCGCTCCATGTCAAATACTACATCTCAAATGCATCTGGTTAGACTGGAAGCCGACCCCAACATAGTTGGGAAAAGGCTAGGCAGATGATGAACAGCCACAAAATAGGTTTGGAATACTACACACGGTTACACCCCAAACTATACATTTCTAGTTTACGCTAATCTAGCACTGTACGGAAATCCTATACAATGCGAGATCAGCTTATACTGGAAATGTATAGCTTGGTGTGTAGCCGTGTGTACCTGGAAAAAATATGTGCAAAATACACATATTGCACAAATAGGTACATTAGTTTCATTATAATGACTTGTAATAAAACATCTTACCTATCTTGTAACGCTGACCTGAGTTACAATATCGATCAAAATAACAAGTTTGTATTGGGTTTTCCGTTTTCTACATAAACACATGATAGCGTTATTCTATTCTATTTTTACACGCTTTATATTAGCTTCACTTGTATGTTTGTTTGTATGTTTGTTTGTAACCGACTCCTTAGGGCGCGATTTTGACCCTCTACAAACTGTCAGATTTCATTTAAACTTTGTAGACTTATCGAGGACCGATGACAATTCAAAAATTTAAAAAAAAGAAAAAAAAACTTAAAAATCACGCTTTTGTAGTAAGCAGAACTAAAAAATTGTAAATAAATAATAGTTTAAAAAACTAAAAACACGCTTTAAAAACAAAACTAAAAAAGTAGACAATAATTTAAGTCTATTAAAAAGCGTGGGGTGCTTGATATTAATTGATTATAAAAATACCTCAAAAAGCACCCCACGCTTTTTAATAGAATTAAATTATTTCCTACTTTTTTAGTTTGGTTTTTAAAGCGTGTTTTTTTATTATGGCAAGCAAAGCCGATGTTGACTATTCTGCCAATGTCTAAAGATGATAGCGGTAATCTCGAGAAAAATAATTCAGTACGTGACCAATACGGACCAATGGACCAACCGGATGGGTTGGTAGGTATAAAATTTTGATACACTCCCGTGGTATCCACACACACTGCACTCGTCATGTCATTCAATAACATAAAATTAACCTCCTCCGTCTCATCGAACTCGGCTAAAGAGACGCAAAAGATGTACATACATTACTTGATACTCGATCGTCTCCCCTGTATAAAGCATGGCAAGGCTACAGACGTAGACGGCCCAAAACATGACACGAGCGAACACACAGACAGAAAAAAAAAGTATTCAAAAGCATAACTACCTATACATTAGTATGGCGTTTCGCTTCGTCGACGGACGCAAGGTCGGCGGCGCGCGCTGCCATGGAAGATGATGTCATTTTATTGTGCAAACTATTTTGGGAGCTCCAACGCTGAATGTTAAGTATTACTAATAAAACATATATGTAGTGCTTAATTAATAAAACATCTAGGCGTCGTAGACGTGACCTGTGCGGGTGTGCAACAGGCGTAAGGAGTGAACTAGTGAACGTAACGTGCATTCGAACGATTTTAAAATAAAATATCTCAACGCGTAAATAGACTTGAAGTGAGCTTTAAGTGGGACGTCAATGGTGTCACTACCTGGAATTTAAGGGATAATTGCGTAATATACTATCAGTAGGGAGTTAGTGGATACCGCTCTTAATGTGACATATATAGCTTATCACTGGTTGCTTAAAACCGACACCGTTGCGAATGCTATATCCACTGACAGGGATCGTGCCTCCAGAAATTCGCAGGACTATAGCCAGTCGCATCGAGATGGCAAAACTACAGGACGACCTACGCCACCCAATGCACAACTCTAGTCTAGCGCCACCGAGGCTTAAAAGCCGCAAAAATAAATATAGGGTGCGCGCGTCCAGCCGTAGGCAACCCCTCCACAGGACGACCCTAGCAAGCTCTTTGGCAAGAACGCTTTCATTTTGGCAGTTCCATAATATTTATGGCGTTCTTTACGTTGCTATGCAGACAGTTTTTCGAACATATGAAAGAATGGATTAACAATAACCTTCAGAGTGATTTAGATTCTGATTAATAGTGTGTTATGCAATGGTACAGATGTGCCAATTTTTTTGTACAAATTAAGTATAAACACTACTAATTCCTACCAAAGTTTTAGCAATATCCATTGGCTAGTTTTCGAGTTCTGAGGTGGCTCCTCAATCCAGACGTCTGAATTGAGGGGCCACCTTCAACGTTCTGTAACTTTTGAAGGGTTTTACTACAAATTCCAGGATCGGAGCTACAAATTTGGCAAATTTACTACTAAATATTGGTAGTACCCTCGTTTAAATCTGAGACATGGCTCCTCAATTCATACGGATACAAAACGGGCTACCGAGTTCCACAATTATGAGTAGCATTTGTGGTACTCGGTGGTTCTTTCTTTGTGCCTATTGAACGCTAGATGACATAATGGCAGCGTACCACAGTGAAGATGGCAGTTGATTACTTTTTTCGCCTTAAGGGAAATACAATCATGAAGCCTTCAAAAATATTCTCGTCTTACACGAGACGAAAAATGAACATTGCAGTTCAGTTAAATTTCGATGTATTTAGACTTAAAACTACGCTCTCCCAACTAACACTTAGGCGCTAATACAAGAGTTATAGTGAATCTACTAGAGCGCTAACCAGATCCTAAAGTTATAAATAAGTGGTACGCATTCGGAGTTAGAGCGCGCTATAACTCTACTATACCCCTTAAATGGGCACACATTTTATTACCTTACGTTGCTTAATGGCCGTAAAGCAGAGTTACAGATTGGGTTAAGAGGTAAAATAAAGCAATAAGAGAGCTATAATAGCGATAACTGGAACTAGAAGCAATAAAAACCTGGCAAATAGGCGAAAATTAACTCCTTTAGTGGTACAATAGACTAAAATATCATTCATTAACTCGTTGGGTGTTAAGAGGGCTGCAAATAGGTGAATAATAACTCCTTAAGTGGTACAGTAGAACTACAATGTCGCTCACTATATTTTAAAGTAATAGGAGGGTGGCAAATAGGTGATTATTAACGCTTTGAGCTCTAGTTTAGATCCACAAAGCCTATAAAACGCCCTCAGGTGCTAGCATTTTCAACATCTAAGGATATTTTTCTATTTCGTCAACATAATTAACTTCTCGTTTTTACGTACAAACAGTGCGTATGTTAATATTTGTTGGATCCAAAACGCCGCCATTTGTTTGTGAAAGTGAAATTAAAATTTCAACTTAGTGGAGACAGAAGTGGACTTTTTACTGCGAAGGTAAGTACACTGTGAATAAGTATATGTATTATTAACAAATTGTTCAAGCGCCCCGATGTGTGTCGTTTATTTACTAAAATAATATTTTATTAGATATGGAGTAACATAAAACTTTTGAAATAATCTAATTAAACGTTGCCTATTCTGGTTTACGGTATCGTGCTAGTAGTATTAGAACCCAACGAATCAAAATACTTGAATTCAACCGTGTTTTCTTATGTTTTCTGACAGTCAAATCAATTCGTAACCTAAATATGGTGGGCAAATGAATTTAGGGATCTGTACAAAACATTGATACTAAGTTTTTTTTTTTCAGTATACAGACCAAGAGAACTCCCTCGTATGTGGTGAAGCACAGAACCAACCCGTCTTCAGTGTAACTAATAACTCATCATCATCAGCAATTACTGTAACTAATAAGACAAAATATGAGAATTATGTGTGATAAATAATTCTTTATTTTTTTTTTTTTTTTTTTTTTTTTTTTTTTTTTTTTTTTTTTTTTTTTTTTTTTTTTTTTTTTTTTTTTTTTTTTTTTAAAAACGTTGCCCCACACTAGGAATTTCTTCCTGTATCGTGGGTGCGTTTACAAACATAGAAAACTCACAAGCACAAACACCCAGACCCGGAACAATTACTTGCAGATCATACAAATATTTGTTCCGTGCGGGGATCGAACCCGCGACACGCTGCGCAGCAGTCGATCGCTCAGCCATTACGCCAACCATGTCGTCTGAAAATGTCTCATTTGAAAATGATACATTTAAGGATAAACTAAGTTGATTTGTTTTGTGATGAGAATAAAAGTAATGTGATTGAGGTATTGCGTTTAATTTGATATTTTAAACTGTGTGAAGTAAAGGAAAATAATATAGTGAATTTTCATGCTCAATTCACACTAGTTTACATTATACATCTCTTGCTTATAACATAATTTGAAGAAATTATGTTATTCGCGTTTTTCCGCCTTATCCTCAGCTAAATACACATTTATGATGAAGCATGGGCTTATGGCTAAGTAATAACAGCCGCACGGGTCATTCTATCAGCTTAAGTTACGCGGTACACGTCCTTACATAGCAAGACCCCTCCGTGCCTCGGAAAGCACGTTAAGCCGTTGGTTCCGGCCGTCATTTGTGCATGCTTTGACAGTCGTTACGGGTCGTCTGAAGCCCGACAGTCTGACAACCAGTCTTTCCAAGGGGTATCGTATTACGCAGTAACTGGGTTGTGGAGGTTAGATAGGTAGTCGCTCCATGTAAAATACTGTTATTCAGCTGCATCTGGTTAGACTGGACGCCGACCCCAACATAGTTGGGAAAAAGCTAGGCAGATGATGAGGCGTAAATATATCTTATCGTATCATAAAATATGAAACATTTGACTTTAATAGAAATATTTTTTATTTTTATTTTAAGGCCGTCTGTTAGTAGATATTTAGTCTTTGTGACAAATTCTATTAAATAATCATTTAAGTTCTTTTGTTTTCCAATTCCGAAATAGACACCAAATGGACAAATGGATCCGCGTCACCTTGATGAATATTAGCTTAAGTTTGCCAAAATTCTTTTTTTTAAATAGTGTGTAGTCGAACTATTGTGTATGGGTAGTCCCATACACAATAGTTCGAAAAAAGAATTTCAAAGTTAAAATTCAAATGGTGAATCATCAATGTCTTCTAAAATATTTTTCAAAGGTCCAGAAATACCATTGTGCCAATATTCGCCATCATATTTTCCAATGTTTTTATCAAAAAGAGTGCGAGGATCATTTGGTACAACATTGCAAAACCTCTTATTTAAGATTGACAGCAAATCTTTCATAGCTATTTGACATAAGTTTTATTTTATAACCTATACTCTCAATTATTGTTCCCAAAAATTAAGATTTTTAAAACGTCATTGGATTCGTCCTTACTGTCATTATTTTCTTCAACATAGGAGTATGCGGTACCTCGATCCACATTTTCACGCAATGTACTCGTACTCGTACTTCTTGATCGCTTGTAGTTGTAGCACCACTTTCACATACATTTTTTAATTGCGTCGCCATTGATATCGAAAACAAGTGAAAAATAAGGGATTCAGAAGTGGTATTAGGCTCTATTACTCTACCTAAAGTTATACAAAAGTCACATTAAGTACTAGAAGATCTATGTTAGCGTAAAATGTTTCTACTGTTCAACTTTAAGAAACATAAGAGAGTTTTGTACCTCTTTAGGCATTTGGTGTTAAGTTTACGAGCACCATTGTAGAACTGGTAGTGGTAGTGGTGGTGGATTTTGTGAAACATTGGCAGGAGTTAATTATCGCTTGCTTAACATTGAGGGTTGTAGTCAATGCTTACTTCTTATTTAGATCTTATAGAAAGAAAGAAAGCAAAGAAAGAAAAATGGATTTATTTGTCACCTAAACACGTGCATATAAAAGATACGTACTTAACATAAAAAAAAACATGATACACACACAGATATTTATACGTAGGCATAAAGAAGATAAATAATCGGCAGCTGCACAGTTGCTGCATAGTTGTAAGATCCACTTAAAACTATAACACAAGATGCTTTACCCGTATTGTAGTGTTAAAAATTGCTGCTGAATGTCTTTAACCTTTAAATTCTGCCTGTTATCGCCCTTGTAACTCTGTGGTATAACTCTAAATGAAATATTTTGCTTGTCTATGCTCTTTTGTAGCCAAAAGTTTTAAGTGCTGCTGCTCTAGCGCCTTTATATCCCGTTAAGATCTAAAATAAGCTCTAATTGACGCCTAAATGTTTATTGGGAGCTATTACAGACTTACCCAATAAACACAGAATAAAATTATTCCAAGTTTAAACCTATGAAAATGTATAGTTATTCCTTCGTTATTCCTGGTACAACTTTATTCCGTGCTTATTAGTAAGAGGATTTATATTTTTCTGATTTAGTATGTTTAAGGAAAGAGACCTTTCTTATTTGATAATTTAAAAAAAGTAAACGAGTTATACTTTCTGTGCGTCATCAGTCATCACAATTCTAAAGACCTTTTTCCTAAAAATTTACTGCACTTTATCCTGACGCTTCAAATTGCAATCGTAGTTATTTACTACTGGAACTGATAAGAATGTTATCTACTTAAAATATTCCAGAAAGTATACGTCATTGATAAGCTAAAAACCTCACTTTTATGTTTCTCAGAAATAAATTTAAAGTGGTTGTTATTGTCTTTAATATGATAATAATGAGTCATCAAAACGTATTTATACTTTTCTTTGAATTGTTGTAACAATTTCTACAAACTACACATATTATTCTATCATCATTTCAATTTCAGCCTTTTCTGGAGTACCTTGAGGACGGCCTACTAGGCCCGTTCTAGCTCCAGCACTGGCGACACTGTCCCAGACACTACACAGTATTGCATGACAGATTGGTATAGTAAGATATAATCAGCCTATATATAATTTTCCCACTGCTGGGACACAGGCCTCCTCTCTGTGAGAGGAACTGGGCCGTAATCTACGCGGGCCCAGTGCGGGTTGGTAGGTGTCACATGACTTCGAATGTTTTGGGTCTTGGGCATGCCGGTTTCCTCAAGATGTTTTCTTTCACCGTTTTGAGAGCAATGGTGATGAAATTATTTACAGAAAGTAAAGTACATGTTTGGGTTCCAACCTACTCGTAAGTCACGCCCGATACTACTGGGCCACTACTGCTTTTTGGAGTGTTTGAATTTGTTTGGACAGGTTCTGATCAATTATGACGCCTAGATGTTTTGTCTGTTCTACTCTGTCAATGACATTATAGTTACAATCGATAGCGGAGACGGGTACTGCTATTAAAACATAGCATTTGTTGTTGTATGTTTTTAATAAATCGATGCTTGGTCTGATCGAGATCGAGTTTCGTGTATGATCAAGGATTTTGTTTTTATGGTTGAATGTTAAAATATTTAGTTCTAGCCATGTTGTTATGATACTACTCACTATTTCATTATCTGCATCCAGAGCCTCTTTAGAAGTAGTTCCATGAAAAATTACTGCTGTGTCATCATCATCAGCGTAGCAGATTAATTTCGACTTTGTTCAATATTAAGCCTCAATATTAAGAATGTCGTCCATGTACATGATGAAGAGGGTAGGTCCCAAAACACTTCCCTGCAGTACCCCAAAGGCAACCGTAAGATTCCCCGATATCCTCAATTTTTACAAGCTAATGACGACCAGGCAAGAAACTCCTCAACCAATCTAATAATACACCTAGAATTTATTGAACCTTTTCACCGTTGATAACCATCTTAACGTTATCTTGCTTTATCGCTAACTACGATTAAGTACAGAAAAAAGCAATTACTAGCAACTACCGATATTCCGTAGTTATACCGGATATGATTCGGGGATTCACCTAGTATCATAAATTTATCATAATTTATGATAAACTTTAGATTACGAATGGTCTCATACAGTCACACAAGAGACACAAAAATAACTTGAAGCTTAACTAATATTCTAAATGCGAAATTTAGCTTGTTTGTTACGCTTTCGCGCTAAAACGACTGAACGTATTTGGATGAAATTTGGCACATGGGTGACCAGGTTTAAGACATAGGATACTTTTATCGCGGTAGTAAGTTTCCGTGGGATAATATTCGACGGCCAATAATACGCCGCAATAGTGATGTGAGGAGAAACTGCTAGCTAAATCAGGTTAACCTACGCTTGCCACGTTTGGTCCGTTGATAGGATAGGACTACCTTTAAAGAGCACGCTTCCTGTTGGTCCCGGCTGTCTTTCCTGGATCTTTGACAGTCGTTACAGGTCGTCAGGAGCCCGAAAGTCTGACAACCAGTCTTACCAAGAGGTATCGTCTTACCAAGTAACTGAGTTGTGGAGTTCAGAAAGGCGCTCCGTGTAAAATACTGGTAGGTATTAAATTCCCAAAACCTCCTCAAGCCAGCAATCGGCCGCTAAAGAAACGCTAACCTGTGCTCATCATTTGCAACACTTTGAATTCAGGTACATGCCACCATACAACCTAGCAGTTGACACCCATCCGTTGATTAACCGCGACGAATTCCACTTAACCAATCTGACGTCACAATGCAGCCACGAGACAATAAAGAATCATTACTAAGATACCATACGAAAATAGATTATTTTTACGTTAAGGCCATATTAACTTTAAATAGTGTCGTTCTGAGCGATAATAGTTCTTATTACAATCAGATACGAGTTAAAATCTGCTGTATTAAATTCGAATAATAAATGAGCAAGCTTATGTCGTAAAAATTCAAATAAAATTGTATAAAATTCATTGAATGCAGTTTGGCATTTGAAATTTTATGGCATATTTTTAATTATAATTTTTATTGAAGGGATAAACTGCTTTTAGATAATTAAGAGGTGACTCTGATGATTTTTTTGATGCATTCCAGTATGTTTAATTATGTTTTGAGTTACATCACTGTATGCAAAAAGACTTGAAAATATCACATTTTTTTAGCTTTCAAAGTTATCTACGGTTAAAGACATACATTTTTGACCGTTTTCAAGTAATCTCCACCTTAACTTAGTATTTTCTTCTATCTTTCATTGATTAATTTATCACTCCTTATCTCTTGTTATCAGTAACTTTATCTTTTTAAATATTTACCGTGACTATATAGTGAAAGCTATTATATCCTCATCAGTACGACTATTAATGAATGATGATGACAGATATATTTACGATCAAAATACCTATAAGGTGAGTGGGGGTAAGTCGGAATGGATTTTTTATTAGATAAGCAGTGTTGATTTGAAACTGTTGTGAAACAAAGGGATTGAAGTGAAAGGCATAAAATGATAATTAGCGTAAAAAAGTATAGTCAATTTGTTTGTATTATGTTGACAGACATCTTTTTGAAACAATATTTTATGTTAAAAAGTTTAACGAAATTGGTCTTCAGAAAAACAATATGTAGGGGAAAGATGAAATGCCGAAGGGGTAAGATTGAAATAGTGACTAGAATCGTATTCATGGTCATTACGCATGAGTGGTGATCAATAAACCCTCTGCTCCAATAACCTTAATAGCTTGAAAATCATTTACATTTAAAAATCGCTTTCTAAATGCAAGAAAAAGTAATTTATCAGATAAAGTATATCAATCTTACCCCGTTGCAACAGCAGGCAGTCTGAGGTTCTCAAAATGTTATGATAGGATATTAAAAAAAAAAAATCATGCTCATGACTGTCAAGTCGGTTACAACAGTAAGGTCGATAAATAAAACACACGTTTCCATTTAGTATCATGTAGCGTACATTTTAATTATTTTTATTAGAAAAAAACACGAAAGCAAAACACAAATAAACAATGAACAACACAAAAACAATCAACAACAACACACAATGAACAATGTTTATTCGTGTTTTGCTTTCGTGGTTTTTTTTTCAGTAAAAATAATTATAATGTAATATAATTTAATTATAATGTAATAATTATAATGTAACCTAAACATCACAGTTAAAGAAAATCAGTCGTAATTATGTGCTACTTTAAAAATTAAATAACTTCTTATCAAAAGTATGTACCAAATTTTTCTTTTTCAAATCAGTTGGTGGTTCCGCAAAGCAGAAGTAACTATAATAATAAAAAATCACGTACGCATATTTTTGCGTTCCATCAGTTACATACTAAAAACAACAAAACTAGGCACTCTTGACTCTATAAATGTAGGTGAACAATACTATTATAATCATTGCCAAATTGACGTCAAAATGATAGATGATTGTGAAAAACACCGTTTTTACGCTCTTCAGAACGTGAGAAATGACTGTAAACTCAAGAAAGTCATGATAGTCACGAATATACCTGTTTGTAAGTTTTATATTGTTTTTTGTTTAGATTACAAAATCACAAATATTACTGAATATTATATTTATTGAGATCAACGTCAAATATTAGTTGGCCACGTCGAGAAATAACGGGCTGAGGTAAAACACAAATTATATCTGCTTTAGATTTAATAACACAGATATCTTCTACGATAGGATAACTAAACGTAGTTTCTGATTTTGACTGTTTCACCTTACGTACAAATTTTACAACTGGTATTTTGTCATCAATCGATAAAATTCTACCTATGAAATGTTTGACACTTTTTTTTGTTGTGAATTGAACCACTAGCCAGTCTTCTTTTTTTAATTGTAACGAACTTTCGTCATAAAACTTGATATCGCTTAAGCCGAAAGGCAATTTTGCGTCTGGTTCAATGTTTTCTTCGTCTTCTTGCATTTTCAGGCATTGTTCTATGTAGTCTTCCATATTTTCATATTCAGAATCGGTATCTACAGCCTTAAACTCCTTTTCGCTAGCGGAACTTTCTGTGTCAGTACTTAACGTTAATTTGGTTTTCTTTTTTATACTTTGACGTGATTTAATAGTCTTTTTTTGGTAACAATCTTTTTTATCAGCTCTTTTTTTAGCTATCTGTTTTACAGTCTCACTCGTCTCTCCACCGGTCATCGTTTTCTGATTTAATGTATTTATTTCCTTAAGTATTGTCTCTTCATTATTTTTTTTCACTTTCTTCTTTGGTACTTTATTTGTTTCAATCTCAGTTTGACTTTTATTTTGAATCAAAGACTCCGTTATTACCTCAGCCCCTATTGCCACCCGTCTTTTCTTTGTTTTGGTATTAATTCGTGGACTTTGTCGAACCTTTTCAAGTAAGAGATCTTCAAAACTATAAGGGTAGTTAACTACCTCATTAGAAATAATCTTAATTTTAGACTCCGTACCAGTTATGGGTTTTATCTGAATATTAGATAGGCAAATCGGTAAATCATTTTGGTTGTTTGCCACAAATGATGACGCCTGCTCTGCATGCTTTGTCACATCTACCAGCAAGTGAACTGTTTCAGAAGTTTCAGGTAGGAAAAATGAGGCCTGTGGACCTTCAAGGTCGTAAATTGTACCATCATCACATATCCATCTATTAATTACATTAAGACTAAGTTCAAGTAACGACACGGGAGAGTTATTATCTGACTGTAGAACTGGTTGTGGAGGCTGAAATACGTTTTCCATTTTATGCTTTTCTATCCAGCGCTTGTAAGCTCTTGGATCATATTTATCGACTGAAATTACATCTGAATTAAAAGGACATATTCCGGTTTTTATAAAGCCATTGATAATACTTTCAGATTTTGTATTATGCCATACTTCTGCAAACAAGTTAGAAAACACTCTTTTAGGTAACTTCACACCAACGTTATGTCGCTGCCATTCAACTAACTTTGCATCCCAGCTAGATTTAAAAGATTTAAATACAGCCACATCCAATGGCTGTAAAAGATGAGAGGTATGTGGGGGTAATTTTAATATTGTGACATTATGTTTTCGAGCTAACTCAACCACTCTTATATCAACATGAGTGCTATGACCGTCGTAGACTACCAGAACGGGCCTTTCTTCGCCGAGTCCCGGAATAAATACTTTTTCCATGTAATTGTGGAATATTTCGGTCTCCATCCATCCTCTTTTACTAGCTGCGTAAGATAATTCTAAATTACGTGTGTCAGCCATCCAGGTGTCCCATATATATTTACCTTTAAATATGATTAAAGGAGTCAGTTTCTGTCCGCCGGCACTTACAGCTGTTAGAACTGTTATATGTTCTTTGCCTGTACCGTGAGTTGTTCGAGAGCATGGCGCACCTTTTCGCCCAACTACTTTGGTTTTAGAGGGATCCAAAGAAACTGACGTCTCATCAAGGTTCCAGATGAGTTCTGGCCTTTGTTCTAGACCTAATGACTTTAAAGTAGACTGCAATAGGTTAAAATATTCACCCACAATGAACGGATCTGTATTCTTTCGTCTAACATGCTCAATAGGTTGGGCCTTTTTTAATGATAATCTATGACGTTTTCTAAAGTTTGTAAACCAATCTGGCCCTGGAACTCCACTATTAAATGGTGTTGATATCCCATTCAAATGAACGAATTCCCTTACAAGTGAAAAAACTTCCTTTCTTGACAACCCAAATCCCCATTTTTCTAATACTGCAAGTCCATTCGCCAATTGGGTTTCTATTTCAGGAGGTAAAACTGGTGGACGCCCTAGAGTACTGCTTTTTATTCCTGTTTTTTATGTAAGCGATTGTGCAGCGTAGCGACAGGTATGTTAAATAACTTAGCTGCTGCGTACATGGTCAATTCTTTATTCTCCACTCTCTCTATTGCAATCGCCAAGTCCTCAGGAGTATAACATGTTGCCCGTAACGATTTCCTGATATAGTTACGAGGCATATTGATGCTAAAACAAAAATAAAAAGTTATAAATTGCATATTGCAATTTTACAAGAACATAACATTATGTGGGTATACTTCGTGCAAAAAAGTGACTACAGTGATTTTAGGATGATTAGAACAGAGCATATAAATTTAGGGACACCGTAATGCAAACTTTAACCACGGATTCAGTACACGATTTTGGACACCCCAGCTGAATCTGCTGTATCATACATTTTGATCGTGTACGTACCTATCGCATATGAATAAAACATCAGACTTTTTTTGGAACCGACAAACGTTTTCTCTGTCTAGAATTATGTACTGATTCCATGGTAAAAGTTTTTGTTACGATGTTGCGGAAGGGATTCCACTGTGTATTTCAGTTTGAGAACCTCTGACCTTTTCTAGGAGTTTCGTAAACGGGGTAAGATGGAAAGTTTAATATTACCATCTTAACCCGTTAAATTTTGCAGGGGAAAGTTTGAAAGGCACCATAAACCTTAAAATACGTGAAATATACCAATCACCACATTATAGAGCATAATCAATTTCAAATATATTTATGAATATCGAAACAATTTTCTTGTTAGTTACCTGTGTAAGGAGATACAACAAGCGGGGTAAGATGAAAAAACTCAATTTTACGCGGGAAATATGTCCGTACGGAAAATTGCCAAAAAACACACGCGCGCTCTCACTTGGCGACTAACGCAGACTGCGGGGCGGGGCAAGACAAAATGGTGTCTACAGCGATGTTGCCAGTAGTAAAAGAATTCCTTGATATTCGGCGTTACTGTATTTTTTTTATCTTTCCCCGTTTTTTATCTTACCCCCACTCACCTTAGTCTCTTCTAATACTATCTGATCTAAATGTAAACAAATGGACTATAACGAAGGTACTGGTGGTGGCGAATTTGTGTGTTTGAGAGCTTTGATATTGTTATTTGAATATTGATTTGGTACCCGAAATTCTAATTTGAAATCCCTTCGTTTTTCATATCACTATTGAAGTTAACTTTATAACCTCAACTTTCGTCGATGACTTCTTAATATAAAGGATATCATCTATTTCGTACCCAAGTGCACACCAAGTGTTTGAAAGTAGGTACCAAGAAGCATATTTTTTGCATGGCATGAATATGAGGTATTCTAAGGTAGGTACTTCATTTCTTGGGTACAAAATGTTCACTACCTGAATGATATCTATAACGTTATTTAATCAATAATGGAATGGAAAACCGATGAATGTGTTACTTATTTGATTAAGTGAGTGACTGTGTACGAACTTAAACTGAAAGGGTTTGTTAACACTTTCATCAATTACTTTTAGAACAGACAGTATTTTCAATACCAGTAATTTACATGGAGCGACTGCCTATCTGACCTCTAGGATCCAGTTACTGGGTAAAACGATAACCCTTGGTAAGACTGGTTATCAGACTTCCGGCCTACTGACGACTCGTAACGACGTCAAAGATCCACGAATAAGAGCCAGGACCAACGGCTTAGCGTGCTATCAGAGGCAGAGGGGGTCTTGGTATGTAAAGATAGTCATCGATCAAACCGTGTAGATAATATTACTTACCCGGAAGCATATGTGTATCAATCACGTAAAAATTTGCAATTACAAGGTCATAGTTTTGGGGACCCTTGAATACTTTACTTCAGAACATTTTGCCTGCCTAAAAGGCCGGCAGACGTACCTATTAGTATGTAAGTTCCCAAGTAGCAAAGTAATCCTATAAAGAAAGATTATAAGTCTGTCATTACTAATAACGTTCTTATAAAGGCATTGCGGTAGACTATATAACTTGTAATAGCATTTGCCAAGCCTTAACATCGTCAAGTGCTATATGTTGTGTTTTTATAACTCGGTCTTATAGTTCGCTACAAGATTGACCTATAAAACATGTATAGGACACTTTTACTAGTAATAGCATTTCACAAGCGTAGATATTCTCAAGAGCAATTTTTTTATAACTCAGTCTTAAGGTTAGCTACAATATTATCTTTTAGGACACCTTTAGGAATAAGTCTTCTATAAGTCTTCTTCTTCGGGAGAATAAGTCGTCTTAAATAATAGTCTTTTATTGTTGAAAGTAAAACTAAATAATCTAGAATATTATTTTGATTCTATAGCAGCATTTTGTGAGAGAACAAGATATTATAACATACTTAGTTGAGATCACTACAAGTTTGCGCCGTTATAGTTTTGCTCAAGATTCTTTTAAATCTACTAGTTATTGATAAGAGCGCTATATGATCGATAACGCTTATAAGCTACTAGATCAATAACTTTATTAGTAAACGTCAGCTATTTTGTTGAGATTCAGTTGTTCATTGTAAAATCAATGAATAATTGGTCAAGACACAGACGACACAAAACCATCTTGTTAATTAAATCCAAAAAAAAAGTAAATTCAAATATTAGCAGGCATATTTCAAAGGAAACCCTGATTTGTTTTAATAGTGAATGATATTTTTTTTAAATTATTATTCATGAGTCCAAAAATATTCTTTTTTAAATGATTTTTAGTCATTGGATATAGGTATGAGGTGGGCTGCCGTTGTAAGACGACTAAAATGTCACGGTGTTTATTAGACTGGTGTCATGTTATAAAGAACTAGCATATTGCCGCTAACCAGCGGCGTAATTGCGCAACATACTAACAGTTGGAATGGCTTTCATTTTGACATTTCAACGATTGCGTCATTTACGAAATTGTCAAACATATGAAGCAATTGATTATGAATTTCCTTCAAATTACTATAGGAGCTTTAAGGTCGCCCTGTCCCGGGATCTGATAATAAAACACCTATGTTGTGTTTTGTGGATAATTATAAGCCTGACAACCAGTCCAAGTGGTATCGTGGTACCCAGTAACTGGGAGGTCAGACAGACAGTTGCTCCATGTTAAATACTGGTATTCAGCTGCTTCCGGTTAGACTGGAAGCCAACCCCAACGTAGTTGCAAAGCAAATGATAATTTATTTTGCCGTTATTTAAGCCGTGGCTGTGTATATGCTGCCCTTTAAGTATTTAATTTAGACATGAATTAAATAAAAATACCTATAGACAATTTCAGATAACGGGTCAAGTTGAAAACCAGCGCCAGGCATTAGTTGTCTAGCATTTTTGCTGAACTGGGCCTTTTTGGCGCAGCCGTGAGTCACAATATATTGCTCATTTCCGAAATCGCACCTTTATTATACAGGGTGTTTGGCAGAACGTTGAACATACGAAAATGGTGGATAGGTGGGGTCATCTGCTACTTACTCAGCCCTAATTTATGTGGCCCTGGCCCCCTGGATATTTTTGTAATTTTTTTTTTTTTGCTTTCTTCTAGTTTCACCACTTTCTTAACTTGGTAGTATATTTTTTATTAAAAATGGGTATAAAGGCAATATTTTTGTTAGATGCTAGCTAGAAAAAAGTTATGAGTCCTCAAACTTACAGAAAGATGTAAAAAATACTTAACTCTTAATTTCAAATTGCATTAAAAAAAAAAAAAAAAAACTAAAAATGATTGAGGAGTTCCAATTCTAGCAAAAGATATCTAGTGTGTGACCTTTCTAAGGGTATGTAATTTGCTTTTATCAAAAAACCTTTATGAGTTATTTCATTTTTTGTATATGTATATATATATATATATATATACATATACAGGGTGTTTGACGATTTTATTATTATATATATATATATATAATATATATATACATATATATATATTATATATTATGTATATATAATAATAAAATCGTTTATATATAAAAGGAACACATTTACAATAAATACCTTAACAATTAAAATTTGCTAATTTGCCTGAACTAGGTTGAACCTGTGCTTCAGGCTACAAAATGTACAAATACTCAATGTATTAAATTAACAATGTGTATGAGGTAATAACTAAATTAAAACTTGGGTCAACAAAAATAAAATAGCATGTTAGCGGTTATATTTGCAGACAACAAGTAGATCTTCTGTCTGTGCATAATCAACGGATAGTAAATGTTAAAGAATAGTTTGTTTACAGTTATAGTAATTCAATTTATAGATACTTAGTTTTCTATTTAATCTATTGTGCAGAAATAGGCCTAAAAATTTATAAAATCTTTCTACAAAGACATGTTTTGAGTTATTAGTAAAGAGAGTACTTCCAACGCAAAAAGAGGGGTGTTATTTGATTTATATTATTTATTCTACTCTTTCCTGTTTCTTCTTCCTTTATTTCTAAAATATTGTCTAAAAAGTCTAAACATTGTAGCGTAGACTTAGTTGAGTTATATAATGTGTTATTGACGATATCAACTCTATCACGAACCAAACCGGTTCCGTCATTAGGCAGACGAGCGATGCATGCACATCGCATTATTATGTACGAATAGTATGCCATTCAAACCGTGCTTCAATCGTCAAGTATTATTTGTATAAAAAAATCACAAGGTCGCTAGTTTGATGTTAATTGAAATAGCGTTTTGTGCCAAACAAACTGCACATAACACAACGATGCGCCTGAAGAGTTTGAACAGTTTTCTTGAATTTAGCGCGTCAAATTTTTTGGCATTAATAAATCTGCGTATACCCTAGTCCACCCATAATTCACCGGTTATTTTTTATATCCATGTAATAGGGGCGAGCCTATTACCATCAATCGAACACAAATACAGACTCCGTGCTGCCATAAAATAAATTACTACATTATATCTAGATTAGCTAGTCGGATAAAATGGTTTCTAATATCAGCAAAGTTCAAATACCATCTAGCAGGACGATAATGTGGAACTGGTGGTAACAAAATCAACATTAGTTCCATTATTTTCAAATACTTTTAAAATGGAACTAGTGATTTAAAAAAATATCAGTAGTTCCATCATGGAACAGTGGCAACGACGCATTCAGACAATATCTCTGCAATATCTATGGCTATATCAACAGCTCTGTCAATATCTATGGCTCTCAATCTGCCCAGCCATTTCCCAACTATGTTAGGGTCGACTACCAGTCTAACCGGATGCAGCTGAATACCTGTATTTTACATAAAGTGACTGCCTATTTTTCCTACACCCAGTAATTTGGTAACACGATACCACTTGGTGAGACTGGTTGTTAGTTTCGGGCTTCTGACGACCCGTAAAGACTGTCAAAGATCCACGAATGGCAGCAGGGACCAACGGCTTCATGTACTTTCCGAGACACGGAGGGGTCTCGGTACGTTAAGATAGTTACCCATCCACGGACCAACCGCGGCAAGCGTAGCTTAACGTGCGACTGTTATTACTTAGCCACAAGCCCCTCAAATGTGAATTAATGTCACCGGCATATTCTATTATTCAACCTTAGAGTGACGCAGAGACAAACAGTGGTAAGTAGGTGCAATAATGAAGATAGACAATTCCATTGAGCAGCGCCTAGGCCAGGGATGGCGGACCATTGGCATGCGTGTCTTTGGTGACACGCAACAAAATAATTTGGGCACGGCAGCTTATGTCACAGTAACAAACGTAGAAATCTGAGCGTGATAATTTCATCTTCTTAAGCCAGAGTCGGTACTTTCAGAAAATATACCTATGTCACGTGATTCCAGTTCAGCTTGCATTCTGCTAAAAGTATATACAGGATGTAACAGATATCCTATTGCTATCCTTAAGCACTAAAGATAACAGCTGGTATAGAATCACTATACAAAGTTTCAGCTCAAAATAAAATACTCTAAGAATTGATACCAAATTTTCGGTTTCATATGTTTCTTAAATTCAAATCATAACAAACGTGTCACCGCACTACGTAGGTCAATAACTTTCAACGTTACTTGCCAATGTACTAAAAATTCTCATAACTTCCGAACATGTGGAAATAGGATTAAAAACCCTTCCAATATCGTTTGATATCATCCAAAGAAGCCGTACCCTCGGTATGTATATACCCTTTCCGATATACGTTGTATAATATAAACCTAATACCAGAAATTGCACGAATTTGTTCTTTCATTAAATAAGGTGGTGTGGCGTTGATTACTGTATCAAACTCAAACTCAAACTCAAAGCATTTATTTCAAATAAACCAATTACAGGCACTTTTGAATTGTCAAGGTCGGTGAGTTAGAAAGATGAAGCTATTTGCCCATTCCAAAGCGTACCTATGGAGAAGAACGGGCAAGAAACTCCATGGACACTCTTTTAAAATCATGGTATTGTTACAAAAAGTTGGTTACATCATTATGTTGAAATTATCAATGTGAGAACGATATAAAAAGACGTGCACATGAAAGCGTCCGTACGATAATACAAGTCTTTTCTGTTAGCTAAGAGTACCTGTTATTGTGAAAGTATTCAGTTTTTTCTAGTAGTCACTAAGTCAAGATTGTTTGTTGGCACGTGAATGCTATATTCAATATTTTTTGGGAAAAAAAAAAAAATTGTAGAGGTTTAGAGGTTTGCCATCCCTGACTTAGAATAATAATAATTCGTAATTCATTTATTGGTTTGCAAACATTGGTAATATAGTGCATAGATGTATTATTTTATAAGTCCTCCATGTTCTACCGTCACATGGGCATGCAAATTATATATTGAATTTATACAAATTTAGGATATTATAACTTTAGAATAACAGCAAGGAAAATGTAATAATACAAGATACAAATTCATGTCAAATCGTTTGAATTACAGTAAAAATGTCCCAATAATACGAAAATGACAAATGTCAACCATGTTACAGTAATACAAAGAAAATAAAAAATGTCAAAGGTCACTAAGGACACATTAATAAAATTTAAATAAAATGTAAAAAAGGAATAAAAGCATGTCAATCGGTCAGTGACTCATCATTAAGGAAGTCGTCTGTTGTGTAATAACTTTGTGTAATCAGTCCATAATGTTCCCGCTGATGGGACACAAGTCTCTTCTCTTAAGTTCTCTTCGAGAGGGAGTGGACCGTAATCTACCACGCGGGACATATCTTCGATTTTTTAGTTCTAGAACATGCATGTTTCCTCACGATGTTTTTCCTTCATCGTCTCGGGAGCAGCAGTGATGAAGTATTTTACACAAAGTAAAGTGTCCGTTTGGGTTCGAACCTATTACAACTCGTAAGTCGCGGCCGTTACTACTGACAAAACCTATATATTTTATTGGTAGCTAGTTGAGAAAAATCAGAAATTTCATAAATATCAAAATCTTTTTTAGACCAGTTTGAACTTTGAAACTAAGAAATCTGTTCTCAAAAGACTCCCATCGCCGGCTGATAGCTTCTGGTTGCCCAACTCAAATACGTTTGCGGGCCACGTGGTGCTATTTTTATTTCACGAGAAAAATACTTCCGAATTTTGCGTAACAGTAAGATATTTATGTTCGTGACTGTACCTAAACAGTTTGTATTAAGAGTTACTTCGGGAGGGGTTAGTGAGTCATAATCTGACGTCACTCGAGCATCCGTGAAGTTATCCTACGTAAAACTACAGCCTGTAACATGGATCTACAAAATTATAATAGGCCAAAGGCAATGCAAGTACTTTACACAAGAAAGTCAAGGGCTCGTAGCACAATGGCTACAGCGTAGGCCGAGGTCTACGAAATGCTTTTTTCTTTAATTTTCTTTGTTGTTCATAATCACGACTGGTATATTTACTTCGTGTATACAATTACCCTGTGAACGCGCTGTGGCACGGTTGGCTAAACAATCGTCGTATGTTTTAAAAGTCACCCTGTAAATGTTTATAGATTAAATACTCTAGTAGTCCATAAAAAATGTTTTCTCTGCCCTTGTTCATTTACATGTACATATTAATCAATTGTCGTGTGTAAGTCTCGCAATAACTCGAAAATGGCTCGACTGATTTTATTTTTATTTTTCGTTTTTTTCGCCCCGTTACTTGGGTGGTGGTAATATTAAAGAACAAAACAAATCACATAAACAGAAAAATCTAAAAAAAATCATTTTTTTTTATCGATCTCAAGTTCACCAGGTCATTTAGTTTTAAATAACTTAACAGTCCAGTGCATTAGCACTAAAAAGACATAAGTAGGTGCAAACTGTTTTTGTGACGTTAGAATCTGTCTCAACTCTCAATGTAGCCACCTTTCTTTTTATAAAAACCTACCAAACAAGTTCTTTTATTTATTCCATGTAAAACACATAAAAGATCTTGCTTATTTAATTTACGATTCAGAGTTATTTGGTGAACTTGTATCTCGGAATTACATATTTAATAAAAAATAGCACGATCTATATTGAGAACTTTGTCGGAAGGAAATATATTTTTGATGTGTTCCAAAAATAGCAATTCCTGGAAAGAATTTGTTATTTATAACGAAGAATAATCGTCCCCCAACCTTGTTTACGCAGCCATGATTAAAGTCACTTAACGCAAACTGTATGGTTTGCGTAAACATGTGTCAATCACATCATTGGCGCTCGCCACCCACGCCATACTTGTATGGGTTACCATGGCGACGGCTTTCAATCGATAGGCACACCCATGGTGCTGTCACACCCTCGTTCTGTTACTTACTATCACGAAAATACGGGTGTAACAGTTTACAAGCGGAATAAATTTACGTACATAGTACATAAACATAAACTTTTTACTGATTTGAGTAGTCAGGAAGTAAAAAACGCCTCGCCACGCCATGTCACGATGTTTATAAATACTCCTTCTGGTCTGAATACAACTGAACTGAATTTTCTAATTTAATTGTCTTTCTTATTTAAGAGATTTGAATGGTTAAACTTTTTGTTTGTAACAATAACAGCCACGCGGGTTGATCGATTAGGTAAAGTTAATCTTGCCGCGGTTGGTCCGTGGATGTGTGACCATCTTTACATACTGAGACCCTTCCGTGCCTCGAAAAGCACGTTTTCTCGGCTGTCATTCGTGGATCTTTGACAGTCGTTACGGGTCGTCAGAAGCCCGAAAGTGTGACAACCAGTCTTACCAAGGGTTATCGCTCATAAAATACTGATATTCAGCGGCATCTGGGGGCCTACTCTCTAAGCACGAAATCCGTAATCTCGGTCGAAGTTACGGGCGTTTCCTACACCGTATCACTTACGGACAAAATACAATATAGTAATAGTAATACGGAACATAGAAAATCAAATACCTATAAATATGAAAGCACGATTACATAATTAATAACATCGTTTAATTATAATGAAAATATTAATTACAAATAATAATAAATTCATAAGCAATACATAAAAATCAAGATAATAACAAATATACTATACCTATATACACATACCTTATACTATATATATCTGTACATAATTATACATATATATATAGATAATTATACACCCAATTATACATCTAATAATTTTAATATAATAATGAATTGAATTGCTTGCATTTGTACGTAGCCCTCTTCCTCTCTCCTAATTTTGCTGTGCCCGACGGTTCATATTGATCTCATTGTTTATACCATCTCTGTAAAACATATGAAATGCAATAAAGAATTGAGTATTGATTATTGATTAGTTTGGGGCCCAAACAAAGAATGAATTACTACATGATTTGACAGGTGTCACTACTCCTTAAACCGTCCAAAAAAAATAATTAATCGGTTGTAGGAGTCACTTTGAAGTTTCGAACTATTTTCAGACGGACCCGTATTTTCGATGACGGAGTTAGAGAGTAGCCCCCGTGGTTAGGCTGGAAGCCGACCCCAACAAAGTTGCTAGCTGTGCCTAGCAAATGAAAGATCACAGAATAAAGTAATGAAGATACGAAGCCAAATATTTATCTCAATAGTCTGAGTAGTTAGCCTAGTTGTCAGACTCCCAGACTTCTAATTACCTGTAACGACTGTCCTAGATTTTTGTATCAAAACCTAGTAATAGTATAAATAAACTTTATCTTCTATACATCATATAAAAATCAATTGCTGTTCGTTAGTCTCGCTAAAACTCGAGAACGGCTGGACCGATTTGGCTAATTTTGGTTTTAAAATATTTGTGGCAGTCCAGGGAAGGTTTAAAAGGTGAGATAATATAATTTTAGTAGCGGTACGAAGTTAGCCGGGTCAGCAAGTCTATCTATATAAATAAAAATGGATCGAAATGTATTTACGCGCATAACTTCCGAACGACTGCATCAAGTGACAGAAGACTGACAGATCTTTGACGAAATAATTACCTACTGATTTGATTTTACCAGTCACGACTGGACAAATAAAATATGGCGGTATGAAGTTCGCTGGGTCAGCTAGTATAGTATAAAATAAAGTCAGTTTTCGTGTCTGTAAATTTCACTGCTTTGTTCATCTAAACAGTACTTAGGTACAATGGATTCTGATGTGGTTATCACGAGAATTTATCCCGGAAGGAACACATTAATATTTTACCGAGTTAAAGAACCAAAACCTCGATGTTTTGACAACATGACGCTACTTCAGCACCCTGTTGCGGAGCAATGGTCGGTCACAAGTTATTTTTATAAGTATGTGACGAACGCTTAGTATGTCGAATTTCATAATTAAATCAACTTACCCAACCTTTTCCAAAATATGTTCGGGTCGAATTCCAGTCTAACTCGATGCAGCTGAATACCAGAATTTTACATGGAGTGACTGCCTATCTGACCTCCACAGTCCAGTGGAAAGACTGGTCAGACTTTCAATCTTCTGGCGACCCGCAACGACTGTCAAAGATCTACGAATAACAGCCGGGACCAACGGCATAGTGAGCATTCTGTGGCACGGAGGGGTCTCGGTATGTAATTAGGTAATTCACTGACTTACGTGTTGGATGCTACCGACTCCTTAATATGTTTGTAAGTGGCTTAATTACTCAATTGCCTTGCTGATTGAATTCATGATTAGCGCCTGGGAGCCATTTTATATGTCGGTGTTGGTTTTCCCAACAGATTACAAAAAATTCGGAAACACACATTTTAGACAAATAAAAATCAAATTATGTAATAAATAATAAGTTAGCATCTTGACAAACAAGTGTTCAGACTGGTGCTTTACGTGATTTTGTGGTATTTTACCGAACGGGTTGGTCAAATTATTATGCTAGAAGTTTATAAGAAGGATTCACATTACTTGTGAAGTTATGAAAATGGTCGGGATGAAATTCACAAGCTCCAGTGAGGCGCTTAGCCGTTGAGCTACTGTCGATTTTGATGTCTTTTTTTCTGCATGGCATCTCGCTGGCCAACCTAGAAGGGAGTTGCCTGTGGTTGCCTTAACAAATTAAGGCTTCCAGCCAGGGTTCCAGGGTTTAAAAGCTTGGCACTCTCTGGACCTAGGCTTAGGGCGTCGCTGGGAGAGGGCAGCAAGTTGCTTGATGGGAATTATCTCAATTCTTACCTAAGTAAACTTATTTAAATATAAACACAGTACCTATATAAAAGTTTTTGCCACAAGACAGACTGGCAAGGATTTGTTTCTGGGGTTTGTTTCACAGGTCAGGAAATCTCTCAGAGTACCCTTCCATCAGTCGTGGTTATCAGCTAACCAGGAGGTTAGCCAATTTGGTTAGCCCTTGAGTTTTTGAGTTTTGTGCCATGGTATAAAACTACCGGCATAGCTTGCAGGGTAAGCAAGCTTAAGTGGCAGTGGGTTGGCCATGTTTTTCGAAGAATCGACGGCCGGTGGAGCGGACGAGTCTTGGAGTGGAGATGCCACCCAGCTAGATAGATTAACGACCTTAAAAAGGTGGCTGGGATAGACTGGATGCGGAAGACGGAGGATAAAGTGTTATGGCGCAGCTTGGGAAAAGCCTATGTCCAGCAGTGGATTGCGATAGGCTGAGTTGATAAAACTCAAAAACTCAAAGCATCTATTCCAAATAAACCAGTTACAGGCACTTTTGAATTGTCAAGAGGTCGGTTACTCAGCAAGGTGAAGGTAGTTGTCCATTCCAAAGCGTAGTAACAAAATTATGCTAATGCCGTGTAAAGGTATACTTAGCACACGAACAAGAGATGAAAAACCGTCACCCTTAATCAGTCTGGCCAGTTAACCTACCTACATTATACGAAAACCTATTTGGTCCAGCATCCCAGACTGGTCCATACTATTGATTAAAATTTCAGACATAACGGCGCCTGATGTACCACAGACTGACATTATGAAACAAATAGATGCGACACATCGTTTAAACTGGATTTCTAAAGGTAAAATCAAAATCAAAAGTCATTTAATAAAACTAAACTGAGAATCAGCACATTTTGAACGTCAAAATTACATAAGACAGTTCCCCAAAACGATCGCACTTCACCACTTCCTAGTGCTGGCTTAGCTGGGAAGAAGAAGTGGCGCAACAAACACCCTAGCAGCATAGCGGTCTGTTAAGTTACAAGAACTTGAGTCAAGAACAAGAACAAGAACCTACCTTTGGTACCTAATTACGCAGATGATGCCAAATTATCTACCTAATTGCGACTTCTTTTATTGTATTATGGACTACAAACAGCTATTTTATAAACGAAACTGTCTTTATTATGCTTGTTTACGAGTTGTTCATAATTTATTATATTAAAACTTGATAAAGAACCTTGATAGATATTTTTCCTGTTATGGCACCTACCAACTTAGCTATGAGATGATTATAAAACTATAAGGAAGAAGGTATAGTAGCTAAGTTTAAGACTTGAGGCTATTTTGTATGTATTCATAGACAATATAAACTAGTTTTTTTGAGGACATTTGTTCTCTTAGTGATCATCAAACTGTAAAAACATTTTAAAACAAACAACGGACTTCCAAAAAAAACACTACAAAGTGAAAAATAACTTTAATTTCAGAAGTCGGTGACTTTGGACATGTATTTGAATTTTTTGTCACCGCCGAAGGAAGTGGGTTGTTTTTTTTTTAAGTTTTCATTTTTCACTTTTTAGTGGTTCACATGTGCTTATCCATTCATAGCATACTGGCGTGATGTTATGTCATGAACTGATGTAAACAATAGACAGACATTAGATTTCAGCAATTCCAGTCCATTTGCTATCATTTGAGGAGTTCCGTTGCCTATCTCCGACGTTCTTCATAAGATCTTCACCAAATTGAAATGGGACCACTCCGAGAAAGTACTCTTCCAAAAACTATCCTAATCGCTTCAAGTGTGCCTATAAAATTTGAAGAGTTCTCTCTATTTCTCCAGGATCCCAACATCAGATCCTGACTTGATGATCATGGGACCACCTGGTATAACCTTAAAAGTAATCGGGGAACATACATTAAAAAAAAGGTTCCTACGAATTGAGAACCTACTCCTTTTTGAAGTCGATTAAAAATTGAGCTAAATGATAATTGATAAATGATAAATGATTTTATTTCTGTAAGTAGGTTTGTACAAACGCAACGCTTTTATACGTCAATCATATTTTTTTAAACTAGATGAGGTCGGCTTTTCCTATCTGGCTACTCTGAGAAGAAAGGCCGAAACAAACTCAGAGGTCAGCTGCGCTCCTTATCCCTAAATTGTTTCACCTCACTATAAATGTTAAGTTAATGTAAAGTTAATTTGACCAGTAGTGCTATTCTATAAAAATCTCATCGCGATAACTTGGGTGAAGTGAGCTTAATGTGAGCTGTCATATCAATTCCACCATCACCGTCACCATTTCTTCCTACCAATTTGTATGCGGCTGACCATGTCAGAACTTTATCTCATAGTTATCTTGCATGTAACGTATCATAATGTACACCATGTTTAAACAAATAAAAATCTTATCTTATCTTATCTTAATTCCTAGAGTCAGATGGAATGATAGCTCACTTCACCTAAGTTCTCACGGTGAGATTTTAACACAATAGGTCGGTTGATGTCTAAAAGACACTCGTGCGCTTTTGAGAATCGATTGACGTGGCCATATATTGGACCAAAGTAGGTACCTAATCCAAAACGCCCAATCGATTTAGTAAGAAGGTCTGACCTATTTAGTGGCCAAACAATCAGTATTGACATAGAACGTGGTAATGCTGCCAGCCTTTTGGGCACTTTTTCTTTTGACAACGATGTCTACGAATTTTTTGATGCCCTATGATTCTTTTCTTTTTATATACTTGTACATATTATTTATAGTGCACGTCTTCCCTACCATTACGGCACCCCCGGTCTACTCCTTGATATTCAATAGTTTCTGTAGCACCCTGAAATATGAGGCTTCAAGAGCTAGTGCAAATCTTTGTGTTCGTGCGATTAATCGACCCTGGACAAACCACACTTGGGTCGGTGTTCAATCATTCATTTAAGACTGTTAATATTTTAATTAATAATTTAAAAAAAAAATTGTAAGAAGTTATTTTCATACATAAATAATTGTAGTAACGTTCTGAAAGTTGTTTCCTAGTACATCACAATAATAATTTTGCTATTAGGTACTTCAAGGAAAATCATCGATGACGAATCCTGTCTCAGGGAAATACAATTCACTGTCTGTGTCTACAAATTCCTAATTGTTATTGTACAAGAAACAGGAAAAGGATGAAAATGTATATTATTAACAAATTATTGTCCACAATAAAATAGATTAATAGCTGGGAGGATACCTGTTTTGCTTTTGTTTTTTTTAAATATAACAATGTAACGATAAAATGTAATGAACATTTATCTTTACATTGTTATATTTTTGGAAACCATCACATCACACGCCACATCACATCATCATTAGGAAAAAAAAATTGCACAATTAAATGAGACATTGAACAATGTAATTGATACAATGATTAAAATTCGTGGATAATAGAACAAATCGACGAGTATATTTCTATAAATAACTAAACAAAATATAGTATAATATGACTAGTATTTCATACCTACTTGTACTATTATCATTTAAATCAGCACTTTAATTGTGTTTCTATGTTTGGATGTTTGTTACTCAATCACGCCAAAACGACTGAACGAATTTAGATGAAATTTGGCACACAGATAGATTATAACCTGGATAAACTACACCTGATTTTACTACTTAGAATACTTTTATCCCGGTTCCCGTGGGATAATTTCCGAACTCCACGCGGCGGAAACCGCGGGCAAAACGATTTAAACGACAATTACTGAGTAATAATTTATCTAAGGAAACCTTTCATATTTTCATTCTACAGAGTAAATCACTTTCGACGGTATTTTTTTTACCTTCTTTTTACCTTTGCCAATATTATAATTCTTGTTTCCATCATTTTAAAGTTCACTTTTGACGCAGGTGGGACGTTTTTTTTTATTTTGCTCTTAAAATAATAATAATATATATTTTTTAATAATTATAATTTTTTACGTTAGGAAAATCTATTTGTACGATTATTTATGACTTTTTCACAGATTTACTATAAGTTTTGAAAATTTCACTGGTCAACTTAAAACTGCTACTACTTATTGGGTATTATTATTGATAAATGGTCATTCGAAATAAAAATGATAAACGAAACCTAAAGAGGTTTTACAAAAACCTATTCAATGATACCCCATTTTACATAGTTCGTGAAGTATTTTTTTTCTTTTTCACAATATTAAAAACTGGTGGTGGCCATATTGAATTTTGATTACTGCCATGTCTATAATGACCAGAGGTCGGAGTAGGTAGATTGATTTAAGGTCGTTGACGTCAAACGTATAGGATAATATGGATATGCCTCCAAAATACCGGAACTTCATATTTATTGTGATATTTGTTCCGGAATTTTGAAATTAGCACGAATTTGTGTTTAAGGTGAAAAACGTATTAATAATATTGAAGCTGTTCCTTGTAAGCAAATGCTACTATAGTATAAGCGAATACCTAAATGATAAATTATAAGTAAGTTCTTATCTATTTGTATCTACAAATACTACCTATAAAATACCCTACTTACTCATAATACGAGGAATACCTTTTAAATAAATATGAAACATCCAATAAACAACTTACATTAGAGATAATAAATATTAAATACGTAATAAATAAAAATTAATAAGTAAATAAAATAACAAATAAATGTGTATAATTTATAAAATAATAAAAATGATTCATAAATTTAATTCTGTGATAATAAAACAACTTACTAACAACACCTTACTAACAACAACAGCTTACTAACAACTTAAATTGTAATATTTATCAAATTAAACACGCAGTGTTCTTCCTCCTCTCTCCTACTTGATCTATGCTGTGCCCGACAGGGTCCATAATTGTGACTAATATAATTCCCTACCAACTTTATACATTATGGTACGCAATAAAGAATTGAGAATTGAGAATATCAATCTACGTTTTTGTTTAATTAAAAATAATTGTTCATTGAATTCAATCAATCATTCATATAATAAACGATTTTGTTAGCCTATCTGTACGTTTTTTATTTTATTTTATTCCATAGTTCCAATTCCGGAACTTTTTCCGGTACTTCCCGCACATTATGGATAAAATGGCATGTCCATATTATAATATCTTGACGCAAGTATCTAAAATCAATCTACCTACTCCGACCTCTGATAATGACACTTGCAAGATTAAAACAAATCAATTGACGTAAGAATCATCAAAATCGGCCCACGCGTTTGGTGTCTATAGTGCCACAAAGGAATAACCACACATACATATATAGGCAGATAAACACATTACCCTCTTTCGTTTCGTGTAGTCGTGTAAAAAATAAACAGAAGACTAGATAACATGAATAGCGGCCCTCTCAGAGATTTCACCAATACTTGACCTACTACCCCATCTGAATTTATGAAGTCTTTGGCAATACGCCATGGAGACCCCGTCTAGTAAGGGTGGCGTACCAGTGACACAGTAACTACCGAACATCTAAGTAGACAACCGTATAGGCAAGGTACGTGCTATAAATGTGTACTTATATTTAGTGAAGTTGTTTATGGGTGGCACGTATATTGTTACTGTTACAATAGATTCAGTAAGTACATGATACTGTAAGTACCCCTGCGTTGAAATTTTTCGTTGATGATTTCAAAAATGTATTTTTTTTTATAAAACAATAGACTTTTTTTAAACTGGCGAAAAATTTCTTCTATAGGGTGTTTAGAGTCATGTGATGAATTCCTGGCTTCAGTTTGAGCGTCGATGTCGGGATGGCATCCTGTATTTACTAATTTTTTTCATGATTTTTTTTTTGGTGTTGCAGTTTGTTTGTTATATGAAATTTTGATTAAATTGTGTCGGTTAACGTAGGTCTAGGTATCTATTGAGATTGTGTAAGTGGTTAAACGATGGTTATTTTGTAAATAAAGCCGCAACAGCTAAACAGCTGAAGGCATTTGACTGTCGAGCAAGGGGTCGGGAGTTCGAAAATCTTTTTTCAAAAAAATAAACAACCGACTTCCAAAAAAACACTAAAATGTGAAAAATAACTTTAATTTCGGAAGGCGGTGACAAAAAATTAAAATACATATCCAAAGTCACCGACTTCCGAAATTAAAGTTATTTTTCACATTTTAGTGTTTTTTTGGAAGTCGGTTGTTTATTTTTTTGAAAAAAGATTTTTATTTTTCACTTTTTAGTGGTTCACATGTGCTTACCCCTTCACAGCGTACCGGCGTGATGGTATGTTATTAACTGGTGTTAACAATTGACAGACATGAGATTTCAGCAATCCCTGTCCATTTGCTATCATTTATTGAGGAGTTCCGTTGCCTATCTCCGAAGTTCTTCATCAGATCTTCACCAAATTGAAATAGAACCACTCCGAGAAAGTACTCTTCCAAAAACTACACAAATTGCTTCAAGTGTGCCTATAAAATTTGAAGAGTTCTCTCTATTTCTCCAGGATCCCATCATCAGATCCTGACTTGATGATCATGGGACCACCTGGGAAGTATACCCTTTCAAACAAAAAAAAAAAATATCCAAATCGGTCCAGCCATCTTCGAGTAATCGGGGAACATACATTAAAAAAAAAAAAAAAAGGTTCCGACGAATTGAGAACCTCCTCCTTTTGGAAGTCGGTTAAAAATACCTCAAAAAGCACCCCACGCTTTTTAATAGAATTAAATTATTTTCTACTTTTTAGTTTGGTTTTTAAAGCGTGTTTTTTTAGTTTTTTTTAACTATTATTTATATTCTATTTTTTAGTTTTTCTAACTACAAAACCGTGTTTTTTTCTATTTTTTTTTTAATTATTGAATTGTCATAGGTCCTCGATAAGTCTACAAAGTTTAAATGAAATCTGACCGTTTAAAGTGGGTCAAAATAGCGTCCAAAGGAGTCGGTTACATACAAACATACAAGTGAAGCTAATGTAAAGCGTGTAAAAAAGGAGCACGAGCACGCCTATTGTGCTTGTCTAGCCCTTTCCCAACTATGATGGGGGGCTTCCAGTGCAACCGGACGCACTTGAATACCAGTATTTTACATGGAACGACGGCCTATCTGACCTCCATCACAAGTTCACAACCCAGTTACTTGGTAATACGATACCCTTTGATAAGACTGGTTGTCAGATTTTCGGCCTTGTTACGTCTGTCAAAGGTGTCTGAATGACAGCCGAAACCAACGGCTTAATGTGCTTTCCGAGCCACGGAGGGTCTCGGTATTTAATGGATCATCACCCATCCACGGACCGACCTCCGCAAGCGTTACTTAACCATAAAGACCGACTTGGGCGGCTATTAATGGTTAGCTACGAGCGCCTCTTCTCCTTCTTAATAATGGTACGCCATAACAGTACCTAAAAGGGACGGGTAACGTAATCAATTGAAACCTTTATCATTTAAGTACTTCCCTTTTAAGTTCATGATGTATTTAGATGCCTTGACATTCACGGTTAATAAACTCAAAGTCAAACCATTTTTTTCAATTAAACCATCTAAACGCAATTTTGAATTGTCAAGGACTCGGTCAGAAATATGAAGCTAGTTGCCCATTCCAAAGCGTAGTAACTACAGATTTAAAAAAAATGGGCAAAAAACTCCATTGACATTCTTTACAATTATATTGTTACAAAAATATTAGTTACATCATTAATGTTGAATTTATAATTTTATGTAAGTACAATTAAAAAGACGAACGTGTTAAAAAGTTAAAAGCGTCCACACAGCAAATAGATACAAACAAACCATTCAAAAATGAAATATTTAATTAAAATAAGCCGGGGCAGTAAGGAGATGATCAGCCACAACTACCGGCATCCAATTCAATTCAAATCTTTATTGCATATCTCATGTGTGTACCGGTGCATAAACAACATGACGTATAGAGAGAGATGGAAAACAATGGTGTCTACATCACACTGGATTCCTAATCAATAATCCCAATTCCTTCATCATCGTCATCATCATCCAGAGCACGATTTCATCCACAGCTAGGCCATAGGCCTCTCTTTTCTTGTGTCAAACCCCACGCTCCTGTGCCAGCCTAATCTAGGTTTTGCCCGCGATAGCATCCGCCATCTCGCTGCCGGAAACCAACATTTCGTCTTCCAGTCCTTGGACGCCACTCTGTCACCTGTCCACCTGTCAGCTGCCAGATTTTAACCAGTGGACTAAAAAACTCAACCTAACAACCCCTGTGCTTGAAAAACCTCTCTCATAATAATTCTTCTAACCTTATCCGAATTTCTTTGGGGTCGGTGCAACATGTCTTTTTCTTCCAAACTTCTCTATTAGTCGTCATCTCCGTAGTCACACCCTTTCTAACCATATCATCATAGGTAATAGGTAATACGGGCTGTTGTCCGCAACTCCACGTCAAAGCGCGTATTTTGCGTACGGGTGGGAGAATCGCTCATTCGATCCACCCCAGCTCCTCGAGAAAGGCCAGCAACGCCTTGGTGTTGCTGACAATCTCACGTAGGGTACCTGGGTTACCGAAGTATTTTGCCCTGTAATTGGTGACCACCGGGCAGTTTAGCAGCACATGCGCTGCTGTCTCGTCGTGCTCCATGCAGGCCCTGCACAGCGGACTGTCTGTTATTCCTATGACAAAGAGATGTTTGTTGAATGACCCATGGCCAGTTATAGCTGTCACTGTACGCAGCTGTGGTTTAGTTAGACGGAGAACCTGTTTTATGAGGCGGGTATCGATCGTGGGAAGTGCTTCCTTAGCCTGCCTGCACTCACGTAGGTCCAGCCATAACTTGTGATGTTGGTCCCTGGTTCGTTTTCTTACCCGAGTGCGTAGATACCAGAACCATATCATCATTCACACAGTCCATCCATCGTTTCTTTGGTCCCTACTCTTATAGCCATCGACATTCATACTCAAAATTTTTCTTCCGACATTTTCCTCACTCCTCCGTATCTACTTATCAGGTATCGGTGCCACTTTTAGACTTCCTTTTATGTAGGTATTCATTTCTTATTCTATCCATTCGTGATAAAAAAGTAAAGGTCTCTGTTGCCTATCATATATTCATGTCTTGTGTATGTATTTTTTACTTGATGACAAATGCAGTACCTCCATCAATTACTTCGAGGATTTAATTGAAGCAAATACTTACAAAGTGCGCTATTTGATTTTCAACTTAAGGCGCTAATTCGAGCGTTGAATATCTCTTCGTGGCGCTTAGTGTGTGAAAACAGTAGTTAATTTATAAAACGTGGTTTTTCGTATTTTGTGTGACTCTTTGTTGAAGAAACTCCATAATTAAATAAAAATCTAGTTCCTACTTATTCCACGTGTCAGTCTATGCTAGATGCTATTCCATACTGGTTTACCTTGGCATGTAATTTTAGCTCCGCTCGCTAGCTCACAAAAAATGGACCTGAACTTTAGATAAAGACTACGTCGTACGTACATACGTAGGTATAAATCAAATCAAACATTATCAGAGACTTCCGGCTGCGCCATTTTTTAATACTGTTACATAATTTGCATGTTTATGTACGTTTATATAATCTAAATTACGTGCGGTAACTATTGTTATCGGGAGCTCTGTGTTTTTGTGCGTGATAATGATAAGTTTATCATGGATGAGTTAACTTGTAGCATGAGAATGACAGCCTATATTGTCCCCACTGCTGGGATACAGGCCTCCTCTCTGTGAGAGGGAGTGGGCCGTAATGCACCACGCGGGCCCTGTGCGGGTTGATTAACTTATAAAAGTCACTATAAATACTATCTACCTATAGCTTTGATTTCAAAATAATTTACGATTTTTACATACATACTAGCTTCTCCTCGCGACTTCGTTCGCTTCAAATTTCTCGCTCTCCCGACGCACCCCGTCGCTTCGAATCGCCTGCCCGTGCGGGTACTCCGTATTCGTGACTTTTTTTCTCTTTGCTCGTCTCCTAAGGGTCTTAGCGTAATGTTATATTGCCTATAGCCTTCTTCGATAAATGTGCTATCCAATACTAAAATAATATTTTAATTCTAACCAGTAGTTCCTGAGATTAGCGCGTTCAACCAAACAAACAAACAAACTCTTTAGCTTTTTAAAATAAAATATAAAATACTATAATATTATAAGTATAGATTTGTAATCTATACTCTATATATGTCTATAGATACAAAGTCATCATCTGCCTAGTCTTTTCCCAACTATGTCAGGGTCGGCTTCCAGTCTAACCGGATGCAGCTGAATACCAGTACTTTACATGGAGAGACTGCCTATCTGACTTCCACAACCCAGTTACTGGGGAACACGATAGATACCCCTTGGTAAGACTTGTTGTCAGACTTTCGGGCTTCTGACGACCCGTAACGATTGTCAAAGATCCACGAAGCACGTTAATCCGTTGGTCCCGGCTGGACCAACGGATTAACGTGCTTTCCGAAGCACGGAGATGTCTTAGTATGTAAAGATGGTCACTCATCCACGGACCAACCGCGGCAAGCGTACCTTAACCTGATCGGTCGACCCGAGCGGCTGTTATTACTTAGCCACAAGAGATACAACTATACAAGTATACTTATTATACATCGAAGTTGCTTTGTGTGTCTATATGTGCGACTGCACTATTTTTCTAAACTAATCAACACGTTTTGATGCGGTTTTCACCAAAGTGTACATAGAATTTATACCGGAAGGTTGGTTTCCGGACATTACGGCAGACCGGCTTGACGCGACAGCGCGATGCGACTTTAGTAGATCAATGAGGAGCCTTAATGCATTTATATCTTACCTATGAAGGTAAGATATAATTGCATTAAGGCTCCCACATACTATGTAGGTATAATTACGAAATCTAAATATTTGTCAAGTTGACAAAAAAATCGTAGCGGGTTGCTAGTTAGGTACGCATAAAAATACTATTAAAACAAAAAAAACCGGAGTCGTTATCAAAGAATAGGTACTTAAATCGAGTATATTTCCTTTCTTTAAACAGTAACAAAGCGATTATGTTTAGTGGCGGATATAACGCCAGTTGTCCTGGTTTCGATTGCCAGGTTAGGCAAAGTGTTATTGGGTTTTTCTATCTCGAATTTCTCAGTAGCAGCCCGGATTCTAGATTTGTGCCCGGTCGATACAATACAAAACAATACAATAAGGTTTATTGAGTTAATCGTATCCACAAATGTGAATCCCCTGGTCCCTAAACTGGTGTTAACTGTATCATAGGAACCAGTGTCTTCGCCTGTTTAAGTCACAATGTTAAAAAAATAAATAAACAGAAAAGGTAATATTAAAAAGAACTACTTAGAAACTAGGATTACAATTTAACATTTGATTAAGTGTGTGTCTTTTTGTGTTAATCGTAGTCACACTTGAATGTTAGTAGTAGCGTGTAACCATCGTTTAGCGGCTACGTTACTATCATTGGTTCTGGATAAACTGTCCCATGTTTCATCAGCTAAAGCATTTCTTATATCCTCATATTTAATAATTCTTTTGCTGTAGATCTTAGCAGTTTTACAAACACATTTTTGATCAGTCAGTTATTGCTCAAATACTACTGTTTGCCACGTATTAGTCGTTTTCTCCATGAAATGATCCAGACATTTGTTAAGCCTGATAGGCTTTGTAACACCTTGTCTCAACCCGTACATAGCCATTAGATTCAGGTAGTTCTAAACCGGTCCACCTGCATCACCTAGAGTTTTTATGTTGATGTCACCAATGAGCACAATGTTTCTAGAGTGTATTTTGCTTAGTACTTGATCAAGGGAATTTATTTAGTTTGAGACATTTTTGAAGAAAAGTGGTCGGTACAAACATAACAAAGTGCATTCCGTGGGAACATTACCCTCAAAAAAAAAAAACAGGCTCACACGATTTGGCCCGTATTTCCCTCACGAACATAAACAACTATGCCTTAATTTTGATTGATTGAATTTTTAGTCCAAAACATGTCATAAGTCAAAACAATCGATGAGAACGAATATATTCTACAGAGAATTGCAGAACTGAAACAAAAGCAAGAACCAAGTCGAAATTGCAGTGATTGCAATAGATGCACCCTTACATGAGAATGGGACTTAGACTTAATTGGTGAAACGCGAGTGTACTCCTCTGTACCAACCCTTCAGGGAAACAAGGCGTGATGTTACATTATGTTATAACGCCAGTACTTCTTAAAACTAGCTTAAATATTATTAACTGTTGTTTCAGGACAAAATGGGGCTCCCTCAGCTGAATACATGTTGCTTTGTGTTCGACCTGAAGACTGGCTGCATTATAATGGGAAGCATCAATGCGGTGAGATTGATAAGTTACACGTTAGGCAATAGGCGTTTTATTTTTGTATGAGAATGTATATTGGTTTTTTTTTTTAGGTGGAAAATCATCAAATTACTTCTCCCGCTCTGGGTGGAGCAGGAGGGCGTGTCAGACTTTTACTGACTAAAACTCACCCGTGTTCCCTCAGTTGTCTGTGTGCCAGGGGCCGCGGTATCTCTTTCGAACAACCCGCACCAAAGTATATTGGTCCGGTCACAAAAAGAGATAAGTACCTAACCAAGGTCATCGGATATAGTTGAAGTTAAGTAGAAATCCGATATAAGTTTTCGAATGAAATTTAATTCGATCAGTGGGTTTTCTATTTATTCAATTAAATTTTATTAAATAACATCCATCGGTTTCTTACTAAACTCAACTATATCCGACGATCCTGCTAACTTATCTCTTTTGCTGACCATACATAGTTGATACCTACTATTTATTAAACTGAATAAGCTAACCAGTATCTAGAACCATGAAGTATAGTTAATCAGTCTCATTGTAACTGGAAGAAGTGTATTGTAAACTAGCTGCGCCTCGCGGTTTTACCCTCATAAGTTCCGGTCCTGTGAGAAATATCGGGATAAAAAGTATTCTACTTCCTAACCAGGGCATGGTCTACGCATGTGTCAAATTTCATGTAAACCTTTTCATTTTTCTTAGCGTGTGTCACTAACAACCTATTCCACCGTAATACAGTTCATAACTAGTACGGGGGACAGAGCGAATCAGTTCCGTATAAACTAACAACCCAAACCATTATTATGTATTACAATTAATTAGACTTAGCTTAATGTACATTAAAACTGTGATAGAAAAAATATTACGCAAGGTTGTTAGACTCATTTAGCAAATAAAGAACGTTTTTTTTTTAACAATATCTGTGGCACGTATGAATAAATTTTGTATTATTTATTTAATACCCGTTTGTCGTCTCTATGTGTACCCTATCAAATAACAGAAGATTTTTTCGGTTCATAAATGACGGAGTTCTGAGGTGACTTCCTTTTTTGAAGTTTCGAGTGACGGCTGACAGGAAAAATGGGACAAAAAACATGTTGCGCTGGCAAACATGGGACTAGGGCAAAAAGAAGAAGACTCAGAAGCCAAAAATCCCAAAACTTGAAATGTCCCCTATCTTATTATCTTATCTACTCCACAGGTGCTATCCTTCACGCTACTATCACTGATGATAGTGCTAGCAGCAGAAGTAGGAGCCATTGACGTGGCAGTGGAGTATGCCGGTGACGTGGAGATGCAGGCTGGCATCACGGGGCTGTATGCCATGTCCATCATACTAGTGTTCATGTTCCTCATCAAGTTTCTTTTTGATGTGGTCTTCGTGTATGGAGTGTCTACGGTAAGATTTGTAATATTATATACTATAAAGTAGAAAGTAACTCTGTCTGTCTATCTGTCTGTTATGCTTTCACGCCTAAACCGCTGAACTGATCATCATGAAATTTGGCAGAGATATAGCCTGGGATATGGAGAAGGACATAGGCTACTTTTCTACGCGATAACCGACATCCACACGGGCGAAGCCGCGGGCAAAAGCTAGTACATACATATGTCGTAGCCAGATCTTAGAATTGATTATTTTATGAAGTGTTCGACCCTTTCATGAAACGGTTGTATTTCACGAAATGGAACATCCAACGCTGGTCATATCATTATGTGGTCTGGCCAGTGGCCAGATCATAGAATACTACACGTTTGGTGATATGAACAGTTAAGGGCTAGTCGCAGGCTCGAACTCACTGATGGGCCTGGCTAAAAAGCACACTGTCTCACCAGGCATCGTGTCCGATAGAGGTAGTACCAATAATGAGCAGTTGGACACTAGTCTACACGCACAACTTTATTGAGTGAGATGCAGGATCATTTATAGTACAACAGGCGCGTAAAAATTTAAGAAAAGTCCTTCGGAAGATCGGGTTTTATGAAAAAACTTCTGCATAAATCAATTACCAATAAAGTTTATTGAACTTTTCGATATTTGAGCTTTGTCGATACCTACTTGGTTTCGGAGGTTTTTAGATCTTTTATTACCTAAATACGCCCAAAGTTAGGTTAAATTAGCAAGAAAAACGAATCTTTATTGGCTCCTAACTTTTTAATGGCTTTTTATTTTCGTATTCTGTTTCCGTACAGACAATATTAATAATGAGGGAAAACCATACCATGTTTAATTTTTGATGTAAATTATCGTGCAGTGGAGTAATACACTCCCGAAGTTTGAATGGCAAAAATGTCGACAAGATTTACTTTAAACGCACGACTACTTCATGATGTGGTCAAACATTCGTGCATAATCAGCCTATAACGTTCCCACTGTTGGGACACAGGTCTCTCCGTGAGAGAGAGTGGGCCGTAATCCACCACGCGGGCCCAGTGCGGGTTGGTAGATGTCACATGTCTTCGAATTTTTGGTTCTAGAACATGCCGGTTTCCTCACGATGTTTTCCTTCACCGTTTTGAGAGCAGTGGTAATGAAATAATTTACACAAAGTAAAGCGTCTGACTGGGTTTGAACCTACGACCTACAACACGTAAGGCGTGGTCGTTACCACTGCGCCACCAGCGCCACTGTTACACAAATAGTTAGATTATCCACCGGTAGAGGCGTTCATGTTGATTTAATTTCATTTCGATGTCGCTTTGTTTTTGTTATAGCGGCGGCCAATAATTCTTTTGAAAATATTGGAATTTGAAAATAAATTAACCTCATTGTTTCTGAACGATTCGCGCGCTCCATTCAGAGTGCCTTTCTTAACGAAGGAACTCTTCTCCTCCTTGAACTAGAATTTCTTTTTTTTTTGTAACTTGTAACTAACGCTTTTTCAAAAACACATATTTCCTGGAACCCGTTTTGTGAAATCTTTCGTTTTTCGCCAATTTTCGTTCAACGTTATCGCGTTGTCTCTCACTTGCATTGCGTTGGGTGAATCTCCAAGCGTCTTCATTTCTGCTCGTGTTGACGATAGGTGGATCGGGAAGGATCCCCTTAACTGGATGTCCTCAAACTAGGACAAGCAACCTCGCGGAACGACTAGCCATGCACTTCATTCATGCTTGTATAGTGGCCTACAATCAATATCAATGGTGTTGAACTGGAGAAGCCTTTAATCATCAGTGGACATCCTATCGTATAGGTATTCGTGAATTTTAATTAGTCGTTTTCCATTTCCAGGAGCGGCCCCTTATCATCAAGGCGTACATGATCATGTGGATTGTTTTCTTCCTCCTGTCCATGTTCATCTTCTTCCTCAATTCTCCAAACATCAGCGTCGGGACTATTTGCACCGAAGTCATTTATATTGGTCAGTATTATGCTTCTCTAGCTGTTGAGGTTTGAAAGATTTTCAAATAATTGGAAAGTATTAACTTGAAATTTACTTCAAGATAATAAGTCCACGTTCATGACGTAATCATATCGCAGCGGGATTTTTTGGCACACTGGATCTCCAGCGCACAGCTTAACGACGACTGTGACTGACTCACGCTGCACTCTGTGGGATTCTCAATGCTCAAACAGCGAGCGTTGAAAATCCAGTGCGCGAAAGACCTGCTGCGATATTTTTACGACTCTGCAAACGTGGTTTTATATATTTCGGCAAACAAAGGAAACAACAGAGTGTACTACAACTACTACTAGGGGGACTGTTAAAACTAACTTTATTAAAATCCATCACTAAAAATACTTTTCTGCAGATTGTTGCCCAGGGTAATCGTTCAGGCGCTTTTTTATAGCATGCGAATATTAAATTATCTGTCTCTCGCTACTACAGATATTAAGTCACCAACGTAACAAACAATGTTACGTTGGTGACTTAATATAATAATAAATGACGTTAAGGGTCAGGTGATGCTAGTCAACAGTCAACCTTCGAGGTGAAATTAACAATGCGTTAAGCGCCTGCCATTTTAGTTACAACGAGAATCAATCACGCAGCATTGCTTGATTGATTCGCTCGACAATATTCACCATACTTAGTTGCTAAAGACTGAGAGCGGCTTGTGGCTAAGTAATAACAACCGCACGGATCGATCAGTCAGGTTAAGCTCGGCTTGCTGCGGTTGATCCGTGGAAGTGAGACCATTTTTACATATCAAGAATCTTCAGTGCTTCGGAAAGTGCGTTATACCATTGGTCCCGGCTGTCATTTGGGGAACTTTTACAGACATTACGAGCGTCAGTAGCCTGAAAGTTTGACAACCAGTTTTACCAAGGGATATCGTATTACACAGTAACTGGGTTGTGGAGGTCAGCTAGGCAGTCGCTCCAAGTAAAATAATAGTATTCAGTCGCATCCGGTTAGACTGGAAGCTGACCCCAACATAGTTGGAAAAGGGTTGGCAGCTGAGGACTTAGTTTTGCTAAGTTTGATTTATTCTTTTTGTTTTAGGTCACAACGTCTACACAATCTTGCTGTGCAACAGTTTCTACAAGCAACTCAACAGCAGAGAAGAAGTTTAAATTAAGTAGAAGAAATCTATTTGTACAATTAGCCTGTCACTGACGTCATAAGAAAACAGCAGTAGCAGTGCCAATAATATAATCATCATTGTCAAAATCATTATCCTGGCGTCCATCTTTTCTTTGGTCGGTCAAAGCCACGCAGATATACTGCGTTCACGATCTTGTTTCCAACCATATAGTCAAACATGTTTTTGGAAAAGCAACTTTAAGACGCTCACATAATTTGTAGGTACGACTTTTTCAATAGTACTCTTTATTCAGACTTCTATAAGTTGTATATTTGTTTACGTGAAAATTTAATAAATTTGGACACAAAGATTTGAATAGACAATACAGGCTTGTTAAGGAGCACAGCTTCATCATCAGACATAGGCATCCCCCGAAAAGGAAGGATTGTCGTAAGTCCTTTAGTCGCCTTTTACGACACCCACGGGAAGAAATGGGATAGTGCTATTCTTTACTTCCGGCACCACACAGATAGCAGCGTAGCTTGAACAAGTGGCAATTAAGTCATTCCTTCACCATGGTACCAAGCGTCATTGTCGACATTGCTGTTAGTAAAACCAATAATTCGCTAGGAGCTTATTATCACCCAGCACGCAGCGTGAACCCAGCTGTTGGGCTTTGACGTAGGCTCCTTGCAGCTTAGCAAAATACGTCGCTAGTCGAGCGCGTTCGGCACTCCGATTGGTCCGTCACCAAGCCAAGGCCAATCGGAGCGCCAAACGCGCTCTATGCGTTTGATTGAGATGGTTAAATGAAACTCACACTAAGAGCTCAGTTAGCGAGACGTATGTTGCTAGGCTGCAGTTATATCAGTCGCCGACAAGTTGCCACTCCTCTGCAGGTCTCTATGCAGTCTAAGTGGCATTGAAGTGTAGGTACTTACCATAGTACTGGCTCATTAAAACAACGATATGTCAAATTTTTGCGTTTCCGAAATGTAAGCCATTTTTAGATTTAATGAGAGCTATGAAACCCTTTTTTTATGGGAAATCTTCAAATGACTTCTCCCGTTCTGGCCGAAGCGGGAGGAAGTGTCAGACTTTTACTGACTAAAACCCACCCGTGTTCCCTCACTTGCCTGTGCCGGGGTCACGGTACCTCTTTCGAATAAATCCGTGACCCTGGCAAGGAGCTATGAAACCCTTAATATATATTAAAATTCCTGCGGGGTAATTACGTAACACACTAATAGTAGTAATCGCTTTCATTTTGACAGCTCGACAACATTCATATTTACATTGCTGAGGCTACAAATTATTCGAACTGGAAGCAATGGAAAAGCAATATCCTTCAAAATTATTTAGATTCTGATTGATATGATTGAGTGTGTTACGCAATTAGGGTACTGTCTTAATGAATTTAATGCCAAAGCAATAAAAATGCAATGCAATGCATTGCAACGAGCCTAATTATGTGTCAAATTGTAAACTTAAGCTATTAAAAATAAACGGTTTATTTAATGTAAATAATATTTTATCTCCTTTATTGTTATTATTACAAAACAATTTACGTATAAAATGCTAGTCAAAAAATTTGTTAATAATTGTTGTTACTGTATGTCTATATAAAAAATAATATAACACTGTTATAAAGTTTACATACTTAGAAAGTATTTTATTTTCATACGTTTGTACAGACGTCACCACATCTAGCTACCCCAATCTGTCAAATTTCTTTAATAGATTTTCATCTTTATCACATAAGCTTAAGGTTCATGTTCAATTGGGGAAATTTGACACTTTGGGGTAACTTGATGTGCTGGCGTCTGTACATAAGATTTAATCGATAGATTCTACCTCTAGGTTATCGATAAAATACAGGATGGCAGGGACATCGACACGCAACCTTTTACCATGGAAGTATATAATTTTGAAGCCAACAACAAAGCACTTTTTGTGTCGGTTATTTATAAAAAACAATAAGGCGTTTTTATCACGTAGGCATTGTAATTTTCTATGAAATAGCCCATTTATTTTGATAACCGATGAAAACCTTCTACGCTGTCTAGATTCATGTCCTGAATTCATGGTTTCAGTTCGCGCGTCGATTTCCCTGCCACCTTGTATACGACTAGTTTTAGTAACAGAAAACGGTTCGTATAAAAATAGATCATAATTACGGATCGAAAAACTGACGATCATAATATTGATGGATTGTTAAGCACCACGGAGCAGCACTGTTAGAGGAGTTCTGCTTTGTATACTATCCGAAATCGAATTCAAGATCCGAGTACAATCTGAATTTGAATTGGCAACGTTCTAAACGGATTCAGTCTCTTTAATGCTCGATTTCCATGAACAAAAACGAATCGTTTTGCTAAGGTACCATTTTTATTGTCAAACTGGGCAGATAAATAGACTCATGGGCAATTAGCTGTGATAGCTACTTTAATATAACTACTATGCAAAGCTATAAGGTCTTTGCTTTATTATTGGAAAAGATACAAGACTCTCAATTTGAACCGATTACGGTTCGTAAATTATAGAAATCGACCATTAGTCCATCAATGCTATATACATTAACGGGCTCATCTGAAAGTAGTTGATTCGTCAATACAAGTGTCAAATTTAACAGTCAAAACGTGTTGTCATTCTTTTTCAGTTGGGAAACCGAACTAATCTTACGTTTGTAGGTGATACGGAGAAGGAAACGCCCGTACTTCGGCTAAAACCGTAGTTTTGTCAAAGTCCGTAGACTTTGTGCATAGGGGGTCTGGTCTACCCTCTAGTGCGCAACCCCTCATCAAATAATACTATGGCTCAGTGGCGGTACCTTCATAGAAGCCAAAAAGCCCAGCTTGCCCTAATAAAATTGTAATTCATAACAATGAAAATACCCCAGCAACAAGAAAATACAAAAACACATCACTCAATTACCTCTAACTAAAACATTCATGTCATAGGTATAATAGGAAATCGAAATCCTCGCTTTTCCCGCGTTGTCAGATATACGCACTCATTGAACTCAATTAGTATCAGTACGTAATTATTATATTTGGTGATCATCGTATTTCTAAGTTTTCTAACCAAAATTTTGATAATGGTGTTAGTAATACTAAGAAACATGAGAAAATGAGCCAATCCCTCAGTTAGCTGTTTTTTAATTGTAAAAAATCTGTCGGCTTGCCTTGATTTTGACCCCTAGGCACGCCACTGCTATGGCTACTTCGTACCGACATTTCTCGGGTTTGGATCGGATGCAGTGCATTACCGGTCTCAGTGAAACTGATACAAATGTCGAATCATGACTTTCACCGATCGAGTTACGAATGGTATTCTTGACGTAGATATTTGTTTTTACGCATCTTTCAAAAAAGCTTAAAAAAATCTTAGAAGTATTATTAAGTCCTTAACTTAAAATATATATAAACTTAGATTATATACTTTGGTCAGTAAAAATATAAGTACATTTTAAAAACTTAGTGCTACGTTTACTTATAAGTTAACAAAAGCATGCATTTTTAGCATCCTGTCGTCCTAAGGACCCATTTCACTGAGTCGAGATAATAATCTTTCAGATACTTACATTTAAAAATGATCAGAGACTGTTTAAAATTATCTACCAGATAATATTATTTATCTGAAGGAACTTAATTCTTGGAGGTGGTGAACAGGACATAGAAAAAGAAAAACTTAAAAAAAGAAGAACGTACAATTTTAAATCAAGTTATAATCAATTTAGTAGGATTTTCTTCTTAATGAGATCTACATAATGTTTTGCTATGGCTTTTGACTTATGTCTATAAGGAGGTGGTTCAAATTCTCATTCAGAATCCAGCTGTAAAGAAGGCTTCATGACATTTCGAAAAAGCTCGACTATGTGGAGACTTACAAACTTGACTTGATTTAGACTTCAATGTCTATAGCTCAAACTCTACAAGAATTTGTGGCCCAATTATTAGCAGACCTATACTTCGTTTTAAAAACCCAGATAGTAATTTGACAGGTGTAATGTCAAACTCCTATAATAAAAAGCAAATAGACTTGAAATGTCAGATTACTTTCAGGGATTACAAAACAAGCATAAGGTACATTATCTTTGGCATCCGCTGCCGTTGTACTTAATTGTTTTTTTGCACATGTGGCAAAATATGTTGCACATCTGGTCGAGAAATAACATAATATCTGAATCATATAATGCAAAATTCCTGAATGTTTGGAACCCATGAAATAACGGAATATTTGTTATGGGAATGGCGGAAACAAAGCTTTCGTCGTTTCTCCAACTCTTTCTTTGAATTTGTTTTCACATTGTACTTAAAGTATATCACAACCCCACTCTTTAGGGTTCCCAGCAATAGTGAGGGGCTTCGACATAGTTTTCGAAATCCTACCCTGAGGGTAAAAAGCAAGGTATATTTATGGTTAATTTTACATAATCGAATATAAGGCCTCGTGGTGTTACAGTGTGTCCAGATAGTGTGAGGCATGTTTTTGAAATGTAAAGCCACATTTGTGATGCATTCTTCAGGCTGATCATCTTGATCATTCGGTCTAGCCTTTTTCCAAGACCCCTTGGCTAGACTGGTTTCCAGACTTTTAGACTACCCGTAACCACTGTCAAATAGCTATGAATGAAAGCTGGGACCGACAGCTTACCCATCCACGGCCCGACCTCGGCAAATGCAGCTCAACCTTCGATCGACGCGTGGGTTTGTATAATTTAGACTCGAGCCACGATAACACGATCACGATGATGAGACACGAGCGCCTCTAGCCTGAGGTATCTAGCATATAAGAAATCTGTTTGCGGCGCATGCGTCACACTGTCTGGACGCACCTCTAAACAAGTAACGTCGTATTCTAAATCCTGCTCGAATCTCCATCGAAGCAGTCAGCTAGCAGATCCTCGTCATCTCCGCGCTGGCGGAATCTGAAGTCTTTGCCCCCCAACATAAGCTCGTAAACCGTGTGCACGACCACCAAGACGTGTATATAGAGCACTGGAATTGAAAAAATGGAATATTAATTGAAGATACTTAAAACGAATTAAGACATTAAAAGGAAAAATGTAATTTGTAAATTTCATTTGAAATTATCACCCACGATGATTGATTTGGTATACAGGATGACAAGGTGACCGACGCGCAAACTGTATAACCATACATTCAGCACATGATTCTAGCAAGTAACAAACTTTTCGTCGGTTTTAAAAAAAATCTGCTGTGTCATAGAAAAGTACCATGCTTTTTTTTTTTTTTTTGTCTGGGAAATCATCAAATAACTTCTCCCGCTCTGGGTGGAGCGGGAGGGCGTGTCAAACTTTTACTGATTAAAACCCACCCGTGTTTCCTCAGTTGCCTGTGTGCCAAGGGCCACGGTATCTCTTTCGAACAACCCGCACCCCTGGCAGGCATCGGCCCTCGCGGGCCCCATCAGTTGCTGATGACATCTCTTTGAGGCGCGCGTGGAACACAACGCGCCATCGACCCGGGCTTGGTCCTTACCGGACAGCGAGCTACCCATTACTCGCCGTCCGCAAGCCCGTGCCTACGGTGGCCGGGAATCAGCCTGGGATTCCCGACGCCCAGGGCGTCTCCTGCGAATGCCACGGCTGTGAGGGCGCATGTACTGCATCTCCCTCACGTGCGCCGTCTCCCTCTTTGCGAGCATAACTGCTTCGCTGAAGGAGGCGACTGCTAGCCATGCACTCTCGCTCCGTACCATGGCCTGGACCATTGTCGGACGTGAGAGATCGCCGCCACCGATCACCTCCACGAGGACACGGCGGTGCTCCGCCCAAACCGGGCAGACCTCCACCGTATGCTCCACCGTGTCCTCAGGGTGATCTTCGCAATGGAAACACCCGGGCGTTTCCTCCCGCCCTATTCGAAACAGGAACCTCCCGAGACAACCGTGTCCGGTGAGGACCTGTGTCAGGCGGAAGGCGAGGACGCCATGCCGCCTCTCAAACCACACATCAAAGAGGGGACTTACCGCCGCAATCGTAGCGTGCCCAAAAGTACCATCCTTACGCGGCAAAAATGTATGGAATAAAGTTTTTTTTTTTTACCGACCAAATATTATACAACAGAATTTTGTACTGCATCCGTGTTAGCAGGTTGCGCGTCAATGTCCCTGCCACCTGGTATACCAAGGTAGGCAAATTATCACTTGCGAAGATGGGTTTGGTAGTAGCATATTTTTGTCACAGCCTTTAATCCCATCAAAAGCAGAGGCTTCCAAGAAAATATGGGCTCTCCCATACCAACCTTAATTTCCTGGCTGTGTTTAAATGATAAATGATTTTATTTATCAAAATAATTTATCATGTATACACGATGTGTTGGTATAAACCTTCATACAAACACTTTACACGTCAGTCATATTTTAAAACTAAATGAGGTCGGCGTTTCCTATCTGACTACGCTGAGAAGAAAGGCCGAAACAAACTCAGAGGTCACAGTCTCTTTTAAAGTCCAGACATAATCTTGGTCAGATCCTGTGAAGACCATGTAGATTGGTGTCTGAAATGGTCTGTTAAGGAAAGAACCACACAGATTGACTGAAACGTCCTTATGTTCTGAGTTGAGCTGCACGATTACTGGAGCGTGCAGCTCAACTCATAACTTAAAGACCTCAAAGAAGTAACCATCGAGCCAATTCAGTCGAACTCAAATCGTGAATGTTCACGACCAGGAAAATAAAACCACCAATCCTATTCCTTTTGCCAAGCAACGTTGCTGTGCTCCAGTTCGAGCAGAGAGAGTAGGGGGCTAGTATGAGCAGTCATATTTTAAGATATTTCAGCTTTAAATCTGAAAAGGCAACACCCCTATGATGCATAATTAGCCTATATTGTTCCCACTGCTGGGACACAGGCCTCTTCTGTGAGAAGGAGTGGGCTGTTATCTCCCACGTGGAGCCAGTGTAGGTTGGTATGTCATTTGGTTCTAGGACAGACAATAAAAAAGAACACTAAATCTAAGAAAGTCATGAAATTACAAAAACAGCAAATAAGGAAGACCTGTGCGAGGCCAAAAGGATCGTATCTCGGCACCATTTTCACAAAGTATAGCGACTATCAAAGTTTGAACGAAAGTTTGAACGACACTACAACTCATAAGTGGCGGCCGTTACCACCAGGCTGCCACTGCTCTCACTTATACCAGGGATGCCTACGAGGTCTCTGGTACCAATTGCAGCTGTCCCTTGACGGCGGTGAGCCTGTTACCATTAGCTGTTCCACCTGCTTGATCACGATTCAATAACATAAAAAGGACAAATTTGTACTCACTAGACCAGATGAAGAGGACCAGTGCCAATATCCAGCTATTTTGTAGTAACACCAAAAGTGCGCTCAGCTGACAGATGATCGTGACGATGATGCCGAATGAGAAGTAGCTGAGCACGAAGCTTGGCTTGTTCTGGAAACAAAAATATGGTATTTTGAACTTTCATACGGTTATCCAATTCATGCACTGAAAAAAAGAAATAACAGAACCAATTTTGGCTATTTTAGAAATAACTGAAATTTGTTTATTCAAAAATAAAATTCATTTAAAATAACAAAACTGGTTTATGTAACAAGCCCCAAACTGGTTTTGTTAAGTTTATTTCGGTTATATTTAATCAATATTTTTGTTGATAATTACCGAACTTCTATAAACAAACTGATTCGTTAACCTGTAACCACACCTTTGTACGCAATATATCAAAACTCTTCGACAATAATATGCCTAATAACATTAACTGTTTATAGCAAAAGCATTCTACGTAATAATTTTGTGTATCTATTACCTAAAAAATATTGCTATTTTAACCTAACGCTCTGTAATAAATACGTAACTGACTTTGTAGATAGAACACGCACGGTCAGTGTGCTGCTTTGCAAAACTTTGGCTATGAATAAATTAAGTAAACAACTATTTGTTACAAATATATTGTAACGTGTAACGGAACGCTTTGCTTGTATTGTAACCGCCACCCCATCCACTGAGTACTGTTTAGTTCTCCACAAAAGACCTGTCGTAATCTGCATAAGATAGTGCATTTCGCGCATAATTGCGCGCATAGACTACTATTATATACCTACTAGAATTGCGCGTGGAATAGCTGTGCAAGTGTGCACTTGTTTATACCTTTTCTTTTTCCTTTTTTTGCGTTGATTGATCGAAGGTTTACGTGTTGCGCGCGCGGGTCAAGTTAATTTTATAAGTAAAGAAAGTTTTACCTAAGTATTTACAATAAAAGGTATCGACATTCAAAAATAAAGGTAATAACTTCTTTATATCTACCCACGTTGCGGGTGCTGGCTTTTATGTTCGTGACATTACTGAAAGACCTTCGAAGACCACTGATGGACGAAGACTATCTTGATCGGCCTGTGGATGAATATCTAAGGCAGTGGGGCCTTGAAATGTACATGAACAAGTTCCGGGGTAAGTACATTACTGAATCTGGTAATTACTTAGTTATGTTTAACTGTAGTAATTAGGTACCTACATTAATAAATAGCTAGGTTCCTAATAACAACCTAGCTATTTAGTTGATATGTTTCTACTGGACTTTCTATAGTCTAGGTACCACTTTTCGATTTACGCGATGTGGCGGTGGTGTGTTCTGTTCCTAGTGTGTTCTGCTTACTCCTCAGATCAAGTAAAAAAGGCTTTCTTGCACCACCAAATACCCTATCTAATCCTTCGCTCTTCCAAATAGATATCTCTTCTCGAATTATTGTATTTGTACAGATCGTATACCTATTGTCTGTGTGTACATAATTATTCAAAAATGCTGTTTCTAATATTTGCAGAACAAGCCATAGATTTAGAGACACTTCAAATGCTATCAGAAAACGACATAAAAGACCTAATACCTATCATTGGCCATAGGGCCAAGCTAACTACACAAATCAAAATGTTAAGAACTTTATCAGAAGCTAGTAATCAAGTATCAGTAAGTTAACACAATGTTTTTGAACTCCAGAAAAGTTCTACTTAATGACAAAACTAAAAAAAAAAATTGCTTGATTTTTATGGTATTCTTTACTTTAGTTATAGGAACCTACCTAAATAGTTAAAACTCTATTTAATTATTTATGTATGTAGTAGTAGTTTTTGTATTGTGTGCTGACACATATTTCATTAATTTACATATCTATGTCCCTATGTATATATCATGTAATTTGTCTATGTATTATATATCCTGTTGTCTGTTATACATTAGTTTCTGTCCTCATTGTCAAATCTCTCTATCACTCTAAGGTTTGTTGTTACAGTACCTACCTACCATCCTTGTATAACAACTGTTTAAGTACATAGTATAAATAGTTAGATACATAGTATATACACCGAATGTAAATATTTTAATTTATTCAATAAATGCCTAAGTTAAAAGTAACCCTCACTGTGAGAATGTTTGTCCGCTTGCCTGTAGCTGTAGTATATAAAGGTATGCTAATATCTATCGTCCATCTGTAGATTTATGTAATGTTTATCAGCCTCTCCTTTTGGGAGATGATGAGTCTCAATTAAATTTTTTGTATATGTTTCAGATTTCTAAGGACCAGGAGCCGGTCCTAACAGATAGTGTCCTCAATTTCATTTTTAATCCGAACACTCTTGAATCCTCTGCAATAACTTTGGATGATTCGGAACCCATAGCACTGGAAGTGGATAATACTGAAGGCACAAGTCCAAATACATCCTGTGTAAGTAATCTGTTCCACATTTTTTTTAAATGATCTTATAACAGTATTATACTAGTGGAAACACCTCCAAGTTTGTTCAAGTTAATTTTTTACCATGAAACTTCATCTTCCCGCTGCACCCTCTCACGGGTTGATTGTCGGTAATTCGATTCTTACTACGCCACAAAGGGAATCATCTTTATCCTGCTGGTTAAGGCAGTGCGCTGATTGTCAGTCACTACTCAATCAGACAGTCACAGAACTTTATATACTATTTAGGTTATTAAGAACTTTATGTATTCTAGTATTTTTATTGTTACCTGGAAAAGTTGATATTAATTCATAGTTCGGAAATGGCTAGAAAGATGAAGCTAATACCTACTACTGATGTCACAAATTCTTTCAAACCAGATGTGGTGAAAGGATTAAAGTGCTTAGATATTAATAATGTACAGAAAAGTACAATATTATTTATTCCATGTTATTTCAGGAATTATACAATATCTTGAGTGCCTGTAACGAGGGAAAATCATTGCTGTTGAGATTCCAAGAAAATGGACTGCTGAACAATGCCTCAAGACGAAAATTATGCAATATTGTTATTGATAACGAGTTGAAAAATGACCCGGACATAAACATTAAGAGCAGTAGGCTATACCAATTAGCATATGACGTGCCGACAGTATTTAGAAAAGAAAACTCATCTGTATATTTCATACCGTTCATGAGCTTCAATCCAGGGCAAAAAACTTCAGCCAAAGGAAAACTACTTGACTGCTACAGACAATGCAGGAGAGAATTTATTAAGTCTGGAGTAATTGCTCAATCCTCGAAACGTAGTCCTGCATCTACCAGTGGAGCAGGTTTGTGTCGCCCCAACTCCAGCTGCAGTGTTCAAGAAGCGATTGATCAATTAAATAATTGTACAGAGGATGTTGACGAGAGACTTTTGTGGTTGAAAAATTGTTGTGACCCTTGGGTGACTGTTGAATTATACTGGGAAATCACAGCCAAAAAAAGGTTGTCTGACTTAACTTCTAGTAAAATAACAGTTGAAGACTACCTTCGGGAGTTTAAGCCACTCACCCAGCCCAGCGGTGTCTTTTTAGTGAGTAAAAATTTCTTTATTTCCTGTCTTAACACTAATGTATGGTTATTATTCAATATTTACATAATGGTAGCTTTATATTTTTGTAGCTTCTAAAAGACTTCAAAACACTTTACCAAGAAACGGATGATAAATTATACCAGAAATGGCCAATAGTCAGGCCTAAAATTATTGAAGAAGCTAAAAAACGAACCTCTAATGCAGATTCCGGGTTAAAGGATATTATTGCAAATATTAATGGCAAGTTTTGTCGTCATCATTTATATTTTTATTGCTGTTGACCAATCTTGCGTAATGGCTTATCATTGAGATAATACCACAGAATACAAGTACAGATACGAGTACAGAGTACAAGTTGTACTACCTTTAGAATTAGTGTATGTACCATCGCGGACACTGGCGGTGAACCACTTTTCAACGTTATTACTAAGGGCATAAGGGTGAAAAGTGTTCGACGGCCAGTGTCCGCGATTGTATGTACAGACAGACGCAGGCACATCAAGCTACTACAATCAGTCAAATTTCTTTAATAGATTTTCAACTTTGGAACATTTGACAGTTTCGGGTAGCTTGGTGTGCTGGCGTCTGTACAGTCATCAACAAAAGTCGATGAACACTTTAAAACTTTGTGTCAGTACCTACTCGTACATAAATATTTGTTAACTACTTTTGATGTTAAGGTAAGTAAGTATATAGGAGTTTTGAGGATTTAAAAGTGTTCACCTACTATTGTAGGTGACTGTACATCTACTGTTGGAGAGGGGAATACCTAGGGGTTCAGATGAGGTGCTAGCGGGGAGAGGAGGGAAGTAATACCTATATGCCTGCCTCAAAGACGATGTCTGCCAATGTCTCACGTCGGGAGTCTCGATAACGTTTAGTTTTTTTTTTTGTACAGATGAAGACGAGGTTCTTGACCTGATCGGTTTCATGGCGCTCCCATTTTTGATGACAACATCTATAGTCAAGAAACACACAACGAATTCGAAAAAACGGTGGCGTCCTTCGAAGCACGAAGCTTTACAAGGTTTCATTTGTCACATAAAGACTGCTGCAGAAATCGAGGAAACCATCTCACGTCGAAAAGCTAAGTTTCAAGAATTAGGGTTGACTTTACAGCCATTTATAATTGTGTTAGGTCCGTCATTAAAACAAATTTCTGCAAGGTATATAATCCTGAACAAGTTGCGTTATGAAATGCCTTCAATCGTCAAGTCGGTAGATGCTTGTTTCAAAATAATATTTATTTTAAATGCAGAGTATTCTGCAGAAAGAACACATATTTGGCAATTCATTCAAAAATATGTATCACACTCAACACCAAGTATGATAAAATCTTCACCACTGTGAGGGCTCTCGCAACTGACCTTGGCTTAGAGTAGGTATTTCAGGCTGAGTACCTAAAAACTTGTACAAGATCACATACTAACGAGTATAAGCCATTTAAAATGGTTACATGTTTTTTAGGTCCTTCAAAACGAATTTCGAAACATAAATACGATGATGTTAAAAATTCTCTTAAATGATCGCTTGGTTATCCCTTATGTCAAGTTCCATGGTCAAAAGTAAAAGTTACAACTTATAAGCATGGAAAAATCATTGTTCATGATATATCAGACCTCGGAGAAGTTAATTTTATGGTGATCCAGGGTATAGCTATTTGCCTACAATATTATTAGAATTATTTTTGAATGTTGTTTGTAAAACACAATAAGTTTTTATGATCACTTACATTGTTTTGAAGTATAAAAAGCTGATAATTATTGTACTGTATATACTTTTAAGGATGCTTTAATATCATACAAGTGGAAAAAGTTATGTAACGCAAAGAATTGTGTTTTAGTACTAAGTAATAACAAATAATAATGATACTAATTTTGATGAATAAAAGTTTTATCAATAAATATGTGTATTTTTAATAGATAATAATGTCATCATTAAATCACATTCATCATCCATTCATTCATTCATTTCTTTCATCCATTCATTCGTTGCTTATCTATTTTAGCATACAAAAGCAGTAAATATTTCCTTGTAATTAATAGAAACTGATTTTGTTAAATTGTAATGTTCCGCTTTTTATTTTGTTACTGTTTTGCTAGTCGATTTGTAAAGGTAGACACGCATTACTCAGAGCTGCAGGAGGCGTAGTAAATTCGTTCTTCATACACTTGCGCCTTCTCTAAACAGTTATACCAATATAGCTTAACTGTTCATTTATATCCTACAGGGTGTCCCAGAACGAGTAGTAGAAGGAATAAGGGACTACTTACACTTATTCAGTTCTGTTCAGCTTTTGTCCATAGAAAACAACGATTTTGTATAGAGTCCGTTCAGCTTGCCGCGGTTGAACGGATGCGTACGCATCTCATACAAAATCGTTATTTTCTATGGACAAAAGCTGAACAGAGCTGAATAAGTGTGAGTAATCCCAGCTATATTACCTCCAAAATAGTTATCTTAATATAGCATAACTATTCATTAATGTATAACAAAACAGTTCATCTCAATATAGCATTACCAGTCATTCATATATATCAAAACAGTTGTTGCAATATAGCATAGCTAATGATTCATTTATATCAAAACAGTTATCCAAATATAGCATAACTAGTAATTCATATATACCAAAACTATTAGGCACTATATTAGCAAACTGCTAAATTTCATATAACAAATTAATTTTGTTAAAATCAGTCAAAGCATTTGGAAAGGCAGCAAAACTAATCAGCTAAACTTACTGGGAAGTTTCACTACACAGTGCAAAAATGTTTGGTAAGGAAATGAGAAAGTTAAGTTGCGTTAATAATGTTATTTGGTAATCATTTACAAAACCGTTCAAGTAATGTAACCTCAAATACAATTACCTATAGACAAACATATAAGTTACTGTAACATAAATGAGGTGCTAGATTGACCGAAAAGTTACGCAAATGGTAATTTGTAATGAGTTAAGCCGTAGACAAACGGTTTGAGAACAATAAGCAAAAGAAATTAGCTATGTAAAACAAAATTAGATTAGTTTAAAGCTACATAACTCCAGTAACTCAACTGGGTTTTGTTATGTGTTACATTGGTTCGGCTGTCACTAATTTTATGTAACTGGTAGACAAAGTTTTTGTTACTTAGAACGAAACATTTTTTTCAGTGTGTTATTCAAGTGTATTTATTATTTTTATGCGCAAGGTTAGCCGAAGTTCTGGAGTGGCAATTGCGTACTAGAAGACGTAGAGTTGGACTGATGACCTCGTGAGGTCTGCAGGCACAGGGGCACCCTCCCAAATCGGTTTAATTAAAATAAAATCGAATCGTCTAAATGCACATTCATCAAGACTTTGCTTCAATGAGGAACGCGGAAGATGCACCTACTATAACTTCAACAGCGGTGGCATAACTATTAAGGTTCAGGATGCTGTCAATTCGTAGGTACTCGAGCACCACAAAGGAGGTCTACAATGCCAAAAAGGAACCGGCCTAGAGACGGCGAGAGGATTTCAATATAACATACAATATTAAAAAGATTAAACGGTCTGAGGGGCCTCGCGAGTTCAAAGCTTATACAGCTTTCCTCAAGTCATGAAAAAAAAATTGCTAATAGGAATGGTCTAACCTAACCTTTTTTTTTTTGATTACGGGGGGAAATCCTCATGGATGTCCTCCGCCCCGGAGACGGCGGAGGGGTCTGTCAGACTCTTACTGACTAAAACCACCCCGGTGTTCCGTCTCTCACTTGCACCGGGGATCACGGGAACTGATGTGACTTCCGCGATCCCCGGCTACTGCCGGCCCGCCTCTGCGGGCCACCTCGCGATAGGGGGGAGTGAGGTGTTAAACTCCCCCCTTACGTCATAGAGAGGCGCGCGTGGAACACTACGCGCCGCCATCTCGGGTCCTAACAAGTAGAGGACGACAGATTTCCCCGGACCTGTCGCCCCTGGACCCATTTAGGGGGGCTGGAAGAGGGCGTTGTCCGCCCTCCGCCGACGCCCGGTGCGTCTGCTGCGGATCGGGTTAGCGGAAGCAATCTCCCGCTCCCTCTCCGCAGCCTCCTTCTGCGACATGACTGTTTCGCAGAAGGATACCACCGCGTCCCAGGACTCCTCGCTGCCGACCATCGAGTCGACAACGGCCGGCAGCGACAGGTCACTGCCGACTCCTGAGATGAGGGCACGGCGCGACTCCTCCCAAGCGGCACACTCTGCCAGCGTGTGCCACGCCAACCTAACCTAACCTTTTTTTTTTTTTTTGATGACGGGGGGAAATCCTCATGGATGTCCTCCGCCCCGGGGAGGGCGGAGGGGTCTGTCAGACTCTTACTGACTAAAACCACCCCGGTGTTCCGTCTCTCACTTGCACCGGGGATCACGGGAACTAGTGTGACTTCCGCGATCCCCGGCTAGTGCCGGCCCGCCTCTGCGGGCCACCTCGCGATAGGGGGGGAGTGAGGTGTTAAACTCCCCCCTAACGTCATAGAGAGGCGCGCGTGGAACACTACGCGCCGCCATCTCGGGTCCTAACCAGTAGAGGGCGACAGATTTCCCCGGATCTGTCGCCCCTGGACCCATTTAGGGGGGCTGGAAGAGGGCGTTGTCCGCCCTCCGCCGACGCCCGGTGCGTCTGCTGCGGATCGGGTTAGCGGAAGCAGTCTCCCGCTCCCTCTCCGCAGCCTCCTTCTGCGACATGACTGTTTCGCAGAAGGATACCACCGCGTCCCAGGACTCCTCGCTGCCGACCATCGAGTCGACAACGGCCGGCAGCGACAGGTCACTGCCGACTCCTGAGATGAGGGCACGACGCGGCTCCTCCCAAGCGGCACACTCTGCCAGCGTGTGCCACGCCGTGTCCTCCCGACAGTCGACGCAGTGGTGACACCGAGCGTCCGGCTCCCTGTTTATGCGACACAGGTACTTCCCGAAGCAACCATGCCCCGAGAGCACCTGTGTCACCCGAAACGACAGGGAGCCGTGCCTCCTCCCGAGCCAGCGCTCGAGTACCGGCCGGACCGCCCCGATGGTGACGGGGCCGGCGGTAGGGCATGAGAGCCTGTCCCGCCATTCCGCCACCAGGGCTGCGCGAAGCTGTGACCGACGCAACTCCAAATGTCGCTGCGTCAGCCATTCGCCCCGCGCCCTCGACTCCTCGCGCCACCGATACAGTGACGCGAGTACCTTCGCCTCGAGGTCCCAGGGCGGGGATCCGGCCAGTACACAAGCCGCCTCGTAAGAGATCGTGCGATACCCCCTTATGACTCTGACGGCCATCGCTCGCTGTGGCCTTCGCAGGACAAACCTAACCTAACCTTTTTTTTTTTTTTTTGATCACGGGGGGAAATCCTCATGGATGTCCTCCGCCCCGGGGAGGGCGGAGGGGTCTGTCAGACTCTTACTGACTAAAACCACCCCGGTGTTCCGTCTCTCACTTGCACCGGGGATCACGGGAACTGATGTGACTTCCGCGATCCCCGGCTAGTGCCGGCCCGCCTCTGCGGGCCACCTCGCGATAGGGGGGGAGTGAGGTGTTAAACTCCCCCCTTTGGTCCTAGAGAGGCGCGCGTGGAACACTACGCGCCGCCATCTCGGGTCCTAAGAAGTAGGGGGCAACGAATTTCCCCAGATCCGTTGCCCCTGGACCCATTTAGGGGGGCTGGAAGAGGGCGTTGTCCGCCCTCCGCCGACGCCCGGTGCGTCTGCTGCGGATCGGGTTAGCGGAAGCAATCTCCCGCTCCCTCTCCGCAGCCTCCTTCTGCGACATGACTCTTTCGCAGAAGGATACCACCGCGTCCCAGGACTCCTCGCTGCCGACCATCGAGTCGACAACGGCCGGCAGCGACAGGTCACTGCCGACTCCTGAGATGAGGGCACGGCGCGGCTCCTCCCAAGCGGCACACTCTACCAGCGTGTGCCACGCCGTGTCCTCCCGACAGTCGACGCAGTGGTGACACCGAGCGTTCGGCTCCCTGTTTATGCGACACAGGTACTTCCCGAAGCAACCATGCCCCGAGAGCACCTGTGTCACCCGAAACGACAAAACCTAACCTAACCTAACCTAACCTATTTGAGGTGGATGCTAAATTTCTCGAGTTCGCTTTGTTTGCTTTTGCAACTTAGATTTTCAATCTTTCTGTCTCCGTCTGTGTCTATGACCTTTCTATTATATGTATAAGAGTGTGTGTGCGTCCGAGCATCGCGTAAGGAACTTCGTTTTTGACGGAGTGTCGTCTGGATTATGTGCCCTTTCCAGAAACTAATCCTGGATCCGCCCTAGATCGTAAATATATCATCGATATAGAATGAAATGCCACAATGTTTGTGGATTGCATGCCAGGAGTGCGGGTTGTTCGAAAGAGATACCGTCGCAGCTGGCACACAGGCAACTGAGAGAACACGGGTGGGTTTTAGACAGTAAAAGTCAGACACGCCCTCCTGCTTCACCCAGAGCGGGAGAAGTTATTTGATGATAACATGTTTGTGGATGAAAACGACTTTGATAGTTTCGTTTATCCGCATTTCCATTGCATATTCCAGAATGGGAACGCTGAATGATTATAGATTTTGAGTCGGAAATGACTAAATTATTCTATTAGCAACGCGTACAATCTAACTGACCGTGTAATGTTCAGCTAGTTATGATTATTATTATCCCCATTTAACACAAAACCATCAAGGACATTGTTGTTGCTGGGGTCTTCAGCTTTTGAATCATATTTTGTGGTTTTATCACGCAGTCGATTGGCATGTACGACCAAATGCGTCAGTGTGTCTATTTGTTTGTCTTTTAGTAGGAATCTAAGCTTTTTGATCCGAATGTTTTTAGGAGGTACAGTGTTCATTCACCAGAACCCTTGTTGCGTAACACACTTTCAATCAGAATCTGAATAATTTTGAAGGGATCTAAACTATTATTATTAAGGGAAATTTTCATCATCACTAATCCAGGGCCAATCGCAACGCCGGACGCGCTCACTGCGTTTAGTGTAGATGGTTAAATGAAACTCACACTAGGGCCTCAGAAGGATGGCAAGGACAATCAAACGTAGTGAGCGCGTTTGGCGCTCCGATTGGTCCATCACCAATTCAGGGCCAATCGGAACGCCGAACGCGCTCACTGCGTTTGATCGAGATGGTTAAATGAAACTCACACTAGGGCCACTGATTGGCCCTGGATTGGTGACGGACCAAACAGAGCGCCGAACGCGCACGATACGTTTGATCAAAATGGTTAAATGAAACTCACATTAGGACCACAGAATCATGTACTACATTCATGGTAACAGGTAGCGCGTCGAGGTCCCACCCTGTATAGACTATAGACAGACGACTTAGTGAAGAATGCTGGAATTCGATGGAAATTATGCTACCTCTAGCACCCTAATAAGCGACCATGGGTGACGACTCTGGCTAGAATGGACGGTTCGCGCACTAATTTAGGTATTCCTTCGTATTATTGAAATGAATCTTACAGATTTTCGAAATGTAAATTGTATACGTTATCGAAAACAAATAGTTTTTTATTTAAAAAAAAAAACGGATGACCTTCCGTAAACTATTTACGCCATACTAGGATAAAAGATCACTTCTTCTTTTTTCCATGGAGGAAATTACGATTAATCGGATTTTCTTAAGTGTACGATTTATTTACATATTAATTGCAAAACTAAAGGTTAAGTAATACCGATGCAGAAAGGGATCAAACAGACGCAATTATTTCGCTAATCCCTCGGTGCGCTCTTAATATTTCTTGTATTTTTCCTTTGTTTTGTTGTGTGCACCTACAATGTACTTACAAATAAACAGTGTACGTGATCATAGTACTGTTTGGTACCTACTTCGTGTGTGAAGCAGACAGCTAGGTACGCTAGCTTCTAGACCACAAGGAAGTCACACATAGTGCTTTCCTAGATGACTCAACGAGGATAACTATTTTATATAACCATCATTGGGTGACTGGTAGAGAATGCCCGCCTTTGTATCTTAATCTGAAGAAGTTTAAATCCTATTTTTCCTGCTAATATTAGTTATAATTGTCAAAGTTTGTATCTTTGTAACTCAATTACGCAACAACGGCTGAACGGATATGGATGAAATTTGGCACACAGACAGATTATAACATAGATTAACACATAGGATACCTTTATCTCGGTAATACTTTCCGGTGGGATAATAATTTTCAATCTCCACGCGGGCGAAGCCGCTGGCAAACGCTAGTAACATTATTGCGTGTTACACAGGAAACAACGACTTAAACAAAGTTTAGGTACCAAGTGTACGAAAATAAAACCTTATTATATGCTACGTTCCACCAGTTCTGTTCAAGTATTATTTTTGCCAATGGAACGTGCCTATTTGTAACAACTGTGCTTAAATTCAGACCGCGAGCTGCTACTGAGTAGGGCATTCCTAATGGAAACCTAATACCACTTTGCCGGTTTTGGAGATCGAATCCAAGACTCAAAGCTTGCGAATACTGGACTATTGAAGCAGTTAATTTTAAAATCTGCACCTTCTAGGGGAGCATTCCGAATTGCGCTGTTATCAATTTAGCAAATTGCATGAGCGCGATAACAATGCCCCATGAATCGAAATTAATATCCGAATTATTGTCAGTTCTCGAACTGTAATAATCATAATATCAATGATGTGATTTTTTTTTTTTTTTTTTTTTTTTTCTGGGTGGGAAATCATCAAATAACTTCTCCCGCTCTGGGTGGAGCGGGAGGGCGTGTCAGACTTTTACTGACTAAAACCCACCCGTGTTCCCTCAGTTGCCTGTGTGCCAGGGGCGGCGGTATCTCTTTCGAACAACCCGCACCCCCGGCAGGCATCGGCCCTTGCGGGCCCCTCTGTTGCTGCTGACATCTCTTTGAGGCGCGCGTGGAACACAACGCGCCGTCGACCCGGGCTTGGTCCTTACCGGACAGCGAGGTACCCATTACTCGCCGTCCGCAAGCCCGTGCCTACGGTGGCCGGGAATCAGCCTGGGATTCCCGACGCCCAGGGCGTCTCCTGCGAAGGCCACGGCTGTGAGGGCGCATGTACTGCATCTCCCTCACGTGCGCCGCCTCCCTCTTTGCGAGCATAACTGCTTCGCTGAAGGAGGCGACTGCCAGCCATGCCCTCTCGCTCCGTACCATGGCCTGGACCAGGGTCGGACGCGAGAGATCGCCGCCGCCGATCACCTCCACGAGGACACGGCGTTGCTCCGCCCAAGCTGGGCAGACCTCCACCGTATGCTCCACCGTGTCCTCTGGGCGATCTTCGCAATGGAAACACCCGGGCGTTTCCTCCCGCCCTATCCGAAACAGGAACCTCCCGAAACAGCCATGTCCGGTGAGGACCTGTGTCAGGCGGAAGGTGAGGACGCCATGCCGCCTCTCAAGCCACTCCTCAAAGAGGGGACTTACCGCTGCAATCGCGGCGTGCCCATCAATGATGTGATTATGCCTTAATTTGGAATTTAGGTAGATGAGCGCAACCACAATCAATGTTGTGGTCTTTTAAGCAACATAGTTTTTTCAACCTTAATAAATTATGTTTTATTAATCCAAATCGAAACGCACTGAATAGCGGGGAGAGTTAAAAATCGAACAGTGTGTTTTTTTTTTAATTCGCACCTGTATAACGCCAATCACCAGCATGACGGAGAACAGCATCCACAGTAACGCAATGATGATCGCGATGGACAGGATGATGTGCACAGAAGCCATGTTCAGGTTCAGGCCGAAGGTCTTAGCGAAGTGGACACTCTGGGCCGACAGCTGCAGGCTCTGCTTACTCTCCATGATGAAGAACGCGATCGATGTCGCCAGCACGAATAGGGATAGTATCTGGAAGGCACAAGAAATTTTAGCATTATTAGTTACGTACATTTACGTACTAGGCTTTTCCAGCGGCTTCACCTGCGTGGAGGTCGTCGGGAAAGATCGGGTTCAAAAAGCGTGAAGCGCTGTGACACACAACCAAATCAAAAAAATCAAAATCAAAAGTCATTTATTCAAATTAGGCTGAGAATCAGCACTTTTCGAACGTCAAAGTACATGAGACAGTCCCCCAAAACGCCCACCCTTCACCACTTCCTAGTGCTTTAGCTGGGAAGAAGAAGTGGCGGAACAAACTCCCCAGCAGCACAGCTGTAAAAAGCGGTCGACGCTTTTTTCAATTAATTGTTGGATATAAAAGAAGTGACAAGCTACTAGGTACTTATATCGTAGCTAATCAAAGAGAATTTAATGGCTTTGTAGCTAATAAAAACAATATAATTATGTTCGCGACGATGCGTCACTACATAGTTATATACTTAGTTTGTTTTTGACATTAACTTAAATTCATAGTCGGTGTGTCATCATAGTGTTAATGGTAAGTTAACCGAGGAAAAAAATTGAGGAGGTTTCAAGTCGATGCGTATGTAATTATTTTTCCTTTCCCTTTATAGGTACCCCCCATAACTTTTTAGTAAGACCTACCTACTCCGATGTTGAAAATTCTTTTTTAATTGATATGGGTATACTTCGAAGCTGGTCATCAATCAGAATCAAGCTGCCATTATTTTACATGGCGCCTTTATATTTTTATGCGCTGACTCAAAATTTGTAATTTAATACGGTTTCATTGTTTTATTAAAAAGTTTTTACTCTAGTAGTTTTCTTTTATAGTCTAGTAACATATATTCTTCATTCAGTTTTTATGTCTAAATCTAAAGTCAACGTAGTTCTGAGGTGGCCGGTTTAATAGTAATCACTGAAGAGTTCCACTATCCACCTCCTGGCTCCAACGTAGGATCAGCTACAAGGTACCAAATTAAAGTGTTGTCATCCGAACTACATTTACAAAGTTTCATTTCGGTACGACATTTAGAAGTAAGTAGGTTAAAATTGACTTCCAAGTTAAATTACATTGTTTGTTTGTTAGTTAGTTACAAGTAAAGTATTCTTCGTCGTAACCCAAGTCATTCGTGGGTCAAATTTGAGCCAAACGTGAAAGGGAAGCATAAAAACAGACGCAGTTACTTTCGCACTTTTATTATTAGCTCTCGACGGAAACAGAAATGCGTCGTTCGTCAGTTTTCAAACTTACACATCTCGCCTCTACCGCCGTAGAAGCGACGTCACAAGTCAGCACGTCAACACCTCGCCGTCACACATCCTGAAGGAGCAGCAACCGAAGAAAGTGTTTACCAAAAGTGGAAAACCAACTGAGAGCATCTAAGAGCCGCAATGCTCCAAGCACTGTATCCCCGGGCCCTAAAAAAGGGCAGCCAGACAAGGAAGGCTTCGTGACGGTGGGGTCGAAGCGAAGGTGCCACTTGCCATAATCGATGTGGTACTGCTCTGGCGGGGCCAAATATGTTGCTGCGTCCTGCAACACCGTCGACGCAGCTGTACGTATCCCGTCTGCATCATTCCACGATAAATGAAGACATCGTGGAATACATCCGAATCAAGACCAAGTGGACCTTGAGAGTAGAGAAGTTGCAGTCGCGTCATAACATAAACTTCAAGTCATTTGTGGTGCGGGTTCCAACTCAGTATCTAGAAAACTTCATGAAGAGTTTTGGCCGACGTTTTCGCGGAAGGTTACGTGACACCACGTAACGCAACACGACGCCGACACAGTCATCACTTCGTGTACAATATAGTTTTATTTCTATGTAACATATTATGTTTACGTTAAGGTATTTATCTATAGACCTGTATCGCCTGAAATAAATGGTTTATTAATATTTATTTTTTATTTGTATATATTAACTACGACCAGAGGCGGATTTACACATTTACCGCCAGTAGGCTATTACATTTTTGCCGCCCCTACTAACTCTTTTGAATTAGAATATTTTAAAAAATCATATTCACAATTACTTCACACAGCGTTTAGTAATTTTTCATATACCTACAGACATTGGAATATTCGGTATAGCTACTGTATGTATAGTAGGTAGATACTAAAATATTGGAATGTTGTTAATTTTTGAGACCTCTTTTCTCTGCGTACCTATATGTTTGTTTTAAGGCAAAAAAATGAGCCAAATTTGCCGCCTCCCTAAAATTTGCCGCCCTAGGCTCCAGCCTACTCAGCCTGCTGGTAAATCCGCCACTGACTACGACTATTGCATACAAAGCTTCATGATAAATATTTTAGCATTGTTTTTGTAAATGTGTACAATAAAGAATAAGTATTGAAAAAATGCATTTCTATAAATATACCTATATGTACGTTACGGGCACGTACATCTGACCACCATGTAAACAAAATCCCCTGCTCGATGACCACATCTGTTCACCGCCCCTTTTTGCGACCACCAATAAATAAAAAATATTTTGTTAAAATAAATTTCTCAGGCTCTGTTACATTGATCGATCACAGATGTCTGGGTCTGAATTATGACCACTTAACGATTCCTTACTCGTTACCACGTCAATCACACACGAAATCTGCTAATATCGTATTAATAATATCGACAAATTGTTTTGGAACATACAGAATATGAAATTTGGATTCCTTACCGTTACATTGGTTTCTAAGAAAAACGATATTGACGTAGTTTGAACGTAGTAAGATTCCGCGGGCAATCGTTATAACTATACAGAGTTGGGACCCTGACCGGCTTAACCCATCCAGATGTCCTTTCTTTGGTATTGTTCGTCGAATTGTTGTGCAATGTGCTCCTTATGTTCTGAGTTGAGCTGCACGATTATTGACAAATGCGTGCACTGGACAGGTCCCTCAATCTGTGTAGATCTCTCATCAAAATATCATTTCAGACACCAGTCTACATGGTCTTCACATGATCTGAACAACATTGTGTCTAGACTTTAAGAGGAATCTAGTCGCGGGCTAGAACGTGGGCCTGGCTAAAAAGCACGCTGTCTCACCAGGCATCGTGTCCGACAGTGGTAGTACCCGTGATGAGCAGTTAGACGCTAGTCTACACGCACAACGTTATTGAGTGAGATGCAGGATCATTTATAGTACAACAGGCGCGTAAAAATTTAAGAAAAGTCCTTCGGAAAATCGGGTTTTATGAAAAAACCACTGCATAGGTAAATCAATGACCAATAAAGTTTATTGAACTTTTCGATATTTGAGTTTTGGCGGTTACGACTTAGTTTTGGAGATTTCGCACTTCTTTTATTACTTAAACACGCCCAAAGTTAGGTCAAATTAGCAAGAAAAACGAACCTTAGTTGGCTCATAACTTTTTAATGGAGGACTGAGGTGAAGTGACCTTGATCTTAGCTGTCAATCCTTGCTAGGGAATAATACTGATGACAGCTCACTTCACCCAAGTTATCACGGTGAGATTTTTACAGAATAGTACTGTTGAACCAAGGAAGAGAAATTTTTTAATGTTTCAAGTTCATGTGTGTATGTGTTTCATGTTTTTTTTGTTTTTTAGCAAGTAGTTATCTACTTACTTTCCATTTTATTTCAAGTAATAAAGCAGGATCATAGTCCTTGTGATGGTCAGAAACTCGTGATAGTCCAGAGTTTATGTTTTATTATTTTTTTTCTCAAGAGTTAGCCAAGATAGGGGAATGAGTGAATGATAGCATTTCTAGTACAATAGGGAAGAGAGAGTACAATATTAAACGTCACCTTCGTGATCGGGCGCCGTTGAGACTGGTCATCTCATAACTGCCAAGGCTTATTTTTAATCTTAAAAGTTGTTTATTTTGATTTTACATCGTTCGCACAATAGCAACAAGAACAGTGTACCCAGGATTTTGTAATATCTTTATTTAAAAGAGTGTCCTGAATGCTTCTTGGCCGCTCTTCTCCATAGAGATCTGCGTTTTGGAATGGAAACTAACTTCAACTTTGTAACTACTTAAATGATCGTCTTTTTGTTAATTCAAAAGTACAACAAAAACAACCGACTTGTTTTTGGAAGATGGTTTTTTTTTGCAATTTTTAGCTATGGTTTCACCCTGAACCAATTCGTATACCACTACTTTCTATGTAAACAACGGTGACAGCAGGCTTAGCACGAGCACCGATTTGTCGACGGAAGAATAGATATGACTATTAACTAAATGATGTACCTACAATAGGAGAAGATAGCTATGTTCTGCTATTGATTGGCACCTCATTAACAGTATAACTGTGAGAGAGTCTATTAACTGCTCCCAAATTAAAATGTTAATTTTATTATTTTTAATTTTACAACTTCTGACATATTCTCGTCATTATTTGACATTATACATCACTTCTATTATCGACTATTTATTAGTGATTCTCATGGAAATCATGTCACTTGGTTTAAATAGGTTGATTTTACTTATGTAGATTCTTTTACATATTGTGAATGAGAAAACGTTGTAGGCCATACAGACGATTTTCTATTCTTTATTTTCATTCCTCTAAGTACCTAGTACTTATTGACAGACCTGCACTGTCCTCCTATACCTATTATCACTGTAATTTGAAAACATTATAAAACCCAATTATTCTTAAAAGAATAACCGTGGAGTTTCTTGCCGGCTCTTCTCCATAGGAAGCGACAAATTGGAACCGTGCACCTAGCTTCTGACGTTTCTTTAGTGCCCTTGCAGGTATAAGTGAAATAAAATATTTTGATTTGATTTGAATTATCACAGTTATGCTTTCCAAACGAATCATGATTTTGTAGATAATCGTACATACTTTGTGGCCGTCGAGTAGAAAGTTTGTTGTCAGTGTGATTTTGACAGTTTGGGAAGAAATACTATTCTTCGTTCCTCTATTTTTAATAGAATGTGACTTTGTATAGAAAAAGAAACGTTTAAAGAAACGTGGACACTGACAGTTGGGCTGGTCCACAAATTTAAGGTCGCTCAGCGCGCTATGCTCGGAGTTTCTTTGAAGGATAAAATCCGGAATAAAATTATCCGGAAAAGAACCGGAGTTACCGACATAGCGTGTAGAGTGAACAAGCTGAAGTGGCAGTGGGCTGGCCATGTTTATCGAAGGACCGATGGACGGTGGAGCAGACGAGTCCTGGAGTGACCGCGTATCGGCAAACGTAGCGTGGGACGCCCCGCAGCTAGATGGACCGACGACCTTAAAAGGTGACTGGGACAGACTGGATGCGGAAGGCGGAGGATAGTGTTGTGGCGCAGCCTGGAAGAGGCCTATGTCCAGCAGTGGACTGCGATAGGCTGAGTTGAATAGAAAAAGCATTGTCTGTTCTTCGTAGCAATAGAAAGCGTCACGCTAAGTATTATTATCGAAACTCATGCTACATTCATTATCAACGATATTATTCGTCGAGCTCTTGTCACTGCTGGCGTACCAGCGGTATTAGAACCAAACGGCTTTGTACGTGACGATGGGAAGAGACCAGACGGCATGACGTTATTGCCTTGAAAGGTGGGTAGACCTCTGGTGTGGGACGCAACCTGTGTCGACACCCTTGCGCCATCTCATGTTCCTAGCACGGCGGGCTGTGCTGGCGCCGCTGCTGCGGTTGCTGAGACCCTCAAGCGGCGTAAATACTGTAACCTTATGGGTAACTACAGTTTTGAGCCGTTTGGGGTCGAAACACTCGGGTCATAGGGCCCGGGTGCACGTCTCCTCTTTAAGGAAATTTCTCGCCGGCTGGTCGACGCTTCACGTGACCAGAGGGCTGGGTCGTTCTTTGGCCAAAGAATTAGCATTGCCATTCAACGTGGCAATGCTGCCAGTCTTCTGGGCACGTTTCCTGATGACAGCGATGCGGACGAATACCTTTAGTTTTGATGTAGGTAATTTAAATAATGAATACAGTATATCATTTGTATTATGCTACATTCCTACTGTTATGTTAGTGTGTTCCGTAACTGTCCCGCTGCCCGGTTCGGATTCCTTAATCAATGAATCCTACTAACATTATAAATGTGAAAGTGTGTGAGGATGTTTGGATGTATGTTATACTTAATCACACAAAAACGGCTGAACGGATTGACACACAGATAGTTTATAACCTGGATTAACATATTGGATACCTTTAATCCCAGTAGTACGTTCCCATGGGATAATTTACGACACCACGCGGGCGAAGCCGCTGGCAAAAGCTAGTATTATTATAGATCACGCTTATTATTTCTTTTGCCATATTTTTTTTTGTTACGATTGCGAATTATATTTTAATCAACAAACAAACACTGACCTAGCAAAGAAACGTAAGAAAATTTTAATTTCGCGGGCTTTGCTTTCACAGTGAAATATTAACATACATACATAAACTCACGCCTTTTCCCATGGGGGTAGGTAAACATTACGGAACGCCACCTGCTACGATCCTTACATAGGATACTCCTTCTGCCTAGTTTACGTTCATAAATGATAGTGTGAGTTTCTTTTTACCATCTCGATCGAAAGAAAATTAAGAAAAAAACGTACGCCCGGACATTAAAATTTCGCAGCAGGAGTGTATCGGCAACTGGATTTTCAACTCTCGGTGCTGTACCGAGCATTGGTAATCCAACAGAGTGCATCCCAGCGCGTTGAAATAACACACTGTCCGGTTATCAACACTCAGCGCTGAGAAGTACGTTGAAAAAATCCTACTAGACTTATATCGTGTATCGTGCGTACGTCGAGCCCTCGTGTCTTCGCTGCTAATGTCGCCACCGGCAAATCTAATGCGTCGCAGCCTAAGCGACGAACTGGAAAAAGGGACAAACTGAAAAAGGGTACTCAACCTACCTTGACTGCGGTCTGTAGCTCCTTCCCAAGAACGGACCTAGTTGATGAGGAAAGTTTCACTAAGGTATAAAAGAAGAAGGAACTTGTGCGGTACCGCACCGAGTGGACCCAGCATGCTGCTGCGCCCTGCTGTGCCTACGACGCAGCTGTACATTTCGCGTCTGCATCGTTCCACGAAGCCGAGTCGATGGCGCGTTGTGTTCCACGCCTTCCACGCGCCTCAAAGAGATGTAAACATCAACTGGTGGGGTTCACAAGGGCCAATGCCTGCCAGGGGTGCGGGCTGTTCGAAAGAGATACCGCGGCCCCCGGCACACAGGCAACTGAGGGAACACGGGTGGGGTTTTAATCAGTAAAAGTCGGACACGCCCTCCTGCTCCATCCAGAGCGGTAGAAGTCAGAAAAAAAAAGGAAGTCGTGCAGTAGGTACTTGAAAGTGAAGACCAACTGGACTCAAAGTCGAAAGGTTGGAATCACGCCATGACAAAAGTCATTCGTGGTACGAATTCCAACCCATTGTGGACTGGAATTCGTACCACGAATGACTATGATATGACTACAGCTCAGCACTGCATAAAAGAAGATTTTTGGCCGGAAGGTGTCGTATATCGACGTTTCCTAAGACGGTTAAGTGATACCCCGCAGCGAAACACGACGCTGACAACTTTACGTGTATAATTATAGTTTTAACTAGCTGTGCCCGCGACTTCGTCCGCGTGGATTTTTCTAAAATAAAAGTAGCCTAAGTTACTCTTTATTACATCAGCTACGTGCCAGTGAAAGTCCCGTCAAAAACGGTCCAGCAATTTCAGAGATTAGCGGGAACAAACAGACAGACAGACAGACAAAAATTAAAAAAAATGTTATTTTGGTATGTACCGTATATATATACATATGCATGTAGCAAAAAGTGGTTATTTTAATATTACAAACAGACACTCCAATTTTATTTAAATATGTATGTGTATAGATGTATAAATAAGGTTTTTAATAAGTATGTATTACTGTGTTATTATTTTTTAAGATTATTTTGTGTGTTTTATATAAGGGCCTTAGTTGCCTGACAGTAAAATGATAATTATTATTACTATTATTTTATTATTATATCTAACATATAACCAACTGAAGACAAATAAACAGACAAGAAATTAACTTCTTCAACAGTTATCCATTGCAAAAACTCTTATTGCTCGTGGGAAGTTTTGGCCACTTGAACGGTAAAAACAGTCGTGTGAACGGTAAGCGACTTAAATTAAAATGCTACCAATTCTAAGTCGCTACTTAACTTATTAATTGGCAACACAGCCACCGCTAAACGGGGAAGACCCGAACGTTGAAAGAATTGCACGTAAACAACAGTTGGCGTAGTTACTGGCAAGCTAATAATAAATGTACAAGAAAGAGACGGCCATATGCTCTTTTATGTAAGTGTAAAGAATGCAGCCGCAAGGGGTATCAATATCAATATGGCCATGAGGTAAATATTGCAGGAACAGCGGAACAGCTTGTTTAAACAAACAAGTAAGTTGGTACTTGGAATTACTAAGCTTAGTATAATAACCTAGTACCTAGCATACATAGGCTAAGTAGGTAGTTAGTACCTAGTGCATATTACATTACCTAACTATGTACGGTCGCCAAAAGAGTTAAGTAACCAGGGTATTAGGTAGTAAATTTTAATGTAAGTAGGAAAAAAAAACAGTTATTTAACAAATTAAATTCCATTCTAACACAACCATCGGTTTTTGGTCTCTGTACATTCCAACATTATCAGCTTGCGACAAAAGTAAAAAAAAATGCAATTTTATGTGCACGCGAATTCACGGGGGCATCACGCCACCAAATTACAAACTCGGGGCTTCTACTGAGAAATTCTTAAAGAAAAAACCCAAGAACACTATGCCCGGCCCGGGAATCTCAACCAGCAGTCGCGATTGTGACCATGAGACCAACAGGGCTGTCACTTTGTCACAACGCCATGCCATAAGGGCTCATACAGATTTTGTAGATGAAATCAGTAACATAATTTATTTCGAAAGGAATTTATTTGACTATATCAAGAAGATTGCAGGAAAGTTACAATATACGAAATGAATTATATTCTAATCTTAGGGCTCATGACGATACAAGGCCACAGGCAGAGTGCCTGAAGCGATCAAAAAGACTATCGATAGCAGCATATACCAAGAGGTCTACACTTCACAATCTTAACATATCACTTAAGGGGAACCTAGTCGCGGGCTCGAACTCACTGATGGGCCTTGCTAAAAAGCACGCTGTCTCACCAGGCATCGTGTCCGACAGAGGTAGTATCAGTGATGAGCAGTTACACGCTAGTCTACACGTACAACATTATTGTGTGAGATGCAGGATCATTTATAGTACAACAGGCGCGAAAAAAATTAAGAACAGTCGTTCGGAAGATCGGGTTTTATGAAAAAACCACTGCATAAATCAATAACCAATAAAGTTTAATGAACTTTTAGATATTTGAGCTTTGTCGGTACCGACTTGGTTTTTCACATTTCACACTTCTTTTATTACTAAAATACGCCCAAAGTTAGGTTAAATTAGCAAGAAAAACGAATCTGTGTTGGCTCCTAACTTTTGAATGGATTTTTATTTTAGTATTCTGTTTCCGTACAGACAATATTAATAATGAGACAAAACCATAACATGTTTAATTTTTGATGTACATTGTCCAACAGTGGAGTAATCACTCCCGAAGTTTCTATTGGAAAAATGTGGACTAGGTTCACCTTAATAACTAACACTACCTACGATCTTTAACTAAAGGATTCTCGGCTAATTTGCTCACATTGCCCGTCGAAAACCACATAACCTTGAAAAGATAGTGGTAATGGGCGAAGTAGATGGGAAAACACATCGCGGCCGGTCACCTAACCGCTGGTACGATCAATTAACCGCCCTCACTGCACTCTCTGTTACGACCGCCATGAGAGATGCCGAGAACCGCACGAAGTGGAAGAACATCGTTCATAAAGCCAGGAAGGCCTTTCAGCGACACGACCCTGTGACAGGCGCGGTCGCAGCTAAAGACTTTGGGAGAGGGTCACAGACAAAGACTACTTACTTATTGATAAGAAAATTTATTATGTTATCGAAAAATTACTATTATAGGGTTTACGTTTACGGCTTTTGGGCGGTCATGACCCCTAGGACCCGTCCCCCCTCGGACCACACCTGCCTCTGAAGTACGGGACCAAAAATAATAACTTACAGATATTGGTGAATTAGGACCTAATACCCCTTTTCACTATCTTAAAGTGCTTGAATAACTGCATGGATGTTCAACCATCAGCAGTGCTATTCTCTAAGCATACAGCCTCACGCACAGCGCTCCCGCAGCGGCGAAACAACAGTGTGGTACACTGTGGTATTCACAAAGCTGCGAGTAGGTACACTAGCGCTCCCGGCTGCGACGGCCGTGAGAACTCAAACTCAAATATTTTAAACCCCAAAAATTTCTCAGTCGAGATTGAACGATTATGATTTAAATAAATTTGTTGCAAGGCCTAATTCGTCTTCGAAACAGCGACGGGAGGTTATAGCTTAGAGTTTGTCGACGGCCATAGCTGCGTTAGTGAATAACTGAATATCTACTATCTCATGGTCTAGTAATATCCATCTTAAGATATGGTATAATATTTTGGGGGTACTGTAGTGAACGAGAAAGCATTTTCAAGGCTCAAAAGCGCTGCCTGAGAGCTATATTTTGTCTTTAAGTAACATACAATTGCGTACCAATATTCAAGTCTCATAAATTATTAACCTTCCCATGCCTTTATCTCCTTGAATTAGCAATATTTGTAATAACTAATCGAAGTCTATTTGCAACTTTAATAGAAACTAGAAAACGAAGTACAGCTATCGCTATGAGATCTCAATACCAGAATCTATTATGCACGGGCGTGTTTAAAACTAGCTTAATGAAAAAAAGATGTGATTTGTATGGCTCCTGTAGTCTATAATAAAATACCTGACCAAATTAAAAAATTACCGTTGCACAAATTTAAAAAAACGTTTTACAGAATTCCTTGTGTTAACTATATAGGTATTTAGATCACCAACTATTAATTGAAACCACTTTGTACTGTTAACAATATAATAACTTCGAACTATATAATAAAGATACAGGATGACAAGGGAAATATTTAATACATGAAACGGAAACGACTGCCTCTTACAGCGGTCTGCCAAGAAGTCCCCCCTAGTCTCTATAAAACACTGGTGGGAATGCTGCTCTTGTTTATGTTCCCATGCTGAATTTTGACCCTGTCTTATGGATGTTTACGTCCGGCTCGGGATACTGCAGCGCAAGCACCTCGTCTGTTGGAGGCCACCAGGCCGCTCTGCTGATGTCACTCTTTACTTTGTAAAGAAAGCACGGCAATCGCCAACACGGCCGTCCTGCCAGGTGCCTGTCCCACCAGGTACCCCACGAGTTCAGATAAAGTGCTGAAACACAAATTATTGATAATTTATAAGTTTGCCTGTTACACATGAATTGGTGTCTATCGAATGTTCAGGATTATAACTGCCATATTTCATTACACATTATTTCATCAGTGTATCCGAGGGTAGGCTTCAATTACAACAAGTCATGAGTACTTAAAGCAACACACATTCAAAGATCGATAAGACCACTTGCACTTAAGCCTATAGCACTATAGCCTCACTTAAGAGTACCAAGTTCGTCTTATTGTCACTTCCGCTTAAAGGGCATGTAGCCACACTTAAGCATACCAAATTCGTCCCAGAACCACTTGCACTCAAAGGGCCTTTAGCCTCACTTAAGCGTACCAAGTTCGTCCCGGAACCACTTGCACTCAGAGGGCCTCTAGCGGCACTTAAGCGTACCAAGTTCATCCCAGAACCACTTGCACTCAAAGGGCCTTTAGCCTCACTTAAGCGTACCAAGTTCGTCCCAGAACCACTTGCACTCAAGGCGCCTTCCCCACTTGAGCGTTCCAAATTAGTTCTCCATTTGAACCTACCACTCGGCCTTTAATATGTAATTTACGAAATGGAACATTTATAATTCCTTGAAACATTTTATCTTGACTCGCACATACGCCTACGATACATTTTAAATTACCGTCGCCAACACGGGCAGAAATGCTTTAAGTTAGAACGTATGTATATTTCATGTCCCAATCGTCAATTATATTATCAATGGTTTCATAGTCTCGGCAGTGGTTAAGCCTGTGCACTTTTAGTGCTCCTTTGAATGCCTTTTACACCCGTTACCTCATTTAAATCATTCCCCAATACCTTATTCACATGAAAGGGGCAATATTAACCGGTAACAACTTCCTACTTTGCCCGCCATTGTTCTGGTTTAGTATTTTAATGAGTACCAGATCTCCTTCGACGTAGCTCGTGCTTTTGTACGGTTTCTATCAAATCGCTGTTTTGGTGATTTTGCACTGGACTTATTATTTATCTCTGTCCTCTCACGTAATTCAGTTACTTCCAACCTATACCCGTTGCCAATCTCCAGATCCAAACTATCACTATCTCCTATATATTAGCACCTACTGTTCTTAGTGCTTCTAGAGTAGTCTTTGTTTTTTAAACGCTCTATCTGGCTATTAAAATAGATGCAATTTTAAATATACAATGTAAATGCCATGTACCGTCACTCGATTTGACGACAAACTATAAAGCGTCGAAATCACTTGACTTTGGTTGATTTCGTTTGTCTTCCATACAATGATACACTCTGTATAGCATTACACCCACTCTCATTAACGACAACAATTAAATAGCTGTGTACGTTCTTTGTCACTTTATTATCCTAGCCCGTAATAAACTCGACTGTCGGCATCATACTTGTCGAACTTTCTAAGAAATCGTTCTTTTGTTTACAAATTGGGATTGCTTCCACGTGTAGACTGTTGTTGATACGAGTCATGGATTAACTATACGTTATCATATTCTAAGTTGCTCACAAACTTTTAATGTAATTAGTAACACTAGTCTGAAATAAACTTTTTATTTTTCTAATACAAATTTCTCTTCTCTCCATTTAACGACAACTCTCAATAATGCCAAAAAAAAATGCTCAGTCCCTTCAGTATCGTTATATAGAGTTTAAACTGTATTTCTATATGATATGTCGCGTTCTAGGAAAACATTACGGATGGCTTACTCGTTCTACAGTTTTATCAACCGTCCGAGGTCATCGTGGTTACATTTAACTCCACCAACCTCGGGTTGTTCTTTTGTGTAAACTTTGCAACCGAAGACTACATATATATTTTTTTAAACACCTTCATTTATTCATTTATTTATTTATTTACTTCCATATTGTAAAAAGATGTGATTAGCATCGGCCTCTCCTGATTCTATAATTGTTCTATTACGTTGTGACTTGGAATCTTGTAGTTGTTGTAAAAAAAAAGTAACTAATCCGCTTCCGTTTTGACATTATAATTTCGGTGTCTGACTTTTTTTTTTCCGGAGTGATTTGGGTTACGACTTACGCGTCGACTCAAAGCGTGTATGTGTTTCATTTAGGTGCTTTCTCGGTGAACGTTATCAAATGAGAATTCTCGGATAAAACCCAACGCACGATCCGAGGAATTCATATATATATTTTTTTAAAGTGTTCATAATTCATTCTGATGGGAACGGCTACCGAACTCGAAATTACTAATTGTGTTACAAAATTCTGTAAATGTATTCGCATAGTCAAATTAAAATCTGTCACCCATTCGCGAGTAATCTGTTTCCAACCCTGGGCCTGGTCCACGTCTTAATCCTCGTCTTAAGGCCCTGGTAACTTTAAATATTGTCATTATGAGCGATAATAGTTCTTATTGCAATCTGTTACGGATTAAAATCTGTTGTAACAAATTCGAATAACAAATGAGCAAACGTATGTCGTAAAACTGCAAATAAAATCGTATAAATTTAGATATTAACTATTTAATAATAAATAATCCATCACTGGATGCAGTCTGGCATTTGACATTTTATGGTATATTTTTAATTATGTTTATAACTGTTATTGAAGGGATAAACCGATTTTAAAGATAATTAAGAGGTGACTGTGATGATTTTTTTGATGCATTAAAGTATTTTTAATTATGTTTTGAGTTCCATCACTGTATGCAAAAAGACTTGAATATATCATATAATTTTTTGCTTTCAAAATTGTTTACGGTTAAAGAGATACACAGCTTTAAAAAAAAAAAAAAAAACACCTTTTTGAACGTTTTCCATAAATCTCCGCCTTAATCGTCTTAGTCCTCGCTGGCAGAAGTAGTTGGACCCACTAAATTCGCTGAGGACACCAGTCGCTGATGTCGTAGTCGCTGACATCTGATTCTGCCTCATCAGTTTTTCTGACCATCGCGTGTGTTTGCGCCTATCTGTTTCGCGATTTTTCATGTAAACGTTCGACCAGGTAGGAAACTAGTTAAACCGTCGCATGTCACAAAATTATTCGCTTCAATTGCTGCGCCAATACCACACTGTCTCCTATATTGCCGACGTTAATAGAAATATATCTTGTTCCGAAACCTAGTTGCGTAAAAAATTAAGAAAAGTCCTTCGGAAGATCGAGCTCTATGAGAAAACCACTGCATAAATTCACTATCAATACAGTTTATTAAATTTTTCAATAATTGATCTTTGTAGGTACCGCGTTGGTTTTGAAGATTCTACACTTCTTTTATTACTTAAAACTAATCTTTGTTGGCTCCCAACCCCTCAATGGCCTTTCATCTTAGTATTCTGTTTCCGTCAAGACAATATTAATAATAATGAGATAAAACTATATCATGTTTAATCACTGATGCACATTGTCGAACAGTGGAGCAATACACTCCCGAAGTTTGCATGAAAAAAAAAGGTCGACTAGATTCACCTTAAATGATCTATTTCACATTTTTGTTCAAAATAGAACTCGTAAAGCGACTGATTTTCTAACGGCTTTTTTTAGTAATATCATTTAATAGATCGTACATATTCCGACGGATTTGAAAACTGGATGCCAACTTACGTGACCAGTCCATCCACTTCCACGTAGGCCAATAACTATCCGATCGTAACATTGAGTCATACTACACAAGTATACATTTGTGAACCCTTTAGTTTGTTAAGAGGTTGACAACGAATAAGCCAAGCGTTCACATCGTCTGTCACCGGATCGAACTCGGGTCTAATGTTATTCAAAGTATGATTTGTACTCACTGTTGAGGTATCAGCCTTACATGATACCTGTTTCCTTTGTTTTGGCGGGGGTGCCGGGGTCCTGGCACTACTACTGCTGCTAGAACTTGAGCTTGAACGTGTGCGTATTTTTTTTTAGGAGTTTATTATGTTTACATTATTTACCCATAGCTGTGGGTGGGTATCGCGTGTCACTTCTGATGTTAACTATATAGGTATTTAGATCACCAACTATTAATTGAAACCACTTTGTACTGTTAACAATATAATAACTTCGAACTATATAATAAAGATACAGGATGACAAGGGAAATATTTAATACATGAAACGGAAACGACTGCCTCTTACAGCGGTCTGCCAAGAAGTCCCCCCTAGTCTCTATAAAACACTGGTGGGAATGCTGCTCTTGTTTATGTTCCCATGCTGAATTTTGACCCTGTCTTATGGATGTTTACGTCCGGCTCGGGATACTGCAGCGCAAGCACCTCGTCTGTTGGAGGCCACCAGGCCGCTCTGCTGATGTCACTCTTTACTTTGTAAAGAAAGCACGGCAATCGCCAACACTTGTAGATAAATGTTATTATTCTGTGCAGGATTTCTTAAATGATGATTTTTTGTAATATAAGTAGCCTCTACGTTGTATTAAATTTGCATGCTATATTAAGGCAGAATGTACATGGATCCTATTGTATAATATTTATCAACTTATTTTTTATGTACCTACATTCTAAGCAAATAAAGACCTATTCTATTCTATTGTATTCTACCATTTGAACAGCGCTGCACGCTTGCCCGATCTCAAGGCTGTCTCGACGACGAGCTTGTCGTAGGGTACACTAAGTCACAGTACAGCCAAGCTCTCAATGCTGAGTTGCAGCACTGAAATTCAATAGTGCAATAATACTATGACGACCGGCTTTGGCCTTCTTCTTGCTGATCATTTGGAGATTAAACAGTCACTAGCAGTAGTTGCCCAGTGGAAACGGCTGCGACCTGCGAGTGTAGGTAGTAAATGCGAATCCAGGCAGACGCTTTACTTTGTGTGAATTACTTCGTCACCGCTGCTCTCGAAACGGTGAAGGAAAACATCGCGAGGAAACCGATACGTTCTAGAACTAAAAATTCAAAGACTGATAACTACCAACCCGCACTGGGCCCGCGTGGTGGTTTACGGCCCGGTCCCTCTCACAGAGAGGAGGCCTGTGTCCCAGCAGTCAAAACGCTATAGGCTGATTATGCTATTACCTTTTTAATTACTAGCACATCGACTGCCACTTTGTCCGCGTGAAATGTTGCCCCCAACTTTCCACATCGCATCGCATCACATCGTATCGCATCGCATCGCATCGCATTCGTTTTCCCTAAACGTTTTTCTCAACTCCTCCGTTAACCTTTCTTAAGAATTACGCTATGAAACGCAAATCCGACGGGTAGTTCCAGAGATTAGGTAGGTACCCCATACAAAATCATCATCATCATCATACTCAGCCTATAACGTTCCCAATGTACACAGGCCTCCTCTCTCTGAGAGGGAGTGGGCCATAATCCACCACGCGGGACCAGTGCGGGTTGGTAGATGTCACATGTCTTCGAATTGTTGGTTCTAGGACATGGCGGTTTCCTCACGATGTTTTCCTTCACCGTTTTGAGGGCAGTGCTGATGGAACAATTTACACAAAGTAAAGCGCCTGTCTTGGTTCGAACCTACGACCTACAACACGTAAGTCGCGTCAGTTACCACTGCACTACAGTTAGAAGTGCCACTGCTCCGTACAAACTAACAAAGAAATTTTACCCCATCATGATATTAGCATCTAGATTAGGCTCTTCAAAAATGACCGTTGTACACTATTTATTACCTACTTAACAATATTTACTTTACAAAAAGTAAGTCTAAGCGCTCTATTACTTAATTCGAAATTCGACCTTAAGTAATTCATTTAAAACTTTATGTAAGTATTTCTAAACCATTATTTTACAAAAAATATTAACTGTCTCCGTTCCTTCTCCATATAAAGTTTAACTGTGCCCATACTGCTCCATCCGCGTAATTTTCGTAAAACATTAAGTACAAAGTTTTTGCGTCACGTATTAATTTAAATAAAATTCCGATATGGCAGAAATAAAAACACTTACAAAACTGAAAGCTCCCACCAGCACGCATCCCAAATTCGCCGGGACAACGTAGCAACATCTTTCCGACCAGCACATTTTGACCACAAAGCTCTCCTTTGCACACACAACACAACACAACACAACCTTATCCTCCAAGCGTTTAGTATAGAGTACCATACATAATGGCCAACGGGATAATGTTAAGTAACTTATTCCTTCCTCCCCTCTGCCTCGGGCGGCGTTAAACTATATAAATATTGTTAACACTACCAGTTCGAGAAACTGAATCTACATAATATTATGATTAGTGTGTCAAAAACTGTACAGGGATGTATTTTGGGTGTGCGGTCAGATCTGAATTTACGGTTTCGTCATAATTTTCCGCGTGCGTACCGCACTGATAGACGCTGTTTGTTGGTTTTTCTTTTCGTTGTATGTACATCAATGTACTAATTACCCATGTTTGCAAACCAATAAATGATTTGATGATGTGATTTGATTTGAGATGAGATTGCGACTTGAATTTGAACATTTGTGTAATTAATTACACACATTTACGATTTTAACAATTTGCGGTCTGATAAATATGAACCTAAAATCTACAAAAACCTCGAAGCAGATAAAAAATGATCTAATTCTAAAATGTTTAAAATTACGTGTTTACTTAGTGACAGATATCATTGTTGTGAAATAATTTGATATCCAAAGTATAACTAAGCTTGATAACAAGCTGTATTTTACTGATATTTTCCCCTTTAAATAAGGTAAATCGATAGTTCTTGATTATGGGATAAAATAAATAAAGGTGGCCGCTGACGCAAACAATCATAAGCGAAAAATTGTACTGAATGTGGATAATCCACTATCAGTGCATCATCACAATAAAATCAATGAATCAATATCATCTTATGACGTAACAATTTTTTTTTGTTTTACTCAGCTTTTATATTAATTAACTGGAACAATTATATCACATCTTGCTTCTACATAATTCTCGAGTCGACAAAAATAATGATAAACTTTAATACAAAGAAAAGAAAGAAAGAAAATACGTTTATTCGCAGCAAACATGACGCAGAGAAAGAACACAAACACATAAAAGTAATCAATCGGCGGTAAATATGTGTCTATGTGTCACATCCATGCAAAACGGCCATCGCTCAGCATAATGCTACGAGCCTATGCGAAACAGAGCCCAGCGCTGGTTTTTAATGACAGCCGGTCCACGGAAGACGATTGATAACTATAAAAGTACTGGTTCGACTTTATTTAAATTATCAATAACTTTAGCATGAACAGTTTGCTTGGCTATTTAAATTAGCCACACAGCTAGCGTACATCAGCCATGTAAGAAAGAAAGAAAATGTAATAATTGTGACTCGCACAAGAAGTGTACCCCGACTGTCTTAACTTCTCTTCTTCATGTCGATGTTACGATATTGTTAAATTTAATGGGACCAACACATTGATCAGACACAAAACAGTGTACTCAGTATACTTCAGTACTCGCTACCTTTGACAGTGGATTATAGTATTTTTAATAAAACACCTTCACTATCATATAATCACCATCTTCACTGTGTCCAGTCGAAATTCCACCAATCCTGCGCACTGTGCAAATTTGCGATTTCTACGCCGCGCGCCGTTGTTAGTGTCAGTGCATGCGCAGAGGTCACCTAGGTTGTTGGTTTATTAAACTGAATGATTTAACATTAAATTGTTTCAGTAAAAAAAAACATAGAAACGAATGCAAACTTTATGCTTATTTCTAGAAAAGTTTCTTCCAGACTTGAGAAAGGAGAAAATAATGAAAATGAAATGTAGACAGTAACAAAGTGTGTGGGAACCAGAAGAGCAGAACAATATGCAGCTGGGTTCTATTTCATACAACAATTTGTTGAAAATCTTTGCAGTTTTTTCAACCGACCATTATTTTACACGACTACGGCGAAACAAAAAGGTGGGTTACAGAAATCGTAACCCTCCTTTTTGTAAAAAAACTTTTTCCAAAAAAACCAACCGACTTCCGAAAAAACACTACAAAGTGAAAAATAACTTTAATTTCGGAAGTCGGTGATTTTGGAAATGTAATTAGTAAGTTTTTGTCACCGCCTTCCGATATTAAAGTTATTTTTCACTTTGTAGTGTTTTTTCGGAAGTCGGTTGTTTTTTTTGGAAAAAGTTTTTATTTTTCAATTTTTTAGTTCAAAATCAAAATTAAAATCTAAAAAAAATATATAAAGTAAAATATTTTATTTCACATAAACCTGCAAGGGCACTTATGAAACATCAGAAGCTAGGTGCACGGTTCCAATTTGTCGCTTCCTATGGAGAAGAGCCGGCAAGAAACTCCACGGTTACTCTTTTAAAAATAATTGGGTTTTACAATGTTTTCAAATTACAGTTATAATAGGTATGGGAGGACAGTGCAGGCTTGTCAAAAAGTACCAGGTACTTAGAGGAATGAAAATAAAGAATAGAAAATCGTCTATAAATCTATGTCTGTGAGGCCTACAACGTTATAGTACCTACCCCACTAATTCCAAATTTCTTCATCCTTGGGGTGAAAACAATGCATATTTACGCGATAGCAGCAATCGCGGTTGATTTACTGTTATATTTTGAAGAGTTCCGTTGTCTGTCTCTGAAATGCATCATCAGATCTAGATGAAATTGAAATGGACCACACGTGAAGCACTAGCTTTCAAATAAAAAAATAATCATCAAAATCGGTTCACCCAGTCGAAAGTTCTGAGGTAACAAACATAAAAATGTAAAAAGTATGTATAATCTCATATTATGTGTGTATATTTAAATTAGAGTTTATGTTGTAATTTTATGTTTTCCCTTGTACTGTTATTACACGCGTTGTCTACATCTCTGTTATCTTCTCTCCTATCGCAGGTGTGCTGGAAGAGATTTCAGTAGAAATAAGCATTACCTATGTACGTATTTTTCTGTTCCTTTCTTCTTGTCTGTTTATGTGTGTGCATAAATGGTTAAATAAATAAATAAATAAAATTAAAATTAAAAAAACATACAGACGAATTGAGAACCTATTCCTTTTTTTGAAGTCGGTTAAAAATATACTTAAACAAAAAATATTCTCATCTGAAAGCCACCAAACAAAACAATACATTGTAATTATTAATAAGTGATCATAAGCTTTAGGGCAAAGTGGCATACGACATCGGCTTTCAAATGAGAATATTTAATTGTTTCATAGTTTATAGAGCCTGATTTTTTAACTTACTTTTTCCTGTAACTAAGTGTATTTTTACGCTCATTATTAACAACCACCGAATTCGTCCCTGCGATGTCAAGTGACGTTTTTATTCAGTCTTAGAAACTTATCGGCAGCTCACAATAAACAAAATTGATTTATGTTAAACAAATGGTGTTGCAGGACTTATTTCAAGGGCTATCGTTTGACGCTTTAAGTAGTTACGTAAAGCCAAGGACAAGCAGATTATGCGTTTCTAGAAAAAGTAAAAAAATGGTTGACGAACGACTTTTTTGCCTGTGTTAAGTGAGAGAGATAAACTTCAGTGGACTTATCTGGCTGAATGTTGAGATGGGTGTCGTTCATACAACCGCCCAAGACTTATCATATTTTTTTAACTAACGCTCGGTTCCTACTTATTAAAAAAACGAATCGCATTGCCCTTCTTGTATTGTCCTTTTCTCAAGACTATATAATCAGACTTCTCTATTGTTTTTAAATACTAACACTAGTGATAAGTTATAATATTGTTTACTAACACGCTGGATCATTGTTGTCCGAAAATAAAGAATACATACATACATATTGCTTACCTATGGTAGCATTTTTTATTGCCAAGATCAGCATATAAATAGATTCGTAAGCTAATTTAACTTGTGTTAGATACTTTTATACAGGCTAAGCTACCAATGACGTATTTGCTTGATTATTGGTGGTAAGATACAAGAGTCTTAATTTTAGCCAATACATAAACAGGCTATACTGGTCCCACTGCAGGAACACAGGCCTCCTCTCGATGAGAGGGAAAGGGCTGTAATCTACCTTCGAATTTTATGGTTCTAGGACAAGCCGGTTGCCTCACGATGTTTTCCTTCACCGTTTTAAGAGCAGTGGTGATGAAATAATTTACACAAAGTAAACCGCATGTCGGGGTTCGAACTCAGGACCTGCAACTCGTAAGTCGCGGCCGTTACCACTGGGCCGCCACTGCTCAAGTCACAATAATATTAACCAGTTATTGTAACCAATAACGGTCCGCAAATTATAGGAACCGGCCATGAACTAAGACAGTTATTTACCCTTGAGAAATATATTATTATTGTAAAAACAAAAACTTTTTTATCAATGGCTAATGAGAATTTATCTGGAGTGGCAACTTCGAAAACCGGGCATTAATTGACAAATGATCGATTCCATTTTATTATATTTATTTTTTAGTTAATCATGATATTTCGGATGCCATGATTACATAATTATATAAAACGGATTTTAAACGCATTCAACCATTTATTTTTAAACAGTCTTTTTTGGTTTAAAACAATTGACTTAATACCACACTTAGCAGTTTAATAATGACATAAAATGTTATTTTTTAATAGAATGCACCCAGGCTTCACACCAATTGATCTAGTCCACACCTAATCTCTAATTAAGGATAAGTCAAGGGCAATTAAATTTACAAAAGTATATTCACTCTAAATATATGCTATGGTTGTGTCAAAACCTAATCAGACTATTTGAACTCGCTTTATATGAGCTTTACCTGTATCTATCTATCTGTAATAATGGAATCTTTTTTTTTTTTTTTTTGGCTGGGAAATCATCAAATAACTTTTCCCGCTCTGGGTGGAGCGGGAGGGCGTGTCAGACTTTTACTGACTAAAACCCACCCGTGTTCCCTCAGTTGCCTGTGTACCAGGGGCGGCGGTATCTCTTTCGAACAACCCGCAGCCCTGGCAGGCATCGGCCCTTGCGGGCCCCATCTGTTGCTGCTGACATCTCTTTGAGGCGCGCGTGGAAAACAACGCGCCGTCGACCCGGGCTTGGTCCTTACCGGACAGCGAGCTACCCATTATTCGCCGTCCGCAAGCCCGTGCCTACGGTGGCCGGGAATCAGCCTGGGATTCCCGATGCCCAGGGCGTCTCCTGCGCAGGCCACGGCTGTGAGGGCGCATGTACTGCATCTCCCTCGCGTGCGCTGCCTCCCTCTTTGCGAGCATAACTGCTTCGCTGAAGGAGGCGACTGCCAGCCATGCCATCTCGCTCCGTACCATGGCCTGGACCAGGGTCGGACGCGAGTGATCGCCGCCGCCGATCACCTCCACGAGGACACGGCGGTGCTCCGCCCAAGCCGGGCAGACCTCCACCGTATGCTCCACCGTGTCCTCTGGGCGATCTTCGCAATGGGCCGGGCGTTTCCTCCCAGCCCTATCCGAAACAGGAACCTCCCGAAACAACCGTGTCCGGTGAGGACCTGTGTCAGGCGGAAGGTGAGGACGCCATGCCGCCTCTCAAGCTACTCCTCAAAGAGGGGACTTACCGCCGCAATCGTGGCGTGCCCATAATGGAATCTTTGAACGCGATTTTTCCCCACTTCAACACGTCAGATGAAATTGAAATTTAGCACACTTATCAACGAACGTTGACCATTATCCTGGCCAGGATCCTCAGTATTTTCATTTAAAAAACCGGAGAGAGAGCCCCTTAGAAACAGCTATCACATGCAAGAAAGGCAACAAGCACGCAATTTACCTAGTCTCGGCTATTCTAAAAAAAAAAAACACTTTAACAGTCAATCGAACTAAAAACTCAAAAATAAATAATAGTTCGAAAAAGGAAAAACACGTTTTAATAATAAAAGCCTTTAGGTTATAACAAGAAAGTAATCTTCAAAAAAGTTTAAAAACAAGAATAAAGTGTAGTAGAACATATTTTTCAAATGAATAAGTATTTGAATAAATACGCATAAGTATCAAGATTGTTGTCTGTGTAATCCTGAAAAGTTTTATGTTTATTATATATGATGCTAAGTATGATTATCCATATGATATTACTATCTATGATTTCATTTATCAGTTTTAACCCAATTTAAAACGGGGTTTTACACCACGGGTATTGGTTTAAAACGGTTTATTTAGAACTGCAGCTATGACACAGCCCGTAATATGTAAGTGATGTAAAGTCAGGGAAATCGATTGTTTATTTATCACAAGCTTCCTTAAAGCTCGTGCACACTAGCGCGACGCGACGGTCGCGTCGCGACACTCGTAGAACAATTTCTATGAAAACTTCATGTAAATTGTTCTACAAGTGTCGCGTCGCGGCTGTTTGAAGAAGCCTTTAGTGTTCAAAGTATCCTCATACCAAATTTTATCAAAATCAGTCCATCCATTTCGGACATCCAAACACATTTTACCTATTTGTAATAACAATAATATAGATTGTTATTCTCAAATGTAGGTACCTACTAGGCAAAAATATGCAAACTCAAACGATATTTTAACGTTCCAGCTAAGTAGCGTCGGTGTACAAAATATGCAACCATTTCATTCTCATCACACATTCTGTAGGTACTCTCGATTTCATTTCTCCGTCATCGACCGTATGTACATTCTATTCGATGTGCTCCTGTTTAGCAATAACTACAATTTCACAGCTGACGTTAGGTCTACACACATTGCCACTGGTAGAGTACACGGGGTACACATGTATAGAGGTATGAGGATCAGGGTGTAAAGTTCACTCATACTCTAAGGAAAAGGTAGGATCCTCCGACCAGACGAGTGCTGTCTCTGGTGGACAACTGCCCGACGGTTGATTTTTTTATTGCAATTGCACGCTGAGGGCACCCCCTGCGGGGTACGGGCCTCGGCTCAGGGCGTCACTGGTGGGGGGAGGGCAGCAAATGGGGACAGGGTGGATCATAACAGTTTCTGTACTATTATCAATAGGCGATTTTAACTCTACTTACTCAGCTTCGGCGCGGGCTAGCACTTCTACGGGCAAGGAACGGTCGGGCCCGACGGGTCGCGCGGTAATCTCTGCTTGCGCGATGTAGTTACGGTGTGACTTCAAGTCTTGTGTAGTTCGCATTGTAGATGGCGCCACTTCACTTTTTATGTTTCTCAAGTTGTTGATTTGCAGTTCGTATGTGGTAGATGGCCGCCACACATCAATGTTAATAATACAGGCATACCCTGCCTCCTAACCAAAAGCGATCGTCGCGATTGTAACTATGACTTACAAACGCGATTTGGAATATTTATATCATACTAGCTTTTGAAAGGGGCTTCGCTCGCGTGGAGATCGGAAATAATGCTACGGGAACGTACTACCGGGATAAAAAGTACGTGTGTTAATTCAGGTTATAAACTATTATGTGTGCTAAATTTCATCCAAATCCGATCAACCGTTTTTACGCGTTTTCACCGACATCCCACTAAGTCTATGGGATTCCCTTAAAATGGTTAGGGGCTGTTAGAGGGTGGTTTATGTTTGACCAAAAGGAAGGGGTCAGTTAAACGTTAAAAGATCCTCTAAATTTAGGTGGTCGAAATGCGGGCCCATAAACCGGCACAAACCTATGTGATCTCTCAAGCAACGAACATGGATAGTGATATGTTTGAATTTCATGAAAATGTAGAAATTGTTTCTACTATAATCGACGTAAATAACAGCCGTAGACCAAAAATATATCGGAAACGACCAAAATACTTCGACATTTTTGATGAAACTGACTTTTTTGGAGATATTGGTTATATAAATCTTCAGTGTTGTATTTATTGGAAAAGATTGAACATAACTTAGCATTTACTGATAATAGGTGAGTACTTAATTTATAAAAGTTTTTTATAAATCTGCATCTGCTTAGCCTTTTCCCAACTACGTTGAGGTCGGCTTCCAGTCTAACCGGATGCAGCTGAATACTTACCAGTATTTTACATGGAGCGACTGCCTATCTGACCCCCACAACCTAATAACTGGGTAATACAATAGCTCTTGGTAAGACTGGTTGTCAGACTTTCGGGCTTCTGACAACCCGTACCGACTGTCAAAGATCCACGAATAACAGCCGGGATCAACGACTTAACGTGCTTTCCGAGGCACGGAGGGGTCTTGGTCACCCATCCACGGACCAACCGCGGCAAGCGTAGCTTAATCGGATCGATTGACCCATGTGGCTGTGATTACTTAGCCACAAGCCCACTATAAATAGCCCATAAAATAACAATTTCAAAACATAGTTTTTCGGTACGTCGATACCTAACTAACAATGTAAACTATACACTTCATCATATCAGCCGAAAGACGCCCACTTCTGGACATAAGCCTCCCCCAAAAGGGGGGATTTGCCATAATCGCCACGCTTGGCAGGCGGCTTGGCGATCGCAGTATGGTGGTCAAATGCATAGAGAACGCTGCTGCCCATTCTCTAGTAAGTCCCGTAGTCGCCTTCTACGACACCCACGGGAAGAAATTGGATGGTGCTATTCTTTTACGTCCGGCACCACACGGAACCATACACTTGTGAGTCCTTATTGTATTCGCTTAATTACAATTAAGTAAAGCATGTTTTATTGTTTCTCATTTATATTTTTATTTTTGGAGGCTCATCATTTCAGCCGAAAGACGTCCACTGCTGGACATATCCAGCAGTGGACGTCTTTCGGCTGAAATGATGATGGTGTTGACGAAAGCATGTTTTATTTTATTACTGAAATAATTCTGTTTCTCCAATAAATCAGTTACTAATAGCATTGAGGTTCTGAGCTACGCATAGGTAATCATTTGTTGGCTGTGGCATTATCTGTGCTGTGACAGACATGCGTGGGATAACAAAAAAACAAACGTCAGTTATTTAAACTAGGCTGAGAGTGTGCTGAGAGTCAGCACTTTTTGAACGTCAAAATTACATAAAACAGTCCCCCAAAACGCCCGCCAGTGTGGCTACTTGTAATCGAATAATAAAAAGAATGTTTGCAGCAATAAAATTGTGGTGACTCTACGTCCACAGTTTATCAAAACTGTTAAAAAGTGTCAAATACAAATAACACCACAGATAATACGTGACGTTTCCTAATGTGATTCACAGAGTAAATAAGCAAGAAAACATGTTCTGTGCTAAGAAAAAAATAAAGTTTTCAGCAATCGGAACGTAATTAAAAATAAATTGTGAAACAGGATGAACTTGACGTCCATAAATTCCATACCACAAACACAACGTCGTCAGCGCAAAGTGAAACCCTTCGGGAGGAATTAGATGAAGACTGTTATATATATATGTACTTATTCGTAATTTTATGATTAAAGGATATTTTATAAACCAGAATGTATTTTATGAAAAATGTATACTTACAGTAGTTATTAATTCAATCAATTATTCTAAAATAACTGTTTTTATTATTCTTTATTTAATCATTTAACCCTTTTTTTTTTTTAATGTGCTAATCTGGCCCTTTTTAGAACTCGACTTAGCCCGAAAACCTGACACCCAGTTGGCAACACTGATGCACACTGTGCATCAGAGTTGCACAGTGCGCAGCCTATTGCCCAGCGGTTACTCTGCATTGCACAGTGACCGCTGGGCAATAGGCTCCACACAGTGGGTGCCTGACGATGGACGGCACGGCGCCGCGCCGCACACTGGTCCCAAATTAAAAAAAAGTGGACATTGATAGTAGACCGCTGATATTTTTTTTTATTGTTGGTATAATGATAACAGATAAGGCAAAAAAATATTATTGTCCTACTTCAAATACTTTTCTCTATAAAAAATATTTCTTTTTTTTTTGTATGGGAGTGATTACATTTTACTCAATTTCTCAAAAACCTTAAGCGATGTCGAGATGGCATTCACATATGTTAGAAAACTAATAATTCTGAGTATTTGGCTCGAAGAAACTTATTGCTTATCTCTGCGTACTTTCGAGATAATAGTGACAGAAAATAAAAAAATTTTTAATGTTAATTGTTCGCTTTTTTTTAATCATAGCCTTACTCATATCGCAATAGGTCCGCTGGCCAGCAAAATGGAGCTTCGACGCGAGTTTGCCGGGATAACAAGATGGCCGCCTCTCATGACGTAACGTAATACGGTCACGAATCGCGCGCGTACACCTCACTCAGTGTACAACTAAATGTGGTTGCGATAAGACGTGTCCTTATTTTTTCTGTGCGCTTGAAGAAATGCTTGTTGTTTGTTTGTTTTGTTATTGTTGTATTTTGAATCTTTGGATTTTAAAATCAAATAATTTTTGTTTGTCTTTCTTTCGTCGAATTTGTTTTCGTAATTTTTTTTGTTAAAATCAAAGTCACTTTGTCTTTGATATCTTTGATTCTAATTTGTTTTCAATTTTCCTTAAAATTATAATATGTCCGCATTTGTCACCAACTTAGACTTATACGTTGTTCTTAAATCAGGAGGTGGTTTTAAAAATGTCGAATTTTTATTTAATGCCCTTATTGAACGTATTGGTGTTGAATTGTCTTCCGAAGATTTGAGTAATATTAAATTATTTTGTCGTAATTTTTCAAGTAATATCTCAAAAAGATGGTCTGCTTCCAGTAGAGCTCAAAAGACCTTTCTTAACAAAAATTCAGACTGGTTACAATCCCAAATAGTTTGGCCAAAATGTCAAAATATCGATTTAAGCAGCATTTTTAAAGTTGCCGAGGAAGTAATTCCAAATTTCGAAACGCAAGTGGATACTCATCAATTAAGTTATGGTACAAGTAAAAAACCATTTGTTGATATATCTGATAAACAGAAGAAAAGGCGTTCTCTAACACTTCTAGATCACACAGAGGAGGAATTAGTTTATGCTTTATGTGCCAAATTAAAAGAGTCTAAAAAAACAAAATTAGCAGCTATATTAAACGAACTCAGCCAAAACAAGGAAAAATGTGAGATGGTATATGATGTACTATTCGCTAAAAAGACTGACAAACCGTGTTTACCAGATGATAAAACGTTAGCGCTTTACACCTCAACAAATTTGTCAAAATGGCAATATCGAAATTTAAGAACTATTCTTGCTTCAGAGAAAATGTATGGTCTTCCATCCTATCAAAAGCTCCTGGAAGCTAAAAAAACTTGTTATCCTCCAGAGTCAGACATAACTGTAACTGAATCTGATGCTAAGATAAGACTTCAATCGCTTCTAGATTTGACAACTAATAGGATATTAAAAACAATTCAGCACAACTCTGCCGACAAAAAATCGCTAAAACTAATAAGCAAATGGGGTTTTGACGGGTCATCTTCTCAAAGTAATTATAAACAAAAGTCACACTCCGACACTAAAATTGACGATTCTTCAGTTTTCATGATTAGTTTGGTTCCGCTTCGTTTGGAAGAAGAGAGTGGTACTATCTTGTGGCAAAATCCTGCTCCCTCTTCAACAAACTATTGTCGTCCAATTGGCTTTATATTTGCAAAAGAAACAAATGAATTGATAAAGAAGGAAAGTGCATCCTTAGAGGAAGAAATTCGTAATCTTGTTCCCACAATTGTAGATAATTTTGATATTAAACATGATTTGTACATGACTATGATTGATGGGAAAATTTCTACTGTGATTTCCAATACTTCTTCTGCAGTTGTTTGTAATATTTGCAATACCCCACCTAGCAAAATGAATGACTTGGACTTTGTATCCAAAAGACTCATCAGAGAAGATATGTATAAATATGGTCTGTCTTCGCTTCATATGTGGATAAGATGTATGGAATGTATTTTACACATTTCGTACAACTTAGACTTCAAAAAGTGGGCTGCACGAAAAGAAGATAAATTGTTAAAAGAAATTAAAAAGAATTTGACACAAGAAGAATTCCGGGAAAGAACTGGTTTGTTAATTGACATAGTAAAACAGAGATTTGGTACAACCAATGACGGTAACATGGCAAGAAGGTTTTTTGAAAATTATGAAGTATCTGCTGAAATAACGGGTATCCACCCTGATTTAATCAAGAGATTTGCAGTCATTTTACAAACAATTTCATCTGGTCAACTTATTAATACCAACTTGTTTAGGGAATATTGTAAAGAAACAGCAATGCTATATGTAAACTTATATCCATGGTATTACATGCCTTCAAGTGTCCATAAATTGTTGATACACGGTGCTGATATTTGTGAAAATTTCTCCTTTATTCCGATAGGCATGCTTTCCGAAGAAGCTTCCGAAGCGAGGAATAAAGATTTCCGGAATGTTAGAATGGCACATACAAGAAAAATCGGTAGAGTTCAGACTAATTTAGACATTATCCACAGCTTTCTAATTAGCTCAGATCCTTACATCAGCCATATCAAACCAAAGTTTGCTCGTTTACATAAACAGTTGTTTCCAGAGGCTAGTGCTTTGATCTTGAACAATGAATTGCTTTCGTTGGAAAACGAGGAAATAGAGATTTCTCAAGAGAATATAGACCCAAATATTAATCTTTCACCATAATATTTTTTCAGAATCGTTTGTGAACATATTCAACTTTATGTTTGCAGCTTAATATGTCTTCATTTTGATTGTTTTTTAGAACTGATGAAAGTACTCCTTCAGAAAGGTCATAGCTTTTCAGTCATTAGTGAGCCCCATAACCTCTTTTACAGAGAAGTCTCTTTTTACTTATTTGACATTACGCATACATTATAATTATGTGCTAAAGTAAGGCTATGATTAAAAAAAAGCAAAAAATTAACATTAAAAAAAAATGTTATTTTCTGTCACTATTATCTCGAAAGTACGCAGAGATAAGCAATAAGTTTCTTCGAGCCAAATACTCAGAATTATTAGTTTTCTAACATATGTGATTGCCATCTCGACATCGCTTAAAGTTTTTGAGAAATTGAGTAAAATGTAATCGATCCCATACAAAAAAAAAAAGAAATATTTTTTTTACAGAAAAGTATTTGAAGTAGGACAATAATATTTTTTTGCCTTATCTGTTATCATTGTATCAACAATTAAAAAAAAATATCAGCGGTCTACTATCAATGTCCACTTTTTTTTAATTTGGGACCAGTGTGCGCCGCCGAGGCCGGCCCAAGAAGAGGAGGCAAGACGACCTAGACGCGTACCTATTGCCAGGGTTGGATCGAGGTGGCCCTGGAAAAGCATGCCTGGGGATGCCTTTGCTCACCAGAGGGACAGTATAGGCTAATAAAAAAATGTACTTGACCTTATAAGGTAGATAGTTCGTGGTTCAAGTGTTTCTGCCTTGCGGTTGAACGAATGTTGGAACAAAGCAATGACGGCTTTAAGTAAAATTTCTCCGAATTCCAATTTATTACGTAACGTAGGAAAAATATGGTCATAGGAGGAAATTTCGTAATAAATGCTATATTACGTACTAACACTGAATTATAATAACCCATATTTTTAGGGTCCTACTAATGTGGAGGTATTTTTAAAGTTAGGTTGATATTGCTTGATTTTTGACGATCGATGAATAACAAGAGTAAAATCGTGTAAAATAAGCACTGTCTGATTAGTGAGAACTTTACGCCGAGTATCTACAAGTTTAAAATATTAATCGTTTTTGTTGGTCAACAAAAAATTCAAAACCTTTTTTGACACAAACTATCCACAGGGGTGATTGGCACAAAATAGGATGGCGCCCGTCAGTTGCATAAGTACACATTTTCTGGATTTTTTTTTGATCAGACGTGTCGATTGTCAAAAATCGACCAAATCGGTACCTCACGGTATACCAACTGTGTCTCGGCAGACCCAATCAATTTGGGTCTGGGGTGCGTTAGGTACAGAGGCCAGCAAATCAAGCTACCCCAATCTGTCAAATTTCTGTGATAGATTTTCAAGTTTATAACAAAAGAGGTTTATGTTCAATTGGGAAAATTTGACAGTTTGGGATAGTTTGATGTGCTGGCCTCTGTACCTAACGCACCCCAGAGCCATATCCGTACATCCATCAACCCAAATCCATACGTTGCCGGACGCTGCGATAGGCGGAAATTAATTTGGCCCTGTACTATGGTAAATTTATACTGTATTATGTCAATTTGCATAACAATTTCCCCGACTGTATCTCCTCAATGTTTCAGTAGTATTTTGTATGCTTAATTTTGAATTTTCCATTTTTTGTCCGGATATGACCGGCTTTCTCGACCCCTGTTTTCATTAACTAATTAAAAAAATAAGTAGATTGCCGTGTAAAAGTGGTTGCACAAACGTACTTACAGAAGTAAAATCATTTGTCTTTTTCTATAAAAAAATAGTCCGGAGTTTGTCAAAATGTCCGGGTATATAACAGAATTATTCAAAACTGGCTTCTGCCCGCGACTACGTTCGCGACAAACTTGCTCCCCGACCCACCCCGTCGCTCGCTTCGCCTGCCCGTGCGAGTACTTCGTCACTTTTTCTCTTTGCTGGGCTCCTAAGGGTCTTAGCGTGATGTTATATAGCCTACAGCCTCATACTCGATAAATGGGCTATCCAACACTAAAAGAATATTCCAATTCGAACCAGTAGTTCCTGAGATTAGTTCAACCAAACAAACAAACAAACTCTTCAGCTTTATAATATCACATTATTTTGCTGCGATGTTCTTTTAAAACTGCGATATCTCCTAAGATATTCATTGAAATCGAATGATGTGAAGAGCAATTTTGTTTTCAATTATATACTTGTGATGAATAACGTATTTATTTGGATAAGGATTAATATCATGTTTATAAAAACACCTTCGCAAATAATGCATTATTTCAGAACAAATTTAGTTAGTGTGCCGGACGGGCGTGATCGCTTGGACGCGAGGGGTGTGTGGGGAGGGTGTATGCCTATCCCAGTGTGTGTGTAGGGCGCCCGGTCCACGCGGCGCTGACGTCCTGCACCTATAGATTCCAGATATCTTCAGGACGGCTACTATCTTCCAGGCTTCATGACGTTACCATGTGTACCAACGTTTAAGACTCATCTCAAAGAAATAGTTTCCAGACTTTCGTCTAGGAAGGGGGTGTTTTTGGACTCCGTAAAGCAATTTCAGAACACTACTTGAACTAAATCTATCTATTAATTAATTTAAGAATTAAATAAAAATCTTGCCGATGACTACGAATTACTAGAAATTACACGTTTACTCAGGTACTATGAATCTTTACCGTAACGAGAGCCGCAAATTGCTTCCTGTTTTTAAGTTTTATTTGTTCTATATTTCATTACATCTATGACGGAATTATGCATATAACATATCAATTCATTAAAATATATAAGGCATGTAACATAACCTTGCATTCCCCATGAAATTCCCCGTCTCCTGAGATATCCATATCAACTATATCTTTCCATACTGAAAGAATATTTCGAGGAAACCCGAAAAAATCTGAAAAATGTTAATAAATTTATTTTATAAGTTGATTTCCTCGAAAACTACTGAACGGATTTCAAATCAAATTATAGATATCTCAGGCTGGTCTGTAGACCTAAAACAATCTGATATTTAAAACTGTACAACTATGGCTTTCAGGGCGTGACGCGCCCTGAAAGAGGGTTAGCAAAAACACAAATCTTAAGAATTACTTAACTAAAGTAACACGACATACAAACTCAATTAAGTGGGCTTTGTTTTTTTTTTTTTTTTCTGGCTGGGAAATCATCAAATAACTTCTCCCGCTCTGGGTGGAGGGGGAGGGCGTGTCAGACTTTTACTGACTAAAACCCACCCGTGTTCCCTCACTTGCCTGTGTGCCAGGGGCCGCGGTATCTCTTTCGAACAACCCGCACCCCTGGCAGGCATCGGCCCTTGCGGGCCCCATCAGTTGCTGATGACATCTCTTTGAGGCGCGCGTGGAACACAACGCGCCGTCGACCCGGGCTTGGTCCTTACCGGACAGCGAGCTACCCATTACTCGCCGTCCGCAAGCCCGCGCCTACGGTGGCCGGGAATCAGCCTGGGATTCCCGACGCCCAGGGCGTCTCCTGCGAAGGCCACGGCTGTGAGGGCGCATGTACTGCATCTCCCTTACGTGCGCCGCCTCCCTCTTTGCGAGCATAACTGCTTCGCTGAAGGAGGCGACTGCTAGCCATGCCCTCTCGCTCCGTACCATGGCCTGGACCAGGGTCGGACGCGAGAGATCGCCGCCGCCGATCACCTCCACGAGGACACGGCGATGCTCCGCCCAAGCCGGGCAGACCTCCACCGTATGCTCCACCGTGTCCTCAGGGCGATCTTCGCAATGGAAACACCCGGGCGTTTCCTCCCGCCCTATCCGAAACAGGAACCTCCCGAAACAACCGTGTCCGGTGAGGACGCCACTCAAGCCACTCCTCAAAGAGGGGACTTACCGCCGCAATCGCGGCGTGCGGTGGGCTTTATGTTAGGTTTACATTATTGAAAGTTACGTCCAGGGCTAGGTATCGGTACTAGGTTACCTGGACGCAACTAAAACTATAAGTTACAGCTATATAGCCCACTCAAATGAGGTTTGCAGGGGTGGTACTTACGGTTATCTTGTATTAGCCGCTTAGTCACTACTGTCTAAAGGGGAACAATTCTGTCATACATGATTTTTGCGAAACTCTAACCGTTTACGCAGCGCACGCAGCGGAAGCTCTCAAAAGAGAAAAACCCCCGATTTTGAAACATTCTTCATTGGTGCTCCGCTCCTACTGGTCTTAGCGTGATGATATACAATTTTTTTTCGAAATCCATCCACAATTGGTGAAGATATCGCGTAACAAACATACAGAATAAAATATGACATACAGACGAATTGAGAACCTCCTCCTTTTTGAAATCGGTATTCCTGCTTCAGAAGTAGGCTACGCTAAATTACCCTGGAACATTCCAACATCCATTACAGACAATTTTAACTAGTTGAGCAGTATATCGGACACATTCCACCAACACATGCTGTGCATCCATAACTTTACCACACACCTCAAAATGTTTAGTCCAATTTTCGCATGAGAAAAGAAAGAAAGAAAGAAAGAAAGAAAAAACGTTTATTTGCGGTAAACATGACGAAAAAACCAGGAACACACAAAAAATAAATAAAAAAAGGTTGAGAGACACATGCGTCACATCCACACAAAACGGCTATCGCTCAGCATTAAGCTGCGACCCTATGTAAGACAGAGCCCCAGCGCTGGTTTTCAGCGACAGCCGGCTTTGACGTAATGACGTCGCCCGGTGCATCAAACAATTAACATCGAACTTATAGAAAATTAATATAATTAATGTGAATGTGATAGAAATTATACAAGAATATAAAGAAGAGCGAAGCTTTGTAGTGGATTATGTCCTGACCACAGAGTACCTACGTTATAATTATTATACTGTCCTGCTGACCTCAAACGTTGCACAGCAACAATTTGACAGCGACTCAGTTTCGTTCCGAAGAACCAAGGTTCTTTAATAATTTAAATAACCGACAAAAAAAAATATTACTTCAAGAACTAAGTAAGTATATTTAAAGTTAATGTAGGCAATACATTTAGTAGTCATACTTTTTGTAAAGCAACATTATGACAGGAAAATCAACATGAAATAAAATCAATCTAAGTATATTATTTATATTTCCTTAAATGTTCTAATTAGGTCGTCACTGGACACTGAAGGAAACTTTACTTCAGAAATCAGTTTATTATTTAGCTCTGTTGTTAAAAAGTCTCGAAGTTTCACCTCGACTTTGCTTAGATCACTGACGAAAAAAGGTCTAAATGTAGTCAATGGAAACTCAATTTCAAGTCACAGTTAAATGTGATGCAGTCTGTCACTATGTCTATGTGGAAAGTAAGTAATTATAGCGTCAGCAACACTTTGAAGAACGTCTTGAGTCATAAAGATGGTCCTAATGTGTAGAGCTACTGTACGGTACAGTAACAGTACTGTACTAAGTGTTGGAGCTACCATTACCAAAGCCACAGTCTGTACCTATGGTAATGGTAGTTCCAACACTTTCCAAAATCATGAACAAGCCCGATGGAAAGTCATGATTGTGGTTCTTCATTGCAAAGTTTCCTTGAGCATCAAAATCAAAATCAAAAGTCATTTATTCAAACTAGGCTGAGAGTCAGCACTTTTTGTACATCAGTACTTATGTAAGTATTTAATATGTATGCGGAGTCTCTCCACAGACAGTGGCTCATCTCCCATCTTGCACCCGCACATTTGAGGACCTAATGGCTGCGTCAGCGAACGGTATTCGCGTTGCTGAATTTTGGGCCAAAATAATTCATCATCTGCCTAGCCTCTTCCCAACTATATTAGGGTCGGCTTCCGGTCTTACCGCATACAGCTGAATACTAGTATTTTACATAGAGCGACTGCCTATCTGACCTCCACAACGCAGTTACTGGGTAACATGATACCTTCTGGTAAGACTGGTTGTCGGAATTTCAGGCTTCTGACGACCTGTAACGACTGTCAAAGATCGACGAATGACAGCCAGGACTAACGGCTTAACGTGCTTTCCGAGGCACGGAGGGGTCTTAGTATGTATAGGTGGTCATCCATCCACGGCCCAGCCGCGGCAAGCGTAGATTAACCTGATCAATCCACCAGTGCAGCTGTTATTACTTAGCCACAAGCACCTCAAGGCCAAAATAATTAAGATTTGTTTTTTTTACTCGCAGAGTGTAAGCCAAAGTCCTAGTAGTTCGGACATAGTACAGCCCATTATTTCAAAATGCATGACAAGTTTAAATAAAGGAACCTTCTTGGCCCAGCTGCCGATGAAGCTGATGATGAAAAATCTTCGGGTATTTGCTTGCATTGGAAATATACTATATACTTCGGGACAACGGCCTTGAGCTTAAAAAAATATTGTTTCTCATTTATTATTCCTTACGCCACTCAATATGGAATGCCTAAATTAGTAGCTTATTCGAATTTCAAATAAGATTTTGACGTCTGTATTGTATAATATGCTTACTTGGAGTTTCCCTACGTGATCGAATCAGGAATGAAGAGATCCGTAGGAGAACCAAGGTAACCGACACAGCCCGAAGAATTGCCAAACTTAAGTGGCAGTGGGTAGGGCACATTGCTCGCAGAACAGATGGCCGATAGGGCCGAAAGGTTCTAGAGTGGCGACCGCGTACCAGAAGACGTAAAGTTGGAAGGTCTCCAACAAGGTGGACCGATGACCTTGTGAGGGCCGCAGGAGTCCGCTGGATGCGGGAAGCACAGAACCGGTCGAAGTGGCGGAGCTTGGGGGAGGTCTATGTCCAGCAGTGGACGTCTTTCGGCTGAAATGATGATGATGATGATTGTATAATATTGCACTCATTATGTAACTGAAAAGTTGTGTGGAAATCGGTTGTCATGGTATGGGCATGTGATACGGAGGAATGAGGAATACGTCGTGAGGAAGGTTTTGAGTATGAATGTCGATGGGTATAAGAGTAGGGACCAAAGAAACGATGGATGGACTGTGTGAATGATGATATGGTTAGAAAGGGTGTGACTACGGAGATGACGACTAATACAGAAGCGTGGACGAAAAAGACATGTAGCAGCAACCCCTCTTCAGAATTTTATGCTTCTTAGACCCAGTACCAAGCATGAAAGTGCTGTCATCCAGCTGGGCTAAGGCTGTGTGTTGCCTGTCAGTGAATTAATGAAATTAATTAATACAACATAATTGAAACAACGCAAACATGGACAACTAAGCTGGCATTCGCTGAATGCGAAATTCACATGGCCAGTTGACGTTGCGACGACGGTTGAGGGAGGCCTATGTCCAGCAGTGGACGTCTTTCGGCTAAAAAGATGATGACACATGGAAAATTATGTCGATTCCCTTGACACAAAATTCTCGGTTTCTCAGTAAAGTGCCTTTCTGGGTTTGAACCTAAGACCTCCAACTCTTAAGTCGCGGCCGGTACCACTGAGCCACCACTGCTCGACTGACTTTTAGGCATGACACAAAATACATTTATTTAGCACAGACTAAATATATTAGGTTGGGGAAAGTCTTTTCGCATTATAGTATGTATGATGTGCCGGACGGGCGTGATCGCTTGGACGCGAGGGGTGTGTGGTGAGGGTGTATGCCTGTCCCACTGTGTGTGTAGGGCTCCCGGTCCGCGCGGCGCTGACGTCCTGCACCTATAGATTCCAGATATCTTCAGGGCGGCTACTATCTTCCGGGCTTCATGACGTTACCATATGTACCAGTGTTACGACTCGTCTCAAAGAAATAGTTTCCAGACTTTCGTCTAGCAAGGGGGTGTTTTTTGACTCCGTAAAGGGGGGGGGGGTGCCTTACCTGATTAATAACACACGTTTTTTATGTTTTACAGGAAGCAATTTCAGAACACTACTTGAACTATATCTATTAATTAATTTAAGAATTAAATAAAAATCTTGCCGATGACTACAAATTGCTAGAAATTACACGTTTACTATCGTACTATGAATCTTTACCGTAACGAGAGCCGCAAATTGCTTCCTGTTTTTAAGTTTTATTTGTTCTAGATTTCATTACATTTATGACGGAATTATGCATATAACATCTCAATTTATTAAAATATACAAGGCATGTTACATATGGTTGCATTCCCCATGAAATTCCCCGTCTCCTGAGATATCCACATCAACTATATCTTTCCATACTGAAAGAATGTTTCGAGGAAACCCGAAAAAATTCTGAAAAATGTTAATAAATTTATTTTATAAGTTGATTTCCTCGAAAACTCCTGAACGGATTTCAAATCCAATTATAGATATCTCAGGCTGGTCTGTAGACCTAAAACAATCTGATATTTAAAACTATACAACTATGGCTTTCAGGGCGTGACGCGCCCTGAAAGAGGGTTAGCAAAAACACAAATCTTAAGAATTACTTAACTAAAGTAACACGACATACAAACTCAATTAAGTGGGCTTTATGTTAGGTTTACATTATTGAAAGTTACGTCCAGGGCTAGGTCTCGGTACTAGGTTACCTGGACGCAACTGAAACTATAAGTTACTGCTATATAGCCCACTCAAATGAGGTTTGCAGGGGTGGTACTTACGGTTATCGTATACTAGCCGCTTAGTCACTACTGTTTATTGGTTTCACTATCACTCTTATCACTATGAATCTACGTTAATGTCAAAAACAAACTAATTAACTATGTAGTGACGCATCGTCGCGAACATATGAACTTGTAATAAAATCTCTTTGGCTATACTATTTGTATCTGGCTGGTTTTGGTATCATTGAAAGTTTAAATTTTAAAGAACATAATTCCAAATTCAAATTAGGAAAATGTGTGATTTTCATTTGTTTTTCGTACCGTCAAGATGAGTGAATCTAATGAAGAAATTCGATACATTTTAAAATTTTACTACAAAAAAGGTAAAAATGCAACGCAAGCCGCGAAAAAAATTTGCGATGTTTATGGACCTAGTGTAGTGTCTGTGAGAGTAGCACAAATTTGGTTTAAGCGTTTTCAATCCGGAAATTTTGATGTCAAAGATGCACGTCGCTCTGGTCGCCCTATTACGGATAAAATGGATGCCATTTTTGAAAAAGTGGAGCAAGATCGGCATACCAGTAGTTACGACGTAGCTGAAGAACTGGAAATTGACCACAAAACAGTTTTGGCGCATTTGAAAAAAACTGGGTACACAAAAAAGCTCGACATTTGGGTACCTCACGAGCTCACTGAAAGAAACCTAATGAACCGTGTACTCATTTGTTATTCTTTATTACGACGTAATGAAACCGAACCATTTTTGAAGAAGCTGATAACTGGTGATAAAAAGTGGATCACGTATGACAAGAACGTGCGAAAAAGGTCGTGGTCAAAGGCCGGTCAGGCTTCACAGACTGTGGCGAAACCCGGGTTAACTCGCAACAAGGTGATGCTGTGTGTGTGGTGAGATTGGAAGGGCATTATTCATTATGAGCTGTTACCACCAGGCAGGACCATCGATTCTGAACTCTACTGCGAACAACTGATGAGATTAAAGCAAGAAGTTGAGAGAAAGCGGCCGGAATTAATCAACAGAAAGGGTGTGGTTTTTCATCATGATAACGCTAGACCTCACACATCTTTAGCCACCCAACAAAAATTAAGAGAGTTTGGCTGGGAGGTGTTAATGCATCCGCCGTATAGTCCTGACCTTGCACCTTCAGATTTCCACCTGTTTCGGTCTCTTCAGAATTCTTTAGGCAGTGTCAGGTTAACATCACGAGAGGACTGCCAAAACCACTTGTCGCGGTATTTTGACCAGAAGTCCCAAAATTTCTATAGCAATGGGATCATGTCCCTACCTACAAGATGGCAAAAAGTTATCGAACAAAATGGTACCTACATACTTTAGTTAAATGTAAATAAACTTTATTAAAAAATGTTTTGAATTTTCTTAAAAAATGCGAAGAAACTTTTTCCCCAACCTATTATATACCTGTACATAATTATACATATATATAGATAATTATACACCTAATGATACATCTAATAATTTTATTATAATAATGAATTGAATTGCTTGCATTTGTACGTAGCCCTCTTTCTCATTTTGCTGTGCCCGACAGGGTCCATATTGATCTCATGCTATGCGTAGTGTGGGTAAAAAGGAAAGGGCTACGTTGCCCAAAGCGCGAAAAGAACGTGTGCTTACAGTTGAAGACTCATTAGTGTAAAGAATTTAAGTTTTAAGGACTTTAAGTTTACCTGTTTACCATTTTTAGAACACTTTTACTTTGTTTACCATTTTATAATTACCTAAGTTGATTTGATGATGATTATTTTATTCATGTCTTATCTCATCTCGTGCTCGGGAATATGTTCGGTACAATATTTGCGACCGAACAGCTAAGCACTTTTTCCTGCATGCATTTCCATAAATGCATGTATCGCAACGATTACCAGTTAGTTCGTGTCCGACTACCAATCGCGTAACTCAAACCAAACCAAATCCAACCATCTTAGTGCTAATTTAGCTTAAGTTTACCATTTAATATTAGGATAGATTGTAATATTCAATATACCCTTTGGAACCATATAATTTCGTATCATTAAGTCAGTGATCGTAAACCAACACCCAAACCATAACCATTCTAATATAATACTAAATTAACCAAATATCAACCAACCCAGAAGTTAACCACGCAGGTGCTAACTTCTACACTGATTATACCATCTATGTAAACCATATGGAATGCAATAAAGAATTGAATTGAATTGAAAAAGTGTTAATGAGAAGTAAAGTGCGATGTAAAAAAATTGCAGGAAAGTGTGGCTCACGGCTGCGCCAAGGAGGCCCAGTACAGCAAGAGTGCCTGACAACTAGTGCCTGACGCTGGTTTGCAACTGGACCTCGTTGATACTTAATTTGCTGCCGTTTCATTCTCGTCACACATTCCAACATGCTCTCGATTTTCTCCGCCAACGACTGTTCATTGTATTCCATTTGCTCTTTCTTCGCTATAGATTGAAGTTTTCTATTGACCAAACTTTTCACTCTTTTTTCTTTTAGATATCGATAGCGTGAAATGGCCGATGGAACGTTCATGTAGAGTACTGCAGACCTTTTTATTACAAATCTGGCAATAGTGGCAATAATATCCACATATGGCGGAGATTTCTGGAAAACGCTCAAAAAGGTGGTTTTTTAAAGCAGTGTATCTCTAACCGTAAATAATTTTGAAAGCCAAAAAATATATGATAAATTCAAGTCTTTTTTGCTTACAGTGATCGAACTCAAAAATTAATTAAACATAATTTAATGCATCAAAAAAATCATCATCCACCCACAATCAACCCCTCTTAATTATCTTTAAAAGCAGTTTATCCCTCCAATAACAATTATAAACATAATTTAAAATATACCATAAAATTCCAAATATCAAACTGCATCCAGCGATGGATTATTTATTATTAAATAGTTAATATCTATTTTTATACGATTTTATTTGCATTTTTACGACATACGCTTGTTCATTTGTTATTCGAATTTATTAGAACAGATTTTAACCCGTAACAGATTGCAAAAAGAACTATTATCGCTCGTAACGACAATATTTCAAAGCGATGTTCGGGTTCCAACTTTGAAGTGACCCATTGCGAGAAAGGGATAGTGCTATTCTTCTTGAATAGCCCTACCTCGCTTTCAACTGAAAATAATTAATATTCATAATATAAAAACTTACACTAGTTAGTCCTTTGTTAAGAATAGCTTCCGCTATAAACGGATGAGAAAACAATTGAATTACAAACGGACAAGGAAAACTCTTATCATCATGGATGTAGTGTGCACTTAGGTATAAAATAAATGTCTACTGTTATAACAATATGATAAAGTTATACATATATAGCATACGGAAAACACGGCTCTTGTACTCGTAGCTAAAGTACTTAGATGAAACAAACTTGATAATTGAGCATCACTAATTCTACATAATTTATTAGCGCTTAGGTACTGACTGACCAACGTTCAGATGGTTATAACATCGCATATTACATTCCGCTTAAGAAACAGTAGGTACTGCAGCAACACTTGAATGGCTTCCAAGCACATTAACAGCTAAATTTTGGAATATTTTTTCGGATTTAGTCCTTGTTAATACTCTCTATATATTTGATGGGGGGGGGGGTATCATTTACAGGGTACGTCTTTCATTGACTTGAATGTGCCCTGGCAGCTGACAGTATGTCAAGCTCACTCAAATGTCTCGCTGGTGGTGGCGTGTGTGTTGGATCATTAAGTTCTCTTCAAAATGGTTGAGCTGAATGGTGCTGATCCATACGTCATGTTCGTAAACGGGCGCCGCCATTTGGGACTGGCCATCTCTTAGCTCCCACGGCTTATTTTAATTTCTGAATTGTTATTTTATTTTTGTTTTAATTACGGACGCTTTAATGTGCACGTCTTTTTACATCGTTCTCACATTGCTAATTTCAACATAATGATGTAACTAACTTTTTGTAACAATACCATGATTTTAAAAAGTGTTCATGGAGTTTCTTGCCCGTTCTTCTCCATAGTTACCTACGCTTTGGAATGGGCAACTAGCTTCATCTTTCTAACTCACCGACCTTGACAATTCAAAAGTGCCTGTAATTGGTTTATTTGAAATAAATGCTTTAAGTTTGAGTTTGAGTTTGAGTTTGATAAAAATCTATGCAGAATGATCAGAAGATGTTCCTATGGATGCCAATATGTAGTGCCAGAGATTACATTGATTTGAATACTTAAGGTAAATCTTGTCGACATTTTTTCCATTCAAACTTCGGGAATGTATTACTCCACTGTTCTACAATGCACACAAAAAATTAAAGATGGCATGGTTATATCTCATTATTATTATTGTCTGTACGGAAACAGAATACTAAAATAAAAAGCTATTAAAAAGTTCTGAGCTTACAAAGATTTGGTTTTCTTGCTAATTTAACCTAACTTTGGGCGTGTTTAAGTAATAAAAGATGTGTAAAACCTCCAAAACTAAGTTGGTACCGACAAAGCTCAACTATCGAAAAGTATAAACTTTACTGGTCATTGATAGAAGTGTTTTTTTTTCATAAAACTGGATCTTCCGAAGGACTATTCTTAATATTTTACGCGCCTGTTTTACTATAAATGATACTGCATCTCACTCAGGTTGTGCATGTAGACTTGCGTCTTTAGTGCTCATCACTGATACTACCTCTGTCGGACACGCTGCCTGGTGAGATAGCGTGCTTTTTAGCCAGGCCCACCAGTGAGTTCGAGCGACCCCGCGACTAGATTCCCGTTAAACCCGAAATTCTTAAATTTCCATGAAGGTATTTTATTAGACTATTGAGGTTAATTTTCAAACGATGATTGATTCATTGATTTGATGATTTTTCAATTACAATCTAATAATGATATTCAAACAATTTATTGTTTTTAAAACTGGTGAGATATAAAGTTGAAAGCGTACAGAAAGCGTAGCATATAGATTTTTGTAAATCTATTCAGTAGTGATCAACCGACTAGTCGCCGACTAGTCGGCCATATTTGTAGTCGGCGATTAGTCAGCGACTATAGTCGGCTAAGACCGCCGTTAGTCGGCCCATTTTTTAGTCGTAATAATATGCTTAAAAATTTGAAAGACGCTGAATGAAAAGAAATTGAAATCTTTACAGTTATTATTTTAATATAGAATCAGTTTAACAGTTTCTATCAGTGCAATCTAGAAAAGGATAGGAAATTAGCATAGGAAGAAAATCTGGCTCACACGTAAACAATGATAGAATAAATTCAAAGTAAAAAAGAAAAAGAAAACATGTCTCGAAAGTTCCTCCTGGTCGCCGGGTTCGGCGCACCAGCCGAAAGCGTAGTACGAACATTACTGATGTCACCCAAACTCAACAGAACGCAATGATCGGCTTGGCCGACTAGTTGATCATTTTGCAGCTAACTAGTCGGCTAGTCGGCTAGTCAGCTAAAGTCATAGTCGGCCCATAAACACTCCAACGACATTTGCGAGTCTTCAATACTGTGTAAGTATATCAGAAGAATGGATGTGTTGCTAATTCCCTGTAGGGCCCTATCTGACTAGGACACCAGTAGAGCGCAACTATGATAAAAAAATGTGGGTTGGTAGCGTGACTGGACGTATCGGACACTTGGAGAGGTAACCACCACAAAGCTGTGTATATTTTGCTGGCAGCGCGACTGCGAGACTATGGTTACGCCACCATGGTAACATAGCCTAAGTGAGTGATTTCGTAAGAATTTAACCCGAACTCGGTTTGTTTACACTTTCAACAAGTACTTTTGGAACGGACAATAGTGGGCAACACAATTTTTTATTATTGCATGGGCCTACTCTTGACCTCGACCATGCCAGATGGTAAGCGATTGATGAGATCTATGATGGAAATAGCATGCCCAGAAGATCAGGCATCTTTTGGGCACGCTTGTTTTGAAGGTAGACGGGTTAAATGTGGAAGAGAACACAGACGCAGGCAGAGAGTTCCACACTTTGGCTGTGCGCATAATAAAAGTGGCGGAGAAGCACTGAATACGACTGGTCGGGATATCAACCAAGTGCGGATGGTACCTTGAAGTGCGTCTGGTAATCCGGTAGTAAAAGAGCAATGGTGGAATCAGGTCGTGGAATCCCTGCGCTAACTCCCCGAAGTATAGTCTGTAGAAGACCGACAGGCAAGCAACAGTACGCCGGTGAGCCAGGCTGTGAAGCTTAGCCACCAAAGTCTCGTCGCATGTGAGCTTTTATTCCCTGCGTTCCATTGCTCCATTCTCATTCCATTCTCAACCAATGCCACATAAGTAGAACCTAGATTGCGCAATCACTGCCTTACCGACCCAACAGTACAGAATTGAGCTTGACGAGTTTCTGGAGTATGACTACGATTCAGCTGCCTTGAAAACCACTTGACCTTGTCTATTACCCATCCCCCACCCACGACTGGCTGACTGACTTTGTTAAACTGACTTTGTTAATTTAATTAGACCTTGAATGTTAGGGCAACGGGATAGGGTCCCAGAAGCCATATGAACACAGCAACTAGAAAATATGATCAGTGTGTCTTCTCTTCTGCAAGTTGCACTGCAACTTCGAAACTGCCCCCTTATTTCGCCCCTAATCTTAAATAAAAGAAAGTTGTCCATGTGTGCGTTGTTTAAATTATGAATATGGACAGTGCAAAATCTGTATGGTATGTTATCTGTGATAACATCTTACGTCTCAAGCCGGTACTCTTTCGTATATACGCACTCAGTATGCGCCGGCGCGCGTCACGATCAAGTCCAGTGTGACCGCGCGATTATAATTATTATCTATTAGTTTTATCAGGTATTCGTGTTGTGTATGTTATGATAAAAAGTGTGTTGATGTGACATTAACATGGATAGAATTAATTTCACTATTAATGGGGATCAATACTCTTTGAGTGAGTATTTTTAATTTTTTTTTTTTTAATAAATCTGAATAATATGGGAACATGTCATACTGTCTGTTGTTGTCGGTTTTTTATGTAGTTATGTTTAAGTATGTTTACTCATTACGAATTATTGTGAAACTTCTTTAGTGTGCTACAAAAATATTGTTTAAACAAATAACACCGTTGCCCAAGGGTCAATGAATTAGTTAATGTTTCCGGAGGTCCTAAGTTCAAATCTGGAAATAATTTAATTCTTTTTATTGCGTAGGTATGACCGTTTATAGCCGCGGTCGAGTTCACACTTCACAATTGTGGTGTGTGAGCTATTATGATCTGACCCATATCATTCCAAATAACCAGCCTGTGCCCAAGAAAGAATCTTGGTGAATAAGCTACAATCTGATTCAATCGCTATCGTTTACCAGCCGACGTAGGTAGTTATCTTGTTAGTCTTTTCGCACGAATTTACTCGCCTGAAACGGGCGAATCAACACTTCTAAATATTATATTATTTTCTATGGCGACTCGCATCGAAGTAATTTGTGGGCGTATCAAAAATTCTTGAAATTCGTATTTGGCATTTGACACGTCTTTTATGTAATAATAAAGTAAGTGTAATGTTAACCTAAACCTTAACTTTCCTTATTTCCAACTAACACGAATTTTTGGAATTTTTCAACCGCCCACAAATTACTTCATGCGAGTCGCCTATATTAAATAATAAAGTGTCTATTGGCCCGAATCAGGCAAGTAAATTCGTACGAATCGACTAATAACATAATAAGCTACAAAGAACGAGTCGTTCATAGTGTTACAAAATCTCATAAGATCCTTTAGGTACTAAGCGATCCCAAACATCCGTTAAAGATTCTTCCGTTAGAATTTGCTTCTAAAAATACCTATATACTTAGTTGAATGCTTCTATAAGTAAAAGGTTGATACATACCTACTTTAATTCTAAGAGAGCAAACAATATAATTTTTGGGTTCAGGAAACAAAGCGTAGTATTTTTATTTGTTTTGTACCTACCAGTGTCGGTTCCCAACCGTGCTCTAAAAGAGAGTATTGTACTCTTTTTCTTATGGGTGTACTCTATATTCTATAACACTAATAGAGTACGTCAGAATACTCTTTTTTCATAAACTGACTTTTTTGAGGCAAATGATTTCGTTTTTCTGCGGTTTTTCTATATTTTCCATTTAACTATTCGACAGTCATGATATGAAGTGACGAGATGAGAGGAACAGGGCTTTATAAAAATAGATTTTAATGAGGTTCTGATCTTATATTAACGTAGAATTAGGATGTTTGGAGTCCTACAATTCTACCGCAAAAAGTGCTAGAAAATACATAAAGAGAAATGAATAAATGGTACTCTATTTTATTAATCTGTACTCTTTTTACTCTCTTTGTAATCAGAAATACTCCACATCTTCTAGAACGGCAACCGTTTACCAGTATGTTACGTAAATTCATTTAGCTTTGTGCACTGTAATGTAATTAACTATTTATTGCATACTCATGATAATAATAATCTCACTACCAAACTGATAAATGTTGTGTTGGTCGTTTTTGTGGGTGGGAAATCATCAAATGACTTCTCCCGCTCTGGGTGGAGCAGGAGGGCGTGTCAGACTTTTACTGACTAAAACCCACCCGTGTTCCTTGAGTTGCCTGTGTGCCAGGGGCCGCGGTATCTCTTTCGAACAACCCGCACCCCTGGCAGGCATCGGCCCTTGCGGACCCCACCAGTTGTTGCTGACATCTATGACGGCGCGCGTGGAGAAATACCTACTGCGCTACCACGGGGAGATAGCGCAATTATGTGGGACTGTAACCCCTAAAACTCCACGGTGTCCGCCAGTGCCAGTTGAGGCGGGACCACGGAAAAGCGCAAGCTATCCACAAACCCGCCTCGGCGGTCCGTCACCGGACCCTCCTCGGAGGGGAATAACCCCTATCAACGGCGCACCAGGACACATGGCACGCCGTAATCACCCTAGGAATCAAATAGCATACGGGCCCCAGACGACCCCGTGTCTGGCACCCTTGGTCCCCCTGCGACGGGTCAGCACAGTGGCCCCGCCGCCTACCACTTTTCGGCCGCAAGGGATAAGAAGAGCAGCCAACGCTATACCGACACTCCTCCTCCCCTGTGGCCCCACCGCGTCCACCATCAAATGGTGGCGGCCCCGTCTAAGCCGCGGAAGGGAAGAGCGCTACTCAGAAGTACTGGCACTCTTCCTCCGCCGCAGCCTGTAACCCTCAGCCGCGATGCCTCCTATTCGACATCGCGACCCGCCTCAGCTGCGATGCACCTTACCGCAACCTACTTTTTGGCCGCTACGTCGCACACTGGTCCCAAATTAAAAAAAAGTGGACATTGATAGTAGACCGCTGATATTTTTTTTTAATTGTTGATACAATGATAACAGATAAGGCAAAAAAATATTATTGTCCTACTTCAAATACTTTTCTGTAAAAAAAATATTTCTTTTTTTTTTTGTATGGGATCGATTACATTTTACTCAATTTCTCAAAAACTTTAAGCGATGTCGAGATGGCAATCACATATGTTAGAAAACTAATAATTCTGAGTATTTGGCTCGAAGAAACTTATTGCTTATCTCTGCGTACTTTCGAGATAATAGTGACAGAAAATAACATTTTTTTTTAATGTTAATTTTTTGCTTTTTTTTAATCATAGCCTTACTTTAGCACATAATTATAATGTATGCGTAATGTCAAATAAGTAAAAAGAGACTTCTCTGTAAAAGAGGTTATGGGGCTCACTAATGACTGAAAAGCTATGACCTTTCTGAAGGAGTACTTTCATCAGTTCTAAAAAACAATCAAAATGAAGACATATTAAGCTGCAAACATAAAGTTGAATATGTTCACAAACGATTCTGAAAAAATATTATGGTGAAAGATTAATATTTGGGTCTATATTCTCTTGAGAAATCTCTATTTCCTCGTTTTCCAACGAAAGCAATTCATTGTTCAAGATCAAAGCACTAGCCTCTGGAAACAACTGTTTATGTAAACGAGCAAACTTTGGTTTGATATGGCTGATGTAAGGATCTGAGCTAATTAGAAAGCTGTGGATAATGTCTAAATTAGTCTGAACTCTACCGATTTTTCTTGTATGTGCCATTCTAACATTCCGGAAATCTTTATTCCTCGCTTCGGAAGCTTCTTCGGAAAGCATGCCTATCGGAATAAAGGAGAAATTTTCACAAATATCAGCACCGTGTATCAACAATTTATGGACACTTGAAGGCATGTAATACCATGGATATAAGTTTACATATAGCATTGCTGTTTCTTTACAATATTCCCTAAACAAGTTGGTATTAATAAGTTGACCAGATGAAATTGTTTGTAAAATGACTGCAAATCTCTTGATTAAATCAGGGTGGATACCCGTTATTTCAGCAGATACTTCATAATTTTCAAAAAACCTTCTTGCCATGTTACCGTCATTGGTTGTACCAAATCTCTGTTTTACTATGTCAATTAACAAACCAGTTCTTTCCCGGAATTCTTCTTGTGTCAAATTCTTTTTAATTTCTTTTAACAATTTATCTTCTTTTCGTGCAGCCCACTTTTTGAAGTCTAAGTTGTACGAAATGTGTAAAATACATTCCATACATCTTATCCACATATGAAGCGAAGACAGACCATATTTATACATATCTTCTCTGATGAGTCTTTTGGATACAAAGTCCAAGTCATTCATTTTGCTAGGTGGGGTATTGCAAATATTACAAACAACTGCAGAAGAAGTATTGGAAATCACAGTAGAAATTTTCCCATCAATCATAGTCATGTACAAATCATGTTTAATATCAAAATTATCTACAATTGTGGGAACAAGATTACGAATTTCTTCCTCTAAGGATGCACTTTCCTTCTTTATCAATTCATTTGTTTCTTTTGCAAATATAAAGCCAATTGGACGACAATAGTTTGTTGAAGAGGGAGCAGGATTTTGCCACAAGATAGTACCACTCTCTTCTTCCAAACGAAGCGGAACCAAACTAATCATGAAAACTGAAGAATCGTCAATTTTAGTGTCGGAGTGTGACTTTTGTTTATAATTACTTTGAGAAGATGACCCGTCAAAACCCCATTTGCTTATTAGTTTTAGCGATTTTTTGTCGGCAGAGTTGTGCTGAATTGTTTTTAATATCCTATTAGTTGTCAAATCTAGAAGCGATTGAAGTCTTATCTTAGCATCAGATTCAGTTACAGTTATGTCTGACTCTGGAGGATAACAAGTTTTTTTAGCTTCCAGGAGCTTTTGATAGGATGGAAGACCATACATTTTCTCTGAAGCAAGAATAGTTCTTAAATTTCGATATTGCCATTTTGACAAATTTGTTGAGGTGTAAAGCGCTAACGTTTTATCATCTGGTAAACACGGTTTGTCAGTCTTTTTAGCGAATAGTACATCATATACCATCTCACATTTTTCCTTGTTTTGGCTGAGTTCGTTTAATATAGCTGCTAATTTTGTTTTTTTAGACTCTTTTAATTTGGCACATAAAGCATAAACTAATTCCTCCTCTGTGTGATCTAGAAGTGTTAGAGAACGCCTTTTCTTCTGTTTATCAGATATATCAACAAATGGTTTTTTACTTGTACCATAACTTAATTGATGAGTATCCACTTGCGTTTCGAAATTTGGAATTACTTCCTCGGCAACTTTAAAAATGCTGCTTAAATCGATATTTTGACATTTTGGCCAAACTATTTGGGATTGTAACCAGTCTGAATTTTTGTTAAGAAAGGTCTTTTGAGCTCTACTGGAAGCAGACCATCTTTTTGAGATATTACTTGAAAAATTACGACAAAATAATTTAATATTACTCAAATCTTCGGAAGACAATTCAACACCAATACGTTCAATAAGGGCATTAAATAAAAATTCGACATTTTTAAAACCACCTCCTGATTTAAGAACAACGTATAAGTCTAAGTTGGTGACAAATGCGGACATATTATAATTTTAAGGAAAATTGAAAACAAATTAGAATCAAAGATATCAAAGACAAAGTGACTTTGATTTTAACAAAAAAAATTACGAAAACAAATTCGACGAAAGAAAGACAAACAAAAATTATTTGATTTTAAAATCCAAAGATTCAAAATACAACAATAACAAAACAAACAAACAACAAGCATTTCTTCAAGCGCACAGAAAAAATAAGGACACGTCTTATCGCAACCACATTTAGTTGTACACTGAGTGAGGTGTACGCGCGCGATTCGTGACCGTATTACGTTACGTCATGAGAGGCGGCCATCTTGTTATCCCGGCAAACTCGCGTCGAAGCTCCATTTTGCTGGCCAGCGGACCTATTGCGATATGAGTAAGGCTATGATTAAAAAAAAGCGAACAATTAACATTAAAAATTTTTTTATTTTCTGTCACTATTATCTCGAAAGTACGCAGAGATAAGCAATAAGTTTCTTCGAGCCAAATACTCAGAATTATTAGTTTTCTAACATATGTGAATGCCATCTCGACATCGCTTAAGGTTTTTGAGAAATTGAGTAAAATGTAATCACTCCCATACAAAAAAAAAAGAAATATTTTTTATAGAGAAAAGTATTTGAAGTAGGACAATAATATTTTTTTGCCTTATCTGTTATCATTATACCAACAATAAAAAAAAATATCAGCGGTCTACTATCAATGTCCACTTTTTTTTAATTTGGGACCAGTGTGCGTCGTCGGCTTGGAGGCAAAAGCGCTGACGAGCGGCCCCACCTTCGGGTTCCTCTTCGCTTCACCGTGGGGATGACCACGGCTACTGAGCCCCCCCGGAACGACAATGCGGGAACCCACTGGGGAGGACATGTTTATTATCTATTATTTAGCTATATTATTAAAACGATTCGTTGCAGCAATTGAATACCTGGATTGGCGACGGACCAATGAAATTCAGACTAGGGCCTCTGGAAACGTATACCATACCGAATACTGCCACAAAGCAGCGTTACCGTATTAAATGACGTTTCCATGTAGAAAATTGTCAGTTTTGTACCGAGAAATGTAGACAAGCGATTTCTATTCTACGGTAGAGTAGAAATAGAAAGCGTCGTTCTTAGCCTGCTGGTCATATGGCGAACAAAATACAAATCGCGACCGTAACATGTAAGTATGTATTTACAAAACTAAAATACATAATTAGAATCAATACAACCCTCTCACCTCATCATTTTTTTTATACATAATAATTATTATATAATTAATATAATTTATTTTATAAAAACAGTACTTAGATTACATTACATTACAGTTAAGTGCTATGGTAAAACAAAGTACACAAACATTTTAGCATCTGAAATCGAACTAGAAGGAACCTGTATTTCGGCTAACAGCGCCAATCCCCTCGAATTTACAATAGGATAGAGTCCTTAAATGATAGCATTTTACAAAACAAAGGAATAGATAAGGTTGTATTAATGGTCTGCACCTCTCTATGTGTTATGTGATATGGTGAATGAGTGAGTGTGAGAGAGTGTGTCTATTTATGAGTGTGTTTGTGATGTTAATGAGTGAACAAAATAATAAAATCCCATTAAATGACTCTTTCATTAAATAGACCTGCAAAACTAAAAACAATTCACGGGTTACCATAGTAATAAGTAGGCACACGAGGCGAACAATTGTTTTTTATTTTTTTATTAACCTGCTTCGTGTGAGTTGAGTCGTAAACTGGTTGTAACAATTTTTTCAATAAAAAAAATATTTTAACGTTTTACGTAAAACTAATCTGCTTATCGCCTTTAACTTTAATTATTTATAATGCTATATTGTAGTTGGCTACTGCAAATATATATTTGTTTTTAATTGATTTAGTTATGGTGCATTGAAAATACTTAATTAGAAATGGATTAAAATGTGATTTTATCTAGACTAGCTTTTATTTCTAACACAACCATAGTAACGAGACTTGGTTTTAACTATAATAGATAAGCCATAATTAGATTCAGATTCAGATGATTTATTTATAAACCTATGTTACAGATACACAAGTGTGTGAGATATTACAGTTTTGTTAGTTCTCTATGCTTTGCCATTAGGCGTACAAATTTTAGTGTCAATGTCAATTTTTTCATTTTACAATATCAAATAAAAATTATAGAAAGTGCTAGTGTTGGATAAATTCATATAAAAATATGCCCCAAACAATTAGTAAAATTTTAAATAAAAACTACAATGTCAAAAAAAGTACGAAATTAATAAAATATATAACAGATGTCAAAAAAAGCAATTAAGATAAAACAGAAATGTTGAGTTTTTGGCGGGATCGCGTTGGAACATGTCGCACGAATTTTCATTTTCATGGAATTTAGTGAAATAGCGAATTAAATTGTATAATTTTGATAGTGAATTATTCAATTTAGTTACGTGTGAGTGCACAAGTGTAGTGAAGGTGAAAATAAGTGACTAACGTGGACTTTTCGTGTTCCCCCCAAAAACTCCTATTAGGTTGTTGTAAAGTTACTACCGCTTTACAATAACTCTGACTTGACTGACTAAAGACGACTATGACTGTTTTGTAACTTCGTGCCCGATATCGGGCCATTTACTTGATCTAAAAGAAAAATTACTTGACACTGGCTAAATGCACAAACCGTGTGAAGCCAAAATCAAAAAAAAAAAAAAAAAAAAAAAACAGAAATGTCAAAAAAAATGATAATGTCAGTTAATCAAATTGATACAGGAGCGTCAAACAATGCATAGAGAAGAAGGAATTATAGAATTGTCATCCATATAGTATTTTATTGAGTAGTAACATTTATCAATTAAAATCTTCTTATGTACACTTTTGAATTTGTCCAGATTTAATGATTTTAAAGCTTCAGGCAGCTTGTTAAATATCTTTTTGGCCATACAGAAAGTACTTTTATTCATTAGGGCTGTTCTGTCATGTGTTATTTCGAGTTCTAATTTATTTTTGTCACGTAACTTCCTATAGTAACTTTTGGAAGCTATTTTGTATTGCGAGATGTGTGTTTTGACAAATATATTCGTTCCGTAGATATACAATGATGGTAGGGTAAGAATGTTTAGGCTTTTAAAGAACGGTTGACAACTGTCGGTGCTATTTAGGCCACACCTAGATCTGATACATTTTTTGAGCTCTAAATACAAATTCTCTATTGACTGAGTTACCCCAATATATTATGCCATGCCTAAGTGTTGATGCCACATAACTGTGATATGCCATTAGTACCGATTCTAGACTGACAGTCTTTGACAGTTTGTAAAGTACATATGCGAATTTACTAATATTTTTACAAATTTTGTCTGTCTGGGTCTCTGGGATCTCCAGTTCAAAAGACAATGCCAGATCCTGCCCCACCTTTTATCAATTTACAGGAAATGTAACTTAATCAAAATTCTCGCATGAAATTATGACCCTTTGTTACTTAATTGTTATTCTGTTACACTTGCAGTTAAAAGTTAGTGATAAAAAGGAATTTTGAAACCCAAAGCCTATTTCCTGTGTTTGTCGCAACCATCCGCGTTACTTAGTAACGAGCATACACGCGGAACAAAACGAGTTAATAATTTAAAAATTACATATATTTATTTATTATGTACGGATTTTTATATGTACTAGGTTTAAATACACACAGTAAAAGAAAATAATGTTTGTTAATAACTATGTAATATTATTATGAGTGTATATTCTAATAAATCTTTCGCATTTGAGCATTAGTAGGTAGGTCATTAGGTGTAACGAAACGTCGTTGACGAGCTAATAGCAATGTCAAAAAATCATTCATTGACATTCGCTCTATTCTGTTTGCCTTTGCATTTTTGTTTATATTTTACGCTCCCTAATCTCTTTGCGATCGCAATTATTACAATTTTATTTTCACGACGATTTTTGCTTTTGTACACTGAGTCGAAGTCGCCTACTCGCCTTATTATAACTGCAATGAACCTACAATTAAGGTAGCCAATCTAAATGTAATACTTAATTGTTTAAAGATTTAAACGGGAACGGCTAGTTCTAAAGGCATTTAAACATTATTTCAGTTATCACTAATAATGCAGCAATAGAATACTACATTTGACATGCTTGTAAAAAAAAAATTATGGGTCAAAGCTCTATAGAGTTCCTGGCATTGTCCTTTAAATGATTTAATTAGTTCTTAAAAGAAGGCTCAAAAGTGTTAGAAGAAGTTCGATACGTAGGTAATCAATCTACCAAGACTTTCCAACCAGCCCAACTATGTTGCGGTCGGCTCTCAATCTAAGCGGATTCTGCTGAATACCTACCAGTATTTTAACGAAAAGTCTTGGTATATTTTTGGGCTTTTGACTACCCGTAACGACTGTCAAAGATCTACGAATGACAGCTTCAATATTATGGCAAACACATTATGTAGACGGTATTAAAGTTATACTCAATATTATGGTACATGATAGTAAAATTCTTACACGAGTAGTTAGGTAGTCCATCGGTTTTATTGTTCAGCGAATACGATATTATGTCAAGCCAATAAAATGGTGCTAAAGTATTTAAACCTAGTGCCACTTGTCCAGTATCTTGCACAACGAGAGCAACTTTCATTTGTTATTAAGGGCGTTTTTTAGGCTAGTTACATAATTGTATGTCGACCAGAGTTTTTACAGAAATTAATGTTATTGTGATATTTTACTTTGTAAAGGTACAGTAGGTTTCGAAGCAATTATATTATTCATTACTGCAGAGTAGAAAGGCACCAAGTAACAAGTTTTACCGAGCAACCGAGTATCGAGATTGGTTCGCTATTAAGTTTACCGAACCGAGGATTCTGTAGAGTAACTCGAATTAGTTGACGCAGGTACTGGGAGCGTACGAAACGCTTCAAATATTTTCTATAGAATAATGCCATGTAATTTTTTTGACATTGCTGCGAGAAATATGCATCTAAAGCGACGCAACAACGTGAAGATCCAAAACGTGCCATCGCTATAGAGTTAGACCAAAAAACACGAGAAACGGATTATTTATTTATAATTCAATAATATGTTCGATTTTTTCACGCAATTTTTCTGACAATGTCTGATCTACGTCAATATTGTAAAGAATATGAGTTCTTAAGGTCACACGTTTGTGAATTCTTTTGGAGTACCTCGGCAGTCAAACCGAGTTATTCGGCCGAAAACGAGTACTATCGAAATGGCCGAGTATAAAACGAGTAGGTACTCGGCGCAGCTCTACTGCAAAGTATTATACCAGTATTCTCGAGTGGGTATCTATGTACCTTAAATAAATGGGAAAGACGGCCTAGTCTAGTGGTCCTATAAGCTGAGTATGACTGCTAAGCCGGTTCTGGATTCCCAGGTTGGCCAAAGCGCAGTTATTGGGGTTTTTCCTATAGAAATTACTCGTTGGGTTAGTGAGCGGTTTATGGCAATAGACTCGCCTCCTCCATCAGGTAGGATTTAACTGGCTACATGCCTACATCCTTATGTAGGTAGCTACACCAGAGGCCTTAGTGTGAGTTTCATTTTTAACCGACTTCCAAAAGGAGGAGGTTCTCAATTCGTCGGAACCTTTTTTTTTTTTTTTATTTTTTTTTATGTATGTTCCCCGATTACTGGAAGATGGCTGGACCGATTTGGATAATTTTTTTTTTGTTTGAAAGGGTATACTTCCCAGGTGGTCCCATGATCATCAAGTCAGGATCTGATGATGGGATCCTGGAGAAATAGAGAAAACTCTTCAAATTTTATAGGCACACTTGAAGCAATTTGTGTAGTTTTTGGAAGAGTACTTTCTCGGAGTGCTTCCATTTCAATTTGATGAAGATCTGATGAAGAACTTCGGAGATAGGCAACGGAACTCCTCAATAAATGATGGCAAATGGACAGGGATTGCTGAAATCTCATGTCTGTCAATTGTTTACACCAGTTAATAACATAACATCACGCCGGTACGCTGTTGTGCAGGGGTAAGCACATGTGAACCACTAAAAAGTGAAAAATAAAAAACTTTTTTCAAAAAAATAAAAACCGACTTCCAAAAAAACACAAAAAACTTTAATTTCGGAAGGCAGTGACAAAAAATTAAAATACATATCCAAAGTCACCGACTTCCGAAATTAAAGTTATTTTTCACTTTTTTGTGTTTTTTTGGAAGTCGGTTTTTATTTTTTTGAAAAAAGTTTTTTACCATCTCGAGTAAACGCATCGAGCGCGTTTGGCGGTCCGATTGGCCCTGAATTGGTGACGGACCAATCGGAGCGCCGAACGCGCTCGAAGCGTTTGGTCGACTCACACTAGCTAGGGCCACTGTAACTATTCCTTTTGGGATATACAAGTGTTTTATGTTATGTTAAGGAGTATGTGCTAAGGTTGCACGCGAATTTCAAATTTTGTCAGTGTCCGGTCGTTTGTTGATGAAAACATGATTCGCGACCGTAAAAAATATGGCTTTACAGAATTATAATAATTAAAATAACACCCTCCTTTTCCATGAAATAGTCATTCAATGGGATTAAATGAACTTAGAAGGTTTTATTGATGATTTTAATTGTTTATAAACAGTAAATATATCCGTGTTGCGGTCGCAAATTTGTATGTTGAAGTGTACACAGTATACTGAAACTGCAGCTTGCAAAAAACGGAGCTTCCCCCTTTTTTTTGAGGGTGGGAAATCATCAAATAACTTCTCCCGGTCTGGGTGGAGCAGGGGGCGTGTCAGATTTTTACTGATTAAAACCCATCCGTGTTCCTTCAATTACCTCTGTGCCAAGGGCGACGGTATCGCTTTCGAACAACCCGCATCCCTGGCAGGGAGCTTCCCCCTTAAGTGGGGATTTTGGGATCTCACTTTAGGTTTTGTTTATTGGTTTGAAAATCAGCTATTTCATACATTTTGTCGATGTATGTGAACACAATATATGGAACGTCCATGAATTCCTATAAAAACGAATATTAATTAATTAATTATTTGTTTCACATACATAAATAATCAGTCTATAATGTTCCCACTGCTGGGACACAGGCCTCCTCTCTGTGAGAGGGAGTGGGCCGTAATCCACCACGCGGGCCCAGCGCGGGTTGGTAGATGTCACATGTCTTCGAATTTTTGGTTCTTGTACATGCCGGTTTCCTCACGATGTTTTCCATCACCGTTTTGAGAGCAGCGGTGATGAAATAATTAACATAAAGTATAGTGTCTGTTTGGGTTTGTTACGACCTACAACTCGTAATTCGCGGCTGTTACCACTGAGCCATCACTGCTCCATTTATTTATGCGCAATTGAAAAAAAAACACTGCAAAGACGGACTTAATGCTCGAGGCATTTTCTACCAGTCAACCTTAGAGCGATGCAAATGACAAAGCAAGACAGGAATATTGTATCATAAATTATTCTTATTTCCAGCGGGAACAGAGGTCAGTCCGCAGACTTCCCTGAACGACTATCTGCGCAACTACCTCCAGCTGCATGGCACGAAGGCGATGTGCCACGAGGGGGGCTGCGGCGCCTGCGTCGTGTCTGTGTCGCAAGTCCACCCCGTGACGAAGGAGAAGCATGTGTTCGCTGTTAATTCAGTAAGTTATATCAATAATTTAGAAAAGTAAATGAAAAGATAACGGCAATTTTATCATAGGTAGGTACTAGCTTCTGCACAATAATTATCCTACGGGATCGTGTACCGGTACGAAAAGCCTATAACATCAGCTATCCGCCAGTCAAATACCCATCAAAATCGGTCCAGCTGTTTCGAAAATTAGCCGGAAAAACAGATAGACACAGAGACGAAAATTAAAAAGAAATGTTTTTTGTTTAATGTACCGTAGGCATAGGGTAAATTTTAATCCAGTGCGCAAACTATAACCATGAATTCAGCACATCATTCTAGGCCCCCAGCGTAGAATGTTTTTGTTGGTGATACAAAAAAAATCAGTTGTTCCAAACATTTTGACCGCGTAGGTATTGCACTTTTCTATGAAACAGCTGATTTTTTTTGTATAACCGACGAAAAATTTCTACACTGGGGGGTCTATAATGATATGCTGAATTCATGGTTACAATTTGCGCACTGGATAAAACCTATACTGTATTCATTCACACAATATCCTTTTAATAAAAAGCTGTTATTTTGATATTAGAAACAGACAGGTTAATTTATTTATTTGGACCTTTGTATAGATTAAGTAATTCCTGTTCGTATTCTATCAACGTTTAGTTAGTCTAGCTTAGACCTTGGATTACTGTTTTATTTGTTTTACTCCGCCATTTACGTACTCACGTCGGTAAATTATTATTATTGACGTAAGACAACATTGAATATCATAATTATTGTAATATTCCATGTATTTGTGCACAATGGCGTAATAACAATAATTTGCTGTTAGGTTATATGATTATAGGTAGGTACCTAATAGCACCTCTTAGAGTAAATTACAGATTACTGTACCTAACTGTGACGATTAATCAGAAGGCATATTCTGGTAGGTATTTATTTTTATTGAAAGTGTGTAATAAGCACAGGAGCTCCTGGATCATTAAGATTTTTAAATTTATATAATAGAGCGTGAGCATAAAACACACCTGTTACATGCTGACGCTACTCATCTCCAGCCACACATTCACAGCGTGCTTGTAAACTTGTGCGACAAGAAAATGCTCTCGCACACTAGCGTGACGCGCCAGCGCGTCATTACTACAGAAGATCGATTTCTATCATCATTTCATGAAAATTGTTTTAACAAAGCACAATATAAATATGGATAGTACAGAAACTACGAACAAACGTTCGAAATGGCACACACACACACGCGTATAACGTATTTCGTAATAAAATGCAGTCTTATACTACAATAAATACAGTAGAATTAGGATACAGCGGCGACTCTTCATCGTACCAACTGGACGACGCATAAAACGACCGGATAATTAAATTTGTTTTTTTTTATTTTATATTATGTAACAGGTTTACTGTAATTCTTATTTTGAAATAATTATAAATTTAAATTAATTTATATTCAAAAAACTTGTGTGGTTTAAACCCCGTCAGGAACGAAGTTTCTTCTCACGTATGATTTAAAGCAAAAATAAAATTGTATTTATTTAATACTTCACCCACAGAAATGTACAAAGGCGGACTCAATATCATAGGCATTTTTTACCAGTCGACCTTTGGTAGGTGATGCAGAGACAAACAGTGACAAAATTTTCGCAGGCACCATCTTTTGTGTATTTACATTTTGACCAAAGACAAACGTCGTATGGAGCCATAACATGTATGAATGCTCTTTCGCATAACAGTTTCCAGTCAATTCCTGCCGGAAGACGAGTTAAAGGTTTTAAGATGATGATGATGATTCTAGATAGAAACATTTAGATCGAAAAGGAGGAATTTAGGATCGACCGATGACGGCACTGTTTGGACCAGCCAGTAAACTAAATGCACCTTCTTTAGTAATGTCATCTTAAGACTTCGTTAAGTGTCTAGTCCGAGTTCTCGATAAATAGAGAGAACCGGCTATACAGATGGTAGTCTTGGCCACTCGTAACATGAATAAAACATGCTGGGTTATTTTATTTTCGAATGGGTTTCATCGGTCAGTGTCGCTTACCGAGGTGATTCAACCACACAAGTTCATGGTCACGCATTGTTTGCTGATTCATGTTGAATTTACTACTTTAAGGTGTTTATTTATTGGTATATTATGTACGTGATTTTACGTAAGGAATTGTTTCTCGAAAATATCTTTGGCTTAACTCAGGATACCTACTCACCTATTCTGCCACTTCTCATAGTGGCAGAATAGGTGGTCATCATCATCCCTGCCAAATGAATTCTATTGCAGGAGTTTGACTTGCCTTAAGTATCGCCACAACGTCCAGTCCTTTGTCAAAACCAAAATCTTCTCGAATTGTAACCACTTCAGAGCTTTCCATTTCCATTTAAGTCCGAAGTCTTATCCAAGACAGCCTAAATTGTTACGTAATGTAGGTACTGTGCTGCTGGGGAGTTTGTTGCACCATTTCTTCTTCCCAGCTAAAGCACTAGGATTTGGTGAAGGGCGGGCGTTTTGGGGGACTGTCTCATGTCATTTTGAAGTTCAAAAAGTACTGATTTTCAGCCTAATTTGAATAAAATGACTTTTGATTTCGATCGTAAGTTGTCCAAATGCCTGCCTTAATACCTAAGTAATGGAGCGAATGGCTTAATGAATTAGGTAAACCTACTTATAGCAGCTAATTACCTGATGTGTCTACTTACTAGTGTGTAGGTATGCAACATGAACAAACAATAGTAGGGATTGCAATGTTTTCCAAACATTTTAACTTTGAATGAGTACAATGAAAACTACATACAGCAACGGCTTTGTTTTGTTAACCTAATTCAAAAATAGGAGAGGATCGACGTCGGTGGCAAAAAACGTAATTACAAACCCAAGGACACCGACTTCCGAAATTTTATATATTATGTATCTAATAATTCTATAATATATGTATTATTATTTTTAAACACATTTTTCAACTTTGTAGTGTTTTTTTAAGTCATTTGTTTTCTTTTTTGTAATAAACAATATTTTTTGTGCTTTTTAGTTATGTACGGTTAAAAAGCGAATTTCAAACAAAATCCTTTCCCACGTGCCACGTTTTCGAACTGTAATTATGATTTAACATGTTGGCAATACTCAATCAAAAGAATAAAGTGCAAGTTAAAACAAGTTATTTGCCCTCTATTTTTTACAAGTTAGCAAATATTATCGATAAATATCTCATTACTCGAAGGACATGATATAGAGACACTAGCGTTAATGCCCTCTCCCACCTTTTATCCGTTCCAAAGCTTTTTTTAGGTCTTCTGACCATCCTTCATCTTAAGGACACTTTTTTACCTCCAGTCATTAAGAAAAACCAAGGGTAACCCTAATCAGGTTTTATTGCAGCTGTCACATGTCATATGATGATGAACATGCCCATAAAAACTGATTTGTTTTTATGAGACCAGTTTCATGTTTGTTTTTCTCTTAATTAATATTAGGATTTAGCATTCACATATTATCACACATGCAAACATAAATTCACGCCTTCTTACCATTGAGGGAGGCAGAAAATTCCACTTGCTTTGATGCCCCCTGCTCCTTTAGCCTCGTTTACGTTAAAAAATCCGTGAATCAAATTGTCATTCGGGAAGTTTTTAGAGCGGCCGCGGTATCTCTTTTGAACAACCCGCACCCTTGGCAGGCATCGGCTCTTGCGGACCCCACCAGTTGATGCAGACATCTCTAAGGCGCGCGTGAAACACAACGCGCCGTCGACCTGGGTTTGGTTTCTTACCGGACAGCGAGCTACCTATTACTCGCCACCCGCACGCCAGCCGAGTCTCCTGCGGCGACCAGAGCCGTGAGGGCGCATAAACTGCCTCTCCCTCACGTGCACCGCCTCCCTCTTCGCGAGCATTACTGCTTCGCAGCAGTGGCGTGCCTAGGGGTCAAAATCAAGGCAAGCCGACAGATTTTTTACTATTAAAAAACAGCTAACTGAGGGATTGGCTCATTTTCTCATGTTTGTTAGTATTACTAACACCATTATCATAATTTTGGTTAGTAAACCTATAAATACGATGATCACCAAATATAATAATTCCGTACTGATAGTACCTAATTGAATTCAATGAGTGCGTATATCTGACAACGCGGGAAAAGCGGGAATTTCGAATTCCTATTAAACCTATGACATTAATGTTTTAGTTAGAGGTCATTGAGTGATGTGTTTTGTATTTTCTTGTGGCTGGGGTTATTTTCATTGTTATGAATTACAATTTTATTAGGGCAAGCTGGGCTTTTTGGCTTCTATGAAGGTACCGCCACTGCTTCGCAGAAGGAGATGACGGCTACCCATGCACTCTCGCTCCGGACAGAAGAGATTGCCGCCGCCGATCGCCTTCACAAGGACACGGCGGTGCTCCGCCCAAGCTGGGCAGACCTCCACCGTATGCTCCACCGTGTCCTCGGGACGATCTACGTAGTGGAAACACTCGGGCGTTTTCTCCCGCCTTATCCGAAACAGAAACCTCCCGAAACAATTACTGTGTCCGGTGAGGGCCTGCGTCATGCGGAAGGTGAGGACGCCGGGGCAAAACATAGATAGAACAATTTGTATGAAAACTAGAGTTACGTTCCGCCGGAATGTCTTTAAGATAGGTTAGGTATAAGATCCGCAGGAGGACCAAGGCAACCGACATAGCCCGAAGAATTTCCAAACTTAAGTGGCAGTGGGCAGGGCACATTGCTCGCAGAACAGATGGCCGATGGGGCCGAAAGGTTCTGGAGTAGCGACCGCGTACCGGAAGACGTAGAGTTGGAAGGCCTCCCACAAAGTGGACCGATGACCTTTGTGTAGGTTCACCCTTGTTTGATAGAACAACGTTTGATATAATATTACTAAATCGAACAACGTTTAAGAAAATCATTACTTTGTATAATATCGTTTGACAGAATTTTCAGTTCATCGAATATTTATTTGCTATAACAACATTTGCGCTAATGATCAAAAGGTATAATGTTCATTTGATGTAATGTTCAGATGATATAACCATGTATTTTATCGAATATTCAATTGGTGTAATGTAATGCAGAAAAAAAAAAACAAAATTCCAATGTCGATCGATCGGAATTAAAATCAAGAGCGCTGATAATACGCGGGTATTTTGCACGGGGTGCGTAATAAAGTTTTTTAAAAGAAATTCGTTTCTGTCACGGCTCCGGCGCTGCGAGGCTACGGCGGTCCCTCGCCCCTCCGCGCCTACGCGATTCTAAATTACACTCTAGGGGTAGGGCAGACAAGACTGCGTGGAGTCGGATTTATAGCGATTCCTTTCTGTCGACCTGAAGAACCTAGTCTTTTTTTTTTTACAGTAATTATACAAATTTGGGGTTGCGAAAGGATTCAGTGTTGCGTTGCGTTGCGTTGTGTCGTGTCGTGTTGCATCGCGTCAACCGGTGCGAGTACGAGGGACGGTTCGCGTACTAAATGTGTCTGTCTAACTAATTATTACGTACGCCTACATACACAACAAGCCATGGGCAAGAGGAGAAATTAGTGCATTTGAAAATTCGGCGAAATGAAATGAGTTCAAATGAAATTAGTTCAAATAAATAATTACGCTAAATAAAAATTTACCAATGAATTATTCGGTCAAATGAATAATTCTTCGAAATGTTTGCAACTAAAATTCGATTTAGTAATATTATATCAAACGTTGTTCTATCATACAAGGGTGAACCCTTTGTGTAGGCCGCAGGAATCCGCTAGATGCGGGAAGCACAAGACCGGCCGAAGTAGTGTAGCTTGGGAGATGCCTATGTCCAGCAGTGGACGTCTTTCGGCTGAAATGATGATAATTATGAGTTATAAGACACGCGACAAACAAATATGTTGGTGTTTGATGAAAACGGGTAATTATAGGTACATATAAGAATTCTAGTATTTGTACACCAAGCAAAAATATTGTGCGGTAAACCGCACAATAAGTATACTTACCTATATTTAGGCAGTTTTCCTTTTTATTTACCTGTGGCGCAAATCTCTTGGGTTATTTGGAGTTACACAAATAGATTGGTAACTGGGTACTTATCTACAGCACCAATCAGGCGCGGTCCGAGGGAGGGGGTTGTAGGAGTCATAACTAGAGTTGCTGGAGAGAAATATTCCGTATTATTCCCGTCGTAATATTCGCGAATCATTCGGGATGTTTGAGTAAAATTCCGTAATATTCCCCGAGAATAATTATTATTACAAGGAAAATATAGCTAGAGTTCGACTATTGACCGTTAGTTGGCGACGCAACAACGCGTTATTAAACAAGACAAGTAAAAGTTGACTTTATCCTAATCATTTTAAAGTCCTACTTTCTTTTAAACTCAAACATATTGTTCTCGAAGATTCCAACAATGCACAATATGTTACACTCAGCTACTCAATTAGAGATTACCGTTATCGATAATGAGTTATCGATATTTTTAAACTTACAATGTTCTCTTTGTTCTATGCGATATCGGGAAAAATTTAACCCTGTGTGCGGTTTTAGTTTACCCGTAGTAATTAACCCCGTAGTTTAATATCTATCGCATAAGATAGAAAGAAATTCCACAACTGTATGTTTTTATGAATAGAATAGTTTTCAAAAGCGGATCATTAGTTTAACATAACAAATCTTAAATATACTTTCTATAAATCGTAAGTATTGTAGCATAAAAAAATTGAAGTGAAAAACACACACTGCTACTAACACGTTTAATTTGGTGAGAAAAATAAAAAATATAAAATGTACAAAAACAACAGACAAAAATATAAAAAAAGGGTGAAAATTGTAGAATAAAATTAGATTTGGGAGGTTGATGCGGAGAGACTTGAGTAAAACAGAATTTAAAAGAGAGGAAAAAAAAGGAAACGTAAATTATTTGGTACACGACCTATCAAGCGATTGCAATCGGTTAAAACAAGGCCTATGTACGCAAAAGTACGTTTGTTATACGTTATGACATTAAGGGAAACCGGGCGTCTTTATAGGATTACCTGAAATATTGACTATGTTAATACTTAAAAAAAAAACAAACAGTAATCTAATACAAAAAAAACAATATGAAGTAATGATTTTCGATACGCTTTTGAAGTCCGAGAAACCAGACCGGTGGTGGAGCGCGCGGACGGGTAGATAGGAAGGTCTTTCGGGGGTTACGTGGCTGTAGTGGAGCGACGCTTCAACTCATGAAGCGCGTCACGTGCCGAGCTGCCTCAGGTTTTCAGGGCTGGTGCGCGCCAGGTAGGTCAATGGGTAACCACGCCGATATTAGGCCCGTGGGGAAGACCGAATCTCGGCCTGTAGCTTGTCTAAAGACAAAGAAAAAGAGCCTTCAGACCACAGGTACAAGAATCCTTGATGAAAGGGGGGAATCAACAAAAATAGATCAGAAAAGAGGAAAGGTGACGGAATACATACCCAATAAATGCAGAAGGAAACACTTATTTGCACTTGGCAACAGCTTAAACTGGTTGGTTTAACCACACAACACAATAACGTTGCTTTTTAAAACTTGTCACATTAAAATGAAAATTTTCTTAAACGGAATTCATGCCACCGTCAATGGCTCCCAAATCTGTAGTGAGGGTTTTGTCAAGAGAAAACATTAGACGATTTTTTTTTTATATGAATTTTAAATTTGATCAAAAGCTATGAAGAAAAAATATTTTTTTATTGAAAAGGTTGGACTAGAAATCAAAAAGGTTTTTACCGTAGCGGATTTACGCTACAGTATGTATTAGAATATATTTATATAAACACTTGATTTCAAACATAGTAATATTTATTGACTCTGGCTGTTGCTGTATTTTACTTAAAAATAAAACGGAATGTCGATAAATAAGTAAACGATAGTGGTACATCCCTATAGGAGGAGAAATAGTAATGACCTCGTTACGCAAATATAAATCTTAAGGGTAACGAAATACAGCTTTGATGAATTATAGTGACATCTAGCGGCGGGTAGTGGAACTTGCTCATGAAACTATTCCGTGTGCGCTTTAAACGGAAAAAGTAATAAATACGTAAAAAGAGTACACAATAAACAACTCTATAGTCATTAGAGTGTGGTTTATTTTCAATTATGCGACGATTGACATATTTCTTGTTTTTATGTTCTGACGTGTTCATTCATTATTTAAGAGTAAAATACGATTAGTAAACTTCCGAATGTTTCTTGCATCTACTTAGATATACATGTACTTACGTAATAAGTTTTTGTATGCGTTTTAGTTGTACAAATGTTATTTTGCGAGAATAATATGTAGGTACATATAAAGATAAATACGTTGGTAGGTACTAAAATGAGTTTACATTAGATACATATTTAATATTATGTATCGAGGTACATAGTAAAACGGTAACTAGGTATTATATTATTTCAATTGGTTCTATAGGTTCTAATTTTTTGTTCTAGTTGAATACTGCCTATTCTATAAAGGAAATAAACTTTTTGCTAAAAAATCGTCGTAAAAAATTACGCAAGTAACCCTACCTACTTATTTATTTTATAAAAATACATTAGTTGCGTACATCGTAAAGCAAAAACACTTTTACGAAGTTAACTAAACTTGTACATAACACATACATAACATCAGCCCGAAACCGGGCCCATTCGAAATTAAACCATACAAAGATAATAAGTATTCACAAGTAGTTATCTACTTATAGGGAAATATTCCCGCATAGTACCTACTATAACCAAAAAACCTATATATAAAATCAACGAAGTATTTTTCGATGCCTACGTACCTACGTAGGCATCGAAAAATACTTCGTTGATTTTATGAATGAACGGCCGTGGAGCTCGGCGGTTCACGAAGTTGTCTGCTAGATGGCATTAATTCAAAAACGACACGCCACGATATCTGATATATGGGAAGTCTCCTCAATCTACCTACGCATAAATATATTCGTAATTACTGGGAATCATTTAATTCTTATTTCGTAATAAAATGTAGGTTACTTACTTCATCTATACAATATTTATTTTACTCTGAATTCTTGCTGCGGTAGTATTCCTTCCAATCGAAATTTACTTTGGAATGTTTCCGAATTATTGCGAATTATTCCGAAGTCTTGCAACGCTAGTCATAACCCCCCCAAAGCTGTAAACGTAAACCTTCTTAAAATAGTAATATCTTAGTAAATAAATAATAGTAGTATTCTGGTAGATAGACGTTCTCGTGGGATAAATTCCGACCCCTACGCGGGCGAAGCCGCTAGCAAAAGCTTGTACCTAATTAATAAATACATTATTCATTGCTTATAAGTTTCTTGTGCAATAAAGTCTAGCTGACTCTTTTTACACGCTTTATATTAGCTTCACTTGTATGTTTGTATGTTTGTTTGTATGTAACCGACTCCTTTGGACGCTATTTTGACCCACTTTAAACGGTCAGATTTCATTTAAACTTTGTAGACTTATCGAGGACCTATGACAATTGAATAATTTAAAAAATATATGAAAAAACACGATTTTGTAGAACTTCGCAAAACTAAAAATTAGAAAATAAATAATACTTAAAAAAAAACACGCTTTAAAAACCAAACTAAAAAGTAGAAAATAATTTAATTCTATTAAAAAGCGTGGGGTGCTTGATATTAATTGATTATAAAAATACCTCAAAAAGCACCCCACGTTTTTTAATAGAATTAAATTATTTTCTACTTTTTAGTTTGGTTTTTAAAGCGTGTTTTTTTTTAGTTTTTTTAAACTATTATTTTTTCTTTTCTTAATAATATGTAGACTTTGTCTGTGACCCCACCCAAAGTCTTTGGCTGCGACGGCGCCTGGTACCAATAGGCATATAGGACGTAGGTACTTTTGGAATCGATATCATAGCCTTCGGATAGTTTTACATAGAATTTGGGCTTACGTGCTTTGTAAAGAAGAATCGAACTTTATCTGCGAAAGTTTTTAACTCAAGGATGAGGGTTTTAGTTGAAACCATTTCTTAAAGGTACTGCGTAAGAAACAGTGGGATAATTGCATATTAAACTATCAATAGAAATCGCTTTCATTTTGACAGTTTCACAACATTCATAATCATGGCGTTGTTTACATTGCTAAGCATACAATTTTTTTCGAACATATTTTTTTTTTTTTTTTTTATTAAAAACGTTGCCCCACACTAGGAATTTCTTCCTGTATCGTGGGTGCGTTTACAAACATAGAAAACTCACAAGCACAAACACCCAGACCCAGAACAATTACTTGCAGATCATACAAATATTTGTTCCGTGCGGGGATCGAACCCGCGACACGCTGCGCAGCAGTCGATCGCTCAGCCATTACGCCAACCATGTCGTCCAAACCAACCATACATACATATGGCCACCATACATATGGCCAACCATATTAAAGAATTAATTACGAATAAAAATATTAAATTTAAATTCATTTATTCAGGTAAATAACACCCATTGCCACACATAATTAAGACAAATTTTACAGATAAAAACCAAATAAATACATCAAATATCATTAACTAAACCAAATAAACTAAAATAAAATAAGTAATGTCAAATAAAATGAAATCAACAAAAAGAAAATAAAATCAAAATAAAATAAGTAATGTCAAATAAAATAAAATCAATGAAAATCAAATTAAATCAAAATAAACTAAATTAAGTCAAATAAATAACCTACCTAATAAGTAACCTTCAAAATGATTCAGATTCTGATTAATAGTGTGTTATGCAATTAGGGTGCTGGGTTACATACATACTCAGCCTATAACGTTCCCACTGCTGGGACACAGGCCTCCTCTCTGTGAGAGGGAGTGGGCCGTAATCCACCACGCGGGCCCAGCGCGGGTTGGTAGATGTCACATGTCTTCGAATTTATTGGTTCTAGAACATGCCGGTTTCCTCCCGATGTTTTCCTTCACCGTTTTGAGAGCAGTGGTGACGAAATTATTTACACAAAGTAATGCGCCTGGCTGGGTTTGAACGCACGACCTACAAACCCGTAAGTCACGGCCAGGCGCGGCCGGGCGCTGGTTTATTAGATTTTTACGTTACCGACTCGTATTCACACCAGATTATAACACCAGTGTGAGAAACAGGATATTTTTTCTCGTTTGTCATACCACTGATTTTTCCACACCATTTATTCCTAACTAGTGCTGTCCTAGGGATATCCTATCCTGTATTAGGGATAGCCAAATTGTCACAATAGATGTAGGTCTACAAGAAATAGAACTGATTCTAGGTGCTGGAACAGATTATGTTTGATAAAAGTGCTGTGTATTTTTAAACATTACAGTAGGCACTTTAAAGGTAGAATCTGAAACTTATTTTAAATTCAATTAATCTACAAAAACAGGGAATCTCTCTTGCATCCATCGGAGCTGATCTAATAATTATGTGTCTTTGAATCACAGAGTACAATAACTTTGAATAAGAACCGCGTTTCGTGGCTTAATAACTAGTCATTTGTCTTTGATTATGGAAAACTCAACATCTTTATAGATTGTCATTTTATTTTCCAGTGCCTGGTTCACATTCTGTCATGCCACGACTGGGACATAACTACGGTGGAAGGTATCGGCAACCGCAAAGATGGCTACCATCCTATCCAAGATCGCCTTGCCACGTTCAATGGCACCCAGTGTGGGTACTGCACGCCAGGATGGGTCATGAACATGTACAGGTATTAGGAGGACTTACTTTAATGATTTTATTATCTCCATTAATGCCTGAGTGTCAAAGGCCTTCTGATATTCTGATAGTTAAAGAGATATAAAACGTGTCGTTTTGCATCCTCGTCAAATTCAAGGAGGTAACTATGCTAATGATTCTCGACACGAATCAATAATAAAATAAGTAGATTTTTTATTTTACGGCTATGAAAATACAGTCGAGAATGCAATGGTAATTGAACCATTGCGTTCTCGACTGTATTTTCATTGCCGTAAAATAAAAAATCGCAACAAGTAATTCGAGGACTGGTTTGTGCGACGAAGACTGTTTGAACCCAGGTTACCTAGTTACAGTGCGGTATCACACGGGCCGCGTTTAAAAAAAAAAAAAAAAACAAAAATAGCAAACCTACTTATTTTATTATTGATTCGTGTCGAGAATCATTAGCATAGTTACCTCCTTGAATTTGACGAGGATGCAAAACGACACGTTGTATAGTTCAGTGCTTAGTAGGTGGCATGGTTAAGAGGGAACTACTAACATACTATTGTAAGGTTTGAACGGTATGGATGGAAAAGAAAAAAAGAAGAAACTGAATTAATGTATAATTAAAGTAACAATTAATTATACAATATCTTTCGCAGCCTCGACAAGTCGAGCAAGACCCTGACGACGCAGCAGGTTGAGAACTCGTTCGGTGGCAACATTTGTCGCTGCACCGGGTACAGGCCCATCCTGGATGCCTTCAAGAGCTTCGCCACAGACACCGACCCTGGCCTACAAGAAAAGTTACAGGTATTAATTAGAAATATATCAGGAATGTCACCATCATCATTTTAGCCGAAAGACCACTGCTGGACCACCTCGACCCGGAATTTATTAAGTAAATTTAGAAAAACTCATTAAAAAGATGGTATGACAGGATTAATCCTGTCATACCATCTTTTTAATGAGTTTTTCTAAATTCATTTTTCAATTCATTCATTTTTTTAATGAGGAATCATCATTGGAAGAAAAGCAAATACTCGACATAAAATAATTTATGAGTTTTCCACATGAACTGGAACTAACATTTCATAATTATCATTTTACCTACCTTTTCACTTCAATCTTTTTTTACAGATTTTTTGTTGGTTCTTTTTCTTTTTTTGACATCCAAAAAGAGCTGACTCTCGGCTTAGTTTTAATAAATGACTTTTGATTTTTGATTTTTTTCTTGTGGAGCCTATATCTTAAGTTTTCGTTTGTTACTCTACGGGTCACAGACTCACAGCAATGAGGAATAATACCCCCACTGTAATACGTTATCAACCAGTACGGGGCCTATTGTGACTGGCGGCTTTTTAGTATACATTGTAATGTTAGGTAACAAATGATGCACAATTCGTTAAATCAATAAATAAACAAACAGTTTTCCTGAATTGTAATTTTTTTTATTAAACATAAAAAAATTACAATTCAGGAAAACTGTTATTTATATTAAAATTTATTTGTTAGAATATTGTTGTTACAAAGGTTGTTTATACATAATATGACGTCCATAATATTCTGCTGTTTCCAGCGTACAAATATTTCAAGGAATTAAAATTAAATGTACGTTATTTATATCAAAATTTGTGGTTGATACCATACAATGGTGCCGATTCTCTTGTACACCGAACTAAACTAACTAAACTATCATTAAACTTCCTTACTTTTGGCTATGAGAATCTTAAAGCTATTCTGCAAAAAAAGATCTCTAAATTTAAAAATAATTTTGACACAACTAAAATCGAATTTGACAATCGCGACTCCATGTGGTATTTTTTGGCTTCGCAACGTGGTACTTGTTTGCCCAACCCCGTGATTTTTTTTAGAGCCGGAGTCACGCAGGGGGGCCGCCTCAACGTGTTTTAAATGGATTTTTTTACTTTTTGTATGGAAAATTTGAAAAATTATTACCTACATGTTGAGTTTTAGAGGTCTACGGTATAATTTAATAAATATAAAGGGGGTCAAAATTTTCATTATTTTTACGATAGGACACACCATTTTCGAGATATAAGCAAAAGAAAAGAAAAAAAGATACAGCAGTGTATTTGCGCCCGAAGTCGAGGTTTTGGTGGGAATTTTAGTTCTTAACAACTAATTTTATTCCACACCTTTTTAATCGCGATTAAAAATAGTCAGATTTAGTTGGACAGTCAAAATTTTATCTTGAATAGAATAATGTAATTGACAACAACAGAATAGCAAAATTACCATTTTCACTAAATTAAAAACTCAGTGCAATCTTAGTGCTGTCAAACTAAAATATAGTTACGAGTATGTTGTGTACTTTAGTCAATTTCAGAATGGGAAATCGTCGTTTGACAGGAATAAACTAAATTTTGGTGATTTTTAGTTTAGTTTAGAGATTTTTGTGACAAAAGAATCGGCACCATTGTCAAGGATAAGGAAAATGTTAACTAGTTACTATCAAATACAATGTCAAGGATTATTAAATACAATGTGAAGAATTATTCAATACAATGTTATATAAAATTTTATTAAATCATTAGGGATATAAAGGCTAGTCGTCGTCTAATTTAAATTTTGAATCAAATTTTTCATTTAATAACTCATTCGCTGAGTAGTAACACTTATGCAATATGAAGTTAAATAATTTCTTTTTAAATGTCATGAAGTTAAGATTTTTAAAAACATTATTTAATTTATTATAAACACGAATTGCCATACAATAAACATTATTGGAAAATAGTTTAATTCTTGGCGGGGATACACATAATCTGTGGATATTTCGACTTTTTCTTATTACAACAGCATTATGTACTTGAAATAGAGCTATGTTTTTATGTACAAAGATACGGAGTTCGAATATATGTAACGATGGGAGTGGTAATATTTTTAATTTTTTAAAGAGTGGGACATAGCTTTCTAATGGTTGGGCTCTAGTTATTGATCGAATACATTTTTTTTGGGCTCGGAATACTTTAATAATTTCAACAGAATTGCCCCATATTATAATGCCGTAGCGGAGAATTGGTGCTACGTAACCATGATAGGCATAAAGTGCTGCATTGATACCAGCTACGCGAGTATAAAACAAATACAAATCTTTGCAGTTTAGTGCATAATTTGTCAACGTGTACTTTCCAGTTGCAATATTTATCTAATGTTACCCCCAAAAAAGTAGTACTATCAACCTCTTCTAAAGCGTCATTTTCATATCTTATTTCTAATCGGTGACGTTTGCTATTGTAAGCTTGGAACTGAAATAGTTTAGTTTTAGTGATATTGACATGTAAATCTTTGTTGTCTTTTAGCCATTCTCTTATTTTGTTTAACGTGTCATTAATCTCTTTTTCATATTTGGTGATATTGGTATCGGTGAGTTCAATACTAAGGGCTGTATCATCGGCGTACAGAATGCATGAATATGGGGTTACGTTGGGCAAATCATTGATGTACAACAAAAACAAAAAAGGCCCTATTATAGTGCCCTGGGGAACACCGCAGGACTTTTGACGATATGCGGATCTATATATTTTCTTTTCTGATAATGTATTTCTAGATACCTCTACGCATTGTTGATGATTATTTAGATAACTTTCTAACCAGTGTAACGCGGTTCCCCTAATGCCATATCGATTCAGTTTGAAGAGAAGCAGCTTATGATCTACGAAGTCAAATGCTTTTGACATACCGAGCAATATTGATGATATTGGCCTTTTCTCATTAAGACTAGAGGTAGGTAATCATTTTTACGAGAGAAAAGCATGCATGAGTTGTTGATTTATTTTTCCTGAAACCGAACTGTTCCTTTTTTAAAATTGTATGTTTTACTATAAAGGAGTGCAGTTTATCGTACATAATTCTCTCAAAAATCTTAGAAATTACAGGTATTAGAGTAATCGGACGATGGTTATTCATGTCATTTTTATCTCCTTTTTTGTATAATGGTTTGACTATAGAAAACTTTAATCTGGTAGGGAGGGGTCTGGTCTGGTCTGGGGGGTAAAAAATGATAGATTTATAATGTAGGCGAGCCAAAGCCATACCCAGCTCCATTTTCCTGTGCACTTTTGTTGAATTTGATGAAATATGGTGTTTATAAGTTTTCGAGTAGGTAAATGACACTAAAATACTCATATCTTGGTCAGGATTTAGAAGACCTGCACATAAGAAAATGTGCAAAGAAGTGCACTCGTAAGTGCAGCACGTCAGAAGACGAGTGGTGCCTCATAGAAGACACACAAGGATCGCTGAAGGAACTCAGCACGGTTGCAGGGCGGTGGTATAAGGCATACAGTGTTGAAGATATCTTTAAGGTATTGTGTGATGAATTTAATGATTATAATCAATATGGGCTAAGTGCTTGGTAGAAATGTTTGTCTCTGACGGCTACCATGGGCCCGTCATAATCAAACCGCCGAAAAAAAAACAGGAAAATATGATGAGAATATGGCTTTAGCCTTTCTGGTGGCACAGCAGCCTATTGGTCAAGACTGAACAACAAGCATTTTGACGTTATGTTCTCCTTCTAATGCTCATAGGGATATGAGCATTAGAAGTATAAAAAGACAGAGATCCTCTTGACCAAATTTGAAATAATTAAACAAGAACGCTAGCTGATATTTTTTTTTTTTTTTTTAAAACGTTGCGCCACACTAGGAATTTCTTCCTGTATCGTGGTTGCGTTTACAAACATAGAAACTCACAAACACAAACACCCAGACCCGGAACAATTACTTGCAGATCATACAAATATTTGTTCCGTGCGGGGATCGAACCCGCGACACGCTGCGCAGCAGTCGATCGCTCAGCCATTACGCCAACCATGTCGTCGACTATATCAGACCATTCCATGTTTTTGTCTACGGTAGGATAATAATTAATTAATGTCATCAGGTATTGGCGCGCGAAGGTACAAATAGTTACCGGCTGATTGCCGGCAATACTGGCAAAGGTATGTTGAAGTATGTTCATAAAAACTTTAATTTAACCTACTCAAACATTGCTAAAAATTGTAATTAATTTTCTAATTCCAGGAGTATATCCAATAGGACTCGAACCAAAGATCCTCATAGACATATCATCGATAGAGAATCTAAAACTGTGCCAAGCAGATGAGAATCTAATCCTGGGGGCTGGAATGTCCCTTACTGAAGTCATGAAGACCTTCCAACAGTGGAGCAGGAAGAATGGAGACTTCAGCTACTTGGAGACTTTGTATAATCACCTGGATCTAGTTGCGCATGTACCTGTGAGAAATGTAAGTTCTCCATATCAATCAGCACACTTAATTCCTGATTAACGTAGCAGTGGTCTACGCTACGAGGACGGTGGTCTTCGTACACCACTGTCTACAAGATTGCGTAGGTCGTTGCTAGCCGCTACGAAAGAACATGATGGTTTCTGTCAGCATATTTTGCTTCGATGAACGCCAGTATATGTTGTATTTACTGTAAAAAATGGCCGCTTGCTACTCTTGACACGAATTAGGTGGTAGAAATCAATCAATAAATTAATAATTCACTTTTCAATCCTTTTTACACGACAATGGCGTAGGAAAAAGGGGTATTTGTTCTCTGTTCCCTCATACCTTCTAAACTACTAAACATAATTTGACTAATGAGTATCGTTGGAAGCCTCTTGATCGTCCGCTGGTCCGTTCACCTAAACAATACATTCAAACAGTAGTAGGTAAGCGATCATAAGCTTTAAGGGCAAAGTGGCAGAAGACTACGGCTATCAGATGAGAATATTTTCATATTTCTTACTTTTTGTGCGTGCTTATTCAGGGGTTGGGTTTTAGTTTCCGAACTATACTCTATTCGTGTTAAGAAAATAGTGACTCATCGTTGTCACTCAACTTACCCACGCCCCTTTTCCAACTAGATCAAAGTAAATTATAGTGTTCATATGTCTGAAGGGCATATTTCAACTGGTCAATCTGAACACAGCTTTCTTATTTACTATCATCTTATTGGTCAGGGGCGTAGCTAAGCTGAGTGACAACGATGAGTCACTATTTTCTTAACGCGAATAGACTATAATTTTTTTTTGGGTTATATATTGTTCTTTTAGTCATGAACTTTAAATTCTCGTTCTTTATTTCAGATTGGAACAATTGGAGGAAACTTGGCATTAAAAAACCAACATCATGACTTTCCGTCCGATTTGTTCTTGATTTTGGAAACTGTTGGAGCCACCGTAACCATAAGTACGTACCATTAAAAACTAGCCTTATTAAGCAAGTTCTTATCCTACTAATATTATAAATGTGAAAATTCACGTTTAGATGTTTGGATCTTTGTTACTCAATAGCGGTGGCGAAAGCACCATATAACACGATTCCTACCGGCTTCCCTTCGGGGATTCGCATCGGCAACTCTATCGCTATTAAAATCCAATTAAACATTCATACAACAGCGATCCTGTTATAATGTCACTTTAGGTCACGTGGCACCGCTTGATATGGACGAGAGCAAGCCGCTGTGCATCGGGTTATGACTGAGGCAGATATAGAAAAATGCGTCAGCGAGAACGAGATGGAGGAATATTGCACAATCATCGATATATTGCACAATTCATTTGGTTTTCAGCTGTTAAATTTTATTGTATGTAATTCCTTACATTTCTTTATTGATAGGTCAGTAAGCCGACTTCGCTTCGGCTTCTCTCTTAGAAAATTTTACACTTCGCCGCTGACACATAGGATACTTTTTATCCAGGTAGTTCCCATGGGATGATTTCCGACCCCCACGCAGGTGAAGCCCCTCGCAAAAGCTAGTATATTATAATGGGCCGCTGAATCTTACTAGTTAGTGAACCTAATGAAGCTTTTGAAAACTAAAAACATTTTAAATTTACCATTTTTCAGTAAATAGTGACCTAAGCAAAGTCGAGGTGAAAATCCATGACTTTTTAACAACAAATCTCAAGGATAAACTGATATCTGAAGTGAAGCTTCCTCCACTGTCCAGTAACAATCTAATTAAAACATATAAGGTAATATATAAACTAATTAACATAGACTTATTTTGTTGCATATTTTGTTTTCCTGAACGTCGTCGCTGAATTTATTACGAGTTCTAATCATTGTTCCAAATACTGCTTGTTTTTGCCGGTTAGTTATTTTAAGTATTATTAATAATGTGCGTTAACACACAGAGACTAGTTACTGTAGAATATGAAGGGTATAGTACCGGCATTTAATAAATGAAACGCTTGTATGCGTGTAAATATAAATGATATCGTTTATTCCACGTTTTAAATCTTCACAGCTCATAGTGTCTCACAGCACAGGTCCTACAGTGAGTGTATTACAGAACCCCCGTTACCCCCCAGGGTTTTCGGTACAGATTGAAGGATGATCTACGGAAGGAAACTGATACAAAGTTTCACCAAATTCTACCCGCATAAGTTAATACGGGGCTATTTAATACGCACCAATCGGGGCCTTTATCGGTTGATCGGTGATTTTATTGGATATTTATGTGTACCGGGTAGATCCGCGTTTTTATGCAAACACCCTTAGGCTAAGGTTGCGGGCTAAGCTAAATAAATACTAACGAAAGTGCCTACAGTTTGTTTTGCTGTGATTTATTAATCCACAAATGTTCCATAATTGATCAAATACCTAACTGTCGGATTTACATAAAATTATTATTATCCTCTTTGCTGATTGCGGCCATGACGTCCACAATTTTTTTTTAGTCTTGCCGTAGGTCCCGCTTAGCTAACTACCTAAGTAACTTATGGAACTTATAAGAAAAAAATCGTAAACTACACTCTGCTTAGCGCCGGGAGTTGAAAATCGAACAGTGTGTTTTTCGACGCGCTGAGATGCACTCTGTTGGATTTTCAATACCAAGGGCTCAAAATCCCACCGCGATATTTAAGTCCGTGTGAACGTCGACTTACTCGGTAATACGACGACCCTTAGTAAAACTGGTTGTCAGACTTTCGGGCATGTCTTGGTCTATAAAGATGGTCACCCATCCACGGACTAACCGCAGTGACCATAACCCGTGCCGCTGTTATTACTTAGCCACTAGCACATACTGTCCTAACTTGTAATAAAAATGCGAAAGTAAATGTGTCTGTTTTTTCGACGCGTTAAGATGCACTCTGTTAGTTTTTCAATGCTAGGTTAAACACCGAATTGAAAATACAGTGCACGATAAAACCCTGCCGCGATATGAAAATGTCAGTGCAAGCGTGCTTTAATTCACGCAACGTTGGTTTAAAAAACACTCCCGGGAAATCAAAAACGTCATGATTTTATCCTAATATTTGTTTAACCGCATGGCAGTCTACACCGTGACATTTTAGTCGTCTTACAACGGCAGCCCACTTCATGTATCCAATGACTTACTAATCATTTATAAAAAATAAAAAAATAATTTTAACATATGCATACTTTAAAAAATTAAAATATCATTCACTAAGATGCATGACGTAGTTTGAAACACCCTGTTATGGAGATGGAATTAATGATGAAATGTAATGGTAGGTGGGTTGATATCTTCTACCGTTTGAAACATTATTAACAGGGAGGGTGTTTCATAATTCTAAAGTGTTATTTATTTTTCTACCTGTACCTGTTATATTAGTTAATTGTAACAATGTTTTAATCGCGCGTAGAGGTATTTTATGACGGATACATTGAGTGGACCACCTTTGTAAGTCGACTTAAATGTCACGGTGTATAGGCATACAGGAATACTACACCCGAATTTCTTAACACACAATTAATCACAATCTGAATCATTTTGCAGGTTATTGCTAATCCATTGTTTCATATGTTCGTAACATTTTTCTGCTCAGCAACGTAAATAACGCAATGTATGTTGTTGAACCGTCAAAATCAAAGCCATTCCTACTGTTAGTGTGTTATGCAAATACCCCGCTGGGACTACAAACCGTTACCGTGCATGAATGTATGTTTTACTGTGTACTTCCATTTTCCAGATAATGCCTCGCGCGCAGAACGCACACGCCATAGTCAACGCCGGTTTTTGTTTTAAACTGGACACGGCAAAGACAATAAAATCTGCAAACATAGTCTATGGCAACATCAGTCCTACATTCACAAGGGCGGCACAAACAGAGGCTTTGCTCGTTGGACAGAATCTGTTCAGCAATGAGGTTTTGTTGAAAGCTTTGAAGAAGCTGGAAGAGGAGTTAGTTCCGGTAGAAGTCTTGCCTGAACCGTCTGCTAGCTGTAGGAAGACTTTGGCGTTGGGGCTGTTCTATAAAGTAAGTTGACCTGCTATGTACAGCATAATCATCCACCACGCGGGCCCAGTGCTGGATGAGATGAGAGAAGATGATGAACACGTCATTGTCATTCGTGTCATTGTTCTCACATACAGAAGCAACAAGAATAATGTACCTAAGATTTTATAATATTCAACTTGATTTTAAAAGAGTGTCCGTGGAGTTTTTTGCCCGTTCTTCTCCATAGAGATCTACGTTTTGGAATGGGCAACTAGCTTCAACTTTCCAAATGATCGACTTTTTGACAATTCAAAAGTGCCTGTAAAGGGTTTAATTGAAATAAATGCTTTGAGTTTGAGTTTGATGTCACATGTCTTCGAATTTTTGGTTCTAGGACATGCTGGTTTCCTCATGATGTTTTCCATCGCCGTTTCGAGACCTTAATATCTGTGTGCCGCACTAAAGGCTTTTCAATCCCATACCGGCGTGACTTTGTTGCAAGGCGATGTATCTCAGTCATAAGGTGTACCTAATAGTTTGATTATGTGGGTAGCAGATCGTAGATATATAGGTAGTTCCGCCTCGTTGGGTTATTGACATTTTCCATTAGGAATTTCTCAGTTTCCGGAGTTTGGAAGCTGGTGGTGTGATACCTCCATGCGTCAATGTGCACGTGTCGCCGTTGGTCTTGCGTCTGATTTCTCTGCAGTCGTGTCATCTGACTACTATGAGAGTAAGGGAAGAGTGACTGCACCCATGTCCGCACTAACTTGTGGACCATAATATATCCCGCATAGATGCCTAGTCTCCGTAGAGATTGGCTACCATGTCTGGAGGACACCTGGTATGCTAGCACCATGGTTTATCTGTTATGTGGTGCCAATTTGGGATAGCCTAAAACGCTCCAGTGATGCGATATTTTGGCAACAGCGTCTTGTCCGGATTCATCTTCATCTAAATGCCATTTCATATTTTCAGGCAGTACTATCACTCTACCCGGACGCGAACCCCCGGTATAAATCTGGCGGTAGTATACTAGAGCGACCTGTCTCCCGAGGGACTCAGGCCTATGAGACAGATAAAACTTTATGGCCGCTGAACAAACCGGTGCCCAAGATTGAGGCACTCTCACAGGTAAATATCAGCATTCTCAAACAGGATAGTAAATAACCTTCAAGTTTTAGAAATATTTACTTCAGAATTTTTGAGGCCGTAATTATTTGTAGGGGGTGGGCATTTTTCGTAATTTAACATTATAATAATAATAAAATCTACATTCACTTCACAAAAAAAAATAATCGGCAAAAAATAACAAAATACGCATAAGTAGGACGCGCCTTAGGTGCTATATTTTTACAAAAACTCTGGACCCAACAATAGAATTCCCTGTGTGGTCCACAGTCTCTTGCCAAGTAAGGCAAAAATTTTCATTTAAATTGATGTAATGCAATCATCACACTCGTGAACTATCACACTCCTACTTACCTTTCATCATAAGGTACCTACGATATAAACTCTTATTTGCCCCAGTGTTCAGGTGAAGCAAAATACTCCTGTGATGTGTTCAACGGCCCACGCGCAGTGCACGTCGCGTTCGTACTCTCTGATGTCTGTCGAGCTGAAATACAGGAGTTTGACGCTACTGAGGCTATGGTACGTATTTAACGGACTTAACAATATATTATTTAAGTTTGGTTAACTGAAGCATTCAGTATAGCGCCATCGCTAAATACTAGAGTGTAATTTTTTAATGACGACTAGTAAACTTTTGGCGTACCAATTCTTACTCAAATGTTATCCCGTTATGGGGTTTTCAGAAAATTCCAGGAGTCTTCGCCTTCTTCTCCTCCAAAGACATTCCAGGGAGGAACTCCTTCACGCCCTCAGAGGTGCCCTGGATGGGGACCGACGAAGAAATTTTCGCGTCAAAGAATATCTCCTACTACGGTCAGCCAGTAGGTGTGGTGGCAGCGATCACCAGAAGAGCTGCTGAGGCAGCTGCGGAAATGGTCAAAGTGAAGTACAAGAAGATGGATGGCAAACCTGTATTAAGCGTCAAAGATGCGTTGTCGGCCCCTGATAAGGATAGACGAGTAAGTTACTTTTTTAAACTGCGGAAATGATTCTTCATTCGGTGTTCCTTGTGACTAATTAAATATATAACAAATGTTGTTTGTGATAGGATAGAGTAGACCAAAATCAACTCCTCTTCTGCATCCAATCCCTCCCCGCTTCCTCTTTCAAGAGATACTGAAAGGAGGAATACGAAAGATTCTTCAGGTTTTCGATACATCTGGCTGATGTTCTTCTGCTTAAGACTACTCGTAGTCTCTATTAAAAAAAAGCATCAAATTCATTGTATATAACATGACGAGTATTTCTATAACTCGACCAACTAACTTACTTCCATAGATCCGCAAGGACGTAACAGTGGAACCGACCACCAAAGGCGCAGACATCCAGCACACCATCACCGGCACCTTCACAGTACCTTCCCAGTACCACTACACTATGGAGACCCAGAGCTGTTCCACGCATGTCACGGAGAACGGACTGGTAGTGCGGTCCTCTACACAGTGGATGGACTTGGTTCATGTGGCGGTGGCTAAGGCGTTAAATATTGATGAAAATCGGTGAGTAAGAAAGATTCTTTCGGATGCTTTTTGGCACGCTATGTATATTTCGATTTTTATGGGAACTACTTTGACATGTTATGCACAGATATCTTCGGGGGTCGGGGGACGCCCCCCAACCGCACACGAAGATATCTGTGCATAACAGGAACGAAGTTCCTTAAGCTTTTTATTCAACCTCAAATGTAACTTGCTACACAACCATTGCACTCGAACATCGACCACGAGATTAATTTTAGATTATTCATTCAATTGTAACTAAACCAACCTCCCCAGAGGTTTCTCCGCTGTCTTTAAAATACATAAACTTTATTTATCCTTCACTGTCGGTTGAAGCACCCTCGAAAACTATGAAAATGACACCCATGATGAAAATCTTGAAAATGTTCGCTACGTCTTGGATTTTCACTTTGACCTCGCTTTTCGTTTGTCACCTTTGAAAACCATTAATCTCTTTTTCTCTCTCCGTCTCTTTCTATTATCAGGGGGCAAAACGCTTTTTTGTTACGTAACCATTTCTACAATATTCGTCATGAGACGATTCCTACAATTTTTCTCCAACCGCAAGCTAATGTAGAGAAATTGTTGAATTTAGACTACCAAATGCTGACTAAATTCAATAATTTTTCATAATTGGTATTTTCTAATTTCAGGGTCCTTATCGAGGTCCCTCGAGTAGGCGGCGCGTACGGCGGCAAGGCGTCCCGCTCGTCGCTCATAGCGTGCGCAAGCGCCTTAGTCGCTCACAAGCTTAACAGAAGCGCGACGCTCGTGATGCCTATCACACACAACATGCACGCTATAGGCAAGAGACATGCTTGCGAGTTTCAATACGAGGTAAATTCCTACGGTATTGACATTATACACGCTGATCTGATGGCCAAGGCCCAACTAAGTAAGTAGGTATTATGACGTGTTAATTCGTGGGTGATGTGTGTCAATTACATTCAAGTTATTACGTTTATGTAGAATATACGTAATAATTTTAATGTGAACGGGTTTCGGGCTTACAGCCACGCGCCTACCATAATAATCAGTCTTTGCGAAACAAAAAACCTATTCTATTTAATTTCAAAACTTATTCTAAAAACGCGCGAATGTAACTATATACTTATTTTATCGCTAGCCTGTACAACATAAGACCGTCTTTTGCAGGCAACCTTTACAGTAGGGTAGATACCTAGTTATATTGCACCTGAAAGCTAATCGATTTGGCGAAGTGTTGCCAACTTTAGAGAAAACTCTTAATGTAATAGGACCCCCTACCGAAACTCATGCTCGTGGCTCATCTAAGGTTGAGTCCATGTACAAGGAAGTTCTATTATCTACTATCGTTATTGTTATTTCCAGGTTGGCGTGAACAACGACGGTTTAATCCAATACCTCAACGTAGCCTTCTTTACTGATTGTGGCTGTTCGTTCAACGACACTCCGTCCGGTGACATAGCAGGGTCTATCACCAACCTGTACTCAAGCGAGACGTGGAAGATCACCGGGTACAGCGTGCTTACTGATAAGCCGAGCGAGACATGGTGTAGAGCGCCTGGTAGGTTGTTTTATATTAATTATTTGCACTCTTTGACTATTACCTACCAATATCGACCATTAATTAAGTTGTCAATATCACCAAAGTCCCTATCATACAGGATAAAATTTTAACCAGTGCGCAAACTGTAACCATGAATTCAGCTTATCATTAGCCTAGCTTAGAAGTTTTTCTAGGGTTATACAAAAAATAATCAGCTGTTCCATACATTTTGACCGCGTAGGTATTGCACTTTTCAATGAAACAGCAGATTTTTTTTGTAAAACCGACGAAAATTTTCTACGCTAGGGGCTCTAGAATGATAAGCTGAATTCATGGTTAGAGTTTGCGCACTGATTCAAAAATTTCCCTGTCTAGTCCACATTTTGTATTTTTGTATTACTTCTGATCAGTAGAGGAACAGTGGTAACGGCCCCGACTTACGTGTGTTAGGTCGTGGGTTTCAAATATAGGCAGACACTTACCTACTTAAGTTTGCGTAAGTTATTTCATTTCTCTCCTTTCTATCTCCTTTCAAAATGGTATAAGAAAAATTTAACTGAAACCAAAAATTCGAAGATATGTAACATTCTCCAACCTGCACTGGGCCTGCGTGGAGGATTATAACCCATTCCCTCTCACAGAGGAGGCCTGTGTCCCAGCAGTGGCAAATTTATCAGCTGATTATGCTTATACTATGGTCTTATGCATACATACATTTGGTATATCGACCAAACTTCTTTAAAGAAGCCAAGCTCGAATCCGTAGTGACAACTGTACATCAATTTCCAGGAACAACAGAAGGCATAGCATTCTCCGAGCACATAATGGAGCGCATCTCCCACGCCACAAACAAAGACCACGTCGAGGTCAGACTCACAAACCTATCGCCAAAACACGACGCCCTCAGAGAAATGATCTCGTCATTCAAAATGGACACCACTTTTGATGACAGAAAAGCCGACATCGTCAAATTCAACCAAAAAAATGCGTGGAGAAAACGTGGGTTAAGGATTTCTATCATGTCCTACCCTATTGCATACTCAGGGAACTTCCCTGTTACCATTTCCGTATACCATGCTGATGGCACCATCGCTATATCCCATGGAGGGATCGAAATGGGACAGGGTATCAACACCAAAATTGCTCAAGTTTGTGCTTATGCTTTGAAAGTGCCGCTGGAGAAAGTCACAGTTCGAGGAAGTGATAGTTTTGTTTCTCCGAATTCTATGGCTTCCAATGGTAGCATAACCAGTGATTCGGTTACGTACGCAACTGTGAAAGCCTGCGAGGATCTCATGAAGAGATTGGACGTAGCGAAGAAGGATCTCGTTGAACCTACGTGGGAGGAGGTCGTGAAAAAGGCTTACGACAAAGGTAAACTGCATATTTTTATTTGGGTGATTTTCTCCTTATTAAAGGTAGTCAGTTTATGTAAGTCTCTCTCGTAATGGATTCTTTTCTTTCAGTGATTCACGTCAAACAGGATGTTCAATTAAGTATGGCTCTCCCTGAATTCTTGTCAGATTTTAACTTAAACTGACCATAAAAGGGATACACTAGGCACAGTCAGCGTCAGTAATATCAGGACAAACAGACTGTTCAAAATGAGCTAAACAACTATGAAAATTAAATATTAACGCAATGACACAAGGAATGTTTCAGAATGATGACAGTACACGACAACTGACATTCAGACAAAAACTTTATCCAATTGAGATAAAGTTTAATTTTCTTAGTTGTTGAGATCATATTGAACAGTCTGTTCGTCCCGATATTTTTGACGTTGACTGTACCTATTAGGTATAGGTACCTAGTGTATCCCTTTTATGGTCTATAGTTTGCCTAACTACGAAAACATGAAAAAACATTGTGAATACCTTTCGACCACCAGGTATCCACCAATGCGATGCTATATGAAGCAACAAACTCCTTTATTTGTTTTAACAGGTATAAACCTCCAGGCAACCTACATGACTTCACCAAACGACGGCCTTGTCGGCTACAATGTATACGGCGTGTGCGCAGCTGAAGTGGAGCTAGACGTGCTGACTGGCAACCACATAGTGAGGAGGCTGGACTTGTTGGAGGATACTGGAGTGAGCATGAGCCCTGAGATCGATGTGGGTCAGGTGGGTACCTGGGTAGACATATTGTAGCCCTTCTGTGATAAGAACAGTGGCGGAACTAGGGTGGGCCCTTATCGAAGGGGACGCAAAATGTCACCAATTATTAATAAAAAAAAAGCATCAATAAACCATTTCATACTGTTATCTATATCTAAGGTATCTGAAGACCTACTTGAATATATTGTGCAATACGAGGATGAAAGCGTGTTTCAAAGTGTGCCTATTTCTATTCAAATTCAATTAAAATTGCAGCATTTGCAATTTTAAGAGAATTTTAAATAACAAGCGATTTTTTAACTTTTTAATTTTTTAAGTTGAAATGAATACCTTGGTTATTGAAGGCAATTGGTGAAGAAAGGTTATGCAACCTAGGTTTGCTCAGTGTAGGCCGATAAGTTAATTAACGAAGGGGCGCAAATGTGATGCGTGCTCTAGGCGCTATTTACTATTGGTACGCCCCTGGATAAGAGAAAGTCAAAACTTCTATCACAAACTTACGACTGTTTTTTGTAGATTTTGTTCTCGCGGTGCGTTAACACAGTCTTTCCAGCACCCTAATTGCATTAGGTACTCATTATAATCAGGATCTGAATAATTTCGAAAGTTAATGCTAATCCGTTACTTCATATGTCCGAAAAATTAGTCTGTTCAACAATGTACCTAAATAGCGCAATCAATGTCGTTAAACTGACAAAATGAAAGCCATATCTACTGTTAGTGTGTTACGCAATTGCCCGTCAGCCGGATTTGTGCGGTTTCTGCAGGTTAGCTTTGTTTGTATTAATATCACATTGTTTAAGTATCGAAAAAATGCGTGTTTGGTGAGTTTTGATGCAAAATACTCTCATTAGTACAATTTACTGTAGGGCATGTAATTTTACAACGTAGGTAATTTCATTCACCATATTTCATATCTAACACCCACAGATCGAAGGCGCCTTCGTCATGGGCCTGGGCCTCTGGACTTCTGAGAGGATCGTCTACGAAGAGTCCACTGGGCGCCTGCTAACGGACCGAACTTGGACCTACAAGCCACCAGGTGCAAAAGACATACCTGTGGACTTCAGGGTCATGTTCAAAAGAAATTCTAGCAATCCTGCTGGAGTGCTCCGGTCTAAAGGTAAGGAAAATATGTGCCACGGTACTGTTTCGGGTACTTGGGATTATAAAAATGTTTTAGTACGTCCTCCTGGAATGTTCCTATATGAGTTTTCTTTTCCAAATTTCCAAACATAGTAGATACCAGATTCAATGTAGTAATAGATACCGTCGATTCAAAAGTAGACAAACATCGCGAGGAAACCTTTGGACCTCATTATTTTCTTGTCTTTATCCCAATTTATTTGGAGTCAACACTTTTTCTTCCACACTTCTCTATAGGCTCAATTTACACTACCGTTAATTTCGCCCCATGACGCGAGAAGGCGCGTGAATTCGCTGGAATTCTCGCACATTCCAGCGAATTCGCGCGACTGCGGCTTGAGGGACGATCAGTTGTTACGTAAACGCTTAGCACCGCACTACTGTGACCGAGCCGACCGACTCCCCGTTTGCGCCACTTCCCGCGGGTTCCACAGACAGCACCGACAGTAGCTAGGGGAATTCTCGAGAATGCGCGAGGATTCCCCAGAAGACGGGCGACCTTTTTTGACTTGTATTTATTTTATTTTATTTTATTTTATTTATTTAGGGACAATAAACAGCTACAATACATAATTTGAACATAAAAAAGAAAAATAGAAGTGAATAACAATATTGCAGCCCACTACATTTAGTTTGTATGATAAACAATAAATTGAAATAAAGTTAATAACTAAGCTATGTACAATTTCGTTGCAAAAAGTCACTACCATTCCATTCCGCGGCGGTGTAAATTTAGCCCTAGACGTCATCTCAGTAGTCACCCGCTTTCCAGCCATATCAATTTTCACACAGTCCATCCATCATTTCTTTAGTTTTCCCTTACTCTCATAATCACACATTAGTACTCAATACTTTCCTCATTCCCTACCGATTTCCACATAAGTTTTCAAGTACGATGCCAACTAGTCTCTGAAATTGTCATCACTAATGCCCGGTTGCTATAGACAAAAACGGATCGTTTTGCTCACCAATGGTAGCCTTTTTATTGCCAAACTGGGCATTTAAATAGATTCGTAAGCTAATTTTACCCGTGATAGCTACTTCCATAGGAGGGTCTACTATGCAAAGCTATGATGTCTTTGCTTCATTATTGGTAAAGATACAAGTCTTAATTTTAACTAATAACGGTCCATAAATTATAGAATCGGCCATAGATACGCTAAGAAAATAATCAATGGTCGTACCTGTGCTATGGTTTATGTGGAGCACATTTTCCTTGTAGTAGAATAACATTCTGCTGGTACATACAGATTGAAGAAGGTTATTATATTATTCCAGCAACTGGCGAGCCAGCCCTTGTCCTCGCCGTGGTGGTGACGCATGTTTTACACGACGCCATCTTAGACGCTCGCACTGAGTTCGGATACACCGACAAGGAATGGGTGCCTGTAGGTACGTAACAGCGACTAACACTGCAGTATCTACCTCATATCTATAGTAGGAAAAAGGTCGTATTTAATTTAGTGTAATTTTTCCAAACAATGGAACATCGAGTTTTCTTTACAGACTTGTAAAAATGAGTTTTTGTATTTTATTATTGGGTAAGTATGTAGACAGTATTTATTGTTTATATTATTTTTTATTTTTTCAGAATCTCCTTACAACATAGAAAATATGCTCAAAGCGATATCGCCCAAAGTAGAAGGCTTCAAACTAACGTAACATTGGTCTCATCGTGGGCTCTACCTAGCAAGTGAAGACCAGTGGAGTAACGGAATCTGTAATCTTCCTAGATTCCGATGCAATAATGAAACCTAAGGCAAGGATATACCTACCTACATATGGGTTTTACAATGTAGGTCATAGAAAAATGCGTGAGCTTCGAATTTGATGACCAATGTAGTACCTACAGTACCTAGAGTAGGTACATTATTTAATAAATAATAGCTTCATATTATTGGATCTAGTTTTATTTTTATTTTTTATCTATCATCCATTATTATAAAACATCTTAAATTAGACCATGTTGGAAGTACAATAATAGCAGTACAGTAGCGTAGGGGCACATAAAGCTGTACCAAACTGTCAAATCCCAATTGAACATGAACCTTATGCTTTTGTAATAAAGTTGAAAATCTATCAAAGAAATTTGACAGATTCGGGTAGCTTGATGTCGGCGGCTTTGTACTTACCTACATTATTTGATAAATTATGGTTTTAATATATTTTATAAAGGTTAGGTAAGCATTTATGTTGCAGACTGATCCCGCGTAAATAGATATAAAAATTTTAAAAGTAGGATGTACAGATTATTTATAGTTAATACCTTTATAAAATATGTTAAAGACGTTTATCAATAGTTTTAATTTTCCTGCTTGGCCTAACCGATATTATTTAATGTTATACAGGGTGTAACAGAAACCCTATTGCTATCCATAAACACTAAAGTTAACAGCTGGTGTAGAATCACTATGCTGAAACTATCAGCTCAAAATAAAATACTCTATTTTCGGTTTCATCTGTTTCTTATAAACAAATCATAACAAACGTGTCACCGCACTACGTAGGTCAATAACTTTCTACGTTACTTGCCAATATTACGATAAATCTCTTCCGAGTGACGTTTTTATTTTAATTTGTAAAGTTCGGTTCCTGTTATCAATGTATTAAAAATTCTCATAACTTCCGAACATGTAGAGATAGGATTAAAACCCCTCCAAAATCGTTTTATATCATCCAAAGAAGCCGTGCCCTTGGTATGTATATACCCTTTGCGTTACACGTTGTTTATTAATTTAATTAATAATAAAGCGCCTGCACGAAATGTAGCTGCAGCTTTTTACTAGAAGTAATTTTTGCTCGTTAAATTATTCAGGCGTAAAAAAATACAAAAATGAAAAAATACTTTAAAAATAAATTACTAAAATGATTGTGATGAACTGTTGATTTTTGGAGGTACAAAATCAGGTACTCAATACTGATATCATCAGAATGGTGTAATTCGCTGTTGTTTTGGAGTACAGGCATGGTCTCGCTATTGTAAAGGCTCCTACACACTATGCCGGCTGCCCGGCCGGCGGGCATGCCGCTAACAAGGTTTCTCGGTTTCTGTGGCAAGTGCCGGCGGCCTAATAAAGCCTGCAGCATACCCGCAAGGCAAAAACCCGCCGGCTATGCCGCCAGCATGTGTGTAGGAGCCTTAACGCATCATAATGACGGGACCAGTGTTATTGTAAAATTCCGTTTATGCCGTGTAGGTACAAATGGTACAAATTTTTCAGCACAGGTACAAAATAGTATGAAATGGGTACTAAATATACGAGCTAGAATGTTTCAATTACAAGAGTTGGACCCGCCATTGTAACGTCTTTATTATATTTCTTCTTATGTTAAAAAAAAAAATGTTTGCTCAACAACGTAAATACCGCAATGAATGTTGTTGAAATGTCAAAATGAAAATCCATTTATACTGATAGTGCGTTACGTGTACCCTGTGCTTTAGCCAATCAAATAATATAGGGACCGCATAGTAAAGGTGGTCAAAGTGTATCATTTTTGTGATTGGAACATTTGCATCTCGATCACTGAAATGATCCGAAACACAGATATGGTTCATTTGGCTCATTTAGATCATCGGCTCAAAGAATACCTATAATTTAACATTATATGCAAAAAACGACCGTATAGTATTTGATACGTAAGCGCCTTAGAGGTCATTTTTACGTGCATGAACAACGACAATGAAAATCTGTGAGAGTATGAGTGATACACATCTCATTTGGTATCTCTTTCTGACTTGTATAGATTGTGATTCGCCCGGTCACTCGCGACTCGCGAGTCAATAGTTTAAGTAACTCAGTGTGTCTCAGTCTCCCTCTCTCGCTCGCCCACTGCTCCGTCGCCTCGCGAGCTGAAATCGCGAAAATAAAATCAGCTGTTCCCTACATTTATGTTCGCATAACTCGTCAAAATGTAGAACAGCTGATTTAATTTTCGCGATTTCAGGTTTGGCCCCATAGTAAAAGTTGTTCATAATGATGAGTACAATGGCCACTTATGAGGTTAACGGTGATTAAAATTACACCTTGTATAATCCATTGCTCCTTATATTCGAAAAATTTGCCTCCATGACAATGTAAATAATGTTGTTGAGCTGTAAAAATGAAAACCGTTCCTATTGGTAGTATGTTCCGCAATTACCCATCTGATTGGATTGCTCGACGACGGAAAACACCTGTCGGAAGATTAGCGGTCGTTTAATTGTAAACTGACATTTTCGGATGGACAGCGTTTATAGCTTGATGTTCGATTCGGTATGGAAGCGTTTCGATTGGTTCCGAAAAGCTCTGCTGGTATGGAATAGATGTATAATCGATACAATATTTACTGCAATTTACGAATTTTTCGTAGTTTAGTTCGTCCTCTGAACTATGAAATAAAACAACATTTACAGCGTATTCCGCAGTTTATTCTGACATCTTTCGCAGCCTTTCGAGCAGTCTGGTTCTATAAACATTCCATTTTAAACTGTATAACATTCACTTAAAAAGTTATTATTCATATTGAAGAATTTGATATAGGTACACAACAATATTTCAAATATTTTGAAAAAAACGGGTGTGCTTAAATGCTTCCACTCTTAAATTGTCTGAGATACAATTATATACATTTTATTTGTTGAGTATCGTAGTAATTCCTTTACCAATTTTACAAGCCAAATTTAATATCGCACACGCCGTTTAAAAAATATTATAATACAGCTTTATACTAAATCATTATTATTCCTTATATTGTACACCTAACACCCGCGGCTCTCGTTAGGGTAAAGTTCATGTTTCGATAGCAGTGCTCTTGTATGTTGCTTCATTCCATGCCGGGCGGCAGTGGTTCCACGGGGTTGGGTGGTGGCACCGGCGCCGGCACTCCAACGGGCATGGGCATCCCCACGGGCATGGCCAACCCTACAGGCATGGGCAATCCTACTTGCATGGGCACTCCCACTGGCATGGGAGGCACGAATGGTGGTGGAATCTCCTGCTGTTAGGAACAAAAATGACGATATTAGATTATCTTGCTCAAGCAGAAGTAGCACAGGCTATATTTGAATTCAGAATCTGACACAATTCTCAAGTATAGGAACAACAAACTCAATGTCAGTCATGTACCAAGTTTATATTCAAGTTATAACAGTTTTTGAACCGTTTACAAAAAGTCACTCAAAAATCAACTTAGAATGCATTCCACTAAAGTAAATAATTGATAAGAGGGAATGAGATAGTTAATTAGCTTAATAAAGGATAGTAAACTTAGTATAGAAATCCTTAGAACAGCCTTTCTTTTCGTTTCCCCTTTAAAACTAATAGGTAATGTTAACCGTGCGTTTTTATTTGTGCAGAATGAACAAATTTTCTTCCTTTGTTACTTTCTCTCTATGGCAATGAAGTTGAAATAGGTACCTGGCAGAAAGCAATAATATGATGTGGTAAGTTAGCCCTCTGGTGTGGCGGCACCTGCGCCACGTGCGCTTGCAGCGCGCGCTGCAGACGCGGCGACGCGCCCACGGCCTGCAGCGCGCGCGGGGACAGGCCGGCCAGCAGTATGGTGGACTGTGGGACGAGACGCTCGCAGCATTTCACCCAGCCTTCCCAAGCTACCTTGTTTAGCCATACCTGGTGATAAACATAGTCTGATTACTTTACATAATGACACACTTAAGGAATAACAATATGCTTCCTGTCATGTAAGCAAGCATTAATATAAACTATAAATAAGAAAGGTCTAAGAATTATACCCTGAGGCACACCCATCTTAACTAGAGACCCCGAGGTCGACGCCCCGTTAATGTTTCCTTTTTACTGCCTGTTTGATAAATAGGATAGAACAAGATCAGCAGCTCGTCCACAAATTCCGTAGTGGTGCAATTTACAAATCAGTATTGTGGTCAATCCAGTAAAACGCTTTTAAGAGATCACAGAAAATGTCAATTGCATCCTGGGACTTATCCAAAGATTCCAAAATGTAACTGATTTACAAACTAACTGATTTATAACCAAACTTAAGTTATGTATGGAATTCCTTGTAAATTTTGACGTTCAAAAGTATCTTTTAATAGCCTACTTGAAATGAATTATTCGACTTCAACGCGTTACTTTGCGAAAATCTATACAAGGTGTAAGGGAAACGCTTCCGATAACGAAGACAGGTGATTCTCGATGCGATACCATCAAAAAATCTAGTTTTTTTTAACCTAATTTTTTTTAGCCGCTTTTTTATACTATGCTGTGAGAACAGTTAAATGAATAATTATTTGAGATTAAACACATGTAAGAACATTTTTTTTACAACTCTAGAAAGCAATGTATTCATAAATAAAAATCAGCTGATGCATAACCGCGCTCACCAAGAGCCGCGTGGCCGGCGACTCCAAGGCCACGCGGCGCTTTAGGCACAGAGTAAACGGTTTAGGCATCCTTTGTAAAGCGCCGCCAAATTAAATAAGTAAAAACATTACAGAAGCATCAAACGTTTTAAACTGATGGACCGTGTCCCGTATTTAATAACAGTTTTGTATGTAAGTCGACAATCGATAGTAAATGAAATAAAGTAAAAGATCGCTGACTTTAGCTGTCATTGACTAAAAAAATTTCAACGCGTGTACAGTTTCAAGCAACCAGCGCGCGTGAATCAATTGAATTTGAACTTTATGTCAATGTAATTAGAGTCACACGACACACGCTCGTTTACTGGAATAACTGTATCCTTCATTTTTAACTTTTAATAAGATTTAACGGCTTGAGAGATGAAGAAATTAATGAAATTATCCACTTTAAATTAATTGAGTTGACTTACTATCAACTCAATTAATTTAAAGTAATAGAATAATTTCATTAACTTCTTCATCTAAAGCGGTTAAATCTTATTAAAAGTTAAAATGAAAACTGTTTTAAAGCATAAGTACAATTTCCTAAAACTTTTAACATTTTCGCGTCGCTAGTTTGTTGATCTTTGCACATTAAAAGACACCGCGTCGCCGGCGTCCGCGCGTTTGTCGGCACAGCACGCAACCTATACTCTTGTACGTTTTGCGGTATTTAAACGAAATATTCTTACATAACATTCTACTTTTTTAACCAAACGTATCTCACCTCCTTTTCTATGAGCAGTTGCAATATATTAAGTACAAGGGGCCCCAAGTTCGGGTACAACGTCAACGCTTGCAGCACTGTTCGCATCATCAGCACGGGGATCTCTGGCTCTTCTGTCAACCGCTGCAGTACTGCTGATAATACCTGCAGAAAGGATATCAATGTATTTATATGGACAGCATAATCAGCTGCCTGTAATGTTCCCACTGCACACAGGCCTCTTTCATTGAAAGAGGGTGGGCCATAATCCACCAAGTGGGCCCAGCCAGGGTAGGCGGATGTCACATGTCTTTGAATGATTGGTTCTAGGACTGTTGAATTACAAGGGTAAAAAATATCTTAGTTTTTCTTTTCGTAATAGGTACATGCCATATTGATAGGAGAAATGAAAACATGGAAAAATAGAAATAAGTGATAATGAAGAAATAATAATGTTAATTTAATGTCATTTATTTATTTGAGTGGCAATATTAAATTTGACATTAACGTCAAAATTTATGTCATAGCAGTTAAGGACGAATTTTGAAGTAAAACGTGACGATGCAATAGTAGATTTCCTCTCATACTTACATCTTGTGTATAAGTTTGTTTCTCAGCGAAACACAACGCAGTTGCCTTGATGATGTACTTGAGGTCCGCCTTGCTCGGGTCTATGAGATGCAGCGCCACTAACAGCTCAGCCGGGGTGACTAAAACAAAAATATTTTATTGAAATATTCATAGAAAACTTAGTGTAAATAAATGCAAATGTGCAATTTTTGAATAAAATTGAAGCTAAAAATGTGAGCTTTATAATGTGTCAAATTTAATAAAATTTCTTAAAATAAGTCGAATTGTATCACTTCATTATCGTACGTAGGTGGTCTGAAATGTGCTAGCAGAATTTTGATGAGTCGAATAGTAATCTTTTTGTGATTTAAGATTAACATTTGTGATTGAATGGCAATTAGTCATTTAGTAAGCGTGATTTTAATTGTATGGCCATTATAAAGAGTGGCAGAACGTCGACGTTCAACTTGTTACCATCAGCTTTGTAATATTTCCTTGGCTAATAAAAAAAAACGCTTTTCCATACATTTTGACAGCATAAGTAGGGTATTGCACTTTTTTATGAAACAGCAGATTTTTTGATAACTGACGAAAAATTTCTACGCTTCGGGGTCTAAAATCAGGTGCTCCATTCCTGGTTACAGTTTGTGCGTCGAAGCCACCCACAAACCGAAGGTCCATAACTAAGTTTCAAAAGCAGAAATTACTACTCGGAGAAGAAAGGCTAAAAACCTCAGAGGTTGCAGTCTGTTTTAGTCAGAATTACTTAATGTTAGTCAAATCATGTGAAGACCATGTGGATTGGTGTCTGAAATGATATTTTAAGGAAAGAACCACACAGATTGAGTGGACCTGTCCAGTCAGGGCACACAATTGTCATCTTTACATTACTACCCAATTAATAAATGGTTCCTCTTGAAATATAACACACCGATTTCACTCAAATTAATAAAGATAAATTGATATTAAAATAGTTATTATTATTTCAGTGTTAAATTAACATAAAGTTAGTAGCTCAAAGTATTAAAAGCTTCTGGGGATAGATGTAAAACTTTTTCTATTGGTTAGTACAAAATCAAATAATAAACCCATTAACATCTAATTTCCAAAAAAAAACATAATACTACCCTGTCTGTATTAGACAAATTATTCAATATTGTACATAAAAACACTAAGGTCAGAGGGGCAATTCTCGTAATTTTAAGAACGTTCACAGTCTGATCACAATCTGAATCTGTGAAAAATACCTCAGGTTTCCCATACATTTTTGACAAGTTATTGACATTTCATTGTCACCGAGATCAGACTGGGACTAGATTTTGAACGTTTTTAACTTCGAGAATTAGCCTTCTAAAATCATTTAAAACTCGCCAAAGAAATAAAATAAAAACGAATAAAGTGCTTTGTGTTTCAAATATTATAAACCAATTACTACTTACAAATCATTATACTATACACTGAAATTAAAAAGAAAATTTTATTTACAATAACTGTCGAGTAAAACCTCGTTTTAAAACCTTATTATTACGTGCTTAATGCATATTCTTACTTGAAATGGTGCAAAAAAAAATCTATCGACTCTTCTTATTTTTACAAGCCTGTATTCCAAGCCTCGATAAAAAGAGGTGAGTATCTTGACTGTCGAGACTCCAAGAGTCGGGAATTTAAGGCCCGTAGGAGAGCATAGCCTTATGGTTCATCACACTCATTTGTTTACCCACCTACTTGTTGTTTTTTCATATCTGCAGGGGATTATTATATTTTTCTTCCTAATACCTAGCGTGAATTCCACGACCTCTCTGCGTTCATTCTATAAGATAAATTTGAAATTATTCTCCAAATAATTTACCTGGTGAGTTCTCTTCGTGAGGATTCTGCAGTCCCAGCAACTTGTTGAAAACTTCTTTCACAACCATCGGGTTCAGTTTTATGAACTTTGGTAGAGCTGCCAGTATCTATGAAAATAAAGAATACATAGTACTAACAGAATCTTTTTACAAATACGAGCATTTTTACTCTACTCGGAGTCTCGGATTCAACGCGCGACATTATTATTACCAGTTCGATGTATATAAAAAAAAAAACAGTTCACTTTACACTTTTGTACAACACTTAAATTAATGGATGGAAAGGATGGATTTCCACTGGAAATAAGCCCCGATTAGTAATTAAATGTATACTAATAAAAAAACTTAAGTGTTTCTTCGTTAGTTTGAACGCGCTGATCTCTGGAACTATTTAAGTTGTAATTGTTTTATTATTATTAAATTTTATTAATATCTCAAATAGATTGCAAACTATAGTTTTGTACAATTTAGAAGCATTTTGTTTAAATTTTGTAAATGTGAGTACCATGCATCCGTTTATTGTGTTGTCATGATATACGTTGACTTGAAAAAGCATGGCAGTTGAGAGTGTGTCATGCTCACATAAATGTCTCACTGATGGTGACCCGTGTGTTGGATCATTCGGTTCCCTACAAAATGGTTGAGATGGATGGTGCTGATCCACGCGTCAAGTTCGTGAACGGGCGCTGTCGTTTGAGACTGGTCATCTCCTAACTTCCTAACTTCCAGGGCTTATTTTTATGTTGTATTTAGAATTTTTATAATATATTTTTTCATTGTTCTCACATACAGAAGCAATAATAATGTTCCCAAGATTTTGTAATATCCAACTTGATTTAAGAGAGTGTCCGTGGAGTTTCTTGCCCGTTCTTCTCCATAGAGATCTACGTTTTGGAATAGGCAACTAGCTTCAACTTTCCAACTGATCGATAATTCAAAAGTGCCTGACTTTTTGACAATTCAAAAGTGCCTGTAAATGGTTTAATTGAAATAGATGCTTTGAGTTTGAGTTTGAATTACATTTGTGATTGTACATCAGTTTTGAGGAACACAATAAAAAAAGTAATTGTATTTTTTAAACTACCGGTCGAATTAGAAAAAATATTTTGCATTTGATTGCCAAATTGTTGAGGAAGGCTATAGGCTATTTAACATCACTATAAGGACCCGAGCAAAATGAAAAAAAAAAAATGTCAGAAAAGTTTTTTTAAACGTTGCCCCACACTAGGAATTTCTCCTGTATTGTGGGTGCGTTTACAAACATTTAAACTCAAATACACAAATAGCCAGCCCCGGAACAACTACTTGTAAGTCATACAAATCATTGTTCCGTGCGGGAATCAAACCCGCGACACGCAGCGCAGCAGTCAATGGCTTAACCGCTGCGCCAACCGTGCGGGTTTGCGTCGTTTGGTCGGGCTGGCGTTGTGTCTGGGGGATGAAATTTTACGCGAAGTTCCGGGTGTAAAGTTGGTTAGTTCTAACTACGATGTCTACTTACCTCCTTCTTCGATAGTCCAGTGAGCACAGGTATGAGGAACCGGACGTCGGAAACGCGCGTCGCGTACAGTTCGCGCACTTTCGATACCAACTCTTTTGAGGGCGGAGCTGTGAAGAAAGATAATTAAATGCACTTTATATTGACACTTGATGCGTCGTAAAAATATCAATATGGTTATTTGAACTCGTACTGTGTGTGCAATTTTGTCTTTATCCAGCAGTGAAATATCAGGGGGGCTTCTCTCTAACTCCGTCAACGAAAATACGGGCCCGTCCAAAAATAGTCCGAAACTTCAAAGTGACTCCTACAGCTGATTAATTAACTTATTTGGACGGATAAAACCAGATAGGAGGATAGTAGGACAACTGTCAAATCGTGTAGCAATTCATTCTTAGTTTGGGCCCCAAACTAATCTTAGGTCCGTAAGTGAGATGGTAACTTCGACCTCGATGACGGATTTTGTGCTTAGAGAGTATGCCCCCTGACCATTTATCGTTTTGTAAGCATATACCGCTTATTTGAAGAAACAACAGAGCTGAGATTTGGATGCAAGCATTGCTTTGCTTCGAAATCATTTTCTCCCCTTCTACATTCTTAATTATTCATATCCATAGTTATCCTTACTAATATTTTCCTATTAATATTATAATTCTAATACCACAAATGTAAAAGTTTGTATGTTTAGATGTACCTATGTTCCTCAATTACGCAAAAGCGGCTGAACGGATTTGAATGAAATTCCGCACACAGATAGTTTATAACCTGGATTAACACATAGGGTACTTTTATACTGGTAGCACATGAGTAACCAAACGGAACAGAGGCAAAGCTTCATACAACCGCGCAAATCGGTTGCACTACTACAAGCACGCGGGGCATGTGTGCGTGACCACTGGCCGCTTGTCGCGTACTCGGCGAGACTGGAAAAAACCGGTTTACGCTGGCACCGCCTGTTGACAAAGCCAGGATTAGTGCGACGCACGTTGTTTGTTTTATTAGTTGCAAGTTTGAATATTATAAAAACTTGAGTGGACCTTTTTTGTGAGCATGGTTAGATTTCAGATATCGGAGCGGAACTTGACGGCTACTTAACGTCAAGTCATCGTCCGGCCTACACCGGTTAATGTAAAATCGTGGTATTTTATTATTAATAATGGTTGTTTATTGTACTGTGTGTATGAATAATACTAGAAAAAATAAAAATATATCATACTTTAACTATCCCAAGGAGTACAATAGGTAAGTAAATATTTGATTATTACTTTTTCAAGTCAGTACCTTAATTTTATTGTATGATCCTTTTTTACACGCTTTATATTAAGCTTCACTTGTATGTTTGTATGTTTGTTTGTTTGTATGTAACCGACTCCTTTGGACGCTGTTTTGACCCCCTTCAAACGGTCAGATTTCATTGAAACTTTGTAGACTTATCGAGGACCAATGACAATTCAAAAATTAAAAAAAAAAAATTAAAAAAAAAACTTAAAAATCACGCTTTTCAAGCAAGCAGAACTAAAAAAATGTAAATAAATAATAGTTAAAAAAACTAAAAAACACGCTTTAAAAACCAAACTAAAAAATTAGAAAATAATTTAATTCTATTAAAAAGCGTGGGGTGCTTGATATTAATTGATTATAAAAATACCTCAAAAAGCACCCCACGCTTTTTAATAGAATTAAATTATTTTCAAATTTTTTAGTTTGGTTTTTAAAGCGTGTTTTTTTAGTTTTTTAAACTATTATTTTTTAATAAGAAGAGGGTACTACACGGTGTGTTTTTACCTTTTTATTGTTACTGCAGGCTTTTACTAAACATTTGTAGGTATGTGGGTGGGTTGGTAGTAGTAGGTACATGTGTGTTGAGTTCAAATATAGCAAGTACGATTTGAACCACTTCCCGATGACTGATTGAGCTGAAATTTTGTATACCGTAACATCAGTAACAATGCAATAATATGACAGATATAACCTGATGTTGCAGCCAGGATTGTCTCCTCACGAGGGAACTCTTCAACGGGTAGTAGCATGGTCACGAAATTTAGTATGTTAATTTAATTTTGATAATTTAACACGATAAAAAATTAACACGATTTTTATCATGAACTGCTGTTGCAGCGAGCATTGCCTCCTTACGAGGGAACTCTTTAATTTTATTTGCTAAATATGATCTTCACCATAAACTGCTGCTGCAGACAGGATGGTCTCCTCACGAGAGAACTCCTCAACAGCTATTGTAGCATTATCATGAAAGTTTGAATACGCGTTTAAAAAGCATTTTTAATTCAAACTTATAATTAACACCTACTAGTCGGTGTGTCTTTAAATTAAATAAATATTTAAAAAATAGGTATCATCATCTGCCTAGCCTTTTCCCAACTAGCTTCGGGTCGGCTTCCAGTCTAACCGGATGCGGTTGAATACCCGTGTTTTACATCGAGCGACTGCCTTTCAGACCTCCACAACCCAGTTATTGGGCAACAGGATACTCTTGGATAGACTGATGGTCAGACTTTCTGGCGTCATGTAACGACTGTCAAAGATCTACGAATGACAACCAAGACCGGGGTCAAAAACTTTGTTAGATTCAGAATTTACCACATCATTAAAAGAAACAACAGACTTAAAATAATAATAGAGTAAGTAATTTGTAAAGTATTCTATCATACTGAATAATAAAACTATTTAACAAATGTTTTGTTTAATTTGTCTTCACCTATTGTGACAACCCTACCAAAATAGGTAACAATTTTTCACGTTCTTAAGAAGCTTTGCCTCTGTTCCGTTTGGTTAGTCATGTGCCGGTAGTGCGTTCCCGTGAGATAATTCTCGACGTCCACGCGGGCGAAGCCGCTGGCAAAGTTAGTAAAATTACAAATGTGAAAGTAACTATGTCTGTTAATTTTACACACCTGAACGGCTGAACGGATTACGATGAAATTTGGCACATGACGCGGCATGACATCATCATCATCAGTTTAACCAAAAAGTCCACTGCTGGACATAGGCCTCCCCCAACCAACCGATTAGAACTAGTATACTTTTATACCAGTAGTGCGTTCTGTGGGATAAATTCCGACCGGCGAAGCAGCAGGCAAATGCTGATCGGTGTTATAAAGCTTACCTTTCTCAGTGAATATATGCACGAGTCGTGTGAGCATGGTCTCGGCGCCCCTGGGACACTCGTCCAGCAGCGCGGCGAAGGCGGGCCGCAGCTCCACGGGCTGGCCGGCCGGGCCCACGCCCTGGCCGGCCGGGCCCCCGCCCTGGGCGGCCGGGTCCCCGGCGGAGGCGCGCACGGGCCCCTCCATGGCGCGCAGCACGCAGCGCTTCGCTTCGGCCCCCGCGCAGCCGTACACGCGGGCTACTTCAAGTATTACTTCTGAAAATATTACACAGTATTCTTGTTCAATGGTGAGTTGTAGGTCGCAGGTTCGGACAGGCGCTTTGCTTTGTGTAAATTATTTTATCACCACTGCTCTCAAAACGGTGATCTAAGACATCGTGAGGAAACCAGCATGTCTTAGGACCAAAAATTCAAATCCATGTGACATCTACCAACCAGCACTGGCCCCGCGCGGTGGTTTAAGGCCCACTCCCTCTCACCGAGAGGAGGCCTGTGACGCAGCAGTGGCAACGGTATAGGCTGATTATGCTATGCTAATGTTATGCTAATATAGCTCGAACCAGAATTTCGCTACAACTTTAGCACTTTCAGTAACGTCCAATAACTGCCGTAACGTGCAGACAACAAGACACGCTTGACACGATATTAATCGGTGTGTCCGACTGCCATCGTTTGTGAAAAAGTATTTATTAATTTTTATAATTTTAATTTATAATTTCTTTTATTTATAATAATAATTTATTTCATAAAAACGTATACAAAAAGAGTACATTTAGCCAACAGTAGTAAATTTCCCATACAATTATAGTACCTAAAAATAAACTATTTCTAAAATATTTTTATTACAAGTGCAAGTGATAATGTTTAGGAATTATTAATATTAGGTTTTATTAATGATGGTCTCCAATATAAAATGTAAAAAAAAAATGGTTTTATAAACTATATGAAACGTTTTTATCTTTACAGGTTATAATATGGTTTACAATGACCCAATAAACCCAATACTGCGAAAAAATCACACATGCAGCCTACTAATAATAGAAAAAAGCAGTTTGTACCTTCATTTTCGGGCAGCAGCGCCATCACAAGGTTGAGACACATATGGTACATGTCGTCAGTCCACACGGTCCTGACGCCTCCTCTAGTATCGGTCAGCTCTGGCGGCGGATGGTTCAGCGATATGAACCCGAGGTACAGCATAGCATGCTTCTCAATGACCTTGCGAACAGAGTCCGTACTGCGCTTATAGATCTTCAGAGTTGATTTTAGGGCCACTTCGCGTATTTCGTCGTTTTCGTTCACTGTAAATAGAAAACAGAGTCAGTATTGTGTACTTAACAGATTACAGAATTTCAGTATTTCGAAAACTGACTTCAGCTGGTCAACTTAGATATTAAGGTGTAAAATGCTATTTAATTGTGTCACAAAATTCTAAGTCATATTTTTTTCATTTCTACTTTGAAAAAAGGCTTCTGCTATTCAACGACACGCACAACGTCCGAAAAAAATATTACTCAACTTATTAAATACTTTAATATTATTGGTATTTAAAGGTTTCATTTTTATCGAGAATACATGAACCCAAAGATATGAGATACGAGATCTAATTAGAATTGGCTTTTAGTGCGATTCGTAGCAAACTAAGCAATCAGCGCTGTAAGACTGCCTTAATGAGAAAGAGCGTTTTAGGCATGTCACCGCGCATTTACAACAAATTACCAGGTGTCATAAAAAATTTGAATGTTACACAATAAAAAAAAAAAATTAAACTGTTATTAATTGAAAAATGTTATTATACGACTGATGAAGTCCTAAATGACTGGATATTGTGACTAATTGTAATTTATGATTATTTATTTATGCATTGACCGTAGAAATCATTCCACATAGTGACATTTTTCATTTTTGTTTTTATTTTTTTATTATAATTCTATTAATTTTGACAAACCAACCAAATATTTTATGTTTATCTCTTGCATGGTCATTATTTTATTTCGCATGCAACCATATTTGTACGCACCTTGGCATAACATAGCGGCCTATGACTCTAATTTAAGAACTGTATACACTACCTATGTTACACAAATACAAATGATTTGATTTGATTTGATTTGAGTATCACTGATTATGTAGTAATATGTCAAAACGAAAAAATACTCACAAATATGACACAGCAGCGACGCAACATACTTATGCGCGCGCGGCGGTCGCATGACGCACAGCTCTTCCAACAAGTCCAACGCTAACAACGCCACCTTATCCTCCGTCACCAAATGCTTCAAATAATCAACGGCCTCGTCCGTCACCACCGGACACTCTGAGTAAACCTTCCTCAACAACATGTCTTTGGAACTCTCTAATAAAGGATCTCCTCTCTCGCAAATCTGTGTTATCAACGCACATAGCAACTGGTTGTAATTCTGGTCGTGTTTTTCGTGAACCTTCGGTTGTAATGTCACTGGGTGACGGTTAAACCCTTGCATAAAAGCATATTCTTCGTACAACCATGACAAAGCTAAGTCAATCCTGTTTATCGGGTCTTCTAGTATGTAATTCAAGACTAACTCCCTCAGTTCTGGTGTATAACTCGATGCGAATATAGTTATAAATTTCGCACGAATGGTTGCCGCTCCACCAATCACGCTTTCTGTCTCCGCTTTCAATATTCTTCCGACAGCTTGCGTTATCAACCTCTCTTTTATCTCTTTAGGAATAGGACGCGTTATTTCCTGCAGTTTTAGTAACTTTACTTTCTGTTTTAGCTTAGGAACTGTAGGCGTTGGCGGGGGAATGGGCTTTTCTTTCTCCTTTTGTTTCCTCTCCTCCTCTTTCAAATGATCCTGTCTCGTTTCCTCCATAAGCTTCGACACGGCACTTTCCATCTGTCTTTCTGCTTTCGTTGACTCTTGTAATTTCGCTACTGCATTTTTGAGCGTAACTTTTTCTTCGTCGTCTCTTAGTAACGGTATTTTTGATGCCACGTCAGAAATAACAGGAGTAGGAGGTACAGGTACAGGTAGAACCACAGGTACCTGCACAGGTTCTTCTTTGCTATTAATCAACGCGAGTATCATTTTAGCTAGATTTTTCTTTTGTGCCTTAGAACCAGAATTTGGGATAGGTTTGTAAGAGTTCACAAAGGTGCTGGGCATTTCGTTGGGTAGATAGTTAACGAGAGTGTGCGTGACGAGTTTAACGACATCTTCGACGTTGTTCAGACCTTCGAATAGCGAGTCTTCGGTCGGAGTGACCGGTTGTTTCGGTGCACTCGGGGGCGCACTCACTGCAGGAGTTAGAGTATCATCGTCATAAACGTTGAACTCACTCCTGCTGTTACTGTCACTGCCCTGACTATTACTCTGAGGAGAGTCTATCCTAAGCCTCTTAGCCGGCGCGTCCCCAGTTTTAATTTCCCCCAGCCTTTTATTCCTTCTATCTTTAGGTAACACCTTATTTATTTCCTGCGTCGACATTCCTATGTCTAACAACAGTTGGGTCAACGGCGGCATCACTTCAATTGAAGACGGATGCTTTAATAGGGTTACAAGCTGCATTTTGAGTTGTTTCCGTACGGAATTGACTTGGGACTGCGATAGCGTTGGTGGCAACGTCGTGTGCAAGTCACCTAAAGCCTGTATGACTCGCGGCATGAACTTTGGCCTGGACTTGGCTAGCAGGCAGAGCGTCGTCATACAAGCCATCAAGTTAACACTAGATATGTGCTGGGAGTTGTGAAACTTCACCAGTAGCTGTAATATGGTCCTGGAAAATGAGAAATTAAAAATCAGTTCATAAATAACGAAGGGGGCTGAACATACATAAAAATATATATACAACGTGTGAAGCAGTTTGTACATAATTGACAACTGAATCGATTTCAGTCATTAATAATATAGTGTTTTGTTTTGTAACTATGTATTTTGCCATACCTGCCGTCGATTGAGCCAAACAAAATTCAATCTTATCATAAGGCAATAAGACTCAGTTTTAAAGGCAATAAGTAATCCTACGGGTTTTTCTTAATTACTTTTGTAGCTTTAAAAAAAATATTATGGTCATTGTATTATGCTTTTAACCCAGTACTCTAGTTGGGGTCCATTAAGTCTTGCGTTAACTATATTACACGCTGTATATATATGGGCGAATTGCCTCCTCCTTTTGTTTCGTCGGTAAAAAAAAGTTGATGTTTTATTCAGTTGTGCTACATGGAAAGAGCAGTGGTGGCCAAGTGATAACAGCCACGACATAAAGAGTTGTAAGTCGTGAAACTTAACATAAGTAAAGCCAAGCAACATTGTTTTGTCCCAGTGGGTAAAGCAGAGGCATTAATGTAATCACAGACACTTCCGCGGTTCATAAATGATAAATCCTACTTCTATTATACTTCTTAGCGTGTCGAGCAATGTGGCGAGCAATGTAAATACAGCCAGCCCAGAATTTGGCGATGAGCTTGGCACTTTCAGCAGCGTCCATCAATTTCTGAAGCGTGCAGACAACAGCAACGCTGGACAAGAAGTCAAGTGCCCCATTGATTGTGGGACAGCACTACATTTACACTTCAGGGCGGAGTCATCTGTGAATCTCCACCTGAGCAGGCTTGATTTACTTCGGCCTACCTGAGTCCATTATAAATGTGAAAGTTGGTATCTTTGGATGTTTGTAGCTAAATCACGCAAAAGGACCAAACGGATGAAATTTGGCACACAGAAATTTTATAACCTGGATTAACAGAGGATACTAGTACTTATAATATTATAAATGCGAAAGTAACTTTATCTGTTGCCTTTTCACACCTTAACGTCTGTTTAAATTTGGCACACAGATTGACCATAACCTGGGTTAGGACAAAGGATCATTTTTATCCTATGGAAAGAAATGGAAGTAGTGAAGCTACGAGCTAAGGCTAGTATTATCTAAAAAAAACAAAAGAATAAGGACTACTCACTCAGACTCCAGTTCCAAATCATGTTTATTTATAAATGTCATGCTGGCAGGCAGATTGTCTAGTTTACAGGGTCCCTCGCTGGACGTCTGCAGTAAAACCACCTCCTCCAGGAACTTGATGGAGTGAGTCCTGATGCCCTCGTTGTCGCTGTCTATCATGTTTAGGACTGCAAGCTGTGGACAGAAAAATAACATAATTACAGTTTAAAGAACCGGCCATAGTGAACTAAACTTAAATTCAGAATCTTATTATTGCAACCAAAAAATTTTTATTCATTTTGTTTTTTCTTTTTATCATCTTAACATACAGAATGCTTGTAGATTAAAAGATAGTTGAACAAGTGGCATGGCATAATCAGCTTAAAACGTTCCCACTGCTGGGACAGTGGCCTCCTCTCTGTGAGCGGGAGTGGGCCGTAATCCACCAAGCGGGCCCTTGTGGGTTGGTAGAGTAACGGATTTTTTGTGTAATATGATTTTAGGATTCATCTACGTAGCCTTTTCTCAACTATGCCACCAGATGCAGCTGAATCTGATATTAATTATTAGATTATAGATTTAAAACTAACAATATCAGTTTTCCTAAAATCGTATATGGTATCAGTATAACAGTAAGCTCATTAACATTATCTCATATACTTATGGGGATTACTGAGTACACTACTATTGCCCTTACAAAAGGTGTATGCTTTACAAAAAAAAACATAAATTTATACCTACAAAATCTTCCAGTCCTTATTGCTTCAACTTGGTGGGGAATCAAATACAATGAATAATTACTAGTGGTCGCGTACTGGTCGAAATTCAGCCAGGAGTCATTAAAAAAAAATGCTTTCAGAACTCCTCCATATAAACTTTAACTATGCCAAATTTCATAGTCCTCCGGCTGCGTAATTTTCGTAAAAAGGGGTACAAAGTTTTTGCTTCACATATTAATATAAAGATAATTCTAGATTAACAATCACCTACCCATCATTCAAATTCCCAATCATCATTACTTACATTTGTAATAAAAATATTTTATTTTACTTTACTTTTAGTTACTATAATTGTATGGGGAATTTAAAACTTTTGGCTAAATGTACACTCTTTGTAAACGATTTTATTCAAATCAAAATATTATATTCTACATAAACCTGCAGGGGTGCTTATGAAACACAGTTCCAATTTGTCACTTCATTTTTCATTTTTCGTTTATTAGATAAATTAATCTTTACCTTCAGCTCTGACATATTTTTCCAAACAAACTGCATCTCGGAGGTGTCTGCCGCACCCTGACATATCCATAACAGTGTGTTACGATATACGATGCTGGAGGCCTGGATGGCTCTCTTCTGAACAGCTATCACCGAGTCATTGACCATCTGACGCAGTTGTGCAATGATCTTTGGTAAGTATTGCTGGTTGCTGTTACTGTAAAAATTATTCAATTTGTTTTATTTTCCCTTTATTTATAAGTACAAATGTTCTTATTTTGGAGGCAATTAAAATAATAGTCTACGTAAAGTGTCAATGTAGGGTAACTGCAGACTCAAATGTTCTACGTACCTACTTAGCTCTAAGCAATTTAACAAATTTTTTAAAATCTGCTTGCCACAAACAATTTTATCCAGCTTTTAATTTTTTTTTTTCAATTCATAGACACCAGAACCAGCAACGTTAGTGTATAAAGTAAAAACTAGTTCACAAATCCTACATAACTAATATTTTATTGATCCATGCTAAAATAGGCTAAATAGAACAGTTGTTATCTAATCTATCTTTTTTTTTGCTTTCAAGCAACAGATCTCCATATTAAAATTAAGCTCCAAGGGCTTACTTATGGATGTAAAACCTGGGCACTCTCCAAACACCACAGGATTATGTCAGAAATTTGTCAGAGAGCTATGAAGGATCTCCTTCATAGCTTTTTTTTTTTTGGTTGGGAAATCATCAAATAACTTCTCCCGCTCTGGGTGGAGCGGGAGGGTGTGTCAGACTTTTACCGACTAAAACCCACCCGTGTTCCCTCAGTTGCCTGTGTGCCAGGGGCCGCGGTATCTCTTTCGAACAACCCGCACCATCTCCTTCATAGCTCTCTGACAAATTTAACAAAAACGAAAGGAACACTTCTATAAGAGCTAAGACAGAAGTGACAGATGTCCTCATTAAGATCATCATCATTATCTGCCTAGCCTTTTTGCAAATATATTGGAGTCAGCTTCCAGTTAAACATCCTCACTAAGATGGCGGCCACAGAAGATGGTCACTGAAGATGGGAGTAAAATTCTGACAGAATTCTACCCTAGAGATGGCAAATACAATATTGGTTGCTAACGTAAAAGATGGGAGGATGAACTCAATCCCACAGCAGCAGGCTTAGCATGTTGCTTCCTATTTCTACTCTACTGTAGAATAGAAATCACTTATCTACATTTGTCAGTATAAAAACTTCAATTTGAAGTAGAAATAAATTGTCAAAAATTGAGAAATTTTAAAATTTATTCTAGAACAAAATAATTATATTGATAGCTGTGATCATCCAAGAAACAGGTACAACAACCGTCACGGGTAGCATGAATAACAAAATAAATATAAATATTTATTCTGGCGAAGAGCTACTGATAAGAAGAATCTTTTAATTATTATCATACCTAACCACAAAACAGTGGCAACTTACCTCAATCCTTCGATAAAAGAGATGACAATCTTCTTTACATCTGTGGATTTGTCGCAGTAATAGCTTAGGATATTTTCAATATACTGTGGAATCAGAGGAGAACACTGGTGAACCAAGATTTCTACCGCTTTTCTCAGACAGTCTGCTCTGCGGTTGCCTTCTAACAATCCCGCGTCGTTTATCCATTGTACAAGCTATAAAACCAAAAGATTTACACTTAGATACCAACTTTATAATACCTATTGAGGATTCAACAGGAAGGTGGCATCAAACGACTGATTTCAGTATAAATACAATGATAATTTGTAAGGTTCGCGCGTTTACGCTTTTACGAACCTGGTTTTGAGCAGCGGTAAAACTTTGATTGCTAGATAAACTAGCCATAGTAGCCATTTCGTATTATAATTAGGTTATTTATAATGTTAAATTAAACCGATTTCATTGCTTTTTAACAATAAATTACGAAGAAATCAGAAATATTCAATGAAAAGATACGATCATATCGCAACGTTTTACGTATTATGCAATAAAATAAAAATGTTTTGTGGGAACGAGACTGCCTGCGTGTCTTGCATTCAGCCAGAAAGAGAGATCCGATATGTTTTGCAGTGCACAGATTTCGAACGTTTTCAATTTGGAACAATAATAGCTTGCTTGACATTGACATTCCGTTGAAGTGTTGCTAGCTTGCTAGGGCTTCGGAACAGAGTATTCTGAACGTACCTACTGAGAAAATAAATGAACGCATGATAGTAATAATCCTTTATTTCGAATGGCTTTCACTGATGCCTCCCAATTTATTATTTGTACTAATACTAGAGGAAATATTTTTTTGTTTGTGTGTTGTTTGCTACGAATAGGCTCCGAAACTACTGGAGCGATTTTAACGGTTTTGTCACCAATAGAGAGCTTAATTTCAGGAAGTAACATAAGCTATAATTTATATAATAATAGAGATCCTTAAGAAAATTGCAATAATGTAACCCAAAGTAGCAAACTGCCTACAAAATTCATTATTTGGCGTGCGCTGAGAAAACTATTGATGATACTTAAAAAAAATCGACTACATCATTATACATAGTACTCATTATTACCTACAAAAACATCCGCGAGGACCTATATAAGGCCTAAGGCCTAAGGCCCTGTCCGCAACGCGATAGCCTCCAGGCTCCAGACCGCAGTCAATGTTCTTGGCGCGTGGTTTAGAATATGCAGGATTGAAGTAAATCCGGATAAAAGTCAAACGGTTCTCTTTTCGAAACCGCGACACAGACCTGACCCCCCCGGCCCATCTCCGTGTTTGGCAAACCTATCCCTTAGGAGAAGCAAGCTAAATATCTAGGAGTGATCATGGATCAGCACCTCTCCTTCTCTGAGCACATCAAGGGCACGCTCACGCGCCGCCTTCGCTCTAGGAAGGTTGCATTCTGTTCTAAATGCACGTAGCAAGTTGTCACTCAAGTGCAAGTTGCGAATATACACGGCGTGCATTAGGCCAATCATGACCTATGCTAGTGCAGTCTTTGCACACACAAAGCCCCGATTCATCCATAGGATGCAAACCCTCCAAAACCGTTTCCTTCGCCAAGCTACAGGCTCGACATGGTAAGTCAGAAACGATATCCTCCATCTCGATCTGAAAGTCCCCACGATAGCTCAGTTTCTGAAACGCAATTCAAAGCGTTTCTTCGATACCGCTGCGCAACACCGCAATCCACTGATTGCGAAGGTCGCTAGTTATGTCCCCAGAAGAATCAGTAGAATTCGCCGGCCGAGACATGTTCTTTCCGACCCTGACGACCCCATTACTTTCCTTCAAGAAAGCAGTAGGACCACCAGCTCAGCACACAAAAACAAACCGTCTTTCCGACCTCGGTGCCGAGGTCCTCGCGCCCCGCGAAGACCCCGAGTTAACGATACCCCCCCCCAACCGTCCCTTGCTCGTGGAAGTGCCAGCCCGCACCGAAGCTGAGCAAGTAGAGTTAAAATGCCCGATTTATAATAATAATGAAATTGTGATCCGGCCTGTCCCCACTTGCTGTCTTCCCGAAAATAGTGACGCCCTGAGCCGAGGCCCGAACCCCCAGGGGGTGCCCTCAGCGAGCGGTTGCTGTAGTATTTAAGTGTAGTTTTGTAAGCTGCTGGTTGGTCTCCCCAACCGTCCCTTGCCCGCAGAAGTGCCAGCCCGCGCCGAAGCTGAGCAAGTAGAGTTAAAATCCCCATGACATAATAATAAGTAAATTGTTTGATCCAGCCTGTCCCCACTTGCTTCCACCCCCCAACAGTGACTCCCTGAGCCGAGGCTCGTACCCCGCAGGGGGTGCCCTCAGTGCGCAGTCGCTATAGGTTAAGCGTAGTTTTGTAAGTCCTGCCTGGAGGCTCTTAGTCTAAAAGCTAATAGTCCCCACAGGAAAGCCCGGTTAAGCAGTCATACCCAAAAAAAAAAAGCTCCTGGCAGGAGGCTTTTAGCCTAAAAACTAAAAGTTAGATCCACAGGAATACACATTGAATCTTATGGGAGTAGCCGCACTGGCGGAAAATAATTCGCGCGGAAAAAAAATTGTGATTTGATGTAAATTGAACGCGATGCGGTGCGGATTTTTTCCTCGCGAATAAATGTTGAACAGTATGAAGTAGTCATGGCTATGTCCGCACTGCGATTAAAATTCGCGAGTTTAGTTCACTCGTGCTTTTGGCAGGCGCGACAGGATGTCGCGTGCTTCGTCTTCCGCCCGATCAACGGCCGCACAGCAATTCCCAAAAAATGATGAAATTGACATAGAGAAATAGATCACGCTGATGCACAGGAGACCTCCCGTGTGGGACAAAGGCCATGACCAGCGGGACCCTGTCTAGGTGTCAAAATCAATGTGCAGCAAATATTGTTTTTAACCGACTTCCAAAAGGAGGAGGTTCTCAATTCGTCGGAACCTTTTTTTTTAATTTTTTTATTCTTGCAAGTTTGCTGTGCATATTTTGTCTGTAAACTATAGAACACGACGTTCTATAGTTTACAGACAAAACAGTTTCACGAGTGAAAAGTACATATAAAGACAAGTTTTCACTAAATAACTCTGCTTTTTGAATTAAGATGGCGCTTGGAATTGTGGTTTTCGAGTTTATGATTGATGTTCTACTATTCGACACGCCACACAGGTGAAATTTACTTAAAAGTTGGCCAATATGTACATGAAGTGTGTTTACGCCCTAACTTTGTCCTATACTCCATAACTTTGTCTAATGATAGTGTAGGTAAATGTGAATTATGAAAAATTAAGCTGTATTGATGAAAATTCCGTGGTGATTCGTCTTCGCAGTGTGTTATTTCCCGAAATTTTGAAACTAAGCATTGAAATAGAGCCTCGCGGTTATAAGATTCACCGATTAACTAAAAACTCAATAGTTATCTGCGACTAATTGGAATGCCACGATGGGCTGCTTGAAAAATGATTCTGAATATTTTTAGAATTCATACACATTTTTTTAGGTGACGCAAGTAGACGCAGCCATATTTAGCATTATAAGAAACCTACTGATATGGTCTATACAAATGTGTAAAAAACGGGTTGAGTGCGATTGACTACAAACTTTTTCTCTATGAGAGCAAAAATAAAATGATAAAAGTATAGCGTTGTGTTTAAAACAATATATCATAACAATAAGTAATGTAAGCGTTTTAGTTACTTATTTAGTTATAATTTATAATACCCGAAGGTATGGAATCCATAAGTTCTTCTGTTGGTCATTTTAGACGTTCATCTTAGCCGGGAACTCCAGCGAACTGACGAAAATCGCGCGAAATTTTATTCGCAATGCGTATTAGGCGTAATTCCAGTCATGGAACAAAATCCGCGAGAATAAAAATCGGCGGTGAAAAATCGCGGTGCGGACAGGGCCTTAATCATAACTGTTCATAAGACAAGAATCCTGAGTGCAGCGTGGGATTCAAGGTCGCCCAAGACGAAGGCACCTTTATACCCGAGGAGAATACTCTACTTTTCACACCATCTACGTGACAATAAAAAGCAATATTAGGTACTAGAATCAAAGTATTTACCTATTTAAAACAATTAAATGTTAAAGGTAATGTTTGATACATTAGACCAGTTGTGGAATGACAAAGTTATGTTTTTATTCGGTACATTTATTGAAGTTGAGGTAGAGTTTATTTGAGTATTACTGTTAAGTAAAGTTTCAGAAACTTGGGTCTGCTGAGGACCATTTTGGACCATGAAAGTTGGTGAAGGTGGTGCTTGAGGCAGCGGGCTAGATGAATAGTGTTTTGATGTGGAAGGTTGTGGTGACAAAGGTGCCCAAGGATCAGTTATCAACGCTGTTTTAGTTTGACGTCGTCACCAATGCGGCAGCTTATTTAATCCTTATTTTGTATAGAATTATCAATGTAGCCCTCTGCTACTACATCAGATTTCCAGCCACCGTGTCTTTTAATTTGGGTCACGTCTGCTCCTGAATCCGCCAATAGAGTAGCGGATGTTCTCCTGAAACAATGGCCCGTGTAGATCGTGGCATTCGCCAATTTCAGGTATTTCGCAATAAAATTTCTTTCGGCATGCTGCTGATCTCATTTTTTCCAATGACTTGCTTGGTGCATTTGCCATTATTTTATGCTACAAAAAATCTGTTAGTTACTGTTTTTTTTTTCTACTAGAGGGGCGTAGAGCTTGGTACTTTTCGATAATTCTTACGTATTCTCCACGGACTACGAGTGACCGTTCTTTCTTTGATTTTGTATCTGGCAAATTTACCAGCAGATTTTAATGTTTACGAGTTCATTTCCACGACAAGCGCCATTCACTCCAAAAATCAATGCCTCCTGTAATAAAAATAGGTAGTTACGTGAGTATTTATGGAGGAAGGTTACTTCCGTTATATTAATGTTATAAACTTTCTTAGATTTGACTGACACACTCATGTGTGTGTCAGTCAAATCGAAGAAAGTTTATTATTTTTAATAATAACACATAAACCTTACGAAGGTCAACAATAATAATTATTATATAACTGAGTCGAAACATCACATCAGTACCTAGATCGCACACAAGCGATCGATTCATGAGCGGGTAGCTAGTACTTATTCTTACCTACCTATAAAGTAAGTAGGTACCTATGTAGCTAATTTGGTTACTAAAAATGTAATCAATAGGTAGGTACTTACTTTTGGGGCACGAAAGCTGTGGTCAGGGGCTTCATTTAGAAACGTTTCCACATTTTGGGCTGTGAAAACTTTTGATTTCTTAGGACAATGTCCTTCTGATTTCCTTTTTAAAAGTGCCAGTAATTTGGTGTATGTATTAATTTGTATAATATTTTTGATGCTTATTGGTGATCTGAGCAGCGAATAGATGCACCCTATGCTACTTGGCTTCTTTGTACATGATAAATGCTGGAAGTAGACTAAAAGCACTGATTCAGATACAGACTTAACGCCCGTTGCAATTTTCCATTTGTAAAAATCGTCGTAGGCTTTCATGTACGATTCCTTGGACTTTTCTGGCATTAGATTGTTGGCAATGGCATTAGCTTCGGATTTAATGTACTCCGGAGTCAAATCACTATCGTCACACGACATTTCTGTGAGAATTTGTATTTAATCATGTACTCTGTGAATTTGTAATTTGTTGTTTAAATCAAAGCAAAGCAATTTTTAGTATTCGCGCCTCTTTTTAATTTGTGTTCTATTTTTCTTATTTAAATATTCTAGGTCGTGGTGGCCAGTTTGATTTTCGAACAATTATTTTTTTAGTGCAGATCTTAAGGTGAATGCATGGGATTAGTATGTACCTACTACCTATCGTAAATGTTCGTAAGGTAAATGTACCAACACTCGTCAGATTTTGATATTCATCGACTTTGAAGCACTGCTGTGTGAAAAGTATTTCATGTAGAATGAAACTTTTTGTAAGAAAAAATAGAAAATTTATCCGTTATTCTATTTATGTAGCAATTTTTTTATAATTTTTAGTTATAATAAATACTTATTTAAGCAAATGTAAAAAAGGGCTATTTGTACCAGTTGTCGTCAGATTTGTACTAATACTCGCCAAAAGGACCCAGTAGTCGTCAATTTTTAATGCTAATTTGAACTCTCCGCTCTAGAAATTAAAGATCAAGATGAGAACATATTTAAAAAAATTGTGATTGACTGATATGAGTGACAAGTCTTAGTAACAATAGGTAGAAGACCAAATCCCAAGAAATTACTTACTAAAAGTTGTGTAAACAGGACCCAGAGCAGGTAGGTAATAAAAACGTCAAGATAAATCAAATTCTTATATATTTATCATAAAAAAAATAATGAGATCATAATCACAGTATCAGGTTTTATCAGAATCAATTTTATAATAAGTTTTTTCTCATTCGTGAAATTTTTCATCATCAGTCATTCATACACACAAGTATAATTACTAAACATACATTTAAGCTCAAGAGCAGGCCCATTTCGCAATAAAAAAAATTAAAAAATAACAAAACAAAAATAAAAACCCTCTTATTGGCTTGTTGCTAAATTGTAACTCTCTAATAATTATTTTACAGATAAATGATAAATGATAAATGATAAATGATTTTATTTCTGTAAGTAGGTTTGTACAAACACTTTTACACGTCAATCATATTTTTTTAAACTAGATGAAGTCGGCGTTTCCTATCTGACTACTCTGAGAAGAAAGGCCGAAACAAACTCAGAGGTCACAGTCTCTTTTATAGTCCAGACATAATCTTGGTCAGATTATGTGAAGACCATGTGGATCGGTGTCTGAAATGGTCTTTTGAGGAAAGAACCACACAGATTGAGTGGACCTGTCCATTCAGTGCACGCATTTATCAGTAATCATGCAGCTCAACTCAGAACTTGAGGAGCTCAACGATTTGATGAACAATACCAAAGATTATATATATATTATACATTTGGGTAGGCCGCATAAAGTACTCAAACTGCCAGATTAATACTAAAAACTAACTGAGAAAGAGATGAAAAAAACACAAAAAAACAATTATTAAAAAAAAAAAAAAAAAAATATGACCCACATAGTCCTCACATTCACAATAATTAAAATAATAATAATATTATACTTCTCAAAGTAAATATTCATGTCAATGTGTATATAATAATTATCAAATGTCAAAGAGTATAAGTTCGCAAAAACAAAAACAACATTTAGTATGCAAAAATTGGAGCAGGTCAATCCCAAGCCTTTGTGTCTTCAATATAATTTTTAACGGTACAAAAGGCTTTCAGGCACAACTTACGTTTAATGAATGATTTAAATTTATTGATACTTAGATCTTGAACATGGCTTGGAAGTTTATTATAAAAGCGTATACATTGACATCTGAATGACCCACCTATTTTCTTGAGCCTTGTTGATGGTACAACAAATTTGTGTTTGTTCCTAGTATTTATACTACGGATATCACTGTATTTTTTAAACAATTTAATATTTTTATGGGCATACAAAAGATTTTCAAAAATATACTGTGAAGACACAGTCATTACATTAATTTCCTTAAATTTCTCTCTGAGAGAATGTCTCGGACTTAATTTATAAATTGATCTAACAGCTCTTTTCTGCAAGACAAAGATAGTCTGAATGTCGGCGGCATTTCCCTTCGATAGCTTTACCTTCCGCGATAATTAATCAAATAATCATTAAGCATTTAATATCTAAAGGCGCTCCCTCCCCGCGAGCGTATGCCTGTAATGTAACAGTTCAGATTCGAGCTTACATCAGTAATTGAGGAGAACCGCGGTAATGGTAATATCCAAACGAATCTTGGATTGATACATTACTTTGCGGATGTTCTCGGTGAGAGTGCCTTTATACCCAATACTTTTGCACACCTTAATTATTCATAATCAGACAGCAATTTAAACTTAAATCAGTCAGATAAAAAACAACTAAACTAAGTATTATTCTTGGCATAGCATAATGCTTATTTATTATAAAATAACATTGCACGAAAGTGCTGAGAAGCAGAAGTGATTAGTAGTAAATCAAATATAAAATCGTATACCTACAAAAAAAAATATCAATGAAACATTATAAATAGTAAAGCTACACTAAAACATTCAAAACATTATTATGGCTGGGCGCTACAATAGACACAATGAAAAGTTATTTGTGACGGTTCGATTTTTGCACAAGTTGTATGGTACCAGATTTCACAGCTTAGACATTGTATCATGTCTGTTTCAGAACTTGTTTGACATAACCGACAGTACCAATCATCTTTTTTTACTTCCTGAGTTGAAGTGCTATTTGCTTTCTTATGTGTCTGTTCTTTTTTAGCTTTTGCTGTTTTTCTAGCTTCGACCCTTTTCCGTTTGCATTCTTCTTTTTCGGTCTTGGCATCGATCTTTCGCTTTTCAAAAATTTGCCACCGGTCTGAGGTCACAACACTGGGTATTTTTATTTTTGATTTGGTTGTCTGGGTCTGGCTTAGATGAGGAGGCCAAAATAAAGCCTCTTTGAAAGGCGTTGGAATCATAAGGTTACCATAGAATTTTTTAGGTTTTTCTTTTGTTTCCTCAGATGGTGGTGGTGATTGTGACATGGTTAAATTACAGTCTGATCCGTTGTGTCGTGGCGTGTTATCTGTAATTCTAGCATTGCTTATTGACGAGGAATATGATCTGTGAGTGTCACATGAAATAGGTGATATTTGACTGCCAGGCATTAAATAAATAGGGTTAGGTGGTTTTAATTGCGGCAAGGTTAATGAAAAATCCGTGTCATCATCTCGTGCAGTATTTTCTGTAATTCCAGCAAAAGTTATTGATGTGGAAGACGATGTAACAGTTGATGTCACTTTAGTTATTGCTCTGGAAGGTACAGTTACAGCGATATCGTCACAGGACATTGGCGATATTTGACATCGAGGCGTTAGGTAAATAGGTATAGGTGGTTGTGATTGTGACGCGGTTAAACTACACTCCGTTCCGTCGTGTCGAGTCGTATTTTCTGTCATTCCAGCAGCAGTCCTTGTGATGGGAGATGATGTGATTGTCGATGTTACCTTAGTTTTGTCTTTGTAAGATACAGGTAAAGAGATATCGCCACATGACATTGGTGATATTCTATTGAGAGGCATTAAATAAATAGGGTTTGAACCTACCGTTCGAATTATTTTTCCTGCTGGTATGAGTGGATTACTTGTTGTTTCGCGTAATTCAAAGTTTGGAATCGGCTCTACAAATATTGGAATTTCTGTGTCGCTTGTCTCAATTGGGTTAGAACTCATTTGACTTAGTGTTCCATTTACAACTTCGTATAATTCTACCTGTCCTTCATTTGCTGCCTGGTCTTCGTTTTCTATATTTGCAGTAAATTTAAATTCGGATAAATCCTTTAAAGAAAGTCCATTAAGTCACTTAATCCTGTAAAATTGCCAAAATCTTTCAATGATTCGTTATCATCTTCATGAATTCTATTAGTAAGAGGAGGAGTTCTTTGTTTTGAAATAGATATAGTTTCATTTGTTAGTGTTTCGATATCTCTAACTTCCGAAGAGCTATTAATATTCTCTTTATCGCGGTTGTCTCCAGAACTATTGGTAATTTGAGTGGTCATAGACTTCCACACAATAAACAATCCGTCTAATGATTTGTCTCCGTTCCATGTTGACATTTTATTCTTATTAAAAACTTTAAGTATCCTGGGGCTGATCTGGGACTCGAAAAATTTTAAGTGAGCCTGTCTGTTGGACTGTGTTAAAGAAACATCAGCTTCATTTGCTTTCTGGGTGGACTGACTTAACTGGCTTGTGACACATTTAGTGTAATCGACGTTATTAGCGTCAAATGGTGACAGTCCACATTTACGAAATCCATTTATAATGGAGTTTTGGTCCAATAGTTTGAGGGACTTGTCCAACAAGGGACAGAAATATTCCTTTTTTAGTTTCACAAAGTGATTCTCATTTCGCCAGTCATACACAACTGTTCTCCATATCCTTTTCAGAGGCCTAAAAACTGCTACATCCATAGCGTTTGGGTAGAGTGCGATGAGTACTATTTTTTTCTCGGCAAAAATTGCTCAATGGTAGAGTTGTATGTGAGCAATGACCATCTAAAAAAAATATTATTGGTAGCTGGATGCCACTTCTTATAACACAAGGGTAGAGAACATTAGTTATATATTCGTAAAAGGATTCGCCTGTCATCCAGCCATTGTTTGTGTGCCCCAATCGTTGGGTGCTGATTTTGAAATTTTGTGTGGTATAGACTTTAGTTTAAAAAAAACCATCGGTGGTGCCAATTCACCCAGCGCATTAGCTGTTACGAGAACTGTTACGCACTTTTTTTCACCACTAGGTATGATGTTGTAAACATTTTTAGAGCCACGTTTCGCTAAGACCCTGTTATCTGACGGGGACAAGAAAAAGGCGCTCTCATCGCAGTTAAAAATTCTGCGAGGGTCTTCAGAAGCTGCTTGTAGTTGGGCAGTACTAAAATAGTCCTGGACTTCTTTAAACCAGGTACGAATATTTTCTTCCTTAACTAAAGCACGAGATTGTGTCAAATTTTGAGAAACCCTCTGACCCACTTCAGGGTTGCGTTTTATGAATGACTCGAACCAATGTCGACCTGGCCTATTGTTTGTGAATGGAGTTTTACGGTTGAGTTTGCGAACTAATAATTTTACGCTATCTAACAACTGATCTTTGGTTACAGGGAACCCACTTTCTGCCATGAAAATTAACCAAGTCTTTAAATGATTTTCTTCTTCTTTGGTTAAAACGGAGAGTGGTCCTTTAGCGCAGCCGATCGAACTACGGCTTTTAATTTTGTCAATCAAGGTGGTCCTCGGCACTTTAAATTGTCTTGCTGCAGAAGATGTTGTGACCCCTTGACGTACAGCCTCTATGGCTTTTGACATATCCTCCTGCTTGTATTGTTTTTCAGCCATAATTTTCTGTAATAAAAATTATGTTCATGCATCACGACAATCTAAAATAAAAAAATGATACATAACGATAAGCCCCATTTACATGGTTTAAGTTTGTGGAACGTTCAAGAACAATAACCGCATGCCATAAAGAAAGCTCAAATAGTGCCATTCAAAAATTGCATGCAAGTGTTTATGTTACCGGCCCAATCTGATTTCAGGCCAGGAGGAAGACACTTATCACGTGTCCTTAAGCGAGTGCTGGAGGCCCACGGCGCGCAGCGGCACAAAGAGACGCAAGCACAAACCATTCCCAGTCTCATAATAAATCTCGTCGAATTGACAAACACGTGAAAGACCTAGAACTCGTCAATAAAGTAATAATACCCCTAAGAAACAGCTTAAGAGAAACCCCGTTTATCGTCAAATGAAGGCCAAACCTTTAAATATGATTGCACAAGGGGGTTACCAACTATTCAACGGTCCCGATAATAGTTTTATTCCCATTTTGTGGCCTAAAACACAAAAATATCTACAATATGACGAGTTTAGAGACAACCTATAAAGCGTGTCCCAGTAATCGTCACAATAGTACATAAAATGACGAGTTCTAGGTCAAGTAGGACTTTTTGGGTACCAATGGATGTCACATACGAAAAATAACACTTTTATGATAAAAGTGTTCCAAATATCATGTAATATCGTTAGCAAATTAACTTAACTAATTCATAAAACAATCAGACTTACCGTACAACCCACTGAAGCTGCACAAATAGAAACACAAAACCACGAGCCGAGTGCTACGTTTAATAGCTAAACTTACAAAAAAACTATTTTTTTCTTGGAGACACTTTCAATGTAGAATAACTCTGACGCCATTACAGTTGCAACTCAGTGTTGCTATTTTAATTGTGCAATATGTTACCAAAAATATGTTGCCATAAAAATCGGACAGTTTAAGGTGTTGTAGAAAAAAATATTGTCGATTTTAGATAATTTGACGACTTCTGGGTCACTGTCGAGTTCACCCGCGTTTACCTTATGCGATTTCTACATTATGTTCCAGATTCGAATCACATTAATGGCCAGCGGGTCTTAATGAAATTCAGTACAATATTATTAGCCATGCTAGACCCCAGGTCTTAAATGACTTACTTTAGGTTAGGTTTGAATGACATATAATTTGACATTGGCGATCAGGTGGTGTGAAAAATATTTTTTCATTGATTCGAATCGGACATTTGATTTCGAAGTTATCACGAGTATAACAATGCAATACGCGAAAACTTTTAGAACTGAACTATAAATAAATACCTAAAAGAATTTGGTTTATCTTCCTCCAATCGCTCACGAAATGCTGTATATGCTATATGTGTAGATACTATACAATTACAATCATTATACGCTAACGAGTTGTCTGAATTTGTCAATTCAAAAATATCAAAATTGGTAGCTGAACAAAAAATTGCTTCATCATCAGCTGCCTAGCCTTTTCCCAACTATGTTGGGTATCCTGTCTACCTTCCACAACCCAGTTACTGGGTAGGTAATACGATACCCCTTGGTAAGACTGGTTGTTAGACTTTCGGGTTTCTGACGACCCGTAACGACTGTCAAAGATCCACAGATGACAGCCGGGACCAACGGCGTAACGTGCTTTTTGAGGCATGGAGGTGTCTAGATATGTAAAGATGGTCACCCATCCACTGATTAACCGCGGCAAGCGTAGGTTAACCTGATTGATCGACCCGTGCGATTAAAATTACTCAGCCACAAACCCCCAAGACCAAAAAATTGCTTATGATGCGATAATTCACAGCGTAGAACATAATCGTGAAGAAATATGTTTTTGCGACGCTCCCGGTGGAACAGATAAAACTTTCCTTGCTAATATGAAATTATCTAAATTACGGCAATCCGGAAAAACAACATTAGCCGTTGCTTCTTCCGGAATTGCCGCAACTCTTTTACATAACGGGAAAACTGTCCACTCGACATTCAAATTGCCGTGGACTGTGTCTTTAGAGCAACAGTTGGGCAACAGCCCTTTGGGAATCCTATTTCAAAATACGTCCCTCATGCATAATATGAGACGAACGTACCATGAGCCATAGGGCTCATGTTGAAGCAGTAAACCGGACATTAAAAGACCTTCGTAACTCTTGAGTTAAAAAAAAATGATGTTGTACTGTGATGGGAGGGTTGACTTTAGTCTTTGTTTGAGGTTTTAGGCCAACACTTCCTGTTATCGCCAAGGGAACACGTGCCGATATCTACAAGGCTTAATGATATTACCTATATTACAAAAACTACCAGGAGACAGTCCATCGACACAGTGTGGAACATCCAGGACACTTTACACTACCCTCAAGAGTTTTTAAACTCCTTCAACTTACGTACGTGTACTCTTTCAACGTACGTGTGGCGGCAGACCATATGGTCTGCCGCAACACGTACTAAAGTTAAAAGTTGAAATCCCCGTAATGATATTAGGAAATTGAAACCCTCCAAGCTTGTGTGAATGGCACAAGAGTTTTTCTCTCACTCTTGATCCTGAAAGATCAAAGAACTTCGAAACAATTTCATTGTAGCCACCACCATCACCGGTCCCACAGCCGGACAGTTCGCACACATTCCGCGTATTCCAATGATACCGACGGATTTGCGTTTATCATTTAGGAGGCTTCAGTACCCGGTTAAAGTATAATTTTGCAATAACTATTAATAAATCCTAGGAACAAAAATTTTCACAGGACTTAAGAAAAGAATGCTTCTCCCATTGGCAACTATATTTTATTTAGTTATATTTTCCATTTTTATTTCCTCCATCCAATATGTTTAAGTCATTTAAATATTAGCTGAAAGATTTTATTACTGTGTCTCCATTAATCAAATCCTACTCTAATTGTGAAAGTTTGTGTTAATAAGTATGTACACACTGCTACACATCAAGCTATACATTTCCAGTTTACGGTGATCTCGCACTGTATGGAAATCCCATACAATGGAGATTAGCTCATACTGGAAATGTATAGCTTGATGTGTATCCATGTGTACATAATATATTTGTTACTTCTTCACGCAAAAACTATTTAACCGATTGCGATGAAACTTGATTGGTACATAGCTGTTCCCTATAGCAGGTACTTGTTATCCCGATATTCCCACGGAATTGAAACTTACGTGGGTGAAACCACGGGGCGCAGCTAGTTATTGATAGATATTTTTCAAAATATTCGCCCTCATTATATAATGCTCTATTCTTATTAGGCTCAGGCTGAAATAGGTAAAAAACTTCGATTTGCCCTAAAATGCAAAAAAAAAGAAACAATGAAAAAGAAAACATATGGAGTCTTTCATTTTGTTTGCACGAAAATGACCAGGTCCTTAGCCTGGTAGAACTAGAGAAACAAGGTTTATAAAATCTAAATTTTATAAACCTTTTTTTGGTACAGCTACGAACAAAAACTGAAACTTCTCAAAAAATAATGAATAAGCGAGATTTAGTGAGAGAAACAGGGAGAGTTATATTTTTATTTTTTCTCATGTAACGTAAAGTGCCTAAACGTGACGCCATCGCCACCTTGAAATTTCACTTCAAAATACAAATTTCTTGAAATCATTGTCACTATTCTGTCACTGAATCAACGGCTTTTGAATTACCTCCACCATCCTGATTGCGTAACACACTATCTATCTATAATCTGAATAATTTTAAAGTATATTGCTAATCCATTGCTTCATATGTTCGAAAAAATTGTCTGTGGCCCTAGTGTGAGTTTCTTTTGACCATCTCGATCTAACGCATCGATCGCGTTCGGCGCTCTGATTGGTCCGTCACCAATCGAGGGCCAATCGGAGCGCCAAACGCGCTCGATGCATAAAAGAAACACACTAAGGTCTCTGTTCAACAACTTAAATAATGCAATTAATGTCGTTGTTCTGTCAAAATGAAAGCCATTCCCAGTGTGTCACACACTCGCCGTAGGTGATTAATTTATGGGTGACCACTGAAAACCAACGCTGTGCTGTGGGTCCCATAGCACAGCATCATGCTGAGTGGAAGCCTTCTTGTCACAGTCAAGGAGTGCAGTTACCGACTATTTATGTGCTATAAGCCTATGTATACATATTATCTGTGCTGTTATCATGTTTTTTTTAAATGTTATGTTTTTTTTTATAAGCACGTGTTGCTGTGACAAATAAATCCATTTTTCTTTCTTTCTTTATGTTTTATTTACACAATTACCTCTCTGGATCATATAGTAGCCAATAGATAGATAAGTCATACGGGATAATGTAAAGTCTATTACATGATCAATCATTGTGTGTTAAAGTTAGAACAATTTTGTTTGTTGCTGTTTTGTTCCCGTTTAGTACTGGACTGTAAAGACTCGCTGGATTTCTGGACTGTTATGTACCTAGTGTGAACCGGACATCAGCGGCGGGCAATTTTAATATGTACAACCGTTTAGACATAAATGAAGAAAAAACTAAAAATATTCACAACATTCATTTTATTTTAAATAACCAAACTAATAAAATACTTAACACAACTAATAAACAGTCTAAAGTCAAATTAAGCCACCAACGGTGCCTGTTGACCTTGTTGTACAGGAACGTAAGGCTGCAACTCATAAACTGGTGGCTTTTCTTTCTCTTCTAGTACCAAATAGTAACTTCTAACCATAATCATACAAACCAGAAGCGTGACTGAAATAAAAAGAAAACATTTTTATATCTTCTGGAAGTTTCTGGGTCTCTGACAGACTCTGACTACAAAAATAATCACCGCAGAGCCGGACAGAAGACAAAAGCCCATTTAAATGTAACGAATCTGAAATCAATACAAATATTTCAAAAATCACAACAATATACTGTTTCTTTTGTTACCGATTTAAAAAAAGTTGCGATTGCCGAGATATTCGCAGTTTGGACATTAATGACTGGGGTTGCCTTTACTGTTAGTAGATAAATCGGAGACTGTCCCTAAAATGATAGTAGGTAATAGTGCCTGCCCCCAGATAGTATTGGCTCACCTAAGTGGCCACCTGAGGCCCGCATGAAATGCCACAGCCATCCGGCCCATGGGTTCTTTCATCTGTCTGTACTTAACTCAGGAATTTATAATAAAATTATGGGATACTTACAAGACCACTTCAGAACGGGAAGTGTAGCTAAGAATCCCATGAACACGGCCGTCACAACCACCAAAACGATGCTCAAAGCGAACAAGAACATAGTTGCTTTGAAGTAGAACCTCAAATAACTGGGCTTGCCCTGAAACAGAAGAACAGCATTTTATGGTTAAGCCGGGAACAGACATACGACCACAGAGTAAATTTGACGCTAGAACATAAAGTAGGCTAGAGGCCGCCACCGTTCATATTGAGTGTAGTAAAAAAAATCCGTGAGTGTCCGTGGTGCCACAATGAATTACTCAGCCAATAAACCATTTTGCGAAAAAAAAACAAATTAGATTGTCTTGTACTAGGTACCAAGCCAATCTTTTATTTATAGTCCAGGGCCTGAATTCACTATGACCACTTAGGTAACGATTCCTTACTCGTAACCACGTCAATCACACACGAATTCTGCTAATATCGTAATATTATATCGGCAAATTGTCTGGGAACATACAGAATATGACATTTCGATTGCTTACCGTTACATTGGTTTAGAAAAAACGAAATTGACGTAGTTTGAACGTAGTAACATTCCGCGGGGAATCATTATAATGGTACAGGGGCCCAGCAATATAAATAAAAATAATAGAAATCTAAATAACAAAACATGTGTAAGCGAAAGATAAGTCTGATAACAATCATCGTGTGATAAAGTTAGAACAATTTTGTTTATTGCTGTTTTTACTGGGCTAAAAGTTTGTCATCATTAGTAATCATTTCTTTGAAATACAAATGAATAGACCCATAATGATTTCCTGTATTCCGGGAAACCAAAATGATAAATATAGCTGTCTGATTGTCTGACAGTCACTCAGTAATATACCAATATCTACTTATTTATAATATTAGGTAGGTATTGGTATATTGCTGAGTGACTGTGAAGGTATACCTTAGCTCATCCATGCTAAGGTAGCCCACAAGATACAAATTTTCTTAAGTCTTTTAAACTAATGCAACCTCAATGCTAGAAAGATTTTATACACTTTTCGGCCTCATTTCTGTGCAACAGATCAAATTAAATTACTGTAGCTGTAAAAAAATTGCACTTAAATATTTACATAGATTATGCACTGACAGAAGATCTGCTTCTCGTCTGCAAATAAAACCGCTAACATGCATTTTTACTTTTGTTGACCTAAGTTCTATTTTAGTTATCACTTCATTCACATTGATAATATATTACATTAAGTAGGTATTTGTGCATTTTGTACCCTGAAGCGCAGGTTCAACCTAGTTCAGGCAAATTAGCAACTGTGCTCTATTTTATTTGTAAGGTATTTAATGTTAACGTGTCCCTTTATATAAATAAACGATTTTATTATTATTATTTTGCAATAAAATTTGCAGATCAGTGTCAGGTTATATGTTAAATAAAATTCGTCATTTAATGGGATTAAATGAACTTCGCGGCCTACCCTGGCGGTTTTCCCAAAAGCTAACTGCGAACTGCTATAAGTAAAACTAAAAGTGTGCCATGTTTCGGCTGTGTATTTGGCAGTTCAATGTTCACATATTCATTGGTATTAGAAAGCGATGACATTCCTCGGCTGGAAGTATGTGGGAAGAAAAGTCTACAAAACCTTTTTCACATTGGTATGGTAGCTAGGTAGGTATCCTTCCCACTTAGTTCAAATCCAAGTACAAATAGGTACACGTACATATCCATTTCTGGTACTTACAGCATGAGTTCCAATAACTAAAATGACACTAATGGTAAAACTGAACAGGAACACAAGTAGGTAGTAGGCGAAGGAGAGGTACAGGCCCAGGGCTGCTTTTGATACTTCATTGGGTGGATGCGCAGGATGCGGCCTGTTGTTATTATCCTTAACGAATTCCGACACTCTGAAGATTGAATACGAAATCGTACCGAGGGTCATGCAGGACGCAAACTGAAAATATAGGAAAATTAACGGTTGTGATTAGAAATAAGCCTTAAGAAGCATAGTGCACTTAAATGCACAACAATTGAGAATTTAGAAAAAAATCAAATAGGGTACCTATTTGATTTTCTAAGTAAAAAGGTAGCAAAATTACGGTTTCGTGACATTGCGAACTAAAAATGACGGGCGCTAAGCTCGAAGGCCCGCTTTGCAGCACAAATTACTAATTGTATCTACTAAGTAATTTGTATCCATTTAGCGCTACGAATTTTAAACAACGTTTTATTTCTGTCACTCGTTTAAAAATGGCATTTGTGAGACAAAATGATATTTGAAATACATTTAGAGATAAAATGCATTGTGAAGACACAGGTAGGTACGCACGGCGACTAATCAAGCTCTACATTTGCAGTATTCGCTGACTTCTCATTGTACGAAAATCCTATACAATGAGAGGTCTGGGCACGCCACGCCACGATAGCGGCGGTAAGTTCCCTCTTTGAGGAGTGGCTTGAGAGGCGGCACGGCGTCCTCACCTTCCGCCAGACGCAGGTCCTCACCTGCCACAGCTGTTTCGGGAGGTTCCTGTTTTGGATAAGGTGGGAGGAAACGCCCGGGTGTTTCCACTGCGAAGATCGCCCTGAGGACACGGTGGAGCATACGGTGGAGGTCTGCCCGGCTTGGGCGGAGCACCACCGTGTCCTCGTGGAGGCGATCGGCAGCGGCGATCTCTCGCGTCTGGCCCTGGTCCAGGCCATGTTACGGAGCGAGAGTGCGGGTTGTTCGAAAGAGATACCGCGGCCCCTGGCACACAGGCAACTGAGGGAATACGGGTGTGTTTTAGTCAGTAAAAGTCTGACACGCCCTCCTGCTCCTTCCAGAGTGGGAGAAGTTATTTGATGATTTCACACCCAAAAAAAAATTAGAATCCAGCTAAAACTGGAAATGTATAGCTAGATATGTCGCCGTGTGTACAGACAAGACACTGTCATCCTATATGGAATTATAAAATATAAAATAAAACTAGATTTAAAAGTACTCACGATAGAAACATATCCGATGATTAACACTCCAATCTTTAAAGGAATGCAATAACAGCATTTGCTATATCTTGGCAGTTCGATACCCATGGCCTTTTATCATCAACACAAAAAATAAAAAAAATAAAACTACAAACCACAACCAGTCAGACTGATTCTATTTTCAAATATTGCTTGGCACACTAAAATTATTACTGTATTAGCGAACAATGTTAAAAAAATGACACCGACGCGGGTTTGTCTCTGATAATAACTTAGCCGAGTATCAGTTATCTGATATGGATATGAAAGGGCGATGTCGATAACGTATGACCAATGAACCATTGGTAAATGAACTATTTCGGTTGCCCGTCAACCTAGATTATTTTGGGTGTGTTTTAGGTTGTTGTGCAAGTAGGATAATTTTATCAACTAATCTTCATGTGTGTGATCTAATTAAAAGTAGGTAGGTACCTAACTACTTAGATACCTACTTATCTTGCCAAGTTGCGTTACTGCATTGTATGTAACTATCTTAAGTCTTATCGTATTTCTATAGGTAGAGGAGAGAATAAGTGGGGATCTATGAAACACGGGGCGGCAAATGAAACTATCAAATTAGAATCTTGAGATATTCAATTTCCGCGCTCTTTTTACTAGACCAATCAGTGGCCCTAGTGTGAGTTTCATTTAACCATCTCGATCAAATGCATCGAGCGCGTTCGGCGCTCCGATTGGTCTGCCACTAATCCAGAGCCAATCGGAGCGCCAAACGCGCTCGATGCGTTTGGTCTCGCACTAAGGCCTCTGGTAATTCTTCAAGTTACAATTGAAGTTAGTTGTATTGAGGACTAGTGTAGCAGGTGACTTTTGGTTGAGTAAAATGTTTTTTAAGTACAGTCGAAAATTAAAATTAGCTAATAGATAGAGACCATTTGGTTTTACTAATTTGTTTATCAGTAAATTGCGTATCTATTTGGGGTTTCTATTAATATACTTATTTGTACTTATTTCTATATAGTATTTTGCAACAAATAAACGCAACGCAACGCGTAATTCACGCATGATTTCTTGATTTCTTTTGTGGTTGTCACATCTAGAATACTGTTTATGTTTTTTGTTTTTTTTTTCTCTTTTTTTTTTTGCATTATGTTAGCCCTGCTACAGTTAACGTTTTCTAACAGCTTGTTTTTATTATATTATAGTAATCTGTGGAAAATGTTGTGGGTAGTGTATTTGTTAGTTGCTCCCGTAGATGTCACTGCTTGCGGTAGCGTTGGGGATCGGGTTACCTCTTTCCCTCAAATATGGCGAGGGGGGTAATGGCTGATCTTTGCGTTATGCTCGTGAACGGGTGCTGCTTGTGGTGACTGGTCGTCTTGCTGACCATGATTTTGTTATTGTTGCTAATAATTACCTACTTGTTTATTTATTTTACGTCGATGGTCCTAGGTTATCATTTGTAAACATAATCCAGCATTGCATAGGTAAGCTATCACGCTATTTATACCAGGAGACTTTTATTTTGGTATATGCTTTGTTTACTTTTTATTTTTTGTGCTTGAGTTAATTTTTCATTTTATTTGTTGGTATATTGGCATGGCTAGCTGACATAAATGACAAATTTTTAAGTTCTGTGTCTCGTAATGTTGATTACTTTGCCTATGTATGTATAGAATCAAGTCTATCCGACTAAACAGACAGCTGTGCTGCTGGGGAGTTTGTTCCGCCACTTCTTCTTCCCAGCTAAAGCACTAGGAAGTGGTGAAGGGTGGGCGTTTTGGGGGACTGTCTCATTACTACTACTACACTACTTTGACGTTCGAAAAGTGCTGATTCTCAGCCTAATTTGAATAAATTACTTTTGATTTTGATTTTTGTTAAGTTTAATTTTAAAATTTTTCTGTTTATGCTTAATATACTACTGTTTGTTTTCTCAAATGTAATAAATAAATAAATAAATAAATAAACTCAAAGTAAAAATCTTGTAACGATATGTACAAACGCCAGCACATCAAGCTACCCCAAACTTTATTTTTTTTCCAGTTGAAGTCATACCTTATGCTTATGTGACAAAGTTGAAAATCTATCCAAGAAATTTGACAGATTGGGTTAGCTTAATCAGGGCCCGACCTAGGGGGGGGGGGCAAGAAAGGCTAATGCCCAGAGCGGCAAAAATGAGGGGCGGCAAAATTGAGGGTTGCACGAACTCCTCAATTTCATCTGGAGGAGTGAAAACTGTAAAAAAAATTACCATGCTTAGCAGCCCGACAAAACAGTATTTTTTAAGGTTTTCTTGGCTATGATTTCAATAGAACATAAAGTTTGTGACGGTTTAAATTTATCAGAAAATGTTAAAGAAAATGCAGAGCAAAAAGTGCAAAGAAAATTATTTTAATTATTACGAGGTAGAGTTTAATGTTTTATTGATTTATTCCCTTTATGTCGAGTCCCGTTATGTCGAGCCGAAAACCTTGTCTCGCTTCTATTACCCTTATGTCGAGCTTAGTTTTCTGTCCCGTTTCTATTCCCTTTATGTCGAGTTTATTTACCACGCTTTTATTACCTTTATGTCGAGTTTAATAATATCATATTTTAGAAGTACAGTCACGTCCAATGAAATGCACATGCACATAATTTAGAATATGTGCATATGTTTGAAATGATAAAAGATAACATTCCAGAATTTCAACCAAAAAAAATTAAACTCGATTTTGAGATTGCAGCAATAAACGCTATTAAAGAAGTTTTTCATTAGTTGATATAAGCGGATGTTTTTTCCACTTCCATAAGGCGTTGTGGAAAAAAGGAAAACAGACCGGAATAGTAAATGTTCCCGGTGGAAAAAAATATATTACCATGTGTGCAGCCACAGCACATCTTCCCAAAAATGTCATCCCAGAAGCATGGGTGTTATTATTAGAAAGTGCACCTGAAGGCAATGAAGCTAAATCATTTAATGAATACGTAACATCGCAGTGGATTAACAAAAATATTGATTTGTTTTGTTGTTACAACGAACGCCACAGGACCACAAACCCAGTAGAGGGACGGCATAACAGGCTAAATAAAAAGCTTAGTAAAAGACCTCCGCTATATACTCTCATTAGCACACTTAGAGATGAGGCTAAAGAAGCTAGGTTTAAGATAGAGCAGGCAAATGTCTACAACAACAATCAGAACCTAAGAAAAAAAAATGCTTGGCTATTGATATACGTATAAATAAAATAGTTGAAGATTTTACAACTAACAAAATTGATTTAATGATTTGTCTTAAACGCTTATCAACTGTAAGATTTGATAAGTGATTATCTTTTAATTATTTAAAATATACATGTTACCTAGGTTGATACAACGATATAGCGTCAATCAATAACGCTAATTTAAAAGAATTATTTACTTATTATAAAGCTATATCTTTTTTTACATTTTCACTAATAGTGGTGATTATACTGTGATTTATTTAGATTAAGAAAGTTACTTTTATAAGAAGAATTATTTTTTACTGTAAAACTATGCTGTTTAACATTTGCAACAATAGTGATGATTATACTGTGATTTATTTAGATTAAGAAAGTTACTTTTATAAGAAGAATTATTTTTTACTGTAAAACTATGCTGTTTAACATTTGCAACAATAGTGATGATTATACTGTGATTTATTTAGATTAAGAAAGTTATTTTTTAGAAAAAATATTTATATACGTGATGATTATACTGTATATGTTTAGATTAAGAAAGATTAGATATATATATGACAATAAGTAATAGAACAAATAATAAAACAATGTTTTTATGCCATTGGCTTTTAATTTACATCCCTGACTGTACCTGTTCACCAAACTCGACATAAAGGTAATAGAAAGCGTAAAATATCAATACTTTGGAGAACAATAGACTTCCAGGCTCGACATAACGGGACTCGACATAAAGGGAATAAATCGTTTTATTTACCTAAATTGATTATTTTTAAGAATGACTGATTGGTTTTGTAACGTAGATAATATAATTAGTTTCGGATAAGGCGGGAGGAAACGCCCGGATGTTACCACTGCGTAGATCGCCCTGAGGACCCGGTGGAGCATACGGTGGAGGTCTGCCCGGCTTGGGCGGAGCACCGCCGTGTCTTCGTGGAGGCGATCGGCGGTGGCGATCCAGGCCATGGTACGGAGCGAGAGTGCATGGGAAGCCATCACCTCTGCGAAACGGGAACGCTCGCGAAGAGGGAGGCGGCGCACGTAAGAGAGAGGCAATCTATGCGCCCTCAGGGCCCTAGTCGCCGCAGGAGACGCCCTGGGCGTTGGGAATCACAGGCCGATTCCCAGCCACCGAGGGCGAGGGCGCGGACGGCGAGTAAGGGGTAGCTCGTCCTCCGGTAAGGACCAAGCCCGGCTCGACGGCGCGTTGTGTTTCACGCGCGCCTCAAAGAGATGTCAGCACCAACTGGTGGGGTCCGCAAGGGCCGATGCCTGCCAGGGGTGCGGGTTGTTCGAAAGAGATACCGTGGCCCCTGGCACACAGGCAACTGAAGGAACTCGGTTGGTTTTAGTCAGTAAAAGTCTGACACGGAGAAGTTATTTAATGATTTCCCATAGTAAATAAAAAAACCTAATATAATTGTTTTTTTTATTTGCACTAAATTTAAAAACAAATATTTCCTTGTGTTCTTTTATACGTAACATAAGAACCTTAGCTTAAATATTATATTTTTAACGTTTTAGTCCTAATCTTTTTAACTTCTGAAACGATTTTGATGAAAAAAATTATTGTCTCATAAGTAAAGGGTCGTAAATTAATGTAGGCAACATTAGCCCGGGACAGGCAAAATGGCAAAAGGGAAAATAAGCCTATACCCAGCAGTGAGTCGAAACAGGTTGATAATGATATTGAAGTTGAAAGATACATAGGTATGTCGATAAAAAATACATTTAATTCCGTTCAGTGATTTCTGAGAAATTATATAACAGACAAAAATTCATGTCAAAGCATTTATTTCAAATAGGCACTTAAAAAGCACTTTTGAACCTCAAAATATACATTAAAAATAAATAATAGTTTTGAAAAACTAAAAAAACACGCTTTAAAACCAAACTAAAAAGTAGAAAATAATTTAATTCTATTAAAAAGCGTGAGGTGCTTTTTGAGGTATTTTGATAACCAATTAATATCAAGCACCCCACGCTTTTTAATAGAATTAAATTATTTTCTACTTTTTAGTTTGGTTTTTAAAGCGTGTTTTTTTAGTTTTTTAAACTATTATTTATTTTCTATTTTTTTAACCGACTTCCAAAAGGAGGAGGTTCTCAATTCGTCGGAACCTTTTTTTTTTTTTATGTATGTTCCCCGATTACTCGAAGATGGCTAGACCGATTTGGATATTTTTTTGTTTGAAAGGGTATACTTCCCAGGTGGTCCCATGATCATCAAGTCAGGATCTGATGATGGGATCCTGGAGAAATAGAGATAACTCTTCAAATTTTATAGGCACACTTGAAGCAATTTGTGTAGTTTTTGGAAGAGTACTTTCTCGGAGTGGTTCCATTTCAATTTGGTGAAGATCTGATGAAGAACTTCGGAGATAGGCAACGGAACTCTTCAATAAATGATAGCAAATGGACAGGGATTGCTGAAATCTCATGTCTGTCAATTGTTTACACCAGTTAATAACATAACATCACGCCGGTACGCTGTGAAGGGGTAAGCACATGTGAACCACTAAAAAGTGAAAAATAAAAAACTTTTTTCAAAAAAATAAACAACGGACTTCCAAAAAAACACTAAAAAGTGAAAAATAACTTTAATTTCGGAAGGCGGTGACAAAAAATTAAAATACATATCCAAAGTCACCGACTTCCGAAATTAAAGTTATTTTTCACTTTTTAGTGTTTTTTTGGAAGTCGGTTGTTTATTTTTTTGAAAAAAGTTTTTTATTTTAAATTATTGAATTGTCATAGGTCCTCGATAAGTCTACAAAGTTTAAATGAAATCTGACCGTTTAAAGTGGGTCAAAATAGCGTCCAAAGGAGTCGGTTACATACAAACATACAAACAAACATACAAGTGAAGCTAATATAAAGCGTGTAAATAGAATTGATTCTAGTCGCCCCTTCCAAAATATAGTTTCGGATGGAGAAGAATTGGCAAGAAACTCCGCCGTTACTCTTAATGGACAATATTTAACCTAAGTACATTTATTATATAATTATGTGTGAATGAGAGTATGTTTGTAAGTATATATGTGATATTATTTTAATTGTATTATATTCACATGCCTTAGTCTGCTACGGCTTCTGAACAAGTATACAAAAATTCATGACAGTTTGTATGTTTTCTCTGAAGTCCGTAGTAGACTAACAACTTATGTGAATATTATACAATTCAATTATCACATAAATACATTTCATCTTTGAAATAGCAAGCTCATGACTTACATATTATATGGTGTTAGTGTAAAGGGCGGCGAATACTATTTTTGCCCGAAGCGGCTAAATAGCTAAATCGGGCTCTAAGCTTAATGTGCTGGCGTCTGTACCTACACCCCTGACTTTAGAAGCGAATGTTTACTATTTTTCAGTTTTTGCATTTAGGTGATAAGTAAATGTGAAAGTTTGTATGTTTGTTACTTAATTACGCCATAACGGCCGAATGGATTTCTATGAGATTTGGCACACAGATAGTTTATAACTTGCATTAGGTACATATTTATCGGTTTTTATTGCGGTGAATTATGTTCTCGTGGGATCATTTCCGACGACTACACGGGTGAATTCTCTGGCAAAATATACCTAGTAATTTATATTTACCATTGTTTATTGTTATAATTGTAACACGTAAATTAAAGGTAGGTTGGTTAACTTGGCTTCACACAACATTCTGAACAATAAATTAAGTAACAGTAGATGTCGGCAGGGGTCCACCCTTTGTTGCCCCTTGAGTCAAACGGGGCAAGCAGGAATTTTGTGGCCTGGACTCACACACTGGACCTTAGGATCGTGTTTCTTTTTTTTGGACCGCGTCCGCGAGTCTCGAAAATTTGGCGTAATATCTCGCACATTTTTCATATCGCCTTTATCTCGCGTCTTTCGTGTAAATGGCGACGCTCGCCTATCTCGCAGCTCTGGTGTACAACGCGGCTTTCGCGGCTCTGGCGTACATTTTGGCGGTCGCGGCTCTGGCGTACATTTTGGCGGTCGCGGCTCTGGCGTACATTTTGGCGGTCGCGGCTCTGGCGTACATTTTGGCGGTCGCGGCTCTGGTGTACATCGTGGCGGTAACTCTACGCTGCAGGGCGACTTTCTCGTGTGTCGCGATGCTCGCATACTCTGTGTGTCCTGTGTATCTGCCATACTCTCGTTGAGCTCGCTATCACAATTCGGTTCAGTGTCTTCGCCACCGCATTTCGCCTCTTGTTCTTCTGCAAGTTCCACGTAATAGCTGTACACAACGATGAACGCGTACAATTCCAGAACTGTAATAATAAAGCACAGTTTCAAGACCTGGCCCATAACTATGGCATGTCGCACTTTAGCAAAGGCAATACTTAGTTCAAAAGCTAAAAAATACTGATATCGGAACACAAGGCTATCGTTATGCAGTTCGGTCTGGGTTTTAATGAATATAGCGGTAACTACTCTTGAACGGGACTCGTAAACATTTAGGAGGTCGCCTCTTAGCTCTCTCTGAACTCTTGGCATACCTAGTTAGCGTCGGCTTTGATAAGCCTCGGCTGCAATCAACCTCCACCGACCGCAATCCACCGGAAATTTATTATAGACCTCTTACAATATGCGTCACTGGGCACGCCGCGATTGCGGCGGTAAGTCCCCTCTTTGAGGAGTGGCTTGAGAGGCGGCATGGCGTCCTCACCTTCCGCCTGACACAGGTCCTCACCGGACATGGCTGTTTCGGGAGGTTCCTGTTTCGGATAGGGCGGGAGGAAACGCCCGGGTGTTTCCATTGCGAAGATCGGCCAGAGGACACGGTGGAGCATACGGTGGAGGTCTGCCCAGCTTGGGCGGAGCAACGCCGTGTCCTCGTGGAGGTGATCGGCGGCGGCGATCTCTCGCGTCCGACCCTGGTCCAGGCCATGGTACGGAGCGAGAGGGCATGGCTGGCAGTCGCCTCCTTCAGCGAAGCAGTTATGCTCGCAAAGAGGGAGGCGGCGCACGTGAGGGAGATGCAGTACATGCGCCCTCACAGCCGTGGCCTTCGCAGGAGACGCCCTGGGCGTCGGGAATCCCAGGCTGATTCCCGGCCACCGTAGGCACGGGCATGCGGACGGCGAGTAATGGGTACCTCGCTGTCCGGTAAGGACCAAGCCCGGGTCGACGGCGCGTTGTGTTCCACGCGCGCCTCAAAGAGATGTCAGCAGCAACAGAGGGGCCCGCAAGGGCCGATGCCTGCCGGGGGTGCGGGTTGTTCGAAAGAGATACCGCCGCCCCTGGCACACAGGCAACTGAGGGAACACGGGTGGGTTTTAGTCAGTAAAAGTCTGACACGCCCTCCCGCTCCACCCAGAGCGGGAGAAGTTATTTGATGATTTCCCACGCAGAAAAAAAAAAAAAAAAAACAATATGCGTCACCCGCCACCGCTATTCTGGTGTGAACACGCGGGCATTTGTAAGGCTGCATCAGTAAGGCTGTGCCAGAGTGGTGTTCAAGGATCGGAAGTAATAGTTTACTTACTGATAATCATAAGGAACACTAAGTACCATCCAATATAGTAGATATGATTGTAGCTCAGAATCACTAAGCCGATGAATTCAAAAAGGAATGCGAAGAAACGACATATTAAGTATTGCTGTACTCGGAATGCAGACTCCTGAAAAATGTATTAAAACTCAGTTGGATTGGCTCGGTACTTACTACTTTGTGTCTTACTTATGTTAGAAGAAATTGAACGACGATGTTTTGCACGAATAAGTATGTCGTTATGTTGTACATACTTACATTTTGTAAAACATTTGGTCTCTCATCTTTCATAATATCCATATCACCCAATTTTGAAATATGTGTGACCAAAATATGTGCCATCAAAAGTAGCGATACCTAAATACTTAAGTCTGACGCGTCCTGTGCAGACAGCTCGACTACCTACCAGTTCTTGGAGTGCTTTGATATTTACTTACCACGGCACGAGTTTTTTTCTACACCAAACGCAGTGAGCGCGTTCGGCGGCGCTCCGATTGGTCCGTCACCATTCCAGGGCCAATCGGAACGCCGAACGCGCTCACTCGACCCAATGGTAATTGCCCCGAGTTACCTGTTTTAGTTCGTAGGTCCGAACCCAGGCAGGTGGTTTATTTTGTCGTCATTATTTCGTCACCGCTGCTCTCAAAACGGTAAAGGAAAACATCGCGGGGAACCCGGCATGTCTTAATTTTAACCAATAATTCGAAGACATGTGACGTCTACCAATCCGTTTTGGGCTCCCATGGTGGATACTAGACCACTCACAGGCTTATGTTGGGACATGTTTCTACAATATTCCCACAGCTTGGTGTGGGTATATTATAGGCTAAGTGCTAACGGCACTAGTTCTTTGTAATAATTATTCCGTGCTAATACTAAAAAGGAAGAAATGGTTAATAAAAGTAGTATTAGTAGTAGTAGTAGTATTAATAATACATACGGTGTAAACTCCCACTCCTAGATAAATACTGAACATAAAAATAAAGCATTCTGTGACAATCAGTATGATGTAGCCCGGGAACACCGTAAAGAAGGTTTCATCTGTGGGCTGTGACTTAACGTGCTCCGATTTCGGCATGTACATCAATATAATGGCCGCATTGAAGAACACGATGTAGAATAGGACCCGTAACTGGTGGAAGAAAATTGGGTTTTAGCATTTGTGCGTGGCTCGATCGACGAACGAACCGAAACTGCGATAATTATAACCGGCTTTAGGCTCAACTTTTATGATACACGAGCGAGACAAACAAGCAAGTTTGCAAGTTCTTGCACTAAAACCACGCTCAAAAAAACAATGCTGATGAGTGACGAGCTGTCAGCTGCTCGAACACTCACACCACCATGGTCTTGCCAGTAAGCCAACAGGACCGCGGCAAGGGTGGCTGGTGAAACAGGCCATTTAACTCTCCATTTTATGGTAATTGGATTAAACTTGATACTAGGTAGTCTTGAACTTCACTTGCATTGTTCGTTAACATTATTTCGCCTTATGATTCACCTACACATCTGTAGAACCAAATGTATAGGTAACTAATTGGTTCCGTGCATGTCACACATAGCGCGATAGATGGATAGAATAAACATTATTGTCCACCAAAATTGTCACACAGCTCTCAACAATAATGCTAATTCTATGGTTATTATCACACATTCGTGGACTATTATTATCTATTCAGTGACCGCGTCAATTGATTCAAGGATGACAACTCAGTCTGATTAATTCTTACTTCTATCATCACCATTTAGAACTTTATAAATCGTGGAAATATTTTGAATCCGTGCTCTCCAATTACCCTTGTTATTAACAATATTTTGGTCATCAAAGAATGTTGCTGCTGCCTCGTCGTTTTGGTAGAATCCTTTGGCCAGTTATAGAATACTCAAATTGGAGAAGGGACTTCTTCACGATAATCACTTAGCGACATGTTGTATCTTAGTTACTTTATAATTACCATGGTCCATGCCAAGATGACCAAGCATCCGCATCTTAACGAATATAGCATCAAAAACGACGCGACCGTCGGTAAACTCACAGGTATGTTACACATCTACAATCATAGAAATTATAGTCGCGCGATGCGCGCCTTTGAAAAATTCACTATTGGCGCTCAGCATGGCCCATCTCCCTATATAAAATGTACTCTGTGGCGAATAGCATTGGCGTTTCAAGTCAAATTCTGTCAAATTTTACGCTTTCTGACATTGTGTTTTGACACTGATCCATAAAAATTCGGCTTATTTTTCAGGCATAGGAAAGTCTATGAAGAGCCAAAGAATAAACTTTTTTCGTAAGAGTTAAACATGACTGTGGTTAACCAGTCAGAATGTTAATCTTACGTAAATCTCTACGCCATTTGCCTCGATGTAGTTAGCGTAAAAATAATAATGAAGTAAGCAGATTTTCATAAATACAGAGGCCAGCACATCAAGCTACCCCAATCTGTCAAATTTCTTTGATAGTTTTTCAACTTTATCACAAAAGTTTACGGTTCATATTCAACTGAGAAAATTTGACAGTTCAGGATAAATAAATAAAAAATAAATAAAAATTGTTTATTACCACAAAATTCAAGTACATTGCACTGTGTACAAATTAGAGATCTTATTTTAGCATTAGGTAGGTAAGTACAGTAGATTCAACCCTGTCCCCTAAACTAGGCTAGGCCTGTATCTTAGGGATAGCCTGTACCTAAAAATAAAAAATATTATACTTAGTGCAAAATAGACCTGCTAGGGTTCTATTTACTGGATGTGGGAATTGTGACATGTTTTTATGCTATCGTATCGCCACTTGGGATTTTGGAGGAGTTTACAGAAATAATTAAAAGATGGCCTCTTCGCACTGACTCACTTCCGGCTGACTGGCTACCTAACCGTTGTAAATATTTGGTATTAGTAAGTTTGAGGGATTGCAGGTCTTGCTCGATGTGTTCTACATTAGCGTGGTTGGTGGCAGTAGGTACCAATCTCTCGCTTCTTACTGTACCTACTCTCTTCAATCGGCTCTTGCTAAACAGAGACCGTATCAATACGTCGGTCGAATGTCAGAGTGATTCGCTCTATGTTTGTCCAGCCAGAACAGCTATCGGTCTGGGCATATGCTTGGTCTCTGACTCCTTTGAGTAAGAGTGCCTGACTAAGTTTGCGGATAATGGTAAGGACATACTTGGTCCTACTTCGTGTTTAACTAGGTTCATTATTCGTCCTTACCCATTCGTTAATTGTAAACATGTTTATTATGACTTTGTTGTTACGTAAAACCACAAAAATACCAAAAAACCGGCGTAAATATTATGATATCCGTTGGTAAACATTTCAATATAAAAATTATATGTAAAACAATAACTAGGGAAGTCTGAATTGATTCCGAGAATTCTAGCCTGGTGAACTTTAATAACGATTAAAATCATTGGTTTCTAATACATTGAATCTTTAGTATAGCAATTTGTATTAGTTCCTGTGCGTAAAGAGCAATGTATAAAAAATACAAATGACTGGTTTAGTATGATTTGCCCGAGGTCAAATTGTTATCACTATTATCAGCTTAAAGTTTGTAAACAGTATAATTAAGTACAATTTATTTACGCCCTTATTTCGTACGAATAGAGTTGAAAATATTTTTGGGTTCAGTGTTGGTGTTTCCGTCATTATGCAGTTTAGTGGATGATCTGATACAAAACAGGGTATGTGGCATTTGTTTATAATGGTTAGAAAAGAATAACGATACTCCCAAATAAGTACCTAGTGGATGTTCGATCGTGCCAACATCTACTACTTATGAGTAACACTTACAATTAATTATTAATTAGTAAAATCTCAACTCATCAACACGGTTTTAGAAGTGGTCGTTGAATTCAAACAAATTTGACTTGTTTTATCTCTGATTTATCAAACATATTGATGGAGAATACCAACTTGACGCGATATAAAATACTGACTTTTCTGTTGGTTTTGATAAGGGAAACCACTAACCGTTATTACAGAAGCTGGAATGTTCATGGTATCCACGGTTGAATTCCTGCCTGGTTTAAAACATACTTGAGCGAAATGAAACAAATTGTTTCATTTGTAGGTCATGAGTCCATTATGCATTATACCAAATCTGGAGTACCACAGGGTTTGCACGTAGGTCTTCGTCTTTTATTATATTTGTCAACCATGTTGCGTCTCGAATAATCTGCAATTTTTTTTTATGCTGCTGATCTCAAAATCTATAAAAGAGTAAGGTCATCGGCAGATGCCAGTGTACTTCGAAACTGCATAATCAGCCTATAATGATCTAGGCGTACAATGTGTGAAAAATGGTTTGATTATAAAAAATATTAATTGTATACTTAGCTTTACTCTGAAATTGTAAAAAAAATACTACAAATGCTGCATCAAATGAAATGCAAAATCGTTTGGGGCTAAAATTAAAGTTATCCTTTACAATAAAAATAAAATAAAAATCAAGAGTCATTTATTCAAATTTGGCTGAGTATCAGCACTTTTCGAATATGAAAATTACAGACAGTCCCCCAAAACGCCCGCCCTTCACTACTTCCTAGTGCTTTAGCTGGGAAGAAGAAATGGCGCAACAAACTCCCTAGCAGCAGAGCTGTCTGTTTAGTTATATAGACTTGATTCTATACATAGGTATAGAACTATTATAATATTATAGTATCTTAGCCGTGGGCAGCGCCCCTTAGAAGAACTTCATTGTGGGTGACTTAACTTACGACAAACTTATTATTTGCGGTTGGTACAGTAATCGGGTCTAGGATCGAACCACAATAAGTTTGTTTTTTATTGTAAACACTTTTCCAGGATAAAAGTACCCAGTGTGGTGCCTAGGATATTAAAGAATAATTATACCAAGTTTCATCGTAATCGAACCGGTAGTTTTTGCGTGATGCCTGAAAAAACAGACAGACAGCCAGACAAAAAAAAAAATAATCACATTTTAGGGCTCGGTGTCGGTCTAGTAACATTATTTTTGCCCCTGCTTTTTTCCTGCCATTTATTTTTTTGATATTTTCAATGTACAGAATTTTCACTTCTACAGTTTTATTATAAGTATAGAATAGATATTCCAAGACAGTTTGTCGATATTATGAATACGATATTAGCAGAATTCGTGCGTGATTGACGTGGTTACGAGTACGGAATCGATAAGTGGTCATAGTGAATACAGGCCCAGTTACCACAAGCAGCAAGCTCAACTTTGTCCATGGGACTAACAAAAACTTGAAAAAAACTTGATGAAAAAGTTATAAAAACTTTCTGATGCACACTGTATTTGAATGACGAGTACACCTATAATTAGTATATATCTACTTTAGGATGTATATGAACCTCTACCGGTTAAATCTTATTATTTTATATAGGCACAATGTAGGTATATAATATAGCGTAGGTACCAATAAAATTAAATATAAGTACCAACCTATGCTATATTGAAAATATTTAAACGACGTAAGTAATTTTCCCGCCCTTTTCGCATTCAAATACCACCAATTTCAGTAGCAAATCAACCTCAAAATCTCCTTTTATCGGCCAAAACAACTGTCACATACATCGTTATGAAGTGTAACAGCAGCTCAGATGTCCGGCACTGTAGGCAGACATCTCCATTAGATAAATACGTTGACAAATAGCTTGATTCATCAGTCCTGACAATAACCCGGGACAACGCGCGCGTGTTTCTCAAACGCTCACAAAACCCCCGTTTCGTTTCAGAAGTTTCAGTTTAGTTTCAAACATGTATTGTGACTGGCCCATCCTTGGAAGGTGCTGCTTCTGCATGCCCTTAAGAAGGGGTGTTCTCACATTTGGTTACATTAATCTTGTAAGTATTTTTATTTCCGTATTTGCGACGTAATTTTTTCGGACGTGGCTAATCGTGTTAACTTTCGGACGCCTACGGTGGCTGATAAATTGAAGTGTTGTAAAGACAAAGTCGTGTTTCTTTTGTATTTCGCGACACCTTTTTGTGTAGTGTTGTGGTGAATTGTATTTTTAGTAAAAACTGTTTTTGGATAAATTGTGATTCAAATAATTTTTGGGTTTGTTGGTTATGGATTCAGTCTCTGTAAAAATGTAACAAACTCCTAAAAGTCCATACAAATCTATCTGCTTTCAAGAGTCGTGATAGATGGCGCCACTAACGAATCAGTCAATGCTCATCTGTAAGGCCACGGCCGGCAGATAGACCAACAAACTGTTAAGAATCAATGACAAACGTGTCATTTGTATGAAAGCCTGTAAAGTGTTCAATAAATAAATAAGAGGATGACTTTGATGGAGCTTTCATGTAGAAAAATAATAAGTATTTAATAACATAGTGCAGTGCATTTGGTACCTACACACCTACAGTCAGCATAGAAAAAGAATATGTCCATATTTAAGAAAAGAACAAAATTACGTATTTCCATAGAACTAACTTAACCTTTTTAGGTGACGAATTTTCAAAAATCCTTCCTAAGTGCTTACCTTTTTATAAATGAGGAACTCTTGACTAAAATTTTAAGCTTCTAGACGCAGCGACATAGGCTGTGCGTTTTCTGTCCGTGACTTTAAGATTTAATTAGAACTTACCTAAGGAGGCAATCAGATTTTTCTAAAATAAGGTTCTAACTGGCATGTTCTAGACCCAAAAATTCGAAGACATGTGGCACTCTGCTCGCGTGGTTAATAATGGGCTATGGTCAACTCTCTCTCACGGAGAAAAAGCAATTCTCCCAGCGGTGGCAACATTATAGCCCGGTTCAAACAGCAATTTTTAAAGTTCATAATTCCGTATGAGGCAGTTTCCATGGCTAAAACCCAACAAACATAAATTTTATCATTCTCTTTTGTTATTGACCCTACCTATCTGCGCTAAGTGCCAAGCATTTAAACTAATGGAAGTAATGTATGAGTAGCCACACAAAGACTGTCTCAATTGATTCGGTTAAGAACTGTGTGATTTACATTATTGTTGTAGGGGTCTACTTTGTTTATGGTACACTGTATATGTAGGCTTTTCCTTGTTTTGTTTTTGATTGTAACTGAAAAACCGGAAGTACCATCGTACAATATTTAACACTACCATCTACCTACATATTAAAAAAAACTCGTTTCTTGTAAGTGGACTCTTTAGTGTTTAGATTAATTTTATTTTCACTATTAATTGTTGTTAAAGCGGCATTAAAAATATAATATAATATAAACAAAATATTTTTATTTTTTTTATATGAAAACAGTACTTCGATTAGGTACATTACATTACAGTTAAGTGCTATGGTAAAATTAAGTATAAAAAAGTTTTAGCATCTGAAACCGAATTAGGAGGAACCTGTATTTCGGCTAATAGCGCCAATCCCCTCGAGTTACAATAAATGATAAATGATAAATGATAAATGATTTTATTTCTGTAAGTAGGTTTGTACAAACACTTTTACACGTCAATCATATTTTTTTAAACTAGATGAGGTCGGCGTTTCCTATAATAGGATAGAGATAGAGAAATAAAGGAGATAGAGAAATAAAGGAATGAATAGTAGTCTAAGGTTGTATTCATGGTCTGCACCTCAGTCTCTTTGTAACATGTGATATCGTGAATGAGTGAGTGTAAGAGGATCTGCCTATTTGTGAGTGTGTTTGTGATGTTAATGAGTGAACACATGAGTTTGTGAGAAACGCACAATACACACTCTGTCTGTGAAAATTTCAACTATCTACCTATTAGGTATAGGTTCATGAGACAGACGGATGGACAGACGAGGCCTAGTAATATTATTCTGTTGGCATCTCTTGGGTATGGAAGCGGAACCATAAAAATAAACGCTTCTGGGATTCAAACTATGACAATTTGGAAGTTTAATGCAATGCTTATTTAACGCATTGATGGACGCTAAACGGATTCCAAGTCTCGTTCAATGTCCTTTATCCAATTAAATAATAATAACTGTCTAAATAATAAATTCCCCTGTATCGTTGTTAATTTGTAGGCCGAATTCATAACAGCTAAAAGTACATTAATTAGGAAATGGTTACTCAAACTCGAAGCATTTATTTCAATTAAACCATTTACAGGCACTTTTGAATTTTCAAAAGGTCGATCAGTTGCAAAGTTGAAGCTAGTTGCCCATTCCAAAACGTAGATCTCTATGGAGAAGAACGGTCAAGAAACTCCACGGACACTCTTTTAAAATCAAGTTGAATATTACAAAATCTTGGGAACATTATTCTTGTTGCTTCTGTATGTGAGAACAATGTAAAAAAAAAAATTAGAAACAATTTTAAATACAAGATAAAAATAAGCCCTGGAAGTTACGAGATGACCAGTCTCAACCGACAGCGCCCGTTCACGAACTTGAGGCGTGGATCAGCACCATCCATCTCAACCATTTCGTAGGGAATCGAATGATCCAACACACGCACCACCATCAGTGAGACATTTATGTGAGCATGACATACTCTCAACTGCCATGCTTTTTCAAGTCAACATACATCAGAACAACACAATAAACGGATGCATGGTACTCAAATTTACAAAATTTAAACAAAATGCTTCTAAATCATGCAAAACTATAGTTTGCAATCTATTTGAGATATTAATAAAGTTTGATTTCCTAAAAGAAAGAAAAACATTTAATATATATTGAAGTATTCAATAACTAACACTTGGTTCAGCAAAAATGAAACATTCGTAATGTCACAAAAATTATAATAATTTAAGGAAGATTAATTTTAGGAAGCGTGATTTGTACATATAGCAATGCAATAATTATATTTATTTATTTATTTGTATATTTATACTTTATTGTACACCACATAAATACATAACAAATAAACAAGGTACAATGCAAAATATACAATATTGATTAAACCTAGGTTTAAAGCATCAGAGGTATCATTTAGAAACTGATATTCCTACAGTGGGATATAGGTAAGATGAATCTTGGACTGATTAGTTGAGTTGTCTATGCTGCCCAGTGTCACAGTGTTTTTTTTTATAGCTAAACTATAAAAAAAAACAAAAGAAAGACCCGCGCAACGCAAGTCGAAATATGTTCTGTCACGCAAAGCGTCTAGTCGCGTCAACTATCGTTTCAAGGTCACGAGTACCAACACCGATTGAGTGTAAAGTTAAGATCCGTATCCGTATCCGCGGATCTTGACGCCTATTTTCCGTATCCGGATCTGTATCTCAGATCTACATTTTTAAAGATCCGGCACATCACTAGTAATTAGGGGGCGGCTCGATTTTACGCAGAACGTTAACACTTTTGTGTTCTGTCAAAAAGTAATTTAAAAAAGAACTCACTGAATGCATAGCCGCCCCCTTTTTTGAAGCCAATTACACAGATGACTGTTTTATCGGAACGGTTAGGTACAGGTGTACCTAGCTAATTGTACCTAGTACATTGCGCCAATTATGTTGAAGTTACATAATTAATAATATTTAATTTTATTCTTTACAGATCTTCAGTGCGTTTATGGTGGGGATCTACAGTTACTCGGTGCACGCCGACTTCGGCCTGTTCGCGATCTACCACGGAACCAGTGTCGGGGTCTCGATACCAGAGGGCGTGTGTGTCGCCATCTACTGTTTTGAAGTTGTGTTTACTGCCATACTGCTCTATGGAACTCATATGGTAATTATTTTTGGCTCAGTGATCGAGGCCCTTCCTTTCAAACACGAGTTTTTGGATTCCGTGCAAGTATCCCGATTTCTACCGGTGACTAGCATTAAAAGTTATTTGAACCAAAAAATCGAAGACATGTGGCATCCACCAACCCGCACTGGGCATGCATGGTGGATTACCTACAGCCCACTCCCTCTCACAGAGAGAAGGCCAGTGTCCCAGTGGGATCATTATAGGCTGATTATATGCTTATGTATTTTCTGAGTTAGTTAGCCAGTTTAAGGACACTAGTTCACATGGACACTACTGCCATCGGTGATGGAAATCATCGTAAGGGAACCTCCGGGGTGATTGCGTGACACACTGGCAAGATAAAAATTTATTCATGCTCTAAATATCAATGCAAAAACCTACTTAGAGATTATCTCCAAACACTAAGTTATGACAACACTGAGGATTTTCTGCTGGGTAAATTACAATGATAATTGAACTATATAATTCTTAATGTAACCAAGCGTATGTGTACTGGTTACACTCCATTCTTTCTCACTACACACACCTACTCACTATGTAGTGAGTGTATATGAGTGTGTATGTACACACACACATCTTACACTCACTCACTACACACACACTCAAACACTACATATATTCACCTCACCACAAAGTTAAACGTTTTTCATTTTGTTTTTTCTTTTACACCATATGCTTATTGTTGAAACGTCCTGATCTATAATAATATGGCTTTGTTTGTACGGAGAATCACTGACACAGGCACATACACCTAGTTTAGGAGTCAGAGTATTAAAATTATTGTGTCTAATATAGTCTTTGAAAATTGTTATGTGGCTGACTTTTTGGTGAAATAAAGAAAGAATGAGACATACGAAAAAAAAACATTAACAATCACAACGACTTTAATTTTGACAATTCAGCAACATTAATTGATTTAATAGAATAGTAATTTCGTCCAAAATTCTTCGGATTGTGAAAGAATGTGTGTCACGCAGTCGGGGGATAAGCAGTTGTTGTGGGGCCATCGACCGCAGTTAGTGTAGTCACTTTAAACATCAGTTTAAAATCTGCACATTTTTGTGTATACTTCACAGGAGTATCCATATGTAGGTATCTAAACACGATAAAATAAAAGAAAACAGATTTTCTCTACACATACTTAGAAAAAAGAACAATACCGTAAAACCCAGTAACTGCATTCACTCCGCGCTTCATATAAAATACTGGTACTCAGCTGCATCCAGTTAAACTGGAAGCGGACAAGTTTCGCTAGCTAATTTAATTTAACCCTGTTTATCTGCAACATTCATTCGTCGGTGATACGTTAAATTAACCCAGTATATACCTACTTATAAACCCATTTTATCATTATTTACCTACTGATCGTGTCGTTAGGTTTCAGCGAGTTTGATAAGACATTGCGTCGGTCGTGGTTTTTCTGCGAATTCCTAAGGCCATCATTGAGGTCAGCGAAAAGTCCTATAAATCTGACAGACGCTGTAACTTTAAGATAGGTATCAATATTCTACTTTTGTGTTTACGAACATAGGAGGGCAAGGAATAATCAGGAGGTAGGCACTCGCCTCGTGATTCGAATTGTATCAGTACACCCATATTGTGCCAGTAATCATCAATATCAATACATATACACCGTGACATTTAAGTCGTCTTACAAACGTGGACCACTCAATGTATCCGTCATAAAATACCTCTAGATGCGATTAAAACATTGGTAATATTAATTAAGAAAATAGGTACAAAAACTAATAAATAATTCTTAGGAATTTTAAAACACCCTCCCCGTTAGAAATGTTTACGTATCAAACGGTAGAAGATATCTACCTACCTACCATCACATTCCATCATTAATTCCATCTCCATAACAGGGTGTTTCAAACTACGTCATGAGTTTTAGTGAATTATATTTTAATTTTTTTAATAATGCAAGTGTTCAAAAAAAAAATTAACTTATAAATGATTAGTAGTCATTGGATACAGTAAGTGGGCTGCCGTTGTAAGACGACTAAAATGTCACGGTGTATAATAAAATGTACGGATCGCTGTCTGTACATGGAAGATATATGAGAAAAAATATTATTAGGACCTTTATCAACGCAAATAGCAACCAAAACAATGATTGTTAGAATTTTTGTCGGTTTGTCTGTTTTTCTGTGCGTTTGTGCACGCTAATCTCAGAAACGGCTTATCTGATTTAGATGTGGGTTTCACTAATATATTTTGGTAAGCTTCACTTAACATTTAATATTTGTTTTATGTCAATCGGTTTATAAATAAAAAAGTTATGCCAATTTAAAGAATCACGTTCAACATTTGTAAATCTATCTATTCTTTCTCTGTTCAGTAGCATCGACTCAAACGTTACTAAACTTCATAATAATGGTCTATATAAAATCACTAATAAATATTAGAATTGATGTATAATACTACTAATATTATAAACGTGAAAGTGTGTGAAGATGTTTGGATGTTTGTTACTCAATCAAGCAAATACGGCTGAACGGAGTTGGATAAAATTTGGCACACAGATAGTTTATAATCTGGATTAACATATAGGATACTTTCTATCCCGGTAGTACGTTCCCGTGGGATGATTTCCGAAATGCACGCGGGCGAAGCCGCTGGCAACAGCTAGTGTATAATAAGTTCCACTCAAAAGGGGACGAGCCTTTTGCTTCAACTAAGTACTATATTATATCCTAACTCCTGCAGGCGCGGTCCGAGGCCATGACCCCCAAACGTATCTAATGCTTAAAATAGTAATTTTTCGTAAATATAATAATTTTTCTTATTAATTGTAGACGGTCTTTGTCTGTGACCCCCCCCCCAAAGTCTTTGGCTGCAACAGCGTCTGAACTCCTGGTACAGTGTCAGTGACTCCAAGTCATCATCATTCTCCAGCTATCATACCAGTTTATTTCCGGTCAGAGGAACAAGTATTTTTCTTCCACATTTCTATAATAGTCGTGGAGGAGGCGAGTCTTTTGCTTCAACCAAAAACAAAATATATTCTAACTCCTGAACAAATGCCAGTCACTTCGAGTAAATAATATGAAAAAAGGCTATTCAGTGGCTAAGATATACAAGCTACTATAACGATGGTCTATTAGGTTAGTTCAAGATGGGAATGGTGCCAATCCGTGGTGCCAATTATCCACTCATTGCATATTATTTTCGACTAACTGCGGGCCCACAGCTGAGCGTCTTTTCGCTCCACTGTGAGCATTTACTATGAGTCACATAATGCAGACTCTTTTGTGCCATACTGCAGAACAGAACAGTTCGTAAGAACGGAACTAATTATGTAAAATTGCTTCCGCCATAGTTTCGGCGAAATATGTCATAGTGTTTGTAAGTTCCAATGATTAAGGACATTTTGAAGACGTATTTAAAGAGATGTAGAAGCAAAGTCTATGGAAGGTCGTCATATTATACTACTGCAGGACATATTACCAAGGTTTCTTTCAACGAACACCAGGATCCAAACCAGGGATTACACATCCAAATCTAGGGTGAACTAAATTCGCAAGTTCTTTGTTTTTTTTTCTGAGCCGCTGTTGCTGCGTTCTGTTGGGGTCGGCTTCCTGTCTAACCAGGTGCAGGAAGCTGGTCGTTTTATATTTAAAAAAAAAAACGCTAAAGCACGGATAAACTCTCCACTAAAAATTACGTCTTAATAATTCGTCCTTACTAGGTATTTCCTTTTTCTTTATCAGTGTCGTGTTATCTCGGCGACCTTTTGCGTGTTTTGGTCCATGCGTGTTGGGAACTTGACCGTTCCGCGCGACGTAAGTTGTCTGCTTACGTCACTTCGTAGGAACATACAGTGATAATGTGCGGATACCCACAATTGCTATCAACGGGACCATTTATCATTATGATGTACGCCACTTTACCGTATTATTGCAATTATTGACAGCAATATTGCAATAAACAGGTCGTAAAACTTGAGTTTACTCTTTGGCGGTACGATATTGGCATTAATAATAGAAAGAAGACTGGTAGGTGAATCTGTATAATAACTTCTTAACATTAATGCTGCGATAACCTTTCATGTTGGTTTTAATTGGTCTGAGTGTGGGCCTACACTACGTCCGTTCGGTTGCGAGCCCGAAAATACTTGGAAGTGGAACTGCGTGGGTAGACCTTATACTTACGATAAAAATATCATCATCATCTCATTATCTGCCTAGCCTTTTGCCAACGGTGTTGGGTCGGCTTCCATTCAAATCGGATGCAGTTGAATTTTACATGGAACGGCTGCCTATTTGACCTCCACAACCAACCCAGTTACCGGGTAGTGCGATACACGTTGGTAAGACTGGTTGTCAGACTTTCAGGCTTTTGACGACCTGCAAGCCTAGACAAAACACATTTCTGTTAGCGTTCACGCCAAACGCTACGCCAAAATGTACGGGAATGACATTACCTGCGAAAAGATTACGTCGTGTCCTTTCCGCAGGTTATGTCATTCCCATACATTTTCGCGTAGCGTTTGGCGTGAACGCTAACAGAAATGTATTTTGTCTAGGCCTGCAGTACTGACTGTCAAAGCTCCAAGAATGACAGCCGGGACTGACAGCTTTATGTCCTTTCCGAGCTACGGAGGGGTTTTCGTATATAATGATGGTCTCATCCACGGACCAACCGCGGTGAGCGGTTGAGCTTAACCGGATCGCTCGTATCTTGCGGCAATTATTACTTATAATAGCCACAAGCCTTATATCTACATATAGCCCACGACAGAATATCAAGTTCCTAACAAATGATATGCAACAGCTAAGACATTTTCGTAGCCTTTTATGACACCTATTTTAAGCAAAGGGGTGGCCAAATTGCACTGTGAGACCAACTAACATTGGTCTTCTAAAACTTCGCTTCATCACTTTTGACAACAATTTCCAGAAAATTTAAACTTCACGAAGGTCGAAATCCTTTAACTAACCCAAAAACAAATTGACCTCGTTGTGTTACGACCTGCAAGTGATATTCAGCCTAAAGGTGCGCTTACACAAGCAACTAAAATTGTTCCATCTTGGGCAATTCTCGTTAACTATGACGTCACGACTACATCCAGCAATTTAGGGCAATGGCAACATGTAGCCACCTGTTGCCAGAGATACGGCCACACAATATGGAGCAACTTAAAAACTAGGCAATGCGTGTCCCCCGCCGCCGACGGGTTCCTCTTCCAAAAACGAGACGTAGTTATACGTACGAACGAGATAGAAAGAAAATTTACTAGAAATTTCCAAACCTATTGTATATTCGGAAACTCATGAAATATATGGAGCAATCAGAAGCAATATTGCCGAAACACATCGGCAATTTATTGTTGTTGCTCCAGATTGCTCCACTTAATTGCTCCAGATTGATCCATTAGTGTTGCCGAGCAATAATTGCTCAAAAAATTGCCCGTGTAAGAGCACCTTTAGGGTGATAAAATAACTACTTGATCGACTGTACCTTATCTAATAATCTTTTAACACCTTCTTTCCTTTGTTCCAGAAACTAATTAATTACATAAAGACGTATTACTACTTCGCGGTGACGACGACGGTGGCGTCAGTTCTAGTGCAGATCATCGACTTCTCAGTCTCTGTGACCAGTCGGATGCAATTCTACATGGTCTTCGAAGTGCTCCCTCTTATGTTCGCGGCTTTATGTGAGTATACCACCAGCTTTCGAATTGATTTGGGCGATTTGATACAATTTAACAGTTTAACTCCCAAACTGATGTATCTAAGTTAAATTTGTCTGAAATATTTATAACTTGTTACATGGAGAATGGTGTTGCATAGAGATGCCTACGAAACTATTTTATTGCGTAGGTACCTGTACCTACTGTCTCATAATTATCAGTAAATATCGATTGCAGTCCACCGTTGGGCATGTGCGCTGCACAGATTGTCTCATATTAGGTACCAAATTACATTGAAGACAATTTAATATCATAAGTAGGTACCCCGTTTTCACAATTATTAACGGTTTGTAAGTTGCCGATAATATCTTATTTTAAATTGTCTTTAAGAGTTTTTCCCTACCCTTGAGTAGATGGGATTTCCATCTTCATGAACACGAGAAGTGGGGCGAACCTGATCGGGAAAGCCTAAAATATATCAGAAAATCCGATCAGGTTCGCTCTTATTGTGATAGATAAGCTGGGAATCCCATCTAGACTATCAATACTTTGGGGGGGTCACAGACAAAGACTACCTACATATTAATAAGAAAATTTATAATATTTTCGAAAAATTACTTTTTTAAGCTTTACGTTAGGACTTTGGGGCGGGACCCCCCCTAGGACCCCACCCTCTCAGACCGCGCCTGTCTACTCCCATGCCGTTGCTCTACATAATCTTATGACATTATTTTTGTTACAGCAATCCAAGTCTACCTCATAATCTTATTAAGGAGTTTGCTGAAGAAGATGGAAGAGTCAGAGCCTCACGGATACGAGAACCAGCTCCAGCAGATAGTGTACGAAGGCAAGGTGGAATCGAATGGAGTGTACGACCCTACTGTAGTTCCTGTTGATATTTAGATGGCTTACTAGAACCATGAAGAGAAATTAAAGGCGGGTGGCATCGGACACGTAGAGTAAATAATGCACAAAATATCATATTTTTCTACACTATCCTTATTTTACGCTATGCTGTTGTCAGTACAGTATGTTCTAGTTCTTTCAGGAGATACTAGTAGCCATGTTGCAGGGAGCAGCAACATGGCTTCTAAAAACATCGATACGTTCACATTTTCCTTAATTTGATCGATTTAATGTCTCACTACAAATGAATCAATCAAATCAATTCAATTCGTGATTGCATTCCATATGTTTTACATAGATGGTATAAGCAGTGGGATCAATATGGACCCTGTCGGGCACAGCAACAGGAGAGAGGAAGAGGGCTACGTACAAATGCAAGCAATTCAATTCATTATTATTATACAATTATTAGATCAATCAAACTCCCTAGCCGTTTTCCAACTATTGTGGGGTCGACCTCCAGTTTAACCAGATGCACCGAAATACCAATGTTTTAGGAGCAACTCCCTATCAGAAGGCCAATTCACGTAATTAAAAAAGTCCAAAACCTATTTATTAGTCTCGTCTCGTCGACAATCAAATGTCAAAAACTTGTCAAAAATGTATGGAAACAGACGTATAGTTTTGAAAAGATTGAGACTGGGATCAGACTGTGAACACCACAGCCCAGTTACTGGATAACATGATACCCCTTGGTAGACTGGTTGTCAGACATTCGGGCTACTGACTACCAGTGGCGGTACCTTCGTAGAAGCCGAAAAGCCCAAACTGTAACTTGCCCTAACAAAATTGTAATTATCATGTTTAGTTATCTTCGTATTTATAGGGTTTCTAACCAAAATTATGATAATGGTGTTAGTAATACTAACAAACATGAGAACATGAGCCAATCCCTCAGTTAGCTGTTTTTAAATAGTAAAAAATCTGTCGGCTTGCCTTGATTTTGACCCCTAGGCACGCCACTGCTGACTACCCATAACAACAGTCAGATATCTACGAATAACAGCCGGGACCAACGGCTTTACGTCTTTTCGAGGCACGGAGGAGTCTCGATATGTAGTGAATGGTGGTTACCTATCCTAGAACCTACCGCAGCAAGCGTAACATAACCTTCGGTCAACCCGTGTGGCATTAATAATTAATGCACGAGTTCCTCCGAATCCATTAAAATATTACAGAGAGTTTTTCTCGGCGAAGAGTATTTATTTTTCTTTATCTGTATCCAGCCAGCTTTGTTTAAATTTTAAAGCCTTAGTAAATTTCCTCGTCGAAGGTTCTTGATGTTTCCTGCTGATGCAACACGCATTACCTAATGATGCTCTTAATCTATGGTGCCATAGTATAAGAAGTCATGCCCAAACCACGACGTTGATGATCTTGTGATCGCTCTCTCATAATACTTTTAGTTGATAATAATTTAACTTGTAAATATTTTGTATATAGTTTAAGATAATTAATTGACCATTGTGATATACTTACAATAAATGATGATATTTTTAATTTTGTGTCGTTTTCTTTACAAAGACGGAATATGCATTGTTTATTAACGGAATTACCTCTCTGGTTTGCAGCAACAGTCGGCGTCGAAACGTAGCTTAAAAATTGTATCGAGTAAGTATTAAGAAAGAAATGAAATCATCAAATCTCAGATTGAACTAAAAGAACTGCCACATTTAAAATGTTTTTTTTATAATTTTTTGTGTGGTATATTTTTGGTATCGTCTCCATGACCCCTTTATTTTAATACCCCATAGGCGACAAGGGCATGGAATTTTATTTCGAGACCTTATTTATTTATGTTTAAAATCGCATTTTTTATCTTATACGAGTATGCGACTGGTCACTATATTTTGCGAATATTATACGGTGAATCATGGGTTCAAATATAACGTTACAACGAACGAACTAATACCTAGTTTTTAAAGTGGACATTGTGAAGAAACACTGTGAAGGGTTGACAAGTTTAAATATATGGGCCACTGGGTCACTGGAGATCTTAACGACAATTGTAACTTTGAAAGGGTACCTACGTAGGTGGCTGTCGGCTGTAACATGTTGACTAGCAGGTTTTCAGGATGTACTAAGCCAGTTAAAATAACGCTTTTCAAAGCTCACCCACTGACAGTCCTACACGTGCAGCCTGTGGTGGTCAATTTCACTCAGCGGGCATACAGCGACCTCTATGTTATATACTTAAGAATGCACTGATAGTACCTACTGCTGCGGTCACGCAGTCAGATAATTAAGGGATGTATCAATGACCCCTATGAATTATGCCGACCACACGTTGCAATGGCAGTACCTACCTAAATTATCCTGTCGCCACGTCACCGAGGAAGCGCCATTTGTTTGCTATCCTCGCACAAGTCTCGTGACGCGTCACTCACAATATTTACCTGAACTATGAGATCACGCCTTTTATTCCTGTTGACAAGTACCCAGGTACCTACTCTGGACGTGCCGCATTCAATTAGTGGATCTTGGAACCACTTTGAATGTGTTGAGACGTTTGAATGTCCGTAGCTTCCTCTCTATACAGAATACGTGCAACTGCAACAACTGATAAATACCTATCTACTTCTACGTATATCTGCAATATATGGTATCTTCTGCAATCTGCAATGTAAATCTACGTTCCGAAATACTTATCGATACTCCACATTGGCACTTTTTAGAACTCAAATCAGACATACCATCATTCGATCTCTTGTACAGGATGTCAGGGACATCACCGCGCAACCTGTTGCCGTGTAGGAATTCAGTACAACGTTATTAACCCCCTGCGTAGAAGAAAATGTTTCATCGGCTATTCAAAAAAAAACTGTTCCATATATTTTGATCGCGTTGATCTATGAAACAGAGGGGTAATTGCCTAATACATTGTTAGTAGGAATCGGTTTTATTTTGACAGTTCCACAACATTTATGGCGTTGTATACGTTGCTAAGCAGACAAATTTTTCGAACATATTAAAGAATAGATTAGCAATAACCTTCAAAATTATTCAGATTCTGATTAATTGTGTGTTGAGCAATAGTGTGTTACAACCATTTTTGAAAAGTGTCTTAATTAGATTCTACAGTGCTAATAAACTACTAAAAAACACAACATTTTTATTTAATCAATTAGTGCCATAAAAATGCATTTAAATTTTACATTTTCAAATTTCGCGCGTAATTTGACGAACACGCTGGACGCAGTGGACGCCATTTACTACAGAGTAAAAATGGCGTTCACTGCGTCCAGCGTACCCACAGGGGTATGACGTCAGTTTGCTATATAAACAAATGCGCAAATAAGATAATTGTTTATAATTTAAAAATATGAGTTATTTTTCTACTTATCGTTGGTTTGCTGTTCCTGAATGCAAAATATTATTTAAATAAAAATGACTTTGGTTACGAAAATGATAAAAGTACAACGTTGCTGAGTTGACATGCCGTATGACGTAATAACATGGCGGCTACTATTTCATGGTGTTCAAAAACAGATAAAAAAACCGAAATCTTTAAATTGTATTTTAAAATTTATTTTGTTATTTTTTAGATTTTTTCTCATATAAAATAACCTATGGTGCTGGTCTTGTCTATGAAACCGCAGACTTTTTAATTTGATAACCGATGAATTAATTCAACGCTAGGATGTCTAGAATCATTTGTGTTGAATCCATGGAAACAATCTGTGCGTCGATGTCCCTGCCACTCTGTATAACACCTTGCAGAAGGAACAGAGATCGCTACGACATGTGAATAAACAAAATGCCTGAGCTACATTACTCGGTACCTATCATATTCTCTGCCAGGGGTGCGGGTTGTTCTAAAGAGATACCGTGGCTCCTGGCACACAGGCAACTGACGGAACACGGGTGGGTTTTAGACCCAGATCGGGAGAAGTTATTTGACCCAAAAAGGAAACCTATCATATTCTAGGTACCTACATTTTCACCAACCATGTACCAGGTGATCATTAATTGTTATCAACCCACCATCTACTGAGACGTAAATATTTGATGAAAAAAAAAAAAAACAAATCGGTCAATCCTATTGACAAAAATAAATAAATGGTGACCCGCATTCGAAAGTAATTATCAAACTTATCAGCTGAACAAGAAAAAATATTGTTGCTCTATTCACATTGGTGTTTTGCAATAACAAGTAGGTACTGCGTAGTTCCTATTAATAACATAAAAAAGAACTGATAAATTGTGTGATACAACACGCCCACCTCATTGAGAGCAATAAAAACAATTCTAAATAATGTTTTAATAATAAGCGTAGATTATGTGGTGTATCCGTAGCTAAGGCGGTGCGTAGCGTTTCCAAATGGCGTAGGCCGTAGACCCTCTACGTAGATTCGTAACCAGAAATCGATTTGCCACTACGTAATTGAAAAGACTAGTGGTCGCCCGCCTAGTGGTCGAAATACGACCATAATTCATTTAAAACTTTTCGTGTGGTGCCGGACGTAAAAGAATAGCACCACCCCATTTCTTCCCGTGGGTGTCGTAGAAGGCGACTAAGGGACATACTAGAGAATGGGCAGCAGCGTTCTCTATGCATTTGACCACCGTACTGCGATCGCCAACCCGCCTGCCAAGCGTGGCGGGGAGGCTATGTCCAGCAGTGCAGTGCCGGCTGATGTCTAGCAGTGGTCTTTCGGCTGATATGATCTCAGGTAAAATTAGTTTACGAGACCATTTATGTGCCCAATCTATACATACATACATACATACAGATAAATAATATTGGAGTGTCTGTTTGTAATATTAAAATAACCGCTTTTTACTTAATGCATGTGGATGTATATTACACGATACATATACCAAAATAACATTTTTTAAAATTTTTGTATGTCTGTCTGTTTGTTCCGGCTAATCTCTGAAACGGCTCGACTGATTTTGACGGGACTTTCACTGGCAGATAGCTGATGTAATAAGAAGTAAATTAGGCTACTTTTATTTTAGAAATATTAGTTATTTTTATTATACATATTTAAAATTATTTATTATATTTATAAAATTATTTATTTTGATTATATATATTTTATATTTAAAAAAAACTATTCCGCGCGGATAAAGTCGCGAGCACAGCTAGTTTGGAAATAAAAAATGCTACCATTGGTAAGTAAAACGTTCCGTTTTTGTTTATAGGAATCAAGCATAAGTAGGTCGGTTATTAATTTAAGTTTTAAACTGAGAACCAGAACTGTGTTATTGTTATCAGCAGCCTGAACTTATCTAAGTACCTACTGTTCGTGTACGAATCACAACATTAGGATTTCGGACAATCCGAAGCCCGGACATGTGTAAGTACCTAATCCCCAACTGGTTAGGCAGGGGGCATGGTACCAACAGTACATCCACTTTTCGACTATTATGTCTATCGCCTTCACCGGACACAAATCCAGACTCGGAGAGAAAAAGCTGCAACTGAGAAATTCCTAACAAAAAAACCTTTTCACTTCACCCGACCAAGGAATCGAACCCAGCCGATCTATTCTGTAAAATTCTCACCGTGAAAACTTAGGTGAAGTGACCTTGACTTGAGGTGTCATTTTACTGATTCTACATGGATTGACACTATTGACAACTCACTACAACCTCACTTCACCTTAGTTCTCACGGTGAGATTTTTACAAGAATCGACCGGCAGGACCTCATGTGCTGTAGTAGCGCTTGCGACCGCAAGACAAACGAGGCAGTCCCTCAGCAGTCCCTAAACCTTCCTAGTACCTAAACATGCTCATACAATGGTTTCCAAGCAAAAGTGAGCTTAATCTGAGTTTATAAATTCCGGTCTCACATCATCTGTAACTCCAGGTAGGGCAGCGGTGGCTCAGTGGTAAAGGCCGTGAATTACGAGTTGTGGGTCGTAGGTTTGAAGATTTACTTCAGGCGATTTACTTTGTGTAAATTAATTCATCACCGCTGCTCTCAAAACGGTGAAGGAAAACATCGTAAGGAAACCGGTAATGTCCTAGAATCAAACATTCGAAGACATGTGACATCTACCAACCAGCACTGGGCCCGCGTGGTAGATTACGGCCCACTCCCTCTCACAGAGAGGAGGCCTGTGTCCCAGCAGTGGGAACATTATAGACTGATTATATTTGAGCTCTAACTCGTCTACTGAGTAATTGTTAATGGTTGGTCAGGCCGCTACAATAACTGGTAATTTACGTTAACAACCCACGCTGTTGTTGATAAATTCGTCGAATCGCTTTTGTTTACGTAGGTTTTTATATATTCCGGGTGAAATCCCCGAGTATTTCTAGTTGCTGATAATGAGAAGCTTCCGCTTAGAATTTGTTTAAAGCAAAAAAATAAAATCTCATATCACAAATGAGTAGCTACTTGCCTACAAACTATTTTTTTTGTTTTCGGGTGATAATGAGAAGCTTCCGCTTAGAATTTGTTTAAAGCAACAAAAAAATCTCATATCGCAAATTAGTAGTGTACTTACCTACTAAGTTTTTTTTTTGTTTTCGGATGGAAACCTTCAAAAGGTACTCGGGCTTTGGGGATAAGACCGGTGAGTGTGGGATTTTTACCTCACTAAAACGCCCCCGGTGGTCACTATCTACACATGGAAGGGGGTACCGTTACTTCTCAAAAGAAAATAATCAATCAGAAACACCCTCCGTGTAACACCTGTTAGGGCAAATCGCTGAGGAGACTGTAAAAGGGTCGTCCCGAAATTGACCTTTGTGCGAGTCAGCACGTAATCACTGTGCGCTCTCTTCCCTGAAGTAAATGAGTAAGTACTTACCTAGCATTTACCAAGAAGCTTATAGATAAAAGTGGAGGCAATACTCTAAATACCTAAGTGAAGACGACTGTGGGCTGACGCTCTCTTTCTAAATGTATACATAAGAACGAGACAGTGATACGTGTTCTCTCTCATCTCTCATATGTATGTATTCAGAAAGAGAGCGCTAGCCCACAGGTTGTCTTCACTTTTTTATTTGGAGTGTGGCCTCCACTTTTATCTATAAGCTTCTTGGCATTTACCTAGTCGACCAACGACAATAGTTCGAGATAGACGTAAGTGTAGATAATTTTTGTCTATTTTGGTATTCTGTTTGCTGTCACTCATTCAGGGTCACAGACACAGAGTACTTTTTTATAATATGTCACAGAGTACTTTTTTATCTAGGGAATGTTCTGCTTAAAATACTATGTAAATCGTTCGTAATTACTCGCGGTTCTGAAGAACGAAGAAATACGTACCTCCTTTTTTCGGAATGAATATGTGATAAAGGAGCGAGTATGATTAGGTAAGTCATCATCTTTCATCTGCCTTTTCCAATCTACGTATCTATGGGTCGGCTTCTAGCCGAAAAATCTACAAATGACAGCCGCGACCAACGGCTTGATGTGCTTCCTAAGCCATGGAGGTGTATTCAGGTGATCGATGGTCACCCATCCACGGATCGACCTCTGTAACCGATGCTTAACCTAGAAGATCGACCCGTGCAGCTATTATTACTTAGTCACAAACTCCAAGGCGAGAAAGTACCTATTTACACAATTTTTCCTGTAAAAGAGCCAAGAAAACACATAATTTGTTCTTATTTGTTTATAGTAATGTGTTGATAACGGTGACCTCTGTGATAAGGCGGGTCTGGTCATCATAATATTGAGATCATCTTTTCCTTATCTTTATAAAGCTTGTTCATTAAACAAATCTGGGAATTCAATCATTTTCTTGAAATTTTGTAAACATCATTTAAACACAAGGCTTAATCAGAGTAGGTGGTTGAGTTATTTTTCATCTGAAGAGAGGGCTTAAATAAAAACAAATTACGTAAAGATGTAGGTATTATAAAAAAGTTTAATTATTCTTAAGGGGAACCTAGTCGCGGGCTCGAACTCACTGATGGGCCTGGCTAAAAAGCACGCTGTCTCACCAGGCATCGTGTCCGACAGAGGTAGTATCAGGGATGAGCAGTTAAACGCTAGTCTACATGCACAACATTATTGTGTGAGATGCAGGATCATTTATAGTACAACAAGCGCGGTAAAAATTAAGAACAGCCCTTCGGAAGATTGGGTTTTATGAAAAAACCACTGCATAAATCAATAAGCAATAACGTTTATTGAACTTTTCGATATTTGAGCTTTGTCAGTACCGATTTGGTTTTTCAGATTTTGCACTTCTTTTATTACTAAACCACGCCCAAAGTTAGGTTAAATTAGCAAGAAAAACGAATCTTTGTTGGCTCCTAACTTTTGAATGGCTTTTTATTTTAGTATTCTGTTTCCGTACAGACAACATTAATAATGAGACAAAACCATACCATGTTTAATTTTTGATGTACATTGTCCAACAGTGGAGTAATACACACCCGAAGTTTGCATGGGAAAAATGTGGACTAGGTTCACCTTAATACTAAAATATACAAAACTATAGATACTGCGTTCGCGATTTAGATTCCAAACATGTTATCAAATATGTGTTTTCTACAACTTTGAATTTTTTTTTGACTTTTACAATAATAGACCAGCACATCAAACTACCGCCAATCTGTCAAATTTCTATGATCGTTTTTCAACTTTATTACAAAAGAATTACAAGTTAATGTTTAGTTGAGAAAATTTGACGGTTTGGGATAACTTAATGTGCTGGCGTCTGTACTACAGAAAAAAGAAAGAAAGCAAATTTAGCACAGATTATGAGGCACACACAGTAGAAAAAAAAAACAGATACAAATCAAATAAAAAGTGAAAAGTACGATGTTAGAAACTTGCTACACATACCTACCTACACACACAATAACATCACGTCCGTTTCCCCAATAATATGTACTAGTAATTCCGAAATCGAGGAAGTAGCTTATGTCTGGTACGCGTACCTAAAATCCGTTTATGGCCCTATTGTATTTGAAGATTCATTTTTTTTCAGCAGGCTTAGTAGTATGGCGCTTTCTATTTTTACGAAGAATAGACTCATTTCTTTCTATACAAAGTGACATTTCGTCTCTCTACTTATGACATTGCACCGTAGAAATCCTTTTACAATCTGTCATTTCGTCATTTGTTTCTAACGATCTTCGTCTCGCGAGGAGGCCAAATGCCGGGGGCGTGAATCCGCTGCCGCTAAAATTCGAGGCACAGCGGACAGAGCTCCGGCGGGATCTCATGGCGACGTGGAGAGTGCGAATGTCGCAACTCAGTGCTGGGCACGCCACGATTGCGGCGGCAAGTCCCCTCTTTGAGGAGTGGATTGAGAGGCGCCACAGTATCCTCACCTTCCGCCTGGCGCAGGTCCTCACCGGACATGGGTGTTTCGGGAGGTTCCTGTTTCGTATAAGGCGGGACGAAACGCCCGGGTGTTTCCACTGCGATGATAGCCCTGAGGACACGGTGGAGCATACGGTGGAGGTCCGCCCGGCTCGGGCGGAGTACCTCCATGTTCTCGTGGAAGCGATCGGCGGCGGCGATCTCTTGTCGTCCGGCCCTGGTCCAGGCCATGGTACGGAGCGAGAGTGCATGGGTAGCCATCACTTCCTTCTGCGAAAGAGTAATGCTCGCGACGAGGTAGGCGGCGCACGTGAGGGAGAGGCAGTATATACGCCCTCACGGCCCTAGCCTCCGCAGGAGACGCCCTGGGCGTCGGGAATCCCAGGCTGATTCCCGGTCACCGTAGGAGCGGGCTTGCGGACGGCGAGTAATGGGTAGCTCGCTGTACGGTAAGGACCAAGCCCGGGTCGACGGCGCGTTGTGTTTCACGCGCGCCTCAAAGAGATGTCAGCACCAACTGGTGGGGTCCGCAAGGACCGATGCCTGCCAGGGGTGCGGGTTGTTCGAAAAAGATACCGTGGCCCCTGGCACACAGGCAGTTGCCAGTGTACGGCTCCACCCAGAGCAGGAAGAGTTATTTGACGATTTCCCGCCATCAAAAAAAAAAGAACGATCTTCGTCTAGGTCCTTTTTAACCGACTTCAAAAAGGAGGAGGTTATCAATTCGACATGTTTTTTTTAAATGTATGTTTGGGGGAAGAACTCCGTCATATATAGACGGATAATTCTTTTTTTGTTCGAAAAGGGTTTATTCCGAAATAGTCCTATTTAAATTTCATACAGATCTGATGATGCGTTTTGGCGACAGACAACGGAACTCTTCAAAAAATGACAGCAAATCAACCGCGATTGGTGCTGTCGCAAAAATGTGATTTTTTTGACCCCAAGGATGGTGAAATTTCTAATTTGTGTTGGGTAGGTAGGTTCTATAACTAAAAGTGAAAAATAAAAACTTTTTCCATAAAAAACTACAAAGTAAAACTTTAATTTCGGAAGGCGGTGACAAAAATTAAAATACATATCCAAAGTCACCGACTTCCGAAATTAGTCATTTTTCACTTTGTAGTTTTCTCCGGAACTCGGTTGTTATTTTTTTTGGAAAAGTGACACTGACAGTTGTGACAGTGACAGAAAACTGCTATATACACGGAACGTCATTTTTGTATACTCTTCCGTCGACAAAACAGTGCTAAGCCTGCAGATCGGTCCTATCGACGATCCTATCCTTCATAATTTACGATTAGTCGCTCTACGTCCGTCAGTCCAGTACAGTCAAAACGCAGTGTTACTTGAAAATAATATTACTTAGTTATGTTACGTCGTATAATATGCTGCCTCGTTGGTCTAGTGGCCGTAACTGCTATTGCTGAAAATGAGGTCCTGGTTTGGATTAGGTACCAGGTCGGGCAAAGTGTAAGGTAGGTCTTATTATCTGGAATTTCTCAGTAGCGGCCCGAAGTCTGAGTTTGTGTTGATGGCAATAGGCTAACCACCTTTATTACATGAGATTTAAACAGCTCCAACCCTTCGGGAAACAAGTAAAATATAAAATTGTGGTAGGTATTACGAGTAGGTATCTCAAGGGCTGGGTGCAAACCACTTGCAGTAACTTAGATGACGAATTCAATATTTTGGTGATTCTTTTTATTTCCCCGCGGGCAGCGAGTGTTTGACATTGGTATAAATAACCGAATAGTCTGACTAAAGGCGGCACTAAACTCGCAATAATATCGCCAATACATACAATATTGTTAACATTATTGCGTGTGTGTGGGCGACGGAAATTATCTCCTGATAAGTCTGCTCGCCTAGTACCATGCTTCACAATATGTTATTTTAGTCTGTGTGTTTTTGTCATCACAAGCTCTTCTATCGTTTTTTTTTTTTGGGTGGGAAATCATCAAATAACTTCTCCCGCTCTGGGTGGAGCGGGAGGGCGTGTCAGACTTTTACTGACTAAAACCCACCCGTGTTCCCTCAGTTGTCTGTGTGCCAGGGGCCGCGGTATCTCTTTCGAACAACCCGCACCCCAGCTCTTCTATCGTTGAGTGTACTGTACGGCTATAAGTCGACGTTCACGAGCGAAACAAAATCGCGGCGGGATTATTTCGCGCACTGTATTTTCATTTTTCGGTGTTGAACTGACCATTGAGAATGCAACAGAGTGCATCTCACCGCGTCGAAAATAAAACAGTATGCTTTACTGTTCGATTTTCAGCTCTCGGCGCTAAGCAGTGAGTTGAAAATCTAGCGCGCGAAAAAATCTCGTCGCGTTTTGAATACAATAAACCATAAACGGACGTTAACCATACCGGACATAACGCGACTCCGTCCTGAAATCAACTTAATCTACAATGACATGAAATTAATATTCGTTAAAGTGGGAATAACATTAATTGCAAACAAAGATTTGAATAGGCTTTAAACCTCAGCAGCCTTTCATTAGTTTTGATCCCCATTCTTGTGACACGTTCCATTAGTGTGACATGTTTTCCCGCACTTATCTTCTGTCTCATTCCGTCCTTTCTCACAAACATCTTCCGTCCCTTTCTCTTCATGGGCCAGTCCTTTGTAATTCATCACACACACTGCTTCAGCCGCGTTGTTCACGAACCTGAAATCGCAGTTGTTTCTTAGCTTGATGATCTCACTCCTCAGTAGCAGCAGGAAGTAGGTCTGCAGTACTATAAAAACAAAAAAAGTTAAAAAGTCAGATTCGGATCAGGGAGTTCTGGACGCTGGGCCTATGCTATAAAAGACCAGGCTATCTTTAGGGCGGCAATTATTCCACGGAAACGTACGTACTACCGGGCTAAAAAGGATAATGGGCATCAGCAGGCATGCCCATTATGCCTGCTGATGCTGGCCGGCCGCTAGGCAGGGAAATTGTGTAACACACTAACAGTAGTAATGGATTTCATTTTCACAGGTCAACAACATCAATTGCGTTATTTACTTTATTGAGCACATAATTTTTTCAAATGAAGCAATGGACTACCTTCAAAATGATACAGATTCTGACATGCCTATTACATGAAACTTAAACATAACTGGCGGAATGCATTCATTTATTTTTCTTCAGTGGCCAAGCAACAATTGTTTACACCTTTACAATAGGGTATTTTCCATTTTAATATAAACTATTTTAATTTGAAGATGTGGTCGATACATTTCAAAGAAAAATTAAAATTAAATTTGTTTATATCCATTTTCTCAATTAAAAACGATGAAAATCAAATTTATTTTTCGTTGTTTTGAATTTACTGCCAAAACGCTCCTTACGATGACTTTTTTATCACGTGACATCGTGACGTCAGCTTTGTGTAAACGGCACCGGTACAAATACTTAGTTTAGCGCAATTTTAGAAGTATTTGTGCACAGAGGCACCGCACACCAGAAATATCACTTTCTATCCATTAAAAATCTTGTTAATTATAAACTCGACTTTCACATGTTTACTTACAAACTTCTTTAGTTTACACAAAGTTGACGTCACGTGTGGTCACGAGATAAAGAAATTTCGTCCCAATCTTCAAATTAGAATAGTTTTTAATAAATTGGAAAATAACCTATTTTAAGGTAATATTTTACTTATATCTAAGGTTATGTGTAACAATTTCTTATAGGTTAGCACCGCATGCCCCATAAACGAAATGATCGTGCACAAGCACTTTGTACTATAAAATTAAGAACTAACTGAAGGTGCTACAGGGGCAATTTTAACTAATGGATCAACCTGGATCAATTAAGTGGAGCAATCTGGAGCAACAACAATAAATTACCGATGTGTTTCGGCAATATTTCTTCTGATTGCTCCATATTTTTCAAGAGTTGCCGAATATTCAATCGGTTTGGAAATTTTTAGTCAATTTTCTTTCTATCTCGTTTGTACGTATAACAACGTCTCGATTTTGCGAGAGGAACCGGAGACGGAGGCGAAAGCGGCAGGGTAGGCGCCTATGTTTATAAGTTGCTCCATATTGTGTGGCCGCATTTCTGGCAACAGATTGCTACATGTGTTGCCATTGCCCTAAATTTCTGGATGTAGTCGTGACGTCATAGTTATGTAACATAAGAATGTAACGTTCTTAGGATACGACAGCTTTTCATTTTATCGGTTGTATTGCGCTTCCACCGACACGCGCCCCATACTCAAACCAAATCTACCAGGTCATGCAGACAGAAAACATGGAAAACACCCGCTACTCGCACTAAATTCGCTCAAAGATCTCCTAGATACATGGGTCCATTTATTTATGAAAAAGTCAACAAAATTCTAGACATAGTAGGTTCTCCAAAGCGCACTTGTAAAATAAAAGTTATTAAGTGGCTATCAGCTCAGGACTATGCAAGGACTGAAGCTCATTTAACTCACTTACTTTAAATCCTTCGGAAATACTCACCTAGGCGTATCACATCCCTTTAATACACATAAATACACATACATACACATAACTACAAATACATACCATCTACACTACATTACACTACACAAACCTTATCATTGTATTTTGCATGTTTCCTCTAGATATGTAAGTTTAAATATTGTTTAGAGTAAGCAACCAAATTATTACTGCAATGAACTACCCACTAGTGTACTTGTAATAGGTCTATTAACTTGTAAATAACTAGATCTCACGACACAGGGTATCCTAGTGTGGGATCTAGGGATACTTTATTGCACTTTATTTAATTTTTTCATTTTATTTTGTTATCGTTTATTTATTGTGCTAAAATGTCAAAAAAACGTGTCTTAATAATAAATTTACTATTTATAGTTGACGAGAATTGCCCAAGATGGAGCAATTTTAGTTGCTCGCGTAAGCGCACCTTAAGTTTATCAAAAGAACAAGTTTAAACTTATGTGATAAGATCAATAATAACATCAAAATACAAATGAAATAAAAATTCGTCTGAGACATAAATCATGGAGACACCGATATACTTAAAAATAAACACAAATATTAGGATAAAAATTGGAATGCGAGTGTACTACCTTTATGTAAGTACGCGTCTGCCTTACCCTTCGAGGATCATGAACCTCCTTTGGCTTTGCCGCAATTGGGTAAAAGGAGGTCTGATATTGTGGTGTTAACATGAAAAAACGTTTATTTTAGTAACACTTACTAATATTAACAAAGGAGCCAGATAAGTCGAGTAGCAGTAACCAGCTGCGGAAAGACAGGACGCGATCTGGAACGGGCATCATGACGAAGGCCATAAAGACTACCAGTACGATATTCAGACTCCATAGAACTATGCTATAGATGTAGTTGATTTGGAGGAGCTTCACGTTTTTCTAGAACAAAAAATAAGTATACTATAACATAAACAAAGCATCGAAATCAGTTTACAAACTGTATCAATTAACACAGAATGTGTTTCTGTTGCCACTATAACAACAAATAAAATAAAGTTAAAAATTAAAGGGGTCTCCATACAAGAAACGTTTTTTGCCTTGTGATACGCACTGGGCCGGTTTTTACCGACGAATAATTTCCACGTATGGCAGTTCGGAAATATGTACTGAATCCATGGTAACAAGGCTGTGCGTCGACGTCCCCTGCCATCTTGTACAGTTTACCTAATCTAAAAAGCTCACCGTATGTCCTCCAACAATGAACACTGTGTTGAGCACCACATCAGTCAACAGCATGACCAGAACCACACTGATCACCACAGTGTAGTGGATCTCGAACGAGCTCCGATTTCGGCTCATCATTTCTATCAAGTGGACCAATGTTACTAGTAGCATTATTGATAGTATGGTGGCTGCGATCTGAAAACGACGAATATATCTATATATACGAGAAGCAAAACTTTTTACCTCATATAACGAAAATTACACGGACGGAGGAGTATGAAATTTGGCACAGTCAGGAGAGCAGTAAGCTATAAATATCTTATCTTATCTAAATATATTTTACAACAAGTAACGGAAAGGGTATATACCTACATAGGGCACGGCTATTTTGGACGATATCAAACGATATTGGAAGGGTTTTTTAATCCTATCTACATGTTCGGAAGTTATGAGAATTTTTAATACCTTGATACCATAACAAATTGAAACAAACATCACTCGGAAGAGATTTATCGTGATATTGGCAAGTAACGTGGAAAGTTATTGACCAACGTAGTGCGGTGACATGTTTGTTATGATTTGAATTTAAGAAACATAAGAAACCGAAAATTTGGTATCAATTCTTAGAGTATTTTATTTTGAGCTGAAACTATGTATAGTGATCCTATACCAGCTGTTATCGATAGCAATAGGGTTTCTGTTATATCCTGTACATATATAAATGAAGCACTATTTCGCTTGGTCACGGTATCACACGTGAAGGGCTGGACCAATTTTGCAATTTTGCCAAATTACATTAGAAAATTTAAGAAAACTTAACGACCATATTAACTTTAATACTCATAGGTAGTTAGACAGGACGTCTGTCGGATCAGCTAGTTTCTATATAATAATGCATTGTTCTCACTTAAAATTTAAATGAATTATGGTCGAATTCCGATCGCTGGGCAATTACTAGTATCTTTAATTAGGTACGTGAAGCAAAAGCTTTGTACCTCTTTTTAAGAAAATTACGCGGATGGAGGAGTATGAAATTGGCACGAGTGCAGAAAGCTAATATTATTGTATAATAATTTTACTAGTTTTGCATTACTAGTACAATAAGTTTTAAATGAATTATGGTACGTCACCACACGGAACGTGTGGTACGTTCCGTGTGGTGCCGGACGTAAAAGAATAGCACCATCCCATTTCATTCCATCTTCATGTGTTCTCATGGGTGTCGTAGAGAGCGACTACGGGACTTACTAGAGAATGGGCAGCAGCGTTCTCTATGCATTTGACCACCATACTGCGATCGGCAACCCGCTTGCCAAGTGTGGCGATTAAGGCAAATCCCCCTTTTGGGGGAGGCTTATGTCCAGCTGTGGGCGTCTTTCGGCTGATATGATGGTACCACTAGTTTAAATACTTAAACACTCGCCAGCGGCTTCTATCTCCTATTTAATTATTCCACGGGAACGTGCTACAAAAATATGTGGAATTGAGGTATGCCTATGTTACACCGTATAACATCAGCTATCTGTCATTGAAATTCCCATCAAAATCGGTCTAGCAGTTTGGGAGTTTAGCCGGAACAAACAGACAGACAGACAAACATTTTTCATTTTATTTGTTACTAGCTGTGCCCGCGACTTCGTCCGCGCGGAATAGTTTTTTTTACTATTATTTATATAATATCAACAAAAACAAATAAAAATTCTAAAATAAAAGTAGCCTAAGTTACTCCTTATTACATCAGCTACCTGCCAGTGAAAGTCCCGTCAAAAACGGTCCAGCCATTTCAGAGATTAGGGGGAACAAACAGACAGACAGACAGACAAAAATTGTAAAAAAGAATATTTTGGTATATGTACCGTATATGTATTCATATGCATGTAGCAAAAAGCGGTTATTTTAATATTACAAACAGACAATCCAATTTAATTTATATGTAAGTATAGATTATATGTATAGATGTATAGATATATAAAAGTACAAGGTACCACCTACCACACCACACCCCCACCCCCCCACCTATATTTTATTAAGTATGTTATTTAGTTAAGTTTGTTTTATTCCTGTGCGAGTCTAATAAATACTTTTTCTTTCTTTCTTTCTTTCTTTCTAACGTATATCTATACTTTCTGAGGCATTTGGTAAAAATCTGTTATTTTGAAATTGCAAACACACAGTTCAATTTAATTTATTTGTATAGATAACATCGTAGCATCGCGCCTGTATTCCTTGATTGGGGTAGGTTCACCACAGGGTATTTATTACAATTTTCTTAAAGCTACGGCAAAAATAGTCTAGCGTCTTGATTATGAGAACTTAGAGGCCTCGCCCACGGCGACTTTTTGTAGCGATGCTGTCGCGCATGTGTATCGAGACAGACGCGATGCTGTCGCTGGCTGCGAAGCTTCGCCCAGATTCTGTATCACTACTATCGCGATGCTGTCGCGCTTCAGTCGCGATCTTATTAGGCTTCTTTCGTCTTTCGGGTGTTTCGATGTATCCATACAGCATCACGTTTGCATCGTTACTGTCACACGTTGCAAACGCAACTAACGCGCCATAGTAGCGATGCAGAAGCGCGTTTACAAAACGCGCGACAGCATCGCTACAAAAACTCGCCGTGGGCGAGGGGCCTTAATTATAAAGCTTCTGCTTTGTTAAAATCCGACTGTTGCTTCATTATTTACTTAAACTTGGCAGTCAACTAATGAACGGTTGACCGTTCCCACTGCTGGGACACAGGCCTCCTCTCTGTGAGAGGGAGTGGGCCGTAATCCACCACGCGGGCCCAGTGCGGGTTGGTAGATGTCACATGTCTTCGAATTTTTAATTTAAGGACATGCCGGTTTCCTCACGATGTTTTCATTCACCGTTTTGAGAGCAGCGGTGACGAATTTTTTTTTTGACGGCACGGTTGGCGCAGCGGTTAACCGATTGACTGCTGCGCTGCGTGTCGCGGGTTCGATTCCCGCACGGAACAAATACTGGTATGACCTACAAATAGTTGTTCCGGGTCTGGCTGTTTGTGTATGTGAGTTTAAATGTTTGTAAACGCACCCACAATACAGGAGTAATTCCTAGTGTGGGGCAACGTTTAAAAAAAAAAAAAAATAGACTAAAAAAAAAAATAGAAATAAATTACACAAAGTAATGCGAAGGTCGGGTACTGTAGTAGTCAGGAAAATTAATTGTTAATCATTATTGACTACCAACTTAAATTGTACTATAATCCGGTTTATTAAAATCTTAAGGCAATTTTATGAAATGCCAAACACTAACGACACGGCAGACGTAGTGTGTCCAGTTGTTATTTGATTAATTTCCTTGACTATAGGTACATTACAAACAAAAGAAACTGTCCCTTCCAAGTACGTAGGTAAGTAAGTACTCACCAGTTTTAAATATCCCCACGTAATCAAACCATATCGTAGCGGCAAACAGAAACAACATCTTTTACACTCTGGCAGCTCTGTGCGCATTTTGAATAAACCTTTACTTTTATTTTGTGAAAAAATAAGTGAACTTCTTATTTTTTTAAATCTAACTAATGTTCAAGTACTTTCAATATAAATATTGTTGAAACACACAATTATTTCCGTCTACCGTCTGATTCATACTGATAATTTATGTTGTTACTTAACTGGCTAGTTAGTAGGTACATATTTATACTTATATGTACTAAGTTAACCTTGCGAAAATAATAACAAGTGCTACGTAGGATCATCATCAGTGGCCCTAGTGTGAGTTTCATTTAAGGCTAGGTTGTTCCGGCCTGTGGGCCTTTGAAACGCTACCTCCGCCTCCCCCAAATGCAGCGCGACGTATTTATTTACGATGAACTGTCAACCATTTAGCAGAAAATCCATGCCATAGTATAACATATTGCAGTTGATCAATGGAATTATTTTTGCTTATGTTCGATATTTTTTCCTTAGTTTTAGATACATTTTATGGTAGAACTAAAATCTATACATCTATACATATAAATAAAATTGGAGTGTCTGTTTGTAATATTAAAATAACCGCTTTTTGCTACATGCATATGAATATATATACGGTACATATACCAAAATATTTTTTTTTACAATTTTTGTCTGTCTGTCTGTCTGTCTGTCTGTCTGTCTGTTTGTTCCCACTAATCTCTGAAATGGCTTGACCGTTTTTGACGGGACTTTCACTGGCAGGTAGCTGATGTAATAAGGAGTTACTTAGGCTACTTTTATTTTAGAATTTTTATTTGTTTTTATTGATTCCATATCCTGTAAGTTACCTATTGAGCGTTTTCAAATGATCAGATACCGACGCCAACCCGATACCGATAAGTTAGCAGCTATACACAAACCGATATAATTATTATCGGCCCGATGATATTGGTGAATATCGATGACCATCGCGAGTCACCAAACGACTACAATACAGTAATTACCGACGTCTCGAAGTCGGCAGCGCGAATAAGCGTGTTCAAGTGAAAGAATGGCTGGTTCTCTCACTCCGCACTGCGTCTTCGCTGGTCGAAATTATCCGATATCGGTGTCAGACACTGTCTGCGACGATACAGTTGACAATAACAACTAATTATGTAAAAGCGTTTAGTAGGCACTAAACGTATGCGAAAATCTGACCGCCGATATTGTGGCGTTGTCGGAATCGGCTTATGTGCTGTGTTGTAATTTAATGTAATTGTTAATGTGATGTAATCAACTAATTTTATTAATGAAACAAAAGCAAAAATGTATTTTCAATCAAAACTAGCTTTGCCTGAGGCTGGTAGTTCCAGAGATAGAGATTTCAAACATATATAAAAAACCGAACAAGTGCGAGTCGGAATCGCCCACTGAGGGTTCCGTACAAATTTGTAGGTACCATATTGTATAAAAAGTTCTGGCCAAATTTAGATTTTCGCGAAAACTTGTAAGTACCTATCAAAATTTACTTTAATTTTCAACTTTTTACTTTTTGGAATTTTTCCTTTATTTGTGCTGTAAGATCTTACTTTTTGCCAAATTTCGTGATTCTAGGTCAACGGGAACTACCATATAGGTTTTCGACCCAAAACCTATAAGGTACTTCCGGTTGACCTAGAATTGTGAATTTTGGTTAGAAGCAAGGTCTTACAGCACAAGTAACGGGAAAATTCCGAAAAATAAAAAAAGTTGAATATTAAGGTAAATTTTGGTACTTACAAGTTTTCGTAAAAATCTAAATTTGCCCATATCTTTTTACCGTGTCGACTCAGGACCTTGATTTTTATAGACCTAATAGGAACTATAGACTTCAGTATCTGGTATAAATTTCAACTTGCTAGGGCCACCCGTTCCTGAGAAAATTGGAGGTGACACACGGACAGACAGACGGACAGATGGGAAGAGTTCCTCTTTCACCTTTTGAGGTACGGAACCCTAAAAACAAACTCTTCAGCTTTATTATTATTATAATTGCTACGGGTTCCTCAGGACTAGCTGCTTCTCACACGGACAACTGTACGTCAATTGCTCCCGTGTCACCAATTCATTGCGAACGAAGTCGCGAGCAGAAGCTAGTTACAGATACACATGGATTTTTAGTAGTAAGGTGAAAATAAATAATTGCACAAGTGTTAGTTGTCAGTGAATTTGAGAATTTGAATTTGAACTGAAGGAACACGGGTGGGTTTTAGACAGTAAAAGTCTGTCACGCTTTCCAGAGCGGTAGAATGCATTTGGTGATTTCCCATCCAAAACAAAAAAAAAACCATTGTGCAATTTGTTCTTTGAGAAAATAAATATCTCTAAACCAAATTCATGCTTCTCAGACCCAGAGGTTAAGGCTAAACGTTAGTAATAAGTAACTTTAAAAAATTGATTTAATAGATAAGCTGTGTGCCCGACGGTATTTCTCTGCGACAAAAATGGTAGATTTCCATTCAAATTTGCATCCACTATTTAACTTCTTTAGTGGCCGAATTTTCAAAGATCCTGAATTTCAGATTTGTATAAAGTAGAATCGGCTAAAAATCGTTGTACTGTTTTGCTTATACTGTAACCAAATTCTTTTGTTTTTGATGTTTGACACCGCTCATAAAGAACCGTAAATATTGTGAGCACATATAAAGAAACAATTGCCGTACTTTATTGTCTAGTGACGTACCTACTGCTCCAGCTACAATTTATCGAATCTATTATTTTAAGTTATTTTATCCTATTTTTATTTTTAAATTACAACTCATTTCACCATAATATAAAAGAATAAGGTACTTGAATGTATTTTCTAGTGTACAATAAAGTTTAATTAAATAAAAGAAATTAATACGTTTTAATGGATAATAAAATCCTATTGTAAAACAGGGACTTTTTGATTTATTAGCTGCACTTCATACGCGTACCTAATCGTAGTCATAGCCAAACAGCCGGTTCTATCCATCCCAGCCTATAGCAGCTGTGTATGGTTAATAAGGGGGATGCGATAAGGTGCCCGCGAAATCCAAGTTTCTTACGTTTTTGCTTTAATTCAGTAGAACATTACAATCAGTAAGGTCGCTATGATCTGAAATATAATAAAACCTAGGTAAGGGACTCAAATAAAATCAACTAGCGTACCATATAAATTAAAATGCTGACAGACAAAATAATCCAAAAAGTTTTGGCGTTCCTAGATAACAAAAAAAGGCTTTTTTCACCATAGACAATAAACATGCACAAGACGAATCTTGAAACCACGGACTTGAAACGCAGACATAGCAAGAAGTTATTCTGATCTGACACATGTTGTGACAATGACATTGACAAGGCAGTCAGTTTGTTTTGTTTTGTTTTGTTCGCATTCATAACTGTGAGATAAAAATAATTTGTCGCTGCTTATTTATTCAAATATCCCTCATCAAAATCTCCATAATATGTGGAAATAATGAAGGATACATACAACTTGAGCATACCTAGAATATCAGTATTTTTTAATCATACGCCCAAGAAGAAGCGGATCTATGGAAAACCAATACACAAAAATTGATCTCACAATTTCTCGATGTTGTACATATTATATGATTCTGTGGATAAATATATTCAAGTAGGATGACTCATTTTGCCGGCAATCACCTAACATACCTGTTCTCTAAAAGTAACTTTCTGCAAAATACGACAGGATTGATTAACAGAACACATGCGCTCCCGTTTGCTCGATGTTGATCCGTTTCTAATAATAGAAATTAGACACATCTGTGTCAGTGTATTGTCACCATTTGCCGCAAATAGCTGCGTATAATATTCTTAAGTTATTAAAATCCTATTTTTTAATTAAAGTTGATCTCAGTGACCAAGATTTCGGTCATTTTGAGTAAAGTGCGCTCGTTTTAGTGACTTCAAAAGTCTCACTGTAAACATTGACAACCAACAAAATGGATGATCTGCCAGTTTTTAAGAAATGTTGCTACTGTGTGCCTCTACGTTATGGTTTACTTACATGGGGATATCTGAAATTGGTGAGTTATTTAAAACATTTTATGAAAATATAATAGCTCCCTATTTTAGGAATAAGTCAGGTACAACTTTACTATCCCTCTTTAGGTTATGGTTGCCAATAAAATTACTTAATTGAACAGAAGGCTTTGATATTTGTTTCATATTATCCCCTCACCATTTGTCTTATTAATTTAAATGGAACACAATATCCCAGATTAGGGTTGGTAATTTTTTTGACTGAAAGCCCAGGACAGTGCATTGGTTAAAGTATTAAATATAGACCTACCATGCTATAATAACATGATCATAACCCCTCATCTGTTAGGCAGACGCATTCCGTCTTGTTTAAAATGCGATCTAACTTTAGTTTTAGCCTAAAGCTCTTAGCCAGTTTTTGCATTTCTAACTTTATTTCTAAACGGATAAAGTTTTTACTACAAAATTGACAATTTAGCACAGTACTAAGTTGTCAGTTTTCTAATAGGAACGGTATTTGAATTTCTGTTAGGTTCTTATTTAAAAAACAGGCTTGATGGTTTAAACCATACCTAAAGAAAAACCTTATTTTGTAATAAGTGGGATTGAGTCTGAAAACAATAGAAAATTAATTGTGTTAATTACTTGACAGTTGACAGTTTAAATAGCCTTCCTAGAGAATTGGGTAATTTTTTCAAACAAACGCTACAGCTTTACTGTATTAGTATTTGGACTAAATTATTAATGTTCAAAATCTTACTCAATATTCTCTATTATTTACTAGGTAAATAAAATCTAATTGACTTTTTTCCTTGTAGCCTAAAGATAGTCAGTTATGTGCATACATAACAAATATTTAATTAGCCTTATCTTCAGGAAAATTCAAGGACTATAAAAAAAATAAAAAATATAAAACCACTGACTTTGCTTGATTATTAGGCACTAAATAGGATAGTTAAATTTTTCCTCAATATTGTTAATACTTAACTAAAATACCTTTATTTTTTTTTGCAGTAATTAGTAACAAAACAACTGTTGAATGAAATGGAAATAAAGAACTGACCAGCTAATAATTCTGTTTTTTTTTCTATATTTTCCCGAACTAAATATAAAAGTAAAATAAGTAAGCCTTAGTAAAATATTTTTTTGAGGGTCATAGAATTTTTGACCCAATTTCGGGCAGAGGATTGCTAGAGTGGGACCAAATAGAATATCTTTCAATATCTTTGCTTATTCTTCTCTTTTTTGTTTCTAAAAGGTCATCTGCCTCACCTTTTCCCAACTATGTTGACTTAGTTTTGTCATTTTAGGTCTCTAAAATGTTTGTTTTATTTACAGGCTACAGCACTCACAGTACTGAGTTTCTTCATAATCATTGTGGTTGCATTATCAGGGTACATTGTAGGAGATGTTTCTCTTATCACAATTTTAAGCCTGGTGGCTGTGATACTGGCAACGGAAATTATAATACACATTGTATTCATCATTGGAACACATAAGGTAATGCTATTGTAAATTAGGTTGGTGTTAACTCATAAGGTTTAGGGCGGGAGGTTGAGAGGGAGTGGAAAGAGGCAGCCGCGACCGTCTTTTTGGCCTTGCTGGCCTGGGAAGAAGCTCGTTTCTTCCTCTTGCTTCCTTTTCCGACGACTTGGTGATCGGTTCCGAAGAAGGTGGAGTGGGCCTCAGAGTTCAAGAGCAAGACTGAAGTGTTGATGCTCTCAGTATTCTGGGAAGGGCAAATGCCTGCGATTGTCTCGATAAAATTGATTTTGTTTTGCCGCTCGCCTTTTGAAGCACAAAATTCAGAAGAAATATATTTTTCTTAGATCAGAATTAACAATGATATTTATTTACAGAAAATCGTGAAGCTGTTACAAGCTTACTATTTCTACGCCCTCTTCATGTGGATAGTGACAATGATAATGTCTATCGTGGGCACTGCCTTTATCATACTCAATATGAACAATCATGGTTCAGAAAGAGATTTAGTTTTTGCCTTGACTATCTTGGGCTTTTCTTTCTCTATTGGTAAGTATCCATTCTCGTTAGTATGAATTACGGAGGAGTGCAGGAGCTCTCGGTGCCGTCCGATACACTGGTGAAGTTGGAAGTGTATGCATGTGTGTTTGTTTGTTATGTGCTGACGCTACGTCTTGTGTCCACGCACACATTCACAGCGTGTTCGTACACCTGGTTATCACAAGTAAAGCGCTATACATAGACAACGTTGCGTATTGCAACATGATACGCAATACCGATCAGAATAGGGATCCTTTCGTAAAATGTTATGCTAACGGCATTCGCACAGTTCGCACTGACAACACTAACTCATTCAAAGTTTATCATTGAAATGTGAGTTTAAGGTGAAACGAGTCCATATTTTTTCCATACAAACTTCAGGAATATATTACTCCACTGTTTGACAATTTACATCAAAAACGAATCATGTTATGGTTTTGTCTCATTATTAATATTCTCTGTGCGGAAACAGAATAGTAACATAAAAAGCCATTCAAAAGCTATGAGCTAACAAAGATTCGTTTTTCTTCTAATTTAAACGCAATTTTGGGCGTGTTTAAGTAATAAAAGAAGTGTAAAATCTCCAAAATAAAGTCGGTACCGACAAAGCTCTAATATCGAAAAGTTCAATCAACTTTATTCGTATTTGATTTATGCAATGGTTTTTTCATAAAACCCGATCTTCCGAAGAACTTTTCTAAATTTTTTACGCCTATTTTACTATAAATGATCCTGCATCTCACTCAATAACGTTGTGCATGTAGACTAGCGTCTAACTGCTCATCACTGATACTACCTCTGTCGGACACGATGTCTGGTGAGACTGCGTGCTTTTTAAGCAGGCCCACTAGTGAGTTCGAGCCCGCGACTAGATACCTTGCAAACATAATTGCAAGTTTGCAACTAATTTTACACATTGCCTGCATGCAGATAATATAACTTACTTAATTATCTACGTCAAACGCGACAGGTGTGAGGTGATGTATAACTGGTAAAAATTCCCTGCTGAAAGTCCAGGGCCTACTTTTTTCTCATTTGTTTTAGTAACCTATGTATTTTCTTCTTTCAGTTGTGCAGACATTCCTCGTACTATCTCTCAGGAGCGAAATTATCAAACTTAGAGCCAATTGCCCGTACAGATTCGTGAAGAATGATAATGATCCAGAAGGCACTATCAATTCGGTGAAAGATGATGAGGAAACGTCCATAGACAATGGTAGAGTGCGGATTTTATGAGAAAAAAGGAGACTATTTAAAAGAGGACGGAACAAAGCTTGAATAACGGAAGAGAAGATATTCGACAAAAACCTTTTTACTTATTATAACTGCACCACTCCAGAGCGCAGTAGCGGGCCGGCACCGCCTCGAAAAAATCCCGCTTGTCGCCAAAGCGCCGTCAGCAAGACGATCGCTCGCTGCTGAAGTCCATCAACGAAAATACGGGCCCGTCCTAAAGTATTTCATCCGTCACGAAAGAAGGCAAATTAAATATTCTGGACGGGAAAAATACATTGGGAGTAGGGATACTAGAACTCCTGGCAGTCCACCGGTGAAATGACAGCTTGTTGTTACCGCGCCGCTTTCTAGTTGGTAGCTCACCGTCCTCACACCAACGGCTAGTTTTCGCGTAATGACTGTCAAAGATCCACGAATGACAGCCGGGACCAACGGCTTAACGTGCTTTCCGAGGCACAGAAGGGTCTTGGTATGTAAAGATGATCACCCATCCACGGATCAACCGCGCTCAGCGTAGTTTAACCAGATCGATCGACCCGTGTAGCTGTTATTACTTAGCTACATGCCCCTCTGATAGTTGGACTCCAACCTAAGATATAAGAAAAGAACGGCGCGAGGACCGCGTGCAGGCGGTGCGCCCGCCGGGGAAGGGCTAGTCGCTCGAAGTGCGCAGTCTGTCGACTATTTTGTATTGTCATCGTAAAATGTGCTGAATGATAATGCTGTGTCGGATCAGTGCTGTTCTAATGAGTGATGATAATAAGACTGTCGCGATTTTTTTTTTGATACTGTGCAAAGAGGACAGAACTATTTCATGATGAACGAAACTTACAAGAAATTACGAAAACATTCAAAGACCTTTTCGTGAAAAATATTATCCATTTATGTGTTGTTTATTTTTTTAAACCATTGACATTCTGTTGGTTGGAGAAAATTGAAATTTAGCGAATTTAAAGTTTGTTAAAGTGCCTTAAAATAAAAGGAATATCGTTATAGTGCCATAATATACAGGAATAGATACGTTTAAAAGCATTGCTTGCCTTTTATTTGCGGTAAGATAGTATTATCAAAATATTTTACCGCAAAAAAAAGCCTCTTTGAATTATTTAGCGAAACTTCACATTCATATAAATACACCCATCATGTCTAAGACATCGACACGCAACCTGTTACTATGGATTCAGTATCTACATGATTCTGGAAACACTGTGTTAAAGAAAGAAAAAAATGTTGTTCAAATGTTTTCACCGTGAAGGCATTGCGCTTTTCTGTGAAACAACAGTTATATTTTTGCGCAAAAGGGTGGTTTCAGATCTGAATGCTTGGTAACAGTTAGTGCATCGATGCTTGGCTATTTTAATTTAAAAGCATATTTTTATAAGATGTTTTATTGTTGAGATATAACTGTTTATGTAGGTATTCAATAAAATCTTTATGGTACGTTTCAGTACTGAATTGTCGTTTTCATTCATCCTTTCAATTTAAGTCTTTTCAAAAATAACGGGTTTGTGATTGTGAGTGTGTGACACAACTAGGCTGCTGGGTTCGAACCCACTGGGGACTCACTCTAGAAGAGACATGGAATTTATGGACGAACAGAAAAATTCGGACTATTTTTCTAATCTTCTTGTCTGTTTTCATATGTGTGTACATAAACGATTAAATAAAAAAACGTTTCCACCCAACGTAATAAAATCGCGGTGGGATTTTTTCACGCACTGCATTTTCAAATCGGTGTTAAAATGAGAAACCAAAAAACTGCAGCAGGCTTAACTTGACCCTTTCTAATTCGTGTCCGTTTCAATGGCGCGGCCACGGCGTAATTTCAAAAAAATAATTCTACCGAGATTTTGTAAAAATTTGTAAAAGTGATTCCCAAAACCAAAAAATTGTCAATTGATTGAAAAGTTATAAAGGTTTGAACGTGGCCGCCCCATTGAAACGCCGAGAACCGCGTGGCCACGGAGATCTTTAAAACTAAGCGTTGCAGAGACCTGGAATTTAGGTAAATGATAGATTGAATTTGTAAAAATATAGAAAAAAATCGTAGGTTTAGGTATATTTTAGGAGCTGCAAGACTACAACCCCATAGCCGCGCCATTGAAACTGTGAAAAACACGATATCGCCAATATCTCGCTGAAAAAGCATCGCAGAGGTCTGAAGTTTTTTGTAAAACCTAGATTTCAGTTTGTCGAAATTATTAAAAATACAACAAAAATTCCTAGGTTTATATTTCAGGAGCTGTAGTACGGTATTGCGTTGAAATAAGTCGTGATTATCTATCGAAGAAAGTAAGTAAGTAGTAGGTAGCGAGATTTTTTTTTTTTGTAAACAACTATTAATATGTAGAACTCCCGATAAATAGGTGAAAAAAACAATTATTTCGTTTTATAAAGCCTTAAAATACGTTTTGAATTTTTCATTAGGGTAACCATGGCTTATTGTTTACAGAAAACTTTAAACCTAATTGTGTTAGAAATAATATCTCAATGATTCTAAATTAAATTAAATGAAACGATTACCTACCTAACTAGATATAAAAACATAATATGTTTATTTCTTTAAAAATCACATTATTCAGAGATTATTTACTTACACTAAGATATATTTTTCTTTAAAAATCAAAAATCTGATTATTTACCTACATTAATATTTATTTTTTATTAACTAAACGACCTCATGTCTCGGTATACAATGTCAACTTAATTTTTGTTTACCCATCCGACGCCAAAACACTTAGACGAGAATTTAGCAGGCTGCATCTGCAGGCTTAGCACTCGTGCTAATGCTCGATTGTATCATACACACTGTTCGATTTTCAACTCTCGGCGCTAGGCATTGCGTCTATCCGTGCGCGAAAAAATACGCCGCGATTTTATTAAATCCATGTGTACGTCGACTTACGCGCGCAAACGGCAACACTCACACATAAAGGGGGCTTAATTTTGCCTTAGGTGCGCTTACAAAAACTATATCCATACTCCTTGTTTGTTTATGAAATCAAGAAAAGGCAAAGACCAGTTGTTTTTGGATAATTTTCTGTACAGTTTGAATAAAAGGTCTGAAGACTATTTTTATTGGAGTTTTGTAAGAAAAGGATCTTCGAAGTGTGCTGCAGTAGTCAAAACCAAAAAGATTGTTGAGCATCACTATGTACAACATAAAAATTGCATAGAGCATAGGCACGAACCCGACCATGATACAGCGGAAATCATTAAAGAAAAAAGCAGCCGACAGTTTCGATTCTCCGGGACAAATTATTCAAAAAGTAATCCAACAAGTACATTAAAAAGTTGCCCCGTATATGCTCACGAAAAAGGCGATGCGAATGATAATACACCGCGATAGAGTCAGAACTGAGCCAGTATTACCAAGATCGTTAAACTCATTTACCGTTCCTCATCAGTATACCGTAGTTGGTCCTGAACAATTTTTGATTGGTCATTATTAGGAAATGATAAAGAAAATGAATCGATCCTTGTTTTTAGCACTGGACGTAATTTACGTTTACTAAACAATTCAAAATTTTGGATCGTTGATGGCACTTTCAAATGCTGCCCTAACCTGTTCTGTCAAATTTTTACACTACACGGGAGTGTCGGGTCTGAGTGTGGTGCAAAAAAAATTGTACCACTCGCGTATGGGTTGCTGTCAAACAAATCAGAAAACTCGTATTTCATATTATTTAATTAATAAGAATTTACTGCAAAAATGAATTGAACATAGGTTTAAATCCCGAAATAATAATTTCTGATTTTGAACTCGCTATTATAAATGCCAGTCTGAGGGTGTTTCCGAACAGCAAGTGTTGCTTTTTCCATTTATCACAAAGTATGTGGAAGCACTTACAGAAAGCTGGCTTAAGTAAAAAATACACCAATGACAGCGAATTCGCTCACAAAATGCGACATATTTTAGCATTGGCATATTTGAAACCTGAAGACATTCCCGTGGCCTTTGAGCTTACTTGGCGAGAAGTGCCACCGAATGAGTCGAAAACAGTGACAGACTAGTTTAGTAAGTACTACGTAAATGGAACATATAGCAGTAAGAGATCATCGTCTTCTCCAAATAAACCAAAATTGACATTAAAGAAGAAACCACCCCTATTCCCACCTAATTTATGGTCTGTTTGGGATTGCTTTGTCACGGGTATACCCATCACGCAAAATGCAGTTGAAAGCTGGAATAACCGTTGGAATAGTCTACTTAGCAGAAGGAAATTAAACATACTTATACAAAACAATGAGAGAACTTGTAAAAGAGCAGATAAATACAGAGTATGAAATAGAGATTAGCTGGTTTGATGGAAGAAAAAGGAAGAACAAAAACGCAGTAGGTACTACAAAAAACTCCAAGAGCAAAATCAAAATCAAAATATTTTATTTCACATAAACCTGCAAGGGCACTTATGAAACGTCAGAAGCTAGGTGCACGGTTCCAATTCGTCGCTTCCTATGGAGAAGAGCCGGCAAGAAACTCCACGGCATATTAATAAGAAAGGTGATACGGATATGTTAACATATTTAGATGGTCTTGCATATATATATGTTACATAAAGAAATATAACTAATATTCCCCTACGAATTCTTTGATACATTTATATTTTTGTACCAATAATAAAACTTTGTTTATATTTTGTTAAAAAAAAAATTGTTAACATTTTTGTCAAGTTGATCAAATTTACTTCTAAAATGATTATACATATATTATGACTGTGTATTATGTACTGTACAAACCATTATGGAATACACATTATTTTGTTCACTATGCGTTTTGGTTTATAATTTATTAGGCCCATTCAAAACATATTTTCGTTCTGATAAGTGATGATCAGTGATCGGATAATCGCTTTCGCGGTAACGTGTATCGAGGTGAAGTAGTATCGCAGTGATGTTCTATCGCGGTAACGTACATCGAAGTGTAGTGGCTTCGCAGGGACGGTCTTTCGCAGTAACGTGCATCGCAATTTTGTAACATCGTATTAGCATTTATCGATATTTTGTGCGTCGATATACCGTATCTACTCGCAATTACCTCCATAGAGTAGCAAAATGAGATCACATTATTAAAAAAAAAAAATGTTTTACAAATCAAATTATATCTGAGCAGGTAAAACCTAGGTACTTAAAACAAGCACAATTTTCATCCATTTTAATTTTAAAAATCTTGTTTGTTACAACTAACGGCATTGAATACCGGTCAGATGCTGGTCAGTGTCGGAGGGCTTTCGTCAGCGGGTAGGTAACGGGCATCTTCGTCGCAGATGAGAACGAAAAACCTTTAGATGATCAGAGGCCTTGCGTGAGTTTCACTTAAGGCTAGGTTGTTCCGGCCTGTGGGCCCTTGAAACGCTACCTCCGCCTCCCCCAAGTGCAGCGCGATGTATTTATTTACGGTGAACTGTCAACCATTTAGCAGAAAATCCATACATATTGCAGTTGATCAACGGAATTATTTTTGCTTATGTTCGACATTTTTTCCTTAGTTTTAGATACATTTTATGGTAGAACTAAAATCTATACATCTATACATCTATACATATAAATAAAATTGGAATGTCTGTTTGTAATATTAAAATAACCGCTTTTTGCTACATGCATATGAATATATATACGGTACATATACCAAAATATTTTTTTTTACAATTTTTGTCTGTCTGTCTGTCTGTCTGTTTGTTCCCACTAATCTCTGAAATGGCTTGACCGTTTTTGACGGGACTTTCACTGGCAGGTAGCTGATGTAATAAGGAGTTACTTAGGCTACTTTTATTTTAGAATTTTTATTTGTTTTTATTGATTCCATATCCTGTAAGTTACCTATTGAGCGTTTTCAAATGATCAGATACCGACGCCAACCCGATACCGATAAGTTAGCAGCTATACACAAACCGATATAATTATTATCGGCCCGATGATATTGGTGAATATCGATGACCATCGCGAGTCACCAAACGACTACAATACAGTAATTACCGACGTCTCGAAGTCGGCAGCGCGAATAAGCGTGTTCAAGTGAAAGAATGGCTGGTTCTCTCACCCCGCACTGCATCTTCACTGGTAGAAATTGTCGGATATTGGTGTCAGACACTGTCTGCGACGATATAGTTGACAATAACAACTAATTGTGTAAAAGCGTTTGCGGTACTAAACGTATGCGAAAATCTGACCGCCGATATTGTGGCGTTGTCGGAATTGGCTTATGTGCTGTGCACCTAATAGGGACTATGGACTTCAGTATCTGGTATAAATTTCAACATGCTAGAGCCACCCGTTCCTGAGAAAATCGGAGATGACACACGGACAGACGGGAAGGGTTCCTTTTTCACCTTTTGAGGTACGGAACCCTAAAAACAAACTCTTCAGCTTTATTATTTCCTTTATTTCAGAATATACACATATCAATTACATTTTTAAATATTAGAATATAAAATATATAAAAACATTTAAAAATATAAAAAATAGTAGCTCACCGGTTTTGCCTTATAAATTATTTAGGGGTGGACTACCCCTAACATTTAGGGGGATGAAAAATAGATGTTGGCCGATTCTCATAGATACCGGATAAGCACAAAAAATTTCATCAAAATCGGTCAAGCCGTTTCGGAGGAGTATGGCAACGAAAACTGTGACACGAGAATTTTATATATTAGAAGAAGATAGATAGATAGATCCTTGTTTGAGGGAAATTAAAGGTTCAAAACACGATTAATTGCAAGTTGCTCGATGAAAAAAAAATCTGAAGTAGGGTCGATTTCGAAACCAGTTTCCATCTCATTTCCTAATAACAGCACAAAATTGTGTAGAAATTGCATGTACAATAAGAGAATCGTATTTAGGAGGGAAATTAAAGGTTGAAATTTTTAGTTTCATAGATTTTTTTTTGAACAAACTCAAAAACAGTAAATCGGGCTGAATCGGCTCGCGCTCAGAGTCCTGCGGGACGTCATAGAGGGTGGACCTGTGTCAAAATTTTCAAAAGCTCGCTCACCCTGTGCCTTTACAAAAAAATCTAATAAAATAACAACAAATTAAATTATGAAATCGGGATAACTCACAAAAAATATCTTGTAATTATATCATAGTTTTAATTCATAAAATTGTTTTTGAAAATGTGATTATTTCTAGTAAATATGATGACGTTTAATTGTCATCTTAAAATAGTGTTGACACATTACAAATTAATATCGATAAAATAATAGTCAAGTGAGAGTCGTATGTAATGTTTTATCGTCGTTTATGAAGAAGTTCGTACAAAAGACATTTTTCTAAGATTTTTAAAATCAGATTCATCCATATCAACTATGATATTTACTCTCCACCGACCTGTCTTCGCTATCACATGGTAAACAATTTGTACGCAGTGTGTAACAACACAAGATTTTTTCTAGGATCGGTAATTTTATCATATTGGCTCGGAGTGAACAACTTTCAGTTTTGAATACCAAAAGTCACTGTCACTATACGATAAAATATTACAACGTGCTTGAAAAATAGCGCCGCGTGAAGGCAGTGGTTATGCGCTAATAGTATAACTTGGTGCTCATGTTCCCAATCAAGTTCGTCAAAGACGTATCGTATCGTATCTATGCCATATACTTGGATCTATGCCACTTTTGTCTTGGTAAATGGTCCAATGGGTCGGTAATCCGACAAGACCGGGGACGGATAAAAAATATATACAAATTTAATTTTGATGTCTTAATGATTTCATACTCGGTTATTTGCAGCAAATGTTGAATTACTACAGTTGCATATAATTTCTAATAATAGAAACAAATCAACATCGAGAAGACCAGGGGTTGTGTGTTCTGTTAATCTTAATTCTCCTATCGTAATAATAATATTCTTATCTCACTGATACCCACTCAATCTTGTACTGCGCAGCTGTAGCGGCATGTCGTGTAGCTCATGTTCGATTTCCCAACAGTGACAGAACTTCACGACCAAAACCAGCCGTACCAGCTTGGCAGTGCAGGATTGAGCGTCGTCTCGATGAGGCTAGAACACTCATCGCCAAGCTTATCTGCTTCAGGGAGGGCAATACTCGTCCTAGAGTGATGCGCTTCGTGAGGCGGGCGTTTTCCGGGACTGATACTAGTTCTCGAGATTATATAACCCGCGTCACGGAGCGTATCGACTTCCTGAAGCAGAAGATCTGTGCATGGGCAAACCGTATTCGTCGGTATAGGCGGAGAGTGGAGCGGTACACTCAGAATCGCACATTCCGAAGCGATGAAAGGTGGGTTTACAGAGCTTGGGAGCGACCGTACCAAGGTGTGACTGACACGCACCTGCCGAATGATGACGCCATGTGTTCGTTCTGGCGAAACATCTGGTCGGTGCCTGTCAATCACACAGAAGGTGATTGGGCTAGGGAGATCGAGCGAGCGTGTGGTCAAATACCAGAAATGGGGGCACTTACCATCAGCCCCCAAGACGTAGCCCGTGCAGTCCGACCGTTACCTAACTGGAAATCTCCAGGGCCGGATGGGCTGCACAACTTGTAGATCAAATGGCTCCAAAGGTCACACGCTCGCTTGGCATCCCAGTTTCAGTCAGCCTTAGAGTCAGGGTCGCTACCCCAGTTCTTAACAACAGGGATAACCCACCTGCTCCATAAATCAGGTAGTACCGCGGAACCCAAAAATTTTAGACCGATCACTTGTCTACCGACGGTCTATAAAGTTCTGACATCCATTTTGAGAGCAAAAATTTACAACCATGTAGACACCAACTCTATCATGTCTGCCTCTCAAAATGGATGTCGGAACGGGTCCCGCGGTACTAAGGAGCTGCTCCTCATTGATATGACCATTAGCCAACAGGTTCGTCGTTCCCGAAAGGATCTTTCGACATGTTGGATAGACTATAAGAAGGCTTATGACTCGGTGCCACATACATGGCTCAGGAGGGTGCTGGAATTATATAAAATAGATGCAACTCTGCGCACCTTCCTGATGTCATGTATGGGGCAATGGAGGACGGTCCTTCGCTATCCAGGATGTCGAAACATCCAGAGGAATAGCGAACCGATAAGGATCGAGCGAGGCATATTTCAGGGCGATAGTTTGAGTCCGCTTTGGTTCTGCCTAGCCCTGAATCCTCTTAGCACTTTGCTGGAGGATTCAGGTATAGGCTATCGATTGAGAAGAGGTGGTCAGGTTATATCTCACCTCCTATACATGGATGACCTAAAGCTCTTTGCCCCCAACAATTTGCAACTGATGGAGCTACTGAAAGTAACTGAAACTTTCAGTAACGCCATCAGAATGGAATTTGGTGTGGACAAATGTGCGGTCATGCATGTAAAGCGAAGTGAGATTGTGGAATCCGTGGGAACCCAACTTTCGGATTCCATACACCTCAGATCCCTCTCCTCAAACGAAACATACAAATATTTGAGTATGTCGGAAGCGTTAGGCATCAACACTGCTGACATGAAACAATCGTTGAGGGAGCGCTTCTTTTGCCGCCTGAATAAAGTTTTAAATAGTCTTTTATCGGGCGGAAATAAGGCGCGCGCCTTCAACGGTTGGGTCATGCCGGTTTTGATGTACTCTTTCGGCATACTCAAATGGACTCAGACGGAACTTGACGCCCTGGATAGGAGGGTCCGCACACTGCTCACCGCAAATCGGATGCATCATCCGCGGTCGTCGGTAATGAGACTGTATATCCCGCGAAAGTGTGGAGGTCGAGGCTTCTTAAACGTTAAGAGCCTCCACAATCGCGAGATATGCAGTCTCAGGGAATATTTTCTAGAAGCCGACGTGGGGATGCACCGAGATGTGGTCTCAGTGGACAAGGGCCTCACCCCGCTCTCCTTGGGTAACGAGAACTGGCGCAAACTTAAAGTATTAGATACTAATGACCGCAGGGAGGTATGGCAGAGCAAAGAGCTTCACGGGCGCTTTTACCGCGTCCTACATGGACCTGATGTACACCTCTTAGCGTCCGTATCCTGGTTACGATTCGGTGATCTCTTTGGAGAAACCGAAGGTTTTGTCTTTGCAATTATGGACGAAGTTATGCTGACGAACAACTACCGGAAATATATTGTGAAGGATGGAACGGTTGACATCTGTCGGGCATGCCACCGTCCGGGGGAATCAATCCGACACATTATTTCTGGCTGTTCTAGTCTGGCTAATGGAGACTACTTGCATAGGCACAACCTTGTAGCCAGGATTATCCACCAGCAACTTGCTCTGAAATACAGTCTTGTGGACTTGGAAGTACCGTACTATAGGTATGTGCTCGACCCAGTTCTCGAAAATGGCACTATCACATTGTATTGGGATCGATCTATCATCACTGACCGGACTATTGTTGCCAATAAGCCGGACATCGTGGTGATAGATCGATTAGAGCGTCGCACAATGATTATTGATATAGCAGTCCCACATGACGAGAACCTCGTGAAAGCTGAAAAAGATAAGCAGGTCAAGTATCTTGACCTGTCACGCGAGGTTGTCGACATGTGGGATGTAGATACAGCAGTCATTGTGCCGATAGTCGTGACGGCCAATGGCATTATAGCCAAGAGCCTCGACCAACACATCAAGAGGCTCTCGTTAGGCAGCTGGATCAAGGGTTTGATCCAGAAAGCAGTATTACTGGACACGGCGCGTATAGTAAGGAGGTTCCTCTCTCAGCAGCCCTGACCACCGGTAGCTTGGACCCTGTTCCCGATACCGGTGGGCTACTATTTTTAATATTTTTAAATGTTTTTATGTATTTTTTTATATTCGAATATTTAAAAATATAGTTTGTATGTAGTAATCAACGAAATAAAGGAAATAATAATATTCTTACTATCATGAAAAACCAATACACAAAAATTGATCTCACAACTTCACGATATTGTACCTACATAATAAATGAATTACATATTATGTAGGTACGAGTATATTCTTTTTTTAAATTTATTTCTAGCCGAGAAAGATAAACAAATGAAGTACCTATCTTGACTTGGATCGCGCGGTTGTCGACATGTGGCATGTGGACTCAGCGATCATTGTACCGATAGTCGTTACAGCCATTGGCTTGATAGCCAAGAGCCTCGACCGCCAAGAGCCTCGATCAACACCTGAGGAGACTCTTGTTGGGCAGCTGGGTAAAGGGCCTGATTCAGAAAGCGGTACTTCTTGACACGGCTCGTATTGTTAGGAGGTTCCTCTCCCTGGAGCCCTGACCGCCGGTAGCTTGGACCCTGTTCCCGATACCGGTGGGCTACAATTTTTTATTTATTTTAAAATGTTTTTATTGTATATTCTAATATTTAAAAATATAATTTATGCCTTTAATGAAATACAGGAAATAATAATATTTCTTTATCTTTAAAGTTTTACTCACTTTACTGCTCGGGTGGAATCTTGCAAATTAATTTTGAAGCAGATATCGTTAACCGATTGAGCTGAAATGTTACATTCATATATTATGTATGTCGAGTGACAATGTAATATTATGATGACATGGAGCTGATCTGATGCTGGAGCTGGAAGGTGGCTATAGGAACTTCGCAATAAAATGACACAACCCCATCGAGTTTGGGCTCGTTTGATTCGTATTGACGAGTACTTTGATCCTTTATGTAACTAGGGTCTTGTGCTGGAGCTAAAAGGTGGCCATAGATACATAACACTTTATAGTGCACAAAACAACACGTGTGTGGGCTCGACTTATTACGAGCTACATAACGGAAAAACGCTACTACGAACTACACCGTAGTAACCCCGCATCATCCTACTAATTATTATAAATTATAAAAGAGAAAGTTTGTGAAGATGTTTGGATGTTTGTTACTTAATCACGCAAAAACGGCTGAATAGATTTAGATGAAATTTGGCACATAAGTAGATAGTTTGTAGGTGACCTGGATAAGCACATAGGCTACTTTTATTTATAATATTGATATTGTTGCCATGCTCTGGTTCTATGGATCTTTCTTTATTTTCACCTACAGTGATTTTGATTCAGGAATAATTGAAAAAAAAAAACAGTTTAATCACACAAGCAAGACTGCGATCAAAACAAACTGACTGTCAATGTCATTGTCATAACATGTGACATCCAAAGGGATGTCACATGTTATGACAATGACATTGACATTGACGCACCCTTATAAACAAAGGTTTACAAGGGTGCGTTTCAAGATTCATCTTTCTATTTCAAAGCATGTTTATTGTCTGTGGTGGCATAAAATTTTTTTGCATCTCTAGGTACCTCTTTTGATCTCTATTATTTTTTAGTATGTAATTATTTTAGAGTACTTACCTACCTAACGTGTTTACATTTCAGATCACAGCGACCGTAGTGACTGCTATGTTCTACCGTCTTAATTACCAAACACACAAACAGGCGGCTGGTTGGCTGGCTGGCGGCTGGGATGGACAAAACTGGATTTAATCGCTATTACTCCGTCCCAGAAAGTGCTATATCGACTCTAGTGATCGTACTCTTCTTGTCGGACTTTACACTGGGCACACTCCTTTATATTGTAGGAGGACATAGTATTAAGGTATTTTTTGCTAGTGTCATAACAATAGTTCGGCAGTCCAGATGTTAAAACGTGCATATCATGCAGACCAGTCTGTAATATAGACTGAAAGACTTAGCAAAATCAGCCTATAAGGTTCCCACTGTTGAGACACGGCCGTCTCTGTGAGAAGGAGTGGGCCTTAATCCACCACACCCGGCCCGGGCTGGTGGATGTCACGTCTTCGATTTACGTAGTTTTCCTTCACCGTTTAGTGAGCAATGGTGATGAAATAAAATACACAAAGTTAGAAGGTAAGTAAGTAAGTCAGAGCCGATAAAATTGGGCCACCACTTTTGGACACTAACTACTCACTATAACAGGGCCGTGTAACGGAACGTACGGCTCCATCCCCGCCAAAACGCGTGAGTTACTCCGGACCGCTTCCCGGTCCGGTTAGATCAATCAGAGCGCCGTCGAACGTTCGGGAGCGATACCCGCCCCCGCGCGCCCTTCCCGCAAACATCGACTCCCCGCGTGTTACTGTTAGTAGTTAGAACGTAAGAAGAGAGGGACGCCCGCCGCGAACACGCGAGTAACTTTGTTTTCCATAAGACATTCATAGTTTATCTGATAATTGGTATAAAAACTGACTGAATTGTGTTGTGTGATCAGTAATAAATGTTTAACTATACGTAGTGTGTTACTCTTTACTTTCCTTCGCCGAACCCGAGCACGAATTCTGGTTAAACTACTCAATTGGCAATCATTTGTATGTAGTTACAATACAAACATTTAATTTTATGCAGCGTTCTCTGAAACCTCGTAGCCACGTTCTGCTCTCGCTAACGTCAGTCTATAATATATTCATCGTTTCAGCCGAAAGTTGTCCACTACTGGACATAGTCCTCCCCCCAAGAACCGCCACTTCAATTGGTTCTATGCATTATTTGGTGAGGTTTGCCATAATCCCCACGCTTGGCAGTTCTTAGGCGTGTTGGCGATCGCAGTACCTATGTTGGTAAAATGCATAGAGAACGCTGCGGCCCATTCTCTAGTTACTCCCTTACCTATTAGCTTTTTACGACACCCACGGAAAGAAATGAGATGGTGCTATTCTTTACGTCCGGCACCAGACTGACAGACTAGAATTACCTTCTTCTTTCACTTTTGACTGTATCCTTGGTGTAGAGGTAGCAAGGATTTTAGTGCGTGAGGTCCTAGGTTCAAGTCCCGGGTTGGGCAGATTATCATTGGATATTACAATTACTCTTAGTAGCATACCAGAATTTGTGTGGTTACGTTATGATATACTTTTGCAGAAAAACCGAAGCCTCCTCCGAGCTTACTATTTCTACAGCATTGGTTTGTTCTTACTGACGGTAGTGTTGACCGGTTTGCTCATTGGGCTGTCTGCTCAGGAATAGTTTACGGTCAAGATGTCAATGTACAACTTCACCATACGGGTCTTGGACTATAGGTACGGGTTATTTTGTGAATATTGGTGAGTTTTTTTCAATTTACAGGTCTTTCAAAAGTGGTTTAAATGGGAAATTTGGGCAAAGCTGTGGGATCGTTCTAATCGAGCGGATATTGCGCTGGTGTCAAAATAACAAATAGAAGCGACCCCTTATGTCGGTACAGTCGGCAACGAAACGTGGTATAACTTTCTGACCATGATAAGTGTCTCCCAAAAATGTGTCTACCTTGTAATCTTGACTTTATACTGAAAACTAGATTATCGAATAATCTAGTGTCCATTTCTATCGACTCTCGTTGCTGACCCTATCAACCTAAAAGGTAAATTCGAAAAAGGTCATCGACTCTCGACTATCAAAATAAAATTACCTGTGTAGTTCGGAAGTATTAACTTTATGAAATGGATTTGGCTTCTAATATGGTTTGTTTTCAGCGCTTCAAGTATATTTCGTGCTCTTACTAAGAACTGAGATTATGAAAAGTAACGAATTCACAGTAACGAAGGGGGAAACAGAATGCATGATACAATACAAAGATGAAGAAGTTGGAGAGAAAGAAATAGATTATTTGAAGTGGGCAAAAGAAAGCTTGAATCAAAAGATTTGGAAAACATAGGAAAAATTGTAGTGTTCTAAAATAAGTTTTTTTGTTGTTGTTTTTGTTAAATAAATCTGTTACTTTATTTAATTTTTATTTATTTAAACTTTATGAACAAGTCAAATAAAAATAAGAACTGTACAAAGGCGACATAAGGGATAGATAGCACGACAACGACTATAAAATACAATAATAAATAGAGACATACATAAACAAAAAACAATCGAAATGTGTGCTGGGACACATAGTAGAAGTGAAACTTCAACGGACAAGTGGAAAAACGAATTTATTAAAGAGCGACCGAGCACAAAAAAGACAAAAACAATGACAGGACAAAAACAAAACAAAACAAAATAAAAGAGACAAAATAAAACAAAAATAAGACATTATTTTATAAATTCTGATATAATTATATTATGATTCTTATTATGTGGGTATACTATAGGTACAACTCTGCCCAACGTCTAGGAATAAAGCGTATGCCACATGGAAACAACAACAAGGCGTAGGCGTATGTAGGGTGTGGGCGTGACGTATGTATGCATATAACTTTTGAAACTTACGTGTTATTGGGTTTTTCTTTCTGGAAGCTCTCATTAGCAGTCCGGAGTAAAAGTCCGACACGCCCTCTTGCTGCACCCAGAGCGGACAAGTGATTTGATGATTTCCCAACCCCAAAAAAAATGGCACATTGTTCACTCACTACCTACCTATATCTCCAAAGTTAATTAAAATGGCGATTGACCCGATGCAAAGATAAAATCACATTAATGCCGGGACTCTTACTAACAACGAAAACTTAAATACAACAAAATTGGGAACTTATAAAGTAGTTAATTACTTAATATAAACTTTATTCATTTCATAAAAACATTCTACATGCCACATTCTTCACGATATCTCCCAAGTTATCATTTCATTCGCGTGTCGTGTGTAAACGTTTATCTTTCTTGGTCAGTCATCATCTTCAGTGTCCGTCTCATCTCCGGCTACCTTTACTTCACTTAACATGCTACATTCTGCTGCAGCCGGTTTGTTCACAAATCTAAACTCCTCTTTGTTCCGTGGTGTGATGATCTCAGTCCTCAGTAGAATTAGGAAATATGTTTGTACAACTGGAAAATTCGAAAAGCAACAATTATTCAATTTAAAAAATAACTTTGTAGTTATAACGACCCCCGGTAATAGATCCTGAGGGGAATTTTGAACTACATTAATACATGTATTGCAGATAGGTGGTGAGTTCTAACGATTCAAAAGTATTAACAATAATAAGTACTAATATTATTATGTACTTTAGAAAAGATTGAACTGGGACGGAAAGCTATAATTATATAAAGCTTTTCAAAACCGTGGTCATGTGGAACAGTGGGAGTATCAGTTGCAGAGAAAAGAAGGCGAGAGCAAAATACAAGAGACAAATATATATTGTTATGATGAGTAATAAATGTTATCAGGAGTAGGTTATGAAAATCTGTATTAAGTCTATTTATCTCTCAGTTTGACCAACACTTTTGGATATCGTCATCATCTGCCTAGCCTTTTCCCAATTATGTTGGGGTCCGCTTGCAATTCAACAGGATGCAGCTGAATACCAGTATTTTACATGGAGTGACTGCATATCTGACCTCCACAACCCGCTTACTGGGTAATACGATAGCAAAAGTGCAAATACGATAGTTGATACTTGATAGATAGATGGGTAATACGATAGTAATAGATGCAAAAGTGTTGGTAGGGGACCAACAATTTTCAATATATCCCTTTTAATTAAATACTACTGTTAACAGTTACAAATCTACTCACTTAGAATCCCGTAATAACCTGAGAAGTTCAGTAAATTGATGATCAACGAGCGCATTGACATATATCGAGACAGCCAGCTCTCAATTGATAAACCGACGGCCATAGCAGACAAAAGCATCGTCATTGCCCAAATTGAGATGCTGAAGATATTGAATGCTTTTAGTACCTGCATGTTTTTCTGGAAAGATTAAGCTTTATTTTAGAACCTTTATTAATAAAGGCAAAATAGCAGTCGTGTGGGCTCAACATCATCTCCATCAATCAATTTTATCGGCTATATCACTCGATAAAAGGCCACAGCTGGGCATAGTGGACATATACCTACCTGACCGTATGCAGCGGATTTTCGCGACTACCACACATGGCTTAAAATATCAGAAAGTGAATGGGTCCTGGTGGTGTGGTTTTGTACAGACGCCAGCACACCAAGCTACCCCAAAATGTCACGTTTTCCCAATGGAACATGAACCTTATGTTTATGTGATAATGTTGAAAATCTATTAAAGAAATTTGGCAGATTGGGGTAGCTTGATGTGCTTTTTTTTTGGGGTGGGAAATCATCAAATAACTTCTCACACTCTGGGTGGAGCACGAGGGCGTGTCAGACTTTTACTGACTAAAACCCACCCGTGTTCCCTCAGTTGCCTGTGTGGCAGGGGCCACGGTATCTCTTTCGGAAAACCCGCACCCCTGGCAGGCAGCGGCTCTTGCGGACCCCACCAGTTGGGGCTGACATCTCTTTGAGGCGCGCGTGGAACACAACGCGCCTTCGACCCGGGCTTGGTCCTTACCGGAAAGCGAGCTACCCATTACTCGCCGTCCGCAAGCCCGCGCCTACGGTGGCCGGGAATCAGCCTGGGATTCCCGATGCCCAGGGCGTCTCCTGCGGCAAATAAGGCCGTGAGGGCGCATGTACTGTCTCTCCCTCACGTGCGCCGCCTCCCTCTTCGCGAGCATTACCGCTTCGCAAAAGGAGGTGACGGCTACCCATGCACTCTCGCTCCGTACCATGGCCTGGACCAGGGCCGGACGCGAGAGATCGCCGCTAGCTTGATGTGCTGGCGTCTGTGCAAGTAGGTACTTATTTTAGTAATCTCCAAAACTAACTTGACTTTACTCTCTTCAAGGGTATTTTTTAACTATAAACAGAGGTTTGAGAGAGAGAGAGCAGTGGTAGCCGAGTGGCAACGAGGCCAGTTACGACTCGCAGATCGTGGGTTCGAATCCAGGCAGGCGTTTTACTCTGTACAAATAATTTCATCACCACTGCTCCCAAAACGGTGAAGGAAAACATAGTTAGGAAACCGGCCTGTCCCAGAAACAAAACAGGCATGTGACGGCCTGGTAGATTACAGCCCACTCCCTCGAAGTAAGGAAGCCTGTGTCTGAGTGGAGTGGCCTTAGCGGCTGATTATGCTAAACAGAGGTTTAAACCCTTACCTGATGTGCTCCAGCGATGAACAGCATGGTCAGTAGGAAATCTATTACGAAGAAAGTCAGTGCGATGCTTGTTATAGCAATATCTGCATAGATCCGAGTCCAAGCGTTTTCGCTTCCATTGTACCTAAGCATCATACAAGAGTGTAGCAACGCATAGGATACTACTAATATAAAAAATGCTGACAATATCTGTAACATAATAAAAATTATCATCGTTATCTTCTTTAGCTTAAAAAAAAAACCATTTTGATGTCTTCAATCGCACGACTTTTGACTCGATCTCCGGCTACCATCATCCAGCTACTACCAGCTTAACGAAGATCGGCACTCTACTTTGTCTATGGGCATCCCATCTTTTTTCTGCCATAGCGTAATACTAATAATACATTTCTATTTTTTGTAGGTGCTCTTCATAAATTTGACTCGCAGTGTCAATTAATGTTAATGAAAAAATTACGCTCACTTCCAGCAGTAAATTAGCAATAAATTACTCACCATTTTAAAATAACCCCACGACATCAAACCATATCGTAGAGGAAAACACAAACAGCATCTTTTACCCTCTGGAATTTCCCTCCTAATTTTATTTTCTTCATTCATTTTCTCCTACTTTGATCTTAATATACTCTACTTACAACACTTGAATTACTGTTTCAAAATTGTCCAGCTGTCTAGTAAACTACCATAAAAAACAATATTTCTACAAATTGCCATAAAAATATTTCCTCAGCTGGACACAACTAATGACTATAATCGTTGCGTTTGTACTGTTAAAATTACAAGTGCAGATATCACTACAATGTTTACAATAACCTAACCTTTATATCGTGCATATTTCGAGATAAATACCGATCCTGTTGTAGTACATGCGAACGAATTGCAAAGAAATTAAAACAAAATTGAATGAGAACTCGGTCTATTTATATTAGGTACTGACATAATCTACTCATTAATATGTTTTTTAATGAGTTTTATTGTAATATTATACTTAAGTGGTTAGCTAGAGACCTCAACAATTGATTATATTATTCTTGCCTGAGCTACCAGCAGTAAGTCCGTCAGCACCGCTTAGTGACTGATCTTTGCGTTATGGTACTTATGGTATCTTCGCACTCATGCGCTTTCATTTGTTAGCTTTCGCCTTTAACTTTTAATTCATCTTGTGGTCACGGTGGTTTTTGTGGTGCAAAATTAAGTGGGTAAACAAAAATAAATAATGGATGCGTCATGTAAAATGTCAGCTTTTGTTAGCCAAATCGGCATTGGTAGGTAGGTATTACATCGAGTTTTGAGGCAAGCGTTATTGTATGTGCTGTGGGCGTTAAACGCATGCCTCAAAAAAAGTTACAAGTTGAAATGCACGAGATCTACTTATTTATTTATATTTAAAGAAACAAGTAACAATAAGCTCAAATGTGTTAGCTAGTGTGTAAATTTGTAAATGTGTAAATTTAGTAACAATAGTAAACTTAATCTACATACTTAACCTATACTGCCATATAGTTATAATGCGAATCCCTGTTACAAACTCAACACCAAAGTGGAGAGTAACTACCAGTACCTACTTGAGTTCTTACTTTAACAAATTAGAAGATGCGGAAATACCTAGCAAATTAAGTTTGGGAAACGTAAGCTAAAGAGAGAAAAAGCAGTGGCACTTCGGGAGTGCCGACAAAAGTGAAAACTTGAACAATTACGTGTGCATTTTTTTAATCGTCAATACAAGATTCACATTATTCATAATCATAATTTTCGTCATATTTTCTAAACGGGTTATCAGATTTTCATAATTCCAATTGAAATATTAGTTTTGGATCTAAACCTATCTTTTGAGACTTGGATTATTGAAATACCTCTACTAAAAACAGAGGTGTCGGTAACGGTGTCGCGGGTTCAATTGTTTTTACCCCATCTCAAAAAATGCCCAACGCGCATAAAGAAGTTAAAAATGTTGACTATTTTTAAACGAAATAACCTAAACGCCAACGCAAACGTAATAGTGAAGTGGAAGTTATATTCAAAATCAAGAGTCATTTGTTCAATCTGGACTACAACCCGCCCGTCACTACTCTCTAGTGATTTAGCTGGGAAGAAGAAGTGGCGTAACAAACTCCCCAGCTTGATTAAATACAAAAGAAAGTAAACATTTTAACGCAGCTAAACACAAAATATTCAATCAAATTATTTGCCATAATGTCAGCTAGCGCACGCCAAAATACCAACAAGAACTGTAAACAGAACTTAATACCTAAATCAAAGCCTCCAGCCATTTACATGGCATGCCTCCTTACATATGAAATGCTGGATTATGTTCATATAGCTGTAACTTCTAGTCACAAATGGTAAAAAAGGACCTTCGAAGTAAAATAAATAAGTAGGTAATTACTAAAAACAGTAACTTAACCATGGTCAGTAAGACGACCAGTCACCACAAGCAGGACCAGTTCATGACCATAACGCAAAGGTCAGCCCCTCACCATATTTGAGGGAAATAGGCCGGTTCCCACTTCAGTGGAAGACGGTAAAACTGGTCCTCATCAAGAAGCTGTGGCGCCCTGCGGATTCTCCGTCCGCTTACTGGCCCATCGTGCTGCTCGACGAGGTGGGCAAGCTCTTTGAAAGAGTAATTGCAGATGGTGCGGGTGGGGCCGGATTTGGCGGAAAGCCAGTTTGGTTTCTGCAGGGGACGCTCCATGGTAGATGCCATCATGCGCATGCGAGTCCTTACGACGGGGGATGCTATGGCCCCGGGTGGGGTCATCTTGGTGGTGTCCTTAGACATTGCCAATGCTTTCAATACCTTGCCCTGGAGTTGCACCAGGGAGGCACTCCGGTATCACCGGATGCCGACCTACCTCTGTCGTGTAGTTGAGGCCTACTTGACGGACAGGGCCCTCATCTACCCCGATCACCAAGGAGAGTGGGACCGGCGAGAGAGGTCGTGCGTTGTCCCACAGGGATTGGTCCTGGGGCCGCACCTGTGGGACATCGGGTACGACTGGGTGCTGCGCGCTGACTTCTCTAGCGGCATCAGTGTAGTTTGCTACGCTGACGAGACGCTGGTCCTGGCGCAAGGGAGGTCATACCAGGCGGCAGGCGACTTAGTGACACACGGGGTTGCTACAATCGTCGATAGGATCCGGCAACTGGGACTTGAGGTGGCCTTGCACAAGTCCATGTGTTTTCATGGTTCTCGGAATGCGCCACTGACGGGTTCCCAGATAACGGCAGGAGGGGATCACATCGGCGTCGAGTCGTCGATGCAGTACCTGGGACTCGTCCTCGACAGCCGGTGGAACTTCGCGGAGCATTTCCGACGTTTGGCTCCCAGATGAGAAAGATGATGATTGATTGGGTGATTTTTATTGATTAAATCATGATATTTTATAAAATTAATATTTGCATGCCATTGTTAAAGGCAAGCGTGATGATCTGTTTTTATCTCTTCTTTTAACAGTAACAAAACCATGGTCAGAAAAACTGTTAGTCACCATACAGCAGCACCTGTTCAAGAGCATAATGCAAAGATCAGCCCCCTCGCCACATTTACAGGAAGGAGTCAACTTGACCCCCGACGGTATCGCAAGCAGTGTCATCTAAGGGAGCATGACGAACTTGCTGCTTCATTTAAAAACATTGTAATTTCTTATGTCAATAATAAACTAATAACAGATGATGATTTATTATTTTTATTGATCTTTATAATCATTTTTTTTAAATATTTATTAATTTAATTAAATTTAAAAAAATGTCATGATTATAAAAATCTAGAGATCAGTTAGATTCGGAGTGACATTATATTTTATTTTATTAATATTTGCATGCCATTTTACGCCACGTTTAAGGCAAACTGTTTTTAACTCTTCTTTTAACATCTCTCGCATGCGGACAATTTGTGTTGGACCTAAGTATTGCACTCATGTTTGAGCAAATAAATAACTATCTTATCATAACTTAATATAAAATTAAAATAAATTGACTTATAACCTGTCAGTTGATAAGGTAATTCTGCAGAACGAACATACTTAAACATTGTCTTAAGTTAATCACAGTGACCAACTATTCGTAGTCGTTGATAATGATATCACAGTAAGCCTTTAAACAAAGCTTGAATTTTGCTTTAGCTTTAAAAGCATTAAGAGGAAAATCTAGCAAAGAAGAGGGAAGCTTGTTATAAAAGGTCCAACAGTTGAGATATGAACCTCGTAAGGTCCATAGCCGGTTTTACTTTATATCTAATATTGTGAATATAACTGTTTTTAGTTTATAAGTTGTTAATATTTTGTCTAATATAGAGATTTAGGCGAAAATTAATTGTGATGCCACCGTGAGAATACCAATGTTTAAAAAAAATCTTAGAAAAACTCTAAGCAGGTGCTAGCTTTTGCCTGAGGCTTCGCCCGCGTGGATACCGGCAATATCTCACAACAACATATTAGCAGGACTTATTGTATGTGTTGATCCAGGTGATAAGTTATCAGTGTGCCAAATAGTACCTAAATGTTTACGCGGCGCAGCCAGTAAAGCTCCCAGTCAGCATAATTGTTTCCGACATCTTCAACAATCGTCGTCATTATTTCCGATAACACAAAACTCGAATGAATTGTACACCAAAACCTTCCTCATGAATAACTACATCCATTGGTGAAAATCGTATGTAAATCCGTTCGGTTGTTTTTGAGTTTACAATATGGGGACTTTATTTTATAATATACTAGCTTTTGCCAGTGGCTTTGCCGGCGTGGAGGTCAGTATTATACATATAAACCTTCCTTTTGAATCACTGTGTCTACTGATCAAAACCGCATTAAAATCCAGACACGAAAAGTGACTTTGTTTTAGACTATGTAAACATGTTGTGATATCAGCGTTTTGCTCCATAGCAGAATGCCGTAGGACATACCTAACGCTATGAAAATAACTGAAAAAGATTAATCGAGCCGTATCAAAGTCAGTGAATTGTATTACTTTCCTGACCCGTCAGGCTTGGTATAATTATGTGATCCCCACTGAAGTTTGGCACCTACTGTTATGTCCAGAAAAACTACCCAGCCGACAGTTTCCACCACCTCTTTATCTAAACCATGTTTTTTTTTTTGAGGGTGGGAAATCATCAAATGACTTCTCCCGCTCTGGGTGGAGTAGGAGGGCGTGTCAGACTTTTACTGACTAAAACCCACCCATGTTCCCTCAGCTGCCCGAATGCCAGGGGCCACGGTATCTCTTTCGAACAACCCGCACCCCTAGCAGGCATCGGCCCTTGCGGGCCCCACTAGTTGTTGCTGACATCTGTGACGGCGCGCGTGGAACACAACGCGCCGTCGACCCGGGCATTTTTTTTTTTGTTTAACGTGGAGAAATGCCTACTGTGCTACCACGGGGAGATAGCGCAGTTATGTGGGACTGTAACCCACTAAAACTCCACGGTGTCCTCCAGTGCCGCTTGAGGCGGGAACACGGCTGCAACGTCGACTTGGAGGCAAAAGCCCTGACGAGCGGCCCCACCTTGGGGTTCCTCTTCGCTTCACCGTGGGAGGGTGACCACGGTTACTGAGCCCCCCCGCAACGACAATGCGGGAACCTCACTGGGGGGGATCTAAACCATGTTGGGTCCAAGATTTGTGACATTCGATATGGCGAACTTTTGAGAACTAGGTTACTTGTAGTAAACCAATCCGTAACCATTGAGAGTGCACTGTTTGCATCGTCAAAATCCTGTTTATTCCTGTCTACTTTAAAGATAAGAGAGATATCCTCTGATCAAACAGTGACACGCCACAGATACTTTTTTTTTTGTTTAGCCTATAGTGTTCCATTGCTGGGCAAAGGACTTGGCCTTCCACTCAGGAACTCTTTTCCCACGCCACCTCGAACCAGCTCTCGCGGTACGTGTCCAGGTCGTCTCGCCACTGCTTTCTGGGCCGACCGCGGCGGCATTGTCCATCTTTACGCACCCATTGTGTAGAGCATTTGCCCAGACTCTTTAAATAGTATTATCTATATACAGAAAATGAATCCCTATTTCTCTTGGTCACGGCATCACACGTGAACTTTAACGTTTAACTAATTGTTTCTTTGTTGTTTGTTATTGTCAGGAAAAGGTTCATAGGAAAGAAAAAAATAACAAAGTTGCGTGTAACATTAGAAAATTTAAAACTTATATTCATAGTTAGGACAAGACAGCGTCTGTCGGGTCAGCTAGTTATATATATAAATATTATTGTGTCTATTATGTATTCCTTATCAATTTTATTGTGACTATTTATATAGTTACCAACCTCACAAAGGATGGGCTATAGTCATCTAGTGTATGGTGAAACTATAAAGTGTGACTCAGTTTGAAACTGTCAGCATATCGCACATCCGCATTAATCACAGCACGGGATTATAATAGGCACTAAATGCTATCAATGAAAGTTTGCAACAATTCCAACTTTTTTAGGTATTGGTTTTCCCTTGCTTATCAATTTCATAATTTGTCATGAGTTGTACTTAAGCGAGGACGTTACAGTGACCATTGGCTATCATCGGAGAATAGCTGTGTCTAAAACATAACCAAAATATTTTGTACCAAAAATATTTCGGAAGTATAAAGTGAAGATTTTTTAACTAGTGAAAAGTATTCCTTGAAGTAGAACACCATCATGGGGCACTGGGCACTGCCAGAGATTAGAAGATGTTGCTTCTGTATTCCTCTACGATATGGTTTGATTGTATGGGGATATATCACCTTGGTGAGTACTCTATCCTATCCTAATTTAGAGATTTATTTTAGAACCAATATTTGTTAAAATACAGACATACTCGTACATACAAACATAAAGTCACGCCTTTTTCCCATGGGGCTTATAGACACCACAGAGCGCCACCTGCTACGATCCTTACGATATTCTTGCCTCCTGTACGTTCATAGATCAGCGGGGTGATTGTTTTACACTTTAACAGTAACACTGGCTTTCATTTTTGCGGTTCAGCGATCACGGACTACCTGACATAACGCAAATAATGTTCATTGCGTTATGTCAGGTAGTTTGCGACCGTAACAAATATGACTTTACTGAATTATAATCACTAAAATCATCAAATAAATCTTCTAAGTATATTTATATGATTGAATGATTATACCCATTGAATGATTATTTAATGAAAAAGTCATTATATTCCTGCAAATAAAAAAAATATATATTTTGCGTGCTACCTTAGCGCTTAACAGTTAAGAAAATGTAGGCAGCAAGAGTGAGCAAAGCTTGCTAACTGGGCGGGACTAACAGTGTCGATTTAAATTAAAAAGATTAAGACTTAAGATAGAGTAGTATCCAAGATCGAGCGGAGAAAGCTTGATAATGTTAGCACGGGCACCCCACCTAGAGTTGATCAGATTTTTGGAAATAAGATTTCGAAACTTAGTGGACTTCCGCGCAAAAGTTTAAGAATCAAGAGATTGCAGAATGCAAGAGCGAGCTAAGCGAGCCCGAAAATATTAGGTTCTTGCCCAGAATAGGTTGAGTTCTCAATTATTTTAATAAGCCCTTTCGTTTTTGTTTTAGTTCTGTTTATTTTTACACGTATGTTTTGCACCCAGTGCACCTAGTTGCTCCTTACTCCCGGCGCTCATGATGATTCAAATTGTGATACGTTGACAGTGTTTACGTAATTATGATGCTGGTGTTATAAGCACGCCGATTGAGAGTACTACGCACATGACCTTTCTGAAGAATGTGTCCTCCTAGGACATAGGGTCCCGGCGTTTCCACTCACGCTTTGTAAATTCCTTTTGTTAGCCAACCTTCATTCATTCTCTAAACATGACTAAACCCTCTAATCATACTTTCAGTTTTTGTCACTACATCTTGTCTTTAATCGCACCGTTGCCTTATTGCATCATTCGTCAGCCTATCAATCATAGTCACACCACAAATGTTTTGCAAGAAATGTATTTCCACAGCATTATTTCTATTGTCATGCTTCTTCTGCCACACCCTATATTCGTTTCCATAGGTACATACATACCGTAGGTACCAGTACACCATTGTGAACAACCAGTCGAGCCTTTTTGGACATCAACTGTTTGGTCACAATCGCATCATTGGAAACAATCAATTGGAATCGTGCACCTAGCTTCTGACGTTTCATAAGTGCCTATGTAGATTCATATATATTTTTTTGTATTCACTTACCTAATTGCCCGCATTTACTCACCTTTCCACACCTTCATAAATCTTGTCACTTACATGCTCCATACCCGTCTTATTTATTTTTACGTCACACACCGATACATCCTCTTATCTTTCTAACACTATGACCTTCATCTTTTTCACGTTTATATGCATCCCTTTCATTTTAAATGCTTCATCTATCACAGTCACCATATCTTGCAACTGTTCTGCTGACGATGCAAGTAGAATTTGATCATCTGCGTAGTGAAGGCATTTGACAGGCAAATCATTCATAGTCAATCCGCACTCGCCCCTTTTAAAATCTGTCAAGAAGTCTCTATGTACAAGTTGAACAGCCACGGCATCGCTACACAACCCTGTCTAACAACCCTCAAGGTGCAGAACCAGTTCGTGTATCCCCATTTATCGTAATGCACTAGAATCCTTTAATGTATTAAGAATTTAGCAAGCACCATTCCACACCGTAGGTACATGAAAAGTGTGAGTTTATGTATGTATGTGTATGTTAATTTCCTAAAATATACGAAAAACTACCTATGTAGTGAACGAAGCTAGAGAGACGGCGTTTCACCGTTTTGGTTGACGTTGTTGCTCTCACGACATCGCTGCAAGTATTGTGGCCACTACCTGGCAACTTATAAGTTAATACGTATAATTGTTCTTTTTCAGACGATAAAATTAATTTTCTTGGGTGATAAAATAGCAACAATTCATGAGCTGTTAAATAAAGACGACCATGACTATAACAGTGTACTTTATAAAATTGGTGAACTAATGGCGATGATAGTAGATTTGGTACTCGTCATTGTATTAATAGTTGCAGCTCATAGGGTAAGATTGATATTGTAACAATAATAATATATCATATTAGTTGCTGTTTTAAAAAAGGTGTATGCACTTATGGCCTCCAAATAACTTTGGACTCTGGTAGGGACTACCGAGTATTATGACACACAGAGCCTCTGCAGCGTCTGCCAGACGCGGAATTATCAACACTTTCCATACAAAACCAGCGTTACTGGCACTACGACAAATGTCACGGCTTTAAAGACGGTTTGTGGCAGAAGCTGTTCGCTCAACGCACTTTCTTCGCTACAAATTGTATAACTGCCTACTGCCGTCTCTAGCAGTGTCTAGAGACGGCAACGGAACGGGCAACGGGCACGGAATTGCCATACCAGGCGGCAGTCACTGCTGCCGCCTGGCAATTCCGTGCTGTGTAATGAGTAGGTACTTACCTAGGTTTCATTTCCTTTTCTATCGTTGCGTGTTAAATTACATATATGAGTGTGTTCATGAAGTTTCATTCCCGTTCTTCTCCATAGGTCCCTACTATGCCTTGGAATAATGAACTAGCTTCTTAATTCTGAATGACCAACTCTGTGATATTTCAAAAGTGCATATAAATGATTTAATTGAAATAAATGCTTTGAGTTGCCTCGTGGGTCTAGTGGTTGCTAGCTCTACTGCTGACCATGAGGTCCTGGGTTCGATTCCCAGGTCGGGCCAAGTGTTATAGGGTTTTTTATCAGCAATTTCTCAGTAGCAGCATGTTATTTCATGCAAAGCTTTGAGCTTGAATTTGAAAATAATAGTGATAATTTGTGTTAGCTGAAAACAGTGTTTAACATTTCCTTATAGTCTACACATATATAAAATAATTTATTTTGTATATTTCAGAAAAACGTGAAGTTGTTGAAGATATCCTTGATCGGGAACCTAGCCTCAGTGATAGTGTACACACTGTACATTATCTATATGATTTGGTACTGTACAACAATGATACGCTTCTTGTATAAAGTATTAGATGCTGCGGACATCAATCCTATCCTCTGGCTCCTTGTGGGAGTAGTAACAGCAACATGTATTGAAATATGTAAGTTATCTTCTTCGCTTTTCATTTATTTTACTTTGACATTATAAGTCAGCAATCAGCCAATAATGTTCCCACTGCTAGGATGGGCCACTACTCTTCGAGAGGCAGTGGGCTGCAATCCAATACGCGGGCCCAATGCGGGTTGTTAGGGGGTTAGCGGGTTGGTTCTTGGCAATTACATTAGTTAAAAAGATAAGACATAATTCATACGTTCGTACACACTCGTCGCACTGAATGCTAGACACAGGTACTGACATGAAACTCTTACATTTAATCGCAAAAGCATTACAGGTAGATTTAGTGTCCAAGAGGGCGATGAGCGCTGAGAGAGTGCAAGAGACTGGGGGCTGGGCCCGTGTGACTGTGTGATTCGGTAGCACAAAGTTGGGATAGCTTGTTGTGCAGCTCAGGAGCATCGGTATTCCCATGAAAGACTTTGCACATAATTATTAATTGGTATTTTATCCTTTTGGGCTCAAGCGAATTGTTCCCTAAACAACATAAAATAAACTTTTTGGGGTACATACTGGGATACTATCCATCACGTAGTTTTATTGTTTGTAACATAAGATCTTTTTCTCTAGCGAATAAATTAAATTCCTAACTAACTAACTATTCAAATAAATACAAAAGAACACTTAGGCGTCGAAGTTCTCGTCCACATCGCTGTCATTCGGCAGCGTGAGTGACAGCAAACTGGCAGCATTGCCACGTTGAATGGCAGTGCTAATTCTTTGGGCAAAAAATGACTCAGACCTCTGGTCACTTGAAGTGTCGTCCGGTCAGCGAGAAATTTCCTTAAAAAAGACACCAAACAGCTCAAAACTGTAGTAACTCATAAGATTACAGTATTTGGGCCGCAAGCGGCGCAAATAATGTAACCAGCTATTATCTACTGTCAACTACCATCAGCAGCGGCAGCAGCGGCGTCAGCACAGCCCACCGTGATTGAAACATAATATGGGGCAAGGGTGTCACAGGCACAGGTTGCTTCAGGTAGTACTGATTAAAAAAGCTAAAAGATTTAAACCTTCGTTGTTAAACGCTTCTTTTGTACGTTGTGTGAGTACCCCACCATTTGCCCAGTTAAACCTCTTTAACTCGGCAGATGTAAGCGTCTATAACACAGTTGGCATTTATCTTACGGCAGATATCTATTGGAAGAAATAAATTACATGCACCTCTATTCAAATTACAATTTGAATGAACAAAGTTGATAATGGTTTTTGTTTCAGCGCTGAAATTTTACATCATGTTCCTATTAAGAAAAGAGATAAAAAAACTTGAAACAAATAGTCAGTTCAGCTTTGAGAACAATTCGACTGAGGCAAAATGTGAAATGGTATGCGATGTGGAAATGGAAAATGGAATTTTCAAACCAATTAAGTTCGAGAATGAAGAAAAAGCAGAAGAAAACACATTTGATAAACATATATTAAAATAGAGGAAGTAATTGAAGTTGCTGGCGAAAAGTGTAATTATTCTTTTAACAATATGACTGAAACAAAATGTCGGATGGAATATGAAAATGCAATAACAAATGAAGAGTCCCTATTCTTGATAAACAATGATTCCGGAACTTATTAATGGAATACAAGTATACATTAAATAACTTTTCTATATTTGGATTAAGAACCAATTGGTAATTGTTTACCCATTATTTTATAAGTCTATCACAACATTTGCGTAACATACTTTTAAACACAATCCGAAGGAATTTGTAGGAAATTGCAAATTCATTGCTTCTCATAGTTATTTTTGAAAATTCATCTGTTTATCAACATACTTAACTAGCGTAATGAATGTTGTAGAACTGTCTGCGTGAAAGGTATTGCCATTGTGTGTGAACTACGCAATTAGCTCACCGGAATTTTGTGGCTATAAATATTATTGCGTTACATTCAAAGCGTGCTTATTTAGGTGAATAAATAGTCACTCAATACTAAATATGTTTTATTATCGACGAATAAAATTATTTCAATAATTTAATTTAATTTATTTTATTTTGTTTCAATAGTATAATTATATTATCTTAAAATAGGTATGTACTTTACATTTTTAATTGTCCCTAAATAAACAATTTTGCTGACGGTATTCGTTTTTCTTAATAGTAATTACTCGTATTTTACGTTGTTAGGTTTCCGTAGAAGATAGGCACGTCATCTGTTGTTTCTTTTAAAAATATTATTTATTCTTGTCAAACGTCTTCCCTTTCAGTATAGTGTCCTCCTCCTGCTATTATTTCTTCACATGTCATGGTACATTCTGCTTCAGCTGCATTTTTCCCAAATCGTAACTCGGCGTTGTCCCTCAGTTTGATGATTTCACTCCTCAGCAGAATTAGGAAGTAAATTTGCACGACTGAAAAAAAAGCATTTCCTTTAGAAAAATATCTTTGCTTGATGTGCCAACTATATCTAATCCTTCTCTATCCACATATTAAGGAAACCATTTTAAATTCGTTTGTAGCTTTCTGAAACATCCTAAGAATAAGATAAGATATCAATTTGGATTTGATACCCATAATCTCTCATAGTTATAATATACATCTGTTGAATACATACTAAAATTTCCTTGTACAAACAACAGCGACTTTTACAATTAAACAAAAATGAAATGTAGGTAATTCACCTAGAAAATGCAAGCTTATAGCTATAGATACCTATTTTTTAGTAGATCGAGGATGAAAGTAGATATAGAAGAACAAACAATTGAATGTGCTTACCTAAGACCAGGAAGTAAAATGAGAATATCAGTATAGCTCTTTCCCAAGATATAAAATCCTGTATTGTCAAAACGACTGACGTAACACTCAACAGTAAACTAAATATCCACATGACTATGCTGATGAAATAGAATACTCTTATCAGCTTCACGTTTTTCTGCAAAAGGAAAAGCTTTATCAGAATTTCTTCCTATGTTTGTATTGATAATTGCATTAACTTGATTAACGGTCACAACTTTTAATTAGTATAGTTGACCTGCTCTAGTCAATTCAAAATTGTGACTGCTAATTTGTAATAGTCAGTAGCCGCCAGCCATCGTCCTACACCACTGGACACCAGCCACAAAATAAGGTCGTTCCCTCAATGCTGAGAATCGCGACCACATACGACGCGTCGCCGTCGTCTCCAAGTTATGCGGACTTCTGCAGTCTGGACATTTCATTAAGTGCTGCTTTCAAGAGCCTTCCTGATCGCGTCGGACCATCTTGCCAGTGCTCTGTCTTAAGCGCGTAGCCCCGGCCTAGTATCATAAGCCATCCCATTACCATAACTATCAATACATTCACAGTCCAATGCTGGACAAGGGTTTCTCCCAAATTAATCTACAAAACATCCAGGCAATATTTCAGCGGGCCATAAACTATTTGCACCTAAAGCAGAATTCGATTTCAAATCTCACCTTATGACCTCCAACGATGAACAATATGGTCACCACGAAATCTGCAACGAACACCGCAAGAGCAATGACTGGTAATATCATGCCTTTATAGATCCGACTCTGAAAGTCATCATCGATACGATGTACCCTGATCATCATTATCTGTTGCATCATCGAATGCGACAATGTCATTATGAGAAACGCATCTGCTATCTGGAACGTTAAAACACGTGTTGTATCTAAGCTATAGTACACATTGGGACTTTGGTAAACTTGCTAGTGACAGGTGACATGAGTGACATTGAAATTATGGGCATTTTATTGGTGAGTGTATCTTTTTAGTTCACCATGGTCCACTAAGCCTGACATATATTGTACGGATATTGTGACTGCACTGAGATTCCGATCTTGGCACATGCCTTTAAACAATTAGGAATAGGAGTTCACTGTTGGACATACGTTGTTCCTATCACAGGCATCCTTGGCTACGTAGGGCTCTCATGTAGCTGCTGCTAACCACCTTGCTCTACACGTTTTGGTCGAATGTGTCCGAAACTAATTTTAGTGTTTTAGCATCTTCAGCTTTTAATCGTCCTCTCGGTGAGAGGAAGTGGGCGGTAATCCACCACTCGACCCAGTGCAGGTGGCCTATAGTTGGTTTAATTCCCCTTATTGACATAAAATAAAAATATGAAAGTCTACGCTCAAAATGTTGAGGAGATTGCGACGATTTATTCTTTCAACTCTATTTTGAAATTGTTTTATCATGATATCTACTGTTCTATTGTTATGAGATATTTTTGAATAAGTCTTTCGTTTTTACATTTGCAATTACACTCATTTTTTTCTGGCTTGTAATGTGTACGTACCAACACGCCTAACTTAGCGACAAAAAAGAGAGTGTTTTGTGGTGACCTACGTTCGGGCAGCACCTAAGGAATATTATCCTGGCTAATGGCCAATCAGGGGCCAAAAAATTCTATGAAACAGGTAAATCGAGCTAATGTGAAAAGTAGACATTAATTTGAGGCTTTGCGCATGTGTTGCGGATCCGAATGCTTAATATACCACTAAAGTCTGATCACGAAGGTAAAGTAGTACCCTCTATGGGCAGTGCCAGATTAAGCAAGCGCGGTGCCCGTAGCAAATATTATCGAGGGGCCCTTGATCTGCTATGAGTTCAGTTTGTTTTTCATCTTCTGCAAAATGATCATTGTTTAGATTTATCTAACAAATATCTGTTTTAAAGAACTTCTAATTGTGATTGAGGGAATAAAAATATTAAATACTTTTGCCAGCGGCTTCGCCCTCGTGGAGCTTAAAAAATATCCCGCTTGAACAGATTTGGATGAAATTTGGCACACAGATCGATTATAACCGAGATTAACACATAAGATACTTTTTATTCCGGTAGTACGTTCCCGCGATATAATTTCAGACTTCCACGCGGGCGAAGCCGCGGGCGGAAGCTGGTTTATAATATTAGTAGGATGCACCAACTTGCCAATGTGATAACTAAAAATTTTAAACATAGCATGTTTAAATTTTTTAGTTTTTATACAAACAAACAAGGTAGAAATATGAGCGAAATAATTTGTGTATTGTATTGTGATGTAGGTAGGTTTTAAATTCAATGAATTTTAAAATTTTAAGTAGATAAAATTACAAATCAGCCATTGCCCCCCTAAACCACTTCAACAACCCCTAATTTTGTATGGGCCCCTTACCGCCCCCTCTAGGCCTTCAGCCCCTCCAAAAATATGCTTCGTGCTACATTATGCTAGGCTATTAAAAAATCAAAAATTTTAAAACATTTGTAATTAAATAGAAAATTTCGATTTTCAACATTGTGAATCGAGCCTTTTCAATTCCGCCACGCATCCACACTGAGTGTCGAGTAAGTGTACTTGCTCACGTCAGACTTTTTGTAGAGCCGATTATCGGGCCTAAATTTTTTGCATATTTTTACGAGCGACTTTTCTGTAGATTTCGTGCGAATTTTACCGTCGTACGAAATTCGGTTTCATTTTCGCCAAAGAAATTATCGATTAAGTACCGATAGTCTGATGTGGATTGTCTTAGTCGGAAAGGGTGTTTCACATTTTTGTGGCATCAATCAAATTCAATATACTCGTAGGTATCAAGTCATAATAAGTTTCACTCAAAAAAAATTCGTTCAAGCTGCGGTGGGCGTGTTTGGACACGTGAGGCCTCTTTTTGCGAGGGGGCCGTAGCTATTGCTGCTCTTGCTATGTGGTTAATCCGGCACTGGCTATGGGTCATTATTAGTAAACAGATTACTTCATAATAACTTAACACTTACAAATATAGTGGTAGTGGATCGACTAGAGGCACTAAAGGGGCGCGCAATGGTCGTTATTTTAACGATCCCGCGTGACGGGAACCTTGTGAAGGCCGAGAAAGATAAACAAATCAAGTAGCTCGCGAGGTTGTCGAAATGTGGGATGTAGACTAAGTGATAAATTTTCGGATAGTCGTAACAGCCAATGGCTTGATAGCCAAGAGCCTCGACCAACACCTGAGGAGGCTCTCGTTGAGTAGCTGGATCAAGGGCTTGATTCAGAAAACGGTACTTCTGGACACGGCTCGCCTTGTTTGGAGGTTCCTCTCTCTGGAGCCCTGATTGCCGGTAGCTTGGACCCTGTTCCCGATACCGGTGGGCTCCTTTTTTTTAAATATATTTTAATGTTATAGAGTTTTATATTCTTACTTTGAAAAATGCAATTTTTATGTGTTTGTATATCAATTAAATTAAAACAAAGAACAAAAAACTAAAAAGAACATAATAATAACTTAACACTCACCATTTTGATATAACCCCACACGAGCAAGCCATATCGTAGTGGTACGCAGAAACAACATCTATTAAACACTGGAATTTCTTTTTTCATTGTGAGTCGATATTGTTTTATAGGTAAATAATTCTTAAATTATAATGCTTTATTCAACATAAGTAATATGGACTACTAAATTTAAAACCCTCTTTTACTCTTTTGAACAAAGTCCAGGCTCATACTAAATTAAAATAACAACAAAGTTCAACCGCCAGACAAAATTTGTGATGTCAATTATGGGTGCTACGCTGGTACAGTTGAAGCCAGAGGTTACTAAACTTTCTTCTTCTTTTTCTAGTCGGTAAACCCCCTGCTGCTATATTTTTACCATATTCCCAAAAGTAGTCGAACATTTTTTTCAAGCCCGTGGAATAAAAAAACGGAAATAATTTTCAACATTATTTTTCGCGCTTTCTTATTAGGATTGCATGATAGCCGTAGCTCCTACATTTTTTTTGCCAAACAACCTGAAAATCGGAATCTTAAAGCTTCAAAATGCTTTTTTAAAGTCAATACGACCAATTTTTTTTCACTGAAAAACAGACTGTCAAAAATCACCGAAAAATGTGTTTTGTTGTCTGTTCCCTTAATTTTTTGTGCAGTTTATTATCTCCCTACATTGATAGGTAAAGCCAAGCCAAAAGTTTTGTTCTTTACTATCGAAATCAGATACATTTTCGTGGACCCCCCACTTACAACTTGTGAACCCCAATTTTTTTTTTCACGCCAAAGTATACCCGTCGAGTCTACCGTGGACTACTTTGGGAATCGCTGAGTTTAGCTGACGATTACAGAAAATAAAATTAATTTAACCTTTTTACCTAATTTATCCGGCTACGCATTAATTGCAAAGAAATTAGGTGGGAATTTTGCTCTACAGTCCGCTACTTTCGACTTTGTTTTGGCAAAACCACAGTAGGTATAACTAGATACGAAAAAAGACAGCAGATATACTTTGGCCCCGTTCACACCGAACGTATTGTCAGCCAACGACTGTGAGCAAACGTTACGCAGTTTACTGTTTTTCCATACATTTCCGTGCACATCAAACCCACAAGAAGCTATGATGGCTTAACGACGTTTAGTGTTCACACAGAGGCTCACAGGCAGCCGGCTCACAATCGGCGGCGGCATTTGGCGTGACCAGGCCTTGATTTTAATTAATTGTCAAAATTCAAAGTGACAGTTCGTCGTATAGACATTATGACCCTTCATGAATATTTAATGACTGCATATGAAAGAGCTGTGGTACAGAACCCCAGGTTGTTTTCCGACATCTACGCAAACGAAGTCGCGGGTACAGCTAATAAATTTGGAAATAAATTCTTTTACTTTTGCTTCTTTTCGCACTTTTGTTTTCAATCTGTCAAATCAAAATGTCAAAGGGGGTCATTGTTGCTTTTAACCATCATTCATAGAGTATAGTAAAATATTGCATTATTGAATTACTATCATATCGCTAACACCAGAAGAATTTACACGTAAATCGTCACAATTAAGAAGAAGGCACAAGTCAAGTACATTCACACCGTTTATTTGAACTTGTTGCAGTCTATCATTCAAGTACGATTTTACTAAGTTAAGCGCAAGTTCACCTAGTCCGTAATGCCAAAGTTTCAAGAGAAGTGTTTCATGATTCACGCAATCAAATGCCTTGGATAGGTCGCAAAAGACACCTATTGCATCTTGCGCCTCTTCCCATGCGGTAAAGATGTGTTTTAATAAGGTGACACCAGCGTCGGTTGTGCAACGTCCTTTAGTGAAACCATACTGTTGATCGTGTAGGATGTTATTACGATTAAAATGATTGAGCATTTGATTTAACATAACTTTTTCAAACACCTTGCTGAAAACCGGCAAAATCGATACGGGTCTATAATTATTAGTATCTTTGCTGTCTCCAGATTTGAAGAGTGGAATAACTTTACTGTACTTCATTAAATCCGGGAAAACCCTTTGATCAACACATAAATTAAATATGAATGCCAAATAGGGTGCAACTGTCTCAATAATGGATTGACAAACTTTAGTAGACATGCCCCACAAATCTTCGGTAATTTTGATCTTAAGTTGCTTAAATGCCTTTACAACGACCACAGGGCTTATATGATTAAATTTGAATTCCACGGGACAGGCTGAGACATTCGCTCTTAATTAATCAATAGCAAGTGCGGGCGAAGAATTTAAAGTTTCTGTAGTTTTAATAGGAATATTGGTAAAGAAAGTTGAAAATTCCTGAGCAACATCGATGTTATCACTAATGAGTACTATCCATTCCTCTGACCCAGACCTCTAACACAGACTTCGCCGACATGGGAACATTGAGGCAATTCAGGTGCTAGACAACACGAACGTAGTGCCTAGGTTAGAGAGAACTGAACCATTTGAGTTAGTGTAGTGTATAGGTAATGAAGAATAGTAACAGTGATGTGCTATGCATGTAACACATGAACAAAGTATTTTTATTAATGATCAAACTCTAAGAAACTGCTACGGAATTATGTAAAAGTGCAAAATGACACTATTCTTCTTAGTTATAACGTAATCTGCCACGTGAAATATTAAGTTACAGTTAAATTGCTTATTAGTCTATTAGGCTAGATTGTTATAAATTACTAAGAACTTATTAATTATTAATAATAAAGGTTTGTTCTTATTAAGAAAGGAAAAACAATATTTATATTTACTACACAGCTGTTCTTTTATCCTAAACAATATCATATACTCATTCTCACAACTGTTTGGTGGAATGTAAATGACACACAGTTAAAATAAAAGTATATTTTGTAAATAAACGGTAATAAAGTAATATTCAAAGCGTGCTTATTTTTGGTGCATACCTACTCATTCAATAGAAAATATGTTTTATAATCGACGTAGAAATTTTTTTCAATAAAATATTCATTTATTTATTTATATATGTTTTATTGTACATCAGAAAATACATGAAAAAATTACAAAAAAAAAAACACTAAAAACTTACAACGGGCGGCCTTTATCGTAAAGTAGGTAGTTACTTTATATTTTTTATTGTCTCTAAAATATTAATTATGTTGACTATTTGTTTTTCTTAATAGTAATCGCTCCTATTCCACCTTGTTAGGTTTCTGTAGAACATTAGCACGTCATCTGTTGTTTCTCTTAAAATTATTATTTTCTCTTGTCAAACGTTTTCCCTTTCAGTCTCTCCTCCTGCTATTATTTCTTCACATGTCATGGTACATTCTGCTTCAGCTGCATTGTTCACAAATCGGAACTCGCCATTGTCGTTCAGTTTGATGATCTCACTCCTCAGCAGAATTAGGAAGTACATTTGTACAACTGGAAAATAATAGTTTAGATAGAGGCGTTTGCTTGGTGCGCTATATCTAATCTTTCTATCCACATATTAAGGAAACTATTTTAAATTCGTTTATAGCTTTTTGAAACTTCATAAGAATAAGACAAGGTATCAATTGGGATTTCATACCCATAATCTCATAAAGTTAGAATATACATTGAAATACACGTAACGCCATTTGTTGCATACACACTGAGATTTCCTTGCACAGTACTCATGCAACAGCGACTTTTACAATAAAACAAAAATTATATGTAATTCACCTAGACAAGCCACCCGCCAGGGGTGCGGGTTGTTCGAAAGAGATACCGCGGCCCCTGGCACACAGGAAACAGAGGGAACACGGGTGGGTTTTAGTCAGTATAAGTCTGACACGCCCTCCTGCTCCACCCAGAGCGCGAGAAGTTATTTGATGATTTCCCAAAAAAAAAAACAAACCTAGACAAGCCAAGCGTAGGTACAGATTTATTTAAACTGTACCAGGATGAAAATTGATATAGAACAACAAACAAATGATTATGCTTACCTAAAACCAAGAAATAAAATGATAATGTCGCCATTGGGTTCACCAAATAGTACATGGTGCGCAATATCAAATTCTGTATTGTCAAAACAACTGACGTAGCACTCAGCAGAAAACTTAATATCCACATGACTATGCTGATGATATAGAATACTCTTATCAGCTTCACGCTTTTCTGCAAAAGGAAAAGCCTTGTCAGAATTTATTCCTGTGTTTGTATATAAAATGCATAAACATGGTAAACCGTCACATCTTTAAATAATAAGTAGTCAGTACTCAGTAGCCGACAGCTGTCGTCCTACACCAATGGGCACCGACCGAAAAATATGGTCATTCCCTCAATGCTGAGGATCGCTATCACATACTAGGTGTCTCCAAGTTATGCGGTCTTCTGCAGTCTGGACCGCTCGGTAAATACTGCCTCCAACAGCCTTCCTGATCGCATTTGACCATTTTGCCGGTGGCTATGCCTTGAGCGTATTTTCTCGTCACCCGGCCCAGTATCAGCCATCCCATTAACTTAACTAAAAAAATTCGTAGTCCAATGCTGGACAATGGTCTCTCCCAAATTAAGCCAAAAAACATCCAGGCAGTATTTCAGCTGGTCATAAAATATTTGTAAAAATAGCAGAATTCGATTTGAAATCTCACCTTATGTCCTCCAACGATGAACAATATGGTCATCGCGAAATCTGCAACGAACACCGCAAGAGCAATGACAGGTACTATCATTTCTTGAAAGATCCGGCTCGGCAAGTTATCATCGCTACGATATAACCTGTTCATCATTATCGTTAGCATCATCGAATAGGACAACATCGTTATGATAAACATGTCTGCTGTCTGGAACATAAGAACACGTATTAAATCTTTGTTTCTCCATATATACATTTACAGTACGTTGATCTAAAAATGGCATAAGTTAGTGTTCCAGAGAGAAAAACCCTGACTTCTAAACTAGGTTTATGTACCTGTATCGTAGAAGCCTGTGTCCCTTCAAAGTGATGTGCATATAGGTAATAGGACAGTACACGTTATACATAATAATCCATTCGGGCAAGTCCAAGAGAAACAAAAAAATAAAAAGAAAAAGATGAAAACAAAACAAAAACAAAAAAGATACAAGACTAAAAATAAAAAATAAAAAACATTAAATGAAAGTTTTGTGTATGTCTCTAGTGTGTTGCCTGGAGTTATAGGTGTGTGTGTGTTTGAGGATGTTTGTATGTTTGTGAAACAGTGTGTGTGACTGTGAGTAAAGTATGAGTGAATTTGCGAGCGTATGCAAGTACAACAATTTTCACAATATTGAAACATTTTAATTAAAAAAAATTCTCATCTATTTATTTATATTTCCAAAATTTCTCAACAGAAGATCCTCCATGTTGCGATAAGTTAGTTTTAGAAGATAGTCTTGTAGCTTAGATTCTGACTGATTTTTAGTATCATGAAAAGTTTTTAGGACTTTATTTAGCTGGTTATATGTATAGTTTCGTGCTGGTGACGTAATAGTGTCTCATGGCAAACGAGGTTCTATGCGACTCTTAAGGCAAAACCGTGTGTTTTATTCTGCCTGTTGGCTCTAAAGACGGACGAGTGCGGTGTTTACGGAGCATTGACTGAAGGCCATACAGCTGCATGACAGTTAACACTTTAGATTCTGCATATAGCAGTACTGTGGAATATCTTAGCGGCCAAGAGAGCAGAACCTTCAGAACAGCTCTTTGTGCTTGTTCAAGTCGGATGAAATGGTTCTCAGTTGCACCACCCTAGATTAAAATACAATAAGCTAAAATCGATTGGCACAAAGCAAAGTAAACCACCCTCAAAGTATCCATATCTGCAGACTTGCGTAATTTTAAAAAACGCAAATCAGTTTGCGAGTTCTACCAGAAAGTGTGTCTAGGTGTTTATGCCAATTGAGATGTTGGTCGATATGAACGCCTAGATATTTGACACTAGTGGACTTAGATATTGCAAGGCAGTCACAAATGGTGGAAGGCGTACATGTATGTGCTATAAGAGTAAAGGAAGGTGATGGGCATAAATTTGAGCTGATAGCAAATGGCACATAAACCATTTTACTGACGTTTAGAGTGAGAAGGTTGTTATTCAACCATTCCATTACAGGGGTGCTTGGAAAGTAAACCTCCTCGTGTGCCCGTGGGCTGGAGTTTCCCTTGGATGCGTCCGGGGGAAAGGCCAGTCTCCGGGACGGTGCACCCTGGGGTGCGGCCAATGTCCCCCCTTTAGGTACGTGTGCCTAAGGGGTGTCGTTGCCCGTATGCCAATATCCTGTAGGAGGTACGGTCCAACACGTCTCTCTGCGCTTATGCAGAGACGCACAGCGGCGGAGTAAGAGCGGGCTTGGTGTGCACTTACCCTGCCACCGGGCAGGCAAGAAGGAGTCCCCTCCTTCTGCCACCGTTAATCTCGTAGCCCCGAAGATTGTCACGGTCATGTCTCTGACTTTTGACGGGGGTCGAGGGTCTTAGCTTAATCGCCCGGGCCGCGAGGAAGAAATCTTTTAGAAAAATTACCCAAAACCTCCAAGCGGCAGCGCACCGCGAGGGAGGTTTACAGCTTGACTAATGGGTAGCTTAATTAGTCCCTAGTGCGGACCACTATTTTTGAGACATAAATGTTTATTACTGGTGGGAACAACAATGGAAAAATCAACAAAAATGCGTACAGGAAGGGAATGTTGCGGGGTCGGAGTCCGACGCCGCATCGAGCACTAAGAGCTCTTCCAAGAGCCCAGAGCGGGTAGTGGGGGGAGCACCCGGTAGAAACAGGGAGTACTTTAAGTAGTGCCCCAAACCGAAGGATGGCCAGGGGTCATCCTCGGCTAGCGGGATAGCCTCGGCCCGTAAACTCGAGAAGGTCTGTCGGCGGGGTGGGGTCCGGTTAGGCAAAGGGCTAACCACCCAGGAGACCGGCGAGCCGAACCAAGGTGGCCTAGTCGAGGTGGCCAGGTGAGCCAAGGCGCTGGCAACGGAAGGGCAGCTTTCGGGACGGACCAGCAGCAGCTGGCCTTATGAACTGAGTGAACTACGGCTTTTTTAAAGACCACTGGGAAGACTCCAGATGAAATGGAGAGGTTACAGACATTTGTAATGATTGGGACCAATACACTTCTCGAGATAGAGCAACAATTGAGACCCTGCCAATATTGCAGATAAGACAATTTGCATCAACAAAATAGGGTTCTACAACATCATGTCTCATGGAAGATTTAATGTATACAGCGCATCCGTCATTTTGATTGAAAGTATTTTTCGTAAAAAAGGAAGTGTAACCATCTAAAGTTGGTAGGTGACTTGTTTTACTTAACCAACATGACAAGACAATAACATCACATTGAAAACCCAGAAGTTCCATTAGCACAGAGATTTCGTGAAAGTTTTTATTTATACCCCGAATATTAAGATTTAGTATTTTTAACCATTTGTTTGATTTTTAATATACCGCATGCAGCTTTCAGGTTGCCGTTTATAAGAATTAGCTACAGGAAGTTAGTCTAATTCGCGGTCTGTACTATTATCGTTAGCCATTTGTAAAAAATATAAGATAACCCAAAAACGCGGCACAGAAAGAACAGAAATTATGAAAATAAGGCATAAGGCAGTTTACAGCTAAAGGTGCGAGTGGTTTAGCATTATGCAAAATTGATTGAATACTGATATAAGTTTTATTTAAGCAATGAACAATAATGCACAGTAATTACAAAACGCTCTAGTGTTGAAAATATAAGACTTACGTGTGAAGTTGTGTTTGTGAGAATCTAAACTAAGGGTAAAAATTACACTATTAAAATTGAGGAAACCCAACATTACTATATATAACAAAAGTCACTGATTCACATCCAATTCACGCAGGGTCTGTTCCGTTATAACTAGGATTTGTTCAGCGCCTTAAATTTTACGCAGAAATACGTTCCCATTATTGGTCCAGCAGAACTTGAATTCTTTCAGTTTAGCAAATTCCCTGGCAGCAAAAAGCAGCCTTCTAGAACTTGGTGGAAGATAATCCGTAACAAAAATTGGACGTCGATCCCCATCCATACTCATATTCTTGGTACTGTAGAGGATATTTACTTAGTGTAAAACCTCACGCACATACTGGCAGCCGATGATTAGGCTATGCCTATGTTCGAGCATTTAGGATATTCTAAAATAGAACGTCAAATAATTTTAAGTAGGTGGTATCCTCTGAGCTTTCATCTATTATAAAAAAGTACTCTGTGGCTTTCATTCAATTGACAGGCGCGTCTTTGTAAGCATCTGAACTCTTGAAATAAACGTGGAGTCCCATGGTTTAAGCGCCCTTTGATCGTTTAATTTTATACCCTTACACACCCGGTACCTGGAGGCTCGTCTGAGCCTCCACAATTGGTGGAGCGCCGTCGTTGAAACCCCGTTAAAACCGTTTTTATAATAAAGCGCTGCGTGCATAAAACGCACAGCGAAAAGTAATAAGGCGTGTGCAGAGCCCGGAATACTGCACAAGTGTAAAAAGTGAGCTAGGACGCTCAACAGGAAATATATGATAAGGCGAGACCTATCGCTCAAAGAAGAGGACTAATAAAGCTAAGTGGTTTTTATTATTTTGATATTATAGAAAGCAAGAAAAATGGTCTTTGAATATTTTTGGCCTGTGATCGACAAATACTTTACCGGCACGAACCGTCACGATTGTGTCGAAGAATTCATTACTGAATTCATTAAAGAAGCTAACCATTATGGATGGCGTAAGAGCGATTGGGCGCTCATAATAAGCGCTTATATGGATGGCGCTGCCCGCATTTATCATAGATACACATACCATGAAGGCATGACCTTCGACACAATTTGCAACAAACTAAGAGAAGAGTTTGAATGCAGATGCCATCCGTGGCATAAGTATGCAGTGCATGAGGAAGTAACTGCACAAGCAACGCCCGAGGAAAGCGAACAGGAGAGCGTCGTTGATGTAGATAATAATGCTGATTTATTTTCTAGCGAAAAACAAAATAGTGAGCAAAGCTGCCACGACGACAGCCATGATGACAGCCCTGATGACGTTGAGGAAGACGAGCGCAGCAGCCAGGAATGCAGTCCTGCAAATGCTGAAGAATAATCCAGTGAAGTGTTCGAGACCGAACACGAGGAAGAGATGGACGAATCGGGTCAGACCAATCCTTTTACTAATCACATTAGCAATGTTTCAGAGCCTCAGATTGAATCCTTGTCGAAGGAAAACGACGATCACAATGACAATTCATTTCAATACAACATCATTGTTGATCTTAATATTGAGAAGGAACTAATGTCCATGATGGAAAAAACTGATCAACTCTCATCGTCGACTGAAAGGTTTGAGGACGAGCAGTTGTCTGTGACTCCAAAGGACGATGATTTTAAAATTACTTTAGAGTTAAAAGAAAGTGAAGTTGATGAGAAGGTAGTTAAGCTCGACATAGATCCACCTGAACAGTCATCTGTCTCATTAAATGAATTTGAGGTCATTCCAGTACCCTTTATAGAAAGAGACAAAGGAAAATACATAAAAGTTGTAGATGAAAAGTCCAAAGATATTAAGTTTTATGTAGGACGCATTTATCCAATAAAAATTAAAAATGGCAAAAGAAAACTCACTAATGTTTCGTTGCGCCGAAAGCGCACCATTTACAATTTAAAATTAGCGCCTACAAAGAAAAATGTTGCATACGAATATGCTAGAATAACTAAAATTAAAAACTTAACCCCAGAACTGAATAAACTCAAAAGAAGTTCTAGGAAAACTCAAAAAGATTTTATAAAAACATTTTGTATAGAGCAATTTGTAGAAACATTTTTCATTTTAAAGTATAAATTTAGAAAAATAAATATTAGAAAGTTCATGGATATTTTACGTATTAGATTAAAACCTTTTCTCGTTAATTTATAGTTTTTCTTTATCGTCCCTTTTTGTCAACTTGAGTAGTTCTTTTATTGTGATTTATTGTCATGACAATGTCATGCTAGAATGTAAATATTCTAATATTTTTCTTTCTTTCCTATTACTTACCTGCATGTTAACCAGATAAAACTTCATTTTAATAATCCATTATTTTAGTTTGATTAATTGTACATTTTACTAATGCTTTTTCCTTTGTATTTATTACATGTGATCCTGAGAAAAATCGGACGCTATTGTGTGCGTGCGAGGCAACACCTGGTCACCGGGTGACACTCCTCACAGCCACGCAGAGTCCGGGGGAGGAACAACTTCGTCTTCATTAGCTAGGGTTCACAACGGTGAACTAGCATGGGCATACTCCAGAAAATAGTTACACGCATTGAGTAGCTACGCGTATTAAATAATCTTGAAAACTGTGGTTCCACCTGGAGGGGGGAGGACACTCACTCTAAGCCGCAGCCAACTTTGCTAAAGGAGCATAGTCTTCGCAAAGGGTGTTGAGTTGACACCATTGGTTCAGCTTATAGTTGAGGACTCTTTACCTTCACCCGCTCCAAGCTATGACCAACTTTGCTAAAGGAGCGTAGTCTTCGCAAAGAGTGTTGAGTCGACACTACTGGTTCAGCTTGCAAATGAGGACCCACAGGTTTAAGAAACGAGAGAGGAGTAGGTGCATTTTTTAGAATTTACCTCTGGAGTATGAACATATTTTAAATTGTGTCAATGGACGTTGGCGGACTAGCCTCTTAACCTTTTCCTTCCCTCTGACTCAATGCCGTCCGATGGAGCAAAAGATTTTGATGTTAAGGTCTTCTCTAATTAACCCTTCTGATGTGAACTTTCACATTGTTTTGTTTGTATCTGGGAGGACACGTCGCGTCTTTTCCCCCGGGTTTTGGCGTGATGAGGTTCAAGCATGCCATAACTAGTTTTTGTGAGTGCATATTGGCACGAATTAACTTTTAGTTTTCGCCGACACTTATGGTGGTGTCAAACACGCGGTTTGTTTGTCCTGACTTGAGCTTTCTCTTGCAAGGGAGGTACCTCATTCTGTAAATTACTCCCCGGGTTAGGTAACTTTTCTTATAGGTATAGGCAGGTGCCACCTGATTGTTCGAACATTGTGAATAAAAGGCTTGTGCCATCTGTACAAGCAGCAATGCAATGCCTGCTATGACTACTACTATAATCCTTTTATTCAAGGGTGGGCGTAGCTGATGTAGAGGATATTTACTTAGTGTAAAACCTCACGCACATACTGGCAGCCGATGATTAGGCTATGCCTATGTTCGAGCATTTAGGATATTCTAAAATAGAACGTCAAATAATTTTAAGTAGGTGGTATCCTCTGAGCTTTCATTCAATTGACAGGCGCGTCTTTGAAAGCATCTGAACTCTTGAAATAAACGTGGAGTCCCATGGTTTAAGCGCCCTTTGATCGTTTAATTTTATACCCTTACAAACCCAGTACCTGGAGGCTCGTCTGAGCCTCCACAGTACTCAAACGGTCTTCCTTACGATAATTTTTGTTGAAGTCACGTACTGATATAAGTAGTTGGGATTTGGTTTGGACGCTGGTAAATTCAGTGACAATCGTTCTACTAGTGGATCCCGGTTTGCCTGGAAGCCTGTATAGGTCACGAATATGCATGGAGTTTAAGGGTATGTTAACTGCCGCTCCTACTTTAGTAATAATATCGGACAATTCCTTCACAGACTCCTTTTCTTTCAAATGCGGAACATTGCATATCTCGACAGTAGATGCTCATGTGGACTGCTGGAGATCTTAAACCTATGCTTCTAGAGTTTGACCTAAGTTATAGAATACATTGGGACATTGGTAAACTTGTTGGTGACAACAGGTCACTAATTATGGGCATTATATTTGTGAGTGTCTCTTCAGTTCACCATGGTCCACTGAGTCTAATATATATTGTACGGATGTTGTAACTGCCCTGAGACTCCGATCTTGGCACGTGCCTAAAAACAACTTTGTGTTTATGATAGGCAAGTTCCCTTCACCAAACTGAATATGAAGTTGTGGATGATGTGTTCCATTATGATCATCATTAGTAACAGCAGTCCACTGCTGGACATAAGTTGCGTCTATTGCACGCATCCTTAGCTATTTATGGCTCTGATGTAGCTGCTGTCATTCGCCTTACTAAGATCTAATATATTTTGGTCGAATGTGTCTGGAACTATGTCCTTTGTAATATTATTAAGATTTTCTGAAAACTGTCTAGGACGCGGTAAGAAGCATATTTTAAGGTATTTGACAATAGCATATCGTGCTAATGTAGAAAGTAGACATTATTTTAGGCTTAAGAATGTGAAATGATCCGCTTTTGTTTCCGCACGTGTTGTGGAGCCGAATACTTACGGTATCACGAAAGTCTGATCACGAACATAAAGTAGTGCACTCTATGGCTCCTTGGTAAACGGAATAATAATAATCTTAACACTCTCACCATTTTGAAATAGCCCCACACGAGCAAGCCATATCGTAGTGGCACACAGAAACAACATCTTTTACACACTGGAATTTCCGTTTTCATTGTGATTCGTTATTGGTTCATAGGTTGATAATTCTTTAATTATAATCACCAAGTAATAGGGAGTATAAAATAAAAATGATTATTTACTCTTTTGAATAAAGTCTAACCTCACGCTAAATTCAAATACCAACAAAAAAATTATCAACTCTCAGACACAATTTGTGATGTTAATTATAGCTCTGGTACAGTTGAACTGACGATTACAGATAATAACACAAATATGTATTTTAATTTAACCTTTTTATCTAATGTATCCGCCTACGTATTCATTGCAAAGATAATTAGGGGCGGAAATTTTGTTGTAAAGTCCGCTACTTTCGACTTTGTTTTGACAAAACCACAGTAGGTATAACTAGGTAGCTTTACTTGTGAAGATGCTGCTTACGCCAGGACCAGCAAACACTACGTTACCATGCGAGATATAATCTGAGGCGGGAGCTTTATAAATCTCTTGATAATTGTATCGAACCATCTGAGAGCTTCTGCCTTGATACGCGTTACCGTGGCCGTCTCGGAAATCTATAAATTGACTTCGAAAACAAGTCGGCCAGAGTAAAGACAATCTCTACAGATGGGGTTTCACGGTTGGCTTAGATCTCAAGTGCGTATGCAGCACCTCCCACTAGACAATGGCTCACCTTCCATCCTGCACCGCATGCTCTATTACTTGTGCATTTGACGATCTTATGACTGCGTCAGATAGTGGAGTGAAAGATGTTTGAAATTTTTGGTATTGATACGCTAAGAAGAAGAGTAGGTAGCAGAACAAAAGACTGCAAATATACTTAGGCCGCGTTCACACCAAAAGTATTGTCAGCCAACGATTGTGAGTACTGTGGGCAAACGTTACACAGTTTACTGTTTTCTCATACATTTTCGTGCACATCAAACCGACAAGAAGCTACGGTGGCTTCACGACGTTTAATGTTTACACAGAGGCTCACAGTCAGCCGGCTCACAATTGGCGTTTGACTATACATTTGGCGTTCACCTTTAGGTTAACGGTATACAAGCTTCTGCCCGCGGCTTCACCCGCGTAGTGATTCGTGTACTCGGATAGGAACACACAGACAGAGTTGCTTTCGAATTTACAATACATATTAGCATGGATTACTGCCATGCAGGTGTTAGATTGTTCATTTTGATAGTGTAATATTGTTTGGTGGATAATGTCATCTGTCACATTAACTAAGCCTTGAACAAATGTAGAAGTACCTAATTTGACTACATGTTTACAAAAATAACTGTCTTGACTTGTGAAAATAACTTAAATGTTGTTACCATAAATGATTACGTAGTATTTAGTTATACTTGTAATATATTTTAGGTTTTCTGTTATTATTTAATATAATAGGCTGATCCAAATGACTGGCACAATATTGTCAGTTTTAATTGTCTTAAATTACAAATCAGTTCTTATTCAATTCCTTAATTACCATAAAATGTTTTATAATGGTTTCAATAACCTTTGTTTATTATTATCTGTGTTAGAAGTTATTAAGCCAAAATATGTGACGATCTGAAACTTGTTCAAAATGGCGGGAGATGGCACGTAAATTGACATTAGTAGGATATAAAAAGGATTGTAATGAAGTTATCGGGTCAGTTGCTCGATAGATGTTCTGTTGGTTAGTCCTATAGTGCTGTTGTTGTGTGAAATAGATCAACCAGATGTCATGTAAGTTAAGTAATTTGATATTATACCATAATTGTTGTTTATTATAGCAATGTTGTTATATAAGTTATATTATTGTTAATATTGCTAATGATAAATCATATAAATGGAATATTCATAATCTAGTTCTAGCTATTGTTATTAAGTTATAATAATGCCAAGTTATCTTGGACAATGGTCCAAGGGTTGAAGTTAAATGTATGTAGAATAATGATAATTCATAGCAATGTAAGAGATGTGTTGATGAAATACTTCAATACTGTGTCCATGGAGTTTCTTGTCCTTCTTCTCCATGAAGACCTAGTTTTGGAACGGACGACTAGTTTTCTGATTAAAATACTGACAAGCCTAATTGAAATAAATGTCTAGTCTTGTCTTTCTGTGCTTTACTTCATGAAATCCTTTCTCTACAAAGCTTATTCATAAGAATCTTCATATACAGTAAATAGGTAGTAACCATTCTGATATTCAAAGCTTGATACTTGCTTTATATATACAGTTATATTATATACCACCGATATTCTGACACAGGCGAGATGTAATGTCGTGTGTATGTGTGTGTGTGTGTGTAATGCATTATTTGGGTATTTAGCCACTTGCAAAGAAATAATAAATACACCCAGACTACTTTCCAAAATTGTTTATTATGTACTAATACCTACATCGATCAACATCAACTTACATTCAATAAACTTGGGTTTAAAATGATCTAAATTCACTTCCACTCATAAATGTGGTATTCACTATTCCTTTTTAGAGTATAATTTACGCGCGTCGTGTTTCTTGTTCCTCTTTAGTTAAACGATGACTTCCTTCACCGTCTCCTCTCCCACTACGTTTTCTTCGCATGCCATGGTACATTCTGCTTCAGCCGCATTGTTCACAAACCTGAACTCGACGTTGGTCCTCAGTTTGATGATCTCACTCCTCAGTAGCAAAAGGAAGTAACTCTGCACAGCTGGAAAAACAAAGAGGTTGGATTAATTGGAACGAAGTTCCTTACATCTAACTCTTCACACTTGGCGAATGAGAGCTAGGCCAAATAAAGTGTAACGGTCAAAGCGAAAGGAACTTCGTTTCAACCGGGTGTCCCACAACACCTCTCGTTTTATAGTTTTAATAATTGTATCCGAAGGACAATATCAAGAATCGCCCTGTGCATTAAAAACATCAAACTTACACGATAAATAATCAACAGCAAAAGTTCAAAAAAACAATCCAAATATCGAATACAATCTATTGGTCATCCCTAATCTTCTTCGATACGACATAACGTTTGGCGACAAAAAAAATAGATAATTGTCTGTTTTATTAAATTAGTTGCAAATACTTTTACAACACGGACTAGCTGCATACCAAAATGAACATTAATAAGTATTTTATGCATTAATATAGAAAAAACCCATTATGCGACGAATATCATTAATCGCCGCCATCTTCGCCAAACGTCATGTCGTATCGAAGAAGATTAGGGATGACCAATAGATTGTATTCGATGTTTGGAATGTTTTTTTGAACTGTTGCAATTTTTTTAGTCTGAATCATATTTTGAATTTATTTCGATTATAGTGCAAATTTAAGCTACAATAAAATCATTCAATCACTATTCCATTATTATTATTCACTACTAGCATTTGCAAGCGGCTTTGCCCGCGTGGAGGTCGGAAATTATCCCATGGGAACGTACTATCGGGATGAAAGTATGTAAATCCAGGTTATAAACTACCTGTGTGCCAAATTTCATTCAAATCCGTCCAGCCGTTTTTGCGTGATTGAGTGACAAGCATCCGCAAATAGCTAGCATAACTACAGATAGCTAAATGCATTTTTTATTTTTTGGGTGGGAAATCATCAAATAACTTCTCCCGCTCTGGGCGGAGCGGGAGGGCGTGTCAGACTTTTACCGACTAAAACCCACCCGTGTTCCCTCAGTTGCCTGTGTGCCAGGGGCGGCGGTAGCTCTTTCGAACAACCCGCACCCCTGGCAGGCATCGGCCCTTGGGGCCCCATCAGTTGCTGAATCTCTTTGAGGCGCGCGTGGAACACCACGCGCCGTCGACCCGGAGCTGGGTCCTTACCGGACAGCGAGCTACCCATTACTCGCCGTCAGCAAGCCCACGCCTACGGTGGCCGGGAATCAGCCTGGGATTCCCGACGCCCAGGGCGTCTCCTGCGAAAGCCACGGCTGTGAGGGTGCATGTACTGCATCTCCCTCACGTGCGCCGCCTCCCTCTTTGCGAGCATAAGTGCTTCGCTGAAGGAGGCGACTGCTAGCCATGCCCTCTCGCTCCGTACCATGGCCTGGACCAGGGTCGGACGCGAGAGATCGCCGCCGCCGATCACCTCCACGAGGACACGGCGATGCTCCGCCCAAGCCGGGCAGACCTCCACCGTATGCTCCACCGTGTCCTCAGGGCGATCTTCACAATGGAAACACCCGTGCGTTTCCTCCCGCCCTATCCGAAACAGGAACCTCCCGAAACAGCCATGTCCGGTGAGGACCTGTGTCAGGCGGAAGGTGAGGACGCCATGCCGCCTCTCAAGCCACGCCTCAAAGAGGGGACTTACCGCCGCAATCGTGGCGTGCCCAAGCTAAATGCATTAAGATATTGTTTTTCACATTTACATACAGTTTATTAAAAATTACTAGGAGTTACGGAGTTATACAAACCATGATATTCGCAGTTCGATTATAACCTCAAAATCTGATACTTTAAAAAATAAAATCTACTCTGCAGCTAGGCAGCTAAAAAATACCATCTTAATAGGAATTTACTAATAATCGACAATACAACACATAATTTTCCAATGCTCTTCTTCTCCAGGGCGAACAATATTTGGGCGCAGACCAATGTCCTTTCTACTAATAGTTGCAAGTCAATTGTAAAGCTCCATTTGCAATTTGCAAAGCTTAATCAGCCTATACAGCGTGTAACGGAAAGGGTATATACATACCAAGGACACGGCTTGTTTGGATGATATCAAACGATATTGCAAGGGTTTTTAATCCTATCTCTACATGTTCGGAAGTTATGAGAATTTTTAATACCAGAAACCGAACTTTTTAAATTGAAATAAACACATCACTCGGAAGAGATTTATCGTATGTATCAAAATCAAAAAATCAAAAGTCATTTATTCAAACTAGGCTGAGAGTCAGCATTTTTTGAACGTCAAAATTACATAAGACAGTCCCCCCAAAAAGCCCGCCCTTCACCACTTCCTAGTGCTTTAGTATGATGATTCTATACCTTCCAGGCGCAGTCCGAGGGGGGGGGGGTGTCCTAGGAGTCATGACCCCCCCCAAAACCGTAAACGTAAAGCCTAGAATAGTAATTTTAGAAAATTAATACATTTTCTTATAATATTTAGGTAGTCTTTGTTTGTGACCCCCCCAAAGTCTTTTGCTGCGACCGCACCTGATACCTGCTAATCTCTTTAGTGCTTAAGTATAGCAATAGGGTTTCTGTTACACCCTGTTTATGGTCCAACTGCTGGGACACAGTCTTTCTCTCTGTAAGAGGAAACGGGCCGAAATCCACCACGCGAGTCCAGTGCAGGCTGGTAGATGTCACATGTCTTCGATTTTTTGGCTCTCGGACATGCCGGTTTCCTCACGAAAGCACCCATCTGGGTTCGAACCTACGACCTACAACTCGTAAGTCGCGGCCGTTACCACTGGGCCACCACTGCTCTTCCCATTTGGACGGTGCAAGTTTATAGCCTGTAGCATACCATAAAATTGAAGCAACAATTGATTGGCACCGTCTAAACAATACGTACATCAGAGCACATGCAATAAAATCACATAAAATTCCGGTATGAAAATTGTCTACCATACAAACGTGAGCGAACAAAACAAGTTAAAAAAAAGGTTGACGGTCAACAAAAATAATGAAATAATTGGCAGCGCAAATATAGGCAATACTAGAATAAATATTGTATATGCACTTGCAACTCTGTGTTTAGAGGAGGCAAAACATGCATCTGATAATTGCCTTTATGTAAACAGAAGTCGCATGCAAATATTGAATGACAAAACTTGCATTCAGTTATTGTATCATGTCATATTATGGAAATCGCACGCGTGTAAACTCTTGCATGCAATTCTTGAAACACAATAATTGGATGTGCTTTATTGCATGCGATAATTGCTCTTTAACCTATTATGGTGGGTTATCCCCTGAGTATCCCGATCCCCGAGGCCCCCGTCCCGGAGAATCCCGATTTATTTTTATCTTGATAAATTCAATTAAACGGCAGTTTAACTTAAAGTACCGGCAGCAGATGATATGTGACATAAAATTTTATTACTTACTAAAATTATAATACATAATTTTAAGGATCAGGAATAAATGTTTAAGTCTTGCATGGTTGAGGTAAATATTATAATCAGAGAATACAGTATAGTCTCCTAGAGCAATCACAGGTTTTAAATGCCCACTTCTTCGGCTGACTGTGAAACGCACTTCATTTTTGAAAAAAAATTGATACACTTTGTGGTACATGATTAGATTGAATATTTTAAAAGTCACCTTCAGTGTCCAATTTCACTGCACCACCACATTTTCTTTTTCTTTTATTGCTGCAGGTCCAAACACACGATTCTTTTATTTTTGTCAATGTAAGACAGGCATGCCCGGCATGCCTTACATGTTATAGCCTTTTCCCCCAATCTGTTTTTCGTAAATTCGTAATTGCGCTCGCACCTTTTAGACGGACCTGTTTCCGACATGTTTGTTAAGTATGACTTGATAATATTGTAACATTTATTTTATATTTTGATGCATTTTATTCAAACTGTAATGACCTCTATTAAAACTATGATTCGACAATATACAAAATTTCAAATAAACTACTTTCGGCTGATGTATTTCAAACACTTACATTTAAGCTCTTTTTATGTCGACCGTACAAGTTGAAAACATTAGAAAAAAGAAATGTACTTCATATTTATTGTATTCGGGGTCCTCCGGGATGGAGGCCTCGGGGTTCGGGGTTTTCAGGGTAAAACCCATTATGATATGGTAATTTTATTGTAGGTGCATTGGTTTTCACATATAATTATAAAATACATAAACGTAGGTAAAATATTGTTAAACATTTTAAAAGAGTAACGGTGGAGTTTCTTGCCCATTCTTCTCCATACGAAACAACCTTCGTACCTTCTTTGTACCTTAGTTCAACCTGTGTATCTATTTTAATATATTGTATTTTTATTATTTGCGCCAACAACATCCCCATTTTATGTCCAGACCAATCACTGTCCATGCCAAGGTTGCCTGGAAGAGATCGCAGAAAGCGATAAGGCCACCCATTGTATATTTTGTAGTGTACTTTGTTTTTTGTTGTATATTTTTTGTGGTGTACAATAAAGTACATATAAATATAAATAAATAAATAACCTTTTGGAAGAGCTGACCAGAATAATTATATTTTAATTTAAATGTTGACTTTCAAATGTGCCTTTGCCTATTGGAAATAAATGCTTTAACTTTGAAAGTTCCAGAAACTTGCACCGTGTAAATGGGGCTTAACAGTGGTCAACAATTATTTCTTAGAAATTATACTAGTTTAAAGAAAAATATGCTCACCTAGTACGACGAAGTAAAATGAGAGTGGCACCACCACTCTCGACCAGTATCGCGGGTTGTAAACAAATAAATGGTGTATTGCAATAACGACTCCTATGCCAGTAAATAGAGCAGTTATAACGCACATCCCCATGTTGAAGAAATAAAAAACTCTCATTAGCTTCACGTTTTTCTGCAAAATAAATTATTTATTGGGTTTTGTTTCAAGGCTGGGTCATGATTGCCATGGCAGATTTTTATATTGGAATCATACAATCATCGCTGGACATCAGCCTCCCAATAATGACATAGGAGCGATCAACTCATCCACTTTACGTCATCTCATTATAAGGTGGTCGAGACGAAGGCCCCCTTCTAGTCCACCACAATAGCCCATTCTCCTTCTCCCACGTTCAGCTTATCTCAGCCACCCTTCTTAAGTCGTCGGTTCATGTAGCTGACGTCCATTCCAAGTGAAAGTGTCCCCAACTTTATAATAATATAAACGTAAATTAAGGCTTTCCAGCCCAGAACGCCCACAAGGTGGACCGATGACTTTGTGAGCGTAGGAATCCACTGGATATGGAAAGCGCAGAATCGACCCAAAATAGTGGAGCGTGGAGGAAGCCTATGTCCAGCAGTGGACGACTTTAGGCTGAAATGATGATGACGAGGTAAATTAAAATTAGAATTAAAATCTCACCTTATGCCCTCCAACGACAAACACTATGGTAACTACAAAATCCGTAAAAAACACAGTTATTGTAATAATTGATAAAATAAGTTCTGTATAAATCTGTCTGATATGGTCTTCATTTAATCTGAGTATCACTAATATTACTATCATTAAATATGCCATTATTGAGACGAGAAACGCATCTGCTGTCTGAAACATAAGAACGACTGTTAGTATCTATGAGCGTCGGTAAAATTACTCGTTTAGACCTTTATTGATTAGCAGCTAACAGACTCACCATTTTGAAATATCCCCAAGCGAGCAAGCCATATCGTAGAGGCAGGCAGCAGCAACATCTTTTGAACACTGGAATTTCTCCTTTCATTTTGACCTTTGATAGTTCGACGGTCAGAATTTCTAGATCACACTTAAATCACTTTTTATAAACTCTTTTTACACCTTTCAATTTACGACAAGTCAAACACTTTTGATGCAAGTATTCAGCTGATTATAGCACTCAATTTAAATAATAACAAAATATAAAGTGTGACCTCTCAGCCACCAACCACATAAAGGTATTATGGCCTCTGTGTTTGTTAAACTATTGTGTCTGCTTAGCGGATAGTGAACCTGTTAATGGTTGCGTTTGCTCAGATAAACGGATAAATGTTGAAAATAATACAAATAATGTATACTTAGTGATTTAACCTTTATAATTCAACTTTTCCCAAAGTGGGCGATAACGCCCCCTTGTGGGCGCTGCAGGCCTAAAGGTAAGAGACACAGAAAAAAAATCGGAGCATTGTGTAGAGGCTTGGGAGGCGATTTGTAATTTCATCTACTAGGAGGACTCTTAGACACTGATTGAGCCCCCGACTCTCGACTACAACTTGTGACCATCGACTAATAATAATTAAGAGATTGCTTAAACTAACTCGGTTCGATATTTCTTTCCACGTAGTTCTTAAATCTATTCTGTTTTGTTGAATAAATAAGATAAAAATCATGTCAATTGGTCGCTTCGTTTCGGAAATGAAAGTAGACACAAACAAACAAATAAAAAGGCACAGAGACTCTTTCGCATTTTAATAGTTATTAGTATTCCTAGATGGGTAATTTTCGTAGATAATTGACCGCGGGCTATCATGTTTTAATAAGTTTTTGTTAAATAACCCGATTTGTGCATATCTTTATAAATCGGCTGGTTCATAAGAATACTTGTTCTTACTTGTTGAGTTCGATTGAGCGTCGAATGAGATAAACGAGTTTATGCATGTTTGTCTTATTCCTGTTGGTGCGTGCTGCTTACGCAATCCTATATAAACAACGTAATATTTATTTTATTTTTATTTGCGGTATCGCGCGTAATAAATAAGCAGTACTTAAGTTTAACACTTACTTGCGTATTTCTTAAAACAAAACAATGTCAGAAGTAATAAAGAAGAGACAGCGACACTGGGCGGAATATATTAAATTCGGATTCATTGAAAATCCCACAAACCCATCGTCGCCTTTGTGCATTCTATGTCGAAAAACATTTTCAAATGAAGCAATGAAGCCTTCAAGACTGCAAGATCATTTGAATAAAATGCATCCAGATAAGAAAGACAAAAAACTAAAAAATGTGGCATCTATTCTAAAAATGTGGCATATTGTCAAGACTTAGAGAAGAAGCATAACACCCAGCCAAGTGTAGCAAAACTATTTTCGGCGGTTGCTAAGCAAGATGACGACGGACTTCGAGCAACACAATATATCTCTTTGTTAATTGCTCAAAAAGGTAAACCACACAACATCAGAGAAGAGTTAATTTTGCTAGCAATAAAGGAAGTAATGACTACTGTGCTTCATAAACTAAATAATTATGTTCAAAGATGAATTGATGAAATGGCTAAAAACATTTAAGAATCGCTGTGCAGTCATCTGACGACTAGTCAATTCTCAATTCAGCTCGATGAGTCCACTTTACCAACTAATGAAGCATTGTTGCTGTCGTATGAGATGAGAAAATATGTGAAGAACCGTTGCTTGAAAAATATTATGTCAGTTGCTACGGATGGCGCTCCGGCTATGACAGGATGCCATAAAGGCTTCATAGCGTACTTAAAAAAATAAAATTCTAGATGTCCTTGCTGTACATTGCGTTATTCATAGACAACATTTGGTTGCTACAAATTCAAGTGAACGATTATTTCAATCACTGCAATATGTCATCAAAGCAGTCAAAAAAATCCGTAACAGCTCTTTAAATGAAAGATTACTTCATCAGCTTTGTGTTACTAACGACGAAGATTTCAACCGTTTGGTGTTTCATACTGAAGTTCGTTGGCTATCAAGAGGCAATTGTCTGGCTCGATTTTACAACCTGTTTGACTCTATGACAGAGTTCTTGGAAACGAATGATACAGAATTGCGCAACAAGCTCATTACATCAAATTAAAATATGATAGAGCTTACATGACAGACCTGTATTAATTGTTCGACGACATGAATCTCCAACTGCAAGGCGATGAACTAAATTTAATTAAAACCAAACATGTCGTTGCTGTTTTCGCAGCCAAACTGCTTCTACACAAAAAGAATATGGGCAGACGTGAGTTTCACAATTTTTTTAATTTATCAGTATCCTGCAGTAACGACGACTTGTTTGCCTACTGCCAACATTTGGAAAACCTCCACATTGACTTCACCGAACGATACCAGGACATTTTGAACTTGGAATTACCAGACTGGGTGTTGGATCCGTTTTAAAATGTCAACACAGTAATATCACCTCAGCTGGAAGAAGAACTTATAGAATTGACAACGAACGAGGAAATAAAAATAAAGTTCAAAAATGGCTACCAAGAATTTTGGCTACAAAAACCGATCCCGCAATTGTACCCTGGATTGTGGTCAATCATGCAACGATTCTGTGCTGTGGCAACGCTGCTTACTAAAAAGAGAAATCGTTTGCATGTTACCGAACTTGGCGACTTGCGGCTGTTTTTGAGTAAATTGGAACCTGATATCAACAAACTTATTAAACAGCATCAGATTCATCCGTCACATTAGTTTTTATATTAGAATCGATTATGTTTATTTTATTTTGAATAAAAGATACTCTATCTGAATACTATTAAGTTGCGTTTTAATAATCATTCTCATTGGCAGGTGTAGCCCGTAAAAGTTAATTTGAGACCTGAGCGCCGTTGTGTACTATCTACTGCACTAGGTCTCAAGTTAACTCTTGCGGGTTATAGTAAAAATCTCGTTTAGAATGAATGTTTAATCTTCGCTACTATAGCTCACCATAATTAATTTAATTTGAAGTTATAGTGGTTTTAAGTATGTGAGAAAATGGGGGCGCTCTAAAATAATTTATTCTCAAAGTGGGCAGTAGACAAAATAAGTTTGGGAACCCCTGCTTTATATTTATCTATAGTGTTTCTCGGGATACCTACTTCTGACTGCATATAACTTGTAAACATGATAATTTGCCGATAATGTGTTTGGTTGTGTGAGAGTAATCAGAAGGTTTGGCAAATGAAAGAGCGTGTTCTCTGTTGAAGGTTTACTGAACGACTGGCGTTATAAATAAAGGTTGAGAGGACTTAATTCTAACTTACGAGCTACGTCATACATTGCCTAAGACTAAAGATATTTAATATGCCTACGCGCTACAATGCTACAATAAGCAGGAATTTTATTGTAAAATCTCAATTTTTTAACTTTTTTTATTTAAAGGTGTGTCAATGGAGTTTCTTATCCGTTTTTCTTCATATAAACCGTAACTGGGCAAAATTTCATACTCTTCCGTTCCGTTCGGTGTGAACTGACACTTCCGCAACAAAATGAACCTACAAGCTGACTACCCACCTAACACAATTTACTTTTCAGAGTAAAAATGTCTCGAAAAAACAACAATTTATGGGGGAAACATTGGCTAAAGCCTCAGTCTGTCAGCCCCAGTTTTTGTTTAAGATCTCAACTCAACTCTTAAGAAATGTTTTAGATCGAATTTGTATAGGTCTGAGTTCTATTTAAATAGGTACACTGAGTTTTGAACTAGTGTTTTAGTTGATTTTATTTCAATTGCTAGACAGATCCTTTCCATGTTCATTTTAAGACCCACTCTTTCGGAAACTCTACTGAGGTCATCAAGCATTGTACTAAGGTCCGCCATAGTCTCAGTCATGACAACTATATCATCGGCAAACCGAAAGTGAGTGATATACTTGCCATTGATGTTGATGCCAGTCCCTTTCCAGTTCAGAACATCGAAGACATAGCCAAGATAACGTGTCCCTGTCTCACGCCCCTCTGCAGAACGATAGATTTCAAGATCTGCTCCTGGAATCGGACTGACATTGTTCCGTTTTCACACAGATACTTCACCACCTCGATGAACCGGTACATATATCGATCTGGCACCGTTGAACTAGACTTATACTTATACTGTCCTGCTACAGCCCATGTTTCGATTGAGTCAAAGACTTTTTCGTAGTCCACAAACGCTAAGCAGGCAGGTTATACTCTTTGGTCTTCTATGTACAATCTGCCGTATCGTATGTATGTGGTCTACGGTGATAAAGACTTTACGGTGTCCGGCTTGTTCGGGAGGCTGGAAGTCATCAAACCTGCGTGAGACGGTTCGTAATGACTCTTGAAAACAGCTTGTAGACATGGATCAGAAGTGAGATGGACCCATAATTCTTAAGAAGGGTATTGTCACCCTTCTTAACGAAGAGTACCACCACACCTTTGTTCCATGCCTCTGGCGTTTTGCCCTTCAGTATGCCGGAATGAAATAGGTTCTGGAGGGCTTAAAGAACGGGTTTTCCGCCGGCCCGCTGGAGTTCGGCTGTTATTTCATCAACACCTTGTTGTTTTTAAGTTGCTTCAAATCAATTCTAATCTCGATCAAACTGACGTCCGGGATGTCTTCGGTATAGTGTCGGGTCAACCTGGTTCCTGGGTCATTTGCCAGATTTTTAACCGACACAGACCGAAGAATTGCTAATCTTAACCGCATACCGGAAGATGTAGAGTTGGAAGGCATTCGACAAGGTGGACCGATGACCTTGTGAAGGCCGCCAGAATCTGCTGGATGCGGGAAACATAGAGCCGGTCGAAGTAGAGTTCACCCATCAACTGCCGGACACTATTTGTGTTAATTATAGCACTGGTATAGTTAAACTGACATGACGATTTCAACAGATAATAGCCAAAACCTTTTTAGGCTTTTTTTTGGATGGGGAATCATCGAATGACTTTTCCCGCTCTGGGCGGAGCGGGAGGACGTGTAAGACTTTTACTGACTAAAATCTACCCGTGTTCCTTCAGTTGCCTGTGCCAGGGTCTCGGTAACTCTTTAGAACAAATCTGCGACCCCGGCAGGCATCGGCCATAGCGGTCCCCTTCCATTGTTGCTGACATTTCTGCCGCACGTGGAACACATCGCGCCGTCGACCCGGGCCTGGTCTTTACCGGATGGCGAGTTACCCATTGCTCGCCGTCCGCAAGCCCGCGCCTACGGTGGCCAGGAGTCGGACTCCCGATGCCTAGGGCGTCTCCTGCGGTGACTAGGGGCGCGAGGAGGCAATTCTTGCCTCTCCCTCACGCTCTCCGCGTCCTCCTTCGCGAGCATTACTGCTTTGTGGAAGGGGGTGACGGCCTCCAATGCACTCTCGCTCCGTACCATGGCCTGGGGAGAGTACCTGTGGCGGGAAGTGTAAAAACCCCCTGATAATTTTATCGAACCATCTGTGAGCCTTCTGCCTGGGCTAAGAGATTTCCAAGTTGGCTGCGGTAACGTGTACCGCAGCCAACTTGGAAATCTCTTAATAGGCTTTGAAAACAAGTCGGTCAGAGCAAAGACAATTTCCACGGCGCGAACGCTACTTCCAAGTCGCTCGCAGATTTTTTTTCACCATTTTCTAATCATCCGGGTTTTCACATAATCCGAATTTTCAAATTACCCTGTGACATACATAATAAATAAATATCGATATTTAGGACATTCGATACTCGTTTTTTTTTTGACGGTGGGAAATCATCAAATGACTTCTCCCGCTCTGAGTGGAGCAGGAGGACGTGTCAGACTTTTACTGACTAAAGCCCACCCGTGTTCCCTCAGTTGCCTGTATGCCAGGGGCCACGGTATCATAATCGATACTCTTTACTTCGATATTAAGGTCATGTCGATGTCACTTTTGTAGATAATTAGATTTTAGATATTTTAGACGTAGGTTATCTAACCATTCGGCGATGTAAACTTATGTTATTTAATTTACGGTTTTATGGTCGTTTGATTTTTAAATTTTCGATGTTTTGAACATTGACATTTTATCAAATCAAATCAAATCAGATCAAATGTTTATTTGCAAGAAATACATTGTTGGTGAAAGTAAGATCTCCATAGGTATTTTAATTTGCGACATTTAAATATGTACCCATTTCCACAGCATTTATTCTACACATATGCTTCTTTTCCCACGCCTAACAGTCACTTCTATACATAAACGTAAGCAACAGCACACTATTGTGAACAGCCAGCCGAGCCTTTTCCATAATCATAGTTCACATTCGCATGTGTAGCAACATTACCCTTATTTCCCGCATTACCTCTCCTTTCCACATCTTCATCAATCTTATCAACCGTTGGATTAGACTCCCAAATATACTCACTTACTTGCTCCACACTCTTCTCATTTATTTTCACATCACACACCGATACATCCCTTCTCTTTCCAATACCATGATCTTCATCTTATATCACGTTTATATTCATCCCTTTAATCTTATATGCTTCATCCATCACAGTCACCATATCTTGCAACTCTTCTGTTGTCTATGCAAGTAGAACTTGACCGTCTGCGTAGAGAAGGCATTTGTCAAGCAACTCATTCATTGTCAATCCGCACTCACCTTCTTTCAAATCCACCAGACAACTAGCCATCTTCAAGTGGTGGACATGGTGACGCTACGCAACCCTGTCTAACAACCTTTTTTATTTTCCTCCCGCTCTGGGTGGAGCAGGAGGGCGTGTCAGACTTTTACTGACTAAAACCCAGCCATGTTCCCCCCTCAGTTGCCTGTGTGCCAGGGGCCACGGTATCTATTTTGAACAACCCGCACCCCTGGCAAACATCCCTCAAGATGCAGGACTAGTTCGCAAATCTCAATTAATTGTAATACAGGCACTGGAATCCTTTATTATTTGAAGATTTCAGCAAGTACCATTCCGACCGTACATGGATAGTGTCGACCCCGGATCACACAATGTGTATGTTAATTTGCTGAAATATACGAAAAAAAAGTACCTACGTGGTAAGTAACGAAGCTAGAGAGACGGCGATTCACCGTTTTGGTTGACGTTGCTGCTCTCACGACATAGCTGCAATTATTGTGGCCACTATAACTTTTAAGTTAATACATACAATTTTTTATTTTCAGTCAGTAAACTTCATGTATGTGGATGATAAAATAGCAACTATTCATGAGCTGTTAAAAAAGTCGACTATGAATATAACAGAGTACTTTATAAAATTGGTGAACTAATGGCGATGATAGTAGATTCGGTACTCGTCATTGTATTAATCGTTGCAGCTCATATGGTAAGACTGGTATTACAAAAATTAAAACCAACTAACTACTTTTTAACTTATTAGTCACTGTTTTAAAAAGGTGTGTACACTTATGGCCTCCAAATAACTTTGGTGTTTATAGAGGTTCTTGCCCGTTCTTTTCATAGGTACCTAAGTATTATACTTGGAAATGGACTACTAATAATTGGTTTAATATGTCTGACTGACCGACTCCTTGACCATTCAAAAATGCCTGTAGATGGTTTATCAATTAAACCATTTACAGGTACTTAGGCAATTAATGCTTTCAGTTGCCTCGTTGGTCTAGTGGTCGCAAGCGCATTTGTTGAGCATGAAGTCCTGGGTTCGATTCTCAGGCCAGGCAAATTATTATTGGGTTTTTCCGTCAGGAATTTCTCAGTACCAGCACGGAGTCAGGATTTGTACCCAGTTGATGGGAATAGGCTAACCCCCTCTTTCATGGGACGTCAAGATACATAACAGGCGAAAAAAATGTGGGTGTACTAAAGATATACTTCTGCGTAACCTTTAGGGGATTACAGGAGTAATGTTATGTTAAGTTACGTCAGGTTAGGTAAGGCTTTGAGTTTTAATTTGAAATTAATAAAGATAATTTGCTAAAAACAGTGTTATTAATTTCCATAAAGTCTGAGCGCATATTTTTCAATCGTCAGATAACTTTTATCTGAAGAATAAATCTGACAGTTTGGTATATTTTCTACACAAAAGCTATCAAACCGACATATTTATTCCTCAGATAAAAGTTAACTAACTGTTGAAAAATCAGCCCTTTTATGTAAAATAATATATTTAGTATGTTTCAGAAAAACGTGAAATTGTTGAAGATATCCTTGATCGGTAACCTAATCTCAGTGATATAGTGTACACACTGTACAGTAATATGTACATGATTTCGTATTTTTCACAAATGATACGCTTCTTGTACCAACTATCATCAGACACTGCGGACATCGAGAGTATCATCTGACTCCTTGTGGAAATAGCAACAGCAACATGTATTGAAATCTGTAAGTTATCTTCTTCGTATTCCATTTATTTTACTTTAACATAACGATCTGAAATTTTTTAGACCCATTAGATCAATACTAGACTGTCACTTACTCCAAGAAGATCTTAATCGCTTAGTCGAGTATTGTATTAAACAAAAACTCCAACTTAGTATCCCCAAATGTTGCTGTATCAGCTTTACTAAAAATAAAAACATTTTTAAACAACCATATACACTACAAAATGAAATCTTGGCCAGAGTTAACACAATTCGTGATCTAGGAATACTGCTCGATGATAAACTGCACCTGGACGCACATATTGATAAAATCTTGGCTCAGGCTTATCGTATGTATGGATTCGTGATAAGATCAGCCACGGAATTCGTCCGCCCGACCACATATTTACATTTGTATAGATCTTTAATCCGGTCACAACTAGAATATGCAGTGCCGGTGTGGAGTTCCTATTATAATAAATATAGTGACTGTATCGAGCGTGTACAACAAACAGTTCTTGAAAACTATGCATTACCGTTGTTCTAGAAGTCGTATTTATCACCCCTATAACGACTTACTGAAGAAATACAACTTGCTCTCTTTGAAATCTAGACGTACCTTTCTGGAAACTATGTTTCTATATGATCTCTGTAACAACTCGTATGATTGTGTGGATATATGTAACAGGTTGTGCTATGTTGTTCCTAGAACCATTCAGGCGCGTGGGGTGCGCGCACGACCTGTTTTCGCTGTCACTCCTAGTCGTACGAATGCAGGCTTGCGGGCACCTCTACGTCGTCTCACAGGCAATTTTAATAAGTTTTTCTCTAACTTGGATTTATTCGCTGTATCCGTTGGAAAATTTAAAAACATATTGCTTGACGCAATCAAAAAATCGAAAGAATAACAACATTGTATTAAAGTCTCTATAAATTTTCCTTATTGTATGTTACTAGCTGCAATCTATGTGTATTTTATTTCATGTTCTCATCTACTCTACCCGACTTTTACTTAGTCAACATTGTCTTTGTCTTTTTGTGTATCTGTGGAGAACGTTGTTGGTTGCACATTTATATAACTCCTTATGTACTATTTATTTGTGAAATATAATGTGTAATTGTTTGTTCTTCCAAATAAATAAAATAAAATAAAAATAAAATAAAATAAAAAACATAAACCAGCAATCCGACAACTACGTTAATATAATCATATTAAATAATCAGCCTATAATATTCCCACTGCTGGGAAACAGGCAACTATTCTTCGGGAGGGAGTGGGCTGCAATCCAACACGCGGTGCCAGTGCGGGTCGGTAAATATCACATGTCTTCCAATTTTTGCTTGTCCGCCAACTACATTAGTTAAACAAAATAAGACAAAACTCATGGGTACACACTCTTGGCACTGAACGCCAGACGAACTGACGTGATAGTTTTTTATTTGTTCGCAGTTTGACTGTATCACATACGTCACTGCGTAACATACTTTTAAACACAACCCCAAGGAATAATGAAGGAAATTGCCAATCCATTGCTTCTCATTATTACTTTTGAAAACCTCGTCTATTCAACCACATCTCAAATAACCTAATGAATGTTGTTGAGCTGTCAGAGTGAAAGGTATTGCCATTTTGAGTTGTGAGTGTGTTACGCGATTACCCCGTTAGACTTTTGTGACTATAAATACTATTTATTATATTCAAATCGTGCTTATTTTAGGTGCATACCTACTTATTCGATATGAAATATGTTTTATAATTAACATAGAAATTTCTTTCAATTAAATAATTACATTATCTCAAAATAAGTAGTTACTTAAAAATTTTTAATGTCTCTAAAATATTTATTACGTTAAGATTCGTTATTCTTAATTGTCATTAGTTCATTACTCTTATTCCACGTTGTTAGATTTCTGCAGAACATTAGCACGCCCGCTGTTGTTTCTCTTAAAATTATCATTTTCTCCTGTCAAACATCTTCCCTGTCAGTCTCTCCTCCTGCTATTATTTCTTCACATGCCATGGTACATTCTGCTTCAGCTGCATTGTTCACAAATCGGAACTCGCCGTTGTCCTTCAGTTTGATGATCTCACTCCTTAGCAGAATTAGGAAGTACATTTGTATGACTGGAAAATAAAAGCGTTTCGTTTAGAAAAAGTCTTTGCTTGATGCGCCAGCTATATCTTATATTTCCACATATTAGAGAAACTATTTTAAATTGGTCTGTAGCTTTCTGAAACTTCCTAAGAATAAGATAAGGCTTCAATTTGGACATTTCAAATAAAAAAATTCTCACAGTTATAACATACATTAAAATTCACGTAACACCATCTGTTGCATAGATACTGAGCTTTCTTGCACCACAAAAATTAAATGTAATTCACCTAGAAAAGCCAAGCCTACAGATATAATTAACTTGTTCAAGGATGATAATGGATATAGAAGAACAAACAAATGGTTGTGCTTACCTAAAACCAGGAAATAAAATGAGAATGGCACCATAGATCTTTCCCAATAGCGTATGTTGGGCAATATCAAGTTCTGTATTATCAAAACGACTAATGTAGCACTCAGCAGAAAACTAAATATCCACATCGCTATGCTGATGAAATAGAATACTCTTATCAGCTTTACGTTTTTCTGCAAAAGTAAAAGCTTTGTCAGAATTGATTTGTATTTATAACTGCATAAACATGATTAACAGTCGCAACTTTAAATAAGTAGTCATTAGCCATCAGCCGTCATCGTCCCACACCAATGGACACTAGCCGCAAAATATGGTCGTTCCTTCAACGCTGAGGATCGCGACCACATACGACGTGGCTCTTAGTTATGCGGTCATCTGCAGTCTGGACCGTTCGGTAAATGCTGCCTCCAACAGCCTTCCTGATTCCATCTGACCATTTTGCTTGTGCCTATGTTTTGAGCGCATTTTCTTGCCATCCCGCCCAGTATCAGCCATCCCATTAAATTAATTTTAATGGGATCTCTGATAAAAAAATTCACAAAATTCACAAAAAATATATAATAAATATATAAATTCACAGTCCAATGCTGGACAGTGATTTGTTCCAAATTAAGTCAGAAATCATTGAGCCAGTATTTCAGCTAGTCATAAAATATTTGTACCTGTAGCAGAATTCGATTTGAAATCTCACCTTATGTCCTCCAACGATGAACATTATGGTCATCGCGAAATCTGCAACGAACACCGCAAGAGCAATGACAGGTACTATCATTTCTTGAAAGATCCGGCTCCGATAGTCATCATCGGTACGATATAACCTGCTCATCATTATCGTTAGCATCATCGAATACGACAACATCGTTATGAGAAACAAATCTGCTGTCTGGAACATAAGAAGACGACACTTCACACAATCTTTAATAAATAAATCTTTATTTCTCCATATACCTATACATTTACAGTACGTTGATCTGAAAATGGCTTAAGTTAGTATTCCAGAGAGAAAAACCCTGACTGCTAAACTAGGTTTATGTACCTGTATCTTAGAAGCCAGTGTCCCTTCAAAGTGATGTGCATATAGGTAATAGGACAGTACACGTTATACACAATAATCCATTCGGGCAAGTCCAAGAGAAACAAAAAAAGAAAAAGAAAAAGGATGACAGAAAGGATGATGTTTGTCTATAGTTATGTGTGTGTGTGTTTGAGGGTGTGTGTATGTTTGTAAAAGAGTGTGTGTGACTGTGAGTGAAGTATGAATAGAGTGAGTGTGCGAGCGTATGCAAGTACAACAATTTTCACAATATTGAAAATTTTTACTTAAAAAAATCCTCATCTATGTAATTATATTTCCAAAATTTCCCAACAGAAGATCCTCCATATTGCGATAAGTTAGTTTTAGAAGATAGTCCTGTAGCTTAGATTTTAACTGATTTTTAGTGTCGTGAAAAGTTTTTAGCACTTTATTTAGCTGGTTATAAAGTTTCGTGCTGGTGCTGTAATAGTGTCTCATGGCAAACGAGGTTCTATGCGACTCTTGAGGAAAACCGTATGTTTAATTCTGCCTGTTCGCTCTGAAGACGGACGAGTACGGTGTTTACGGAGCATTGACTGAAGGACATACAGCTGCCTTACAGTTAACACTTTAGATTCTGCATATAGCTGTACTGTGGAATATCTTAGCGGCCGAGAGTCCAGAACCTTCAGAATAGCTATTTGTGCTCGTTCAAGTCGGACGAAATGATTCTCAGTAGCACCACCCCAGATTGGAATAAAATAAGCTAAAATCGATTGGCACAAAGCAAAGTAAACCACCCACCCTCAAAGTATCCCGGATATCTGCAGACTTGCGTAATTTTTTTAAACACAAATCGTTTGCGAGTTCTACCAGAAAGTGTGTCTAGGTGTTTATGCCAATTGAGATGTTGGTCGATATGAACGCCTAGATATTTCACACTAATGGACTTAGATATTGCAAGGCAGTCACAAATGGTGGAAGGCGTACATGTATGGGCTACAAGAGTAAGGGAAGGTGATGGGCATAAATTCGATCTGATATAAAATGACACATAAACCGTTTTACTGACGTTTAGAGTGAGAAAGTAGTTATTCAACCATTCCATTATACCTGTATGCGCCTTCTCGGCATGCCGATAGCACGGGGCCCAGTCTACTCCACCCATAAGCAGGGAAGTGTCATCGGCGTAGGTAATGAATGACATTACAGTTTTGAATAGGCAGTTTGCAGAGTTCATTTATACAACATTAGTTTTTGTTTACCCTAAACCCGAAAAGGGGTCATCAGGGGGTTTTTTTCTATGGGACCAACCTTGAAATCGCAATAAAAAAATCAGCCGTTCCCTACATTTTGTCGATTTAAGTGAACACAAATGTATTGAACAGCTGATTTTTATTTCACTCAGAATGATGTCTTCGACATCCATTTCTGTAACCTCAAGGAAAACCATAGAGCTACTTGAATTCGTTGCCGATATTGTAGGCGTGCCAGACACATGTTTTGTTTTAGAAGCAAGGCTTTTACCAATGCCAGCAAAGTAGCTATTAACCTTATTAAGAAAGGACCCTGGAGAGTCAGAAAGATGTAACAGTTCAATAGGGGGAGGACAGTGTGATCGAAGGTCTGATGCTTTTTTCACCACATCCCATGTTGCTCTAATATTATTTTTTGCCTTTGAGAATTCTTGCTTTTCATATGCACGTTTAAGTTTCCTTTATAATGAGTTGCAGAAGTTACGGAAGCGAGTATATGTTATTCTCAGAATTTCATTATTAGTAGATTTTTTTAATTTAACGTGCATGCGGACACGGTTTTGGATAGAACGTAGCAAGCCAGGCGTGATCCACGGCTTAAGAGATCTGTGTTTCCTGGTGACAGGAAATTCATTTGTGTTGTGTTTTATGATTGTAGAGAGACCTCCTGTTAAGTGTTCTGCTGCTCTATTTGGGTCCAACACTGACAAGATAGGGCACCAGTCTTTGCCATTGATAGTTTCTACAACTGAATTATGGTTAATTTTACATTTGGTACGGAGTAAATTACGATACTTATTATTAGTTTGCAAAAATAGTGGTAAGGGTTCATGATCAGTTATAGACGACTCAATGACGATAGCTGTGGCTGATAAATTAGTTTTTAAGAGGATGTGATCAAGACAGTTGGAGACACGTGTGAGAAACAGGTGAGCGGGAAGAAGACCGTGCGCGGCAGCACATGATAAATACTCGTCCGAGTGTGTGTCGTTGTTGCCATTCTTGAATCTTCAATCTAGACAACAGTCAGCATTTTATCCAGACTTTCAATGAAATTGTTGATATGTTTATAGGAAGAAGATCGATATGCAGCAACAATTGAGACCCTGCCTATATTGCAGATAAAACAATTTGCATCAACATAATAGGGTTCTACAACATCATGTCTCATGGAAGATTTAATGTATACAGCGCTTCCGTCATTTTGATTGAAAGTATTTTTCGTAAAAAAGGAAGTGTAACCATCTAAAGTTGGTAGGTGACTTGTTTTACTTAACCAACATTCGGACAAGACAATGATATCACAGTAAAAACCCAGAAGTTCCATTAGCACAGAGATTTCGTGAAAGTTTTTATTTATACTCCGAATATTAAGATGGAGTATTTTTAACAATTTGTTCGGATTTTTAATATACCGCATGCAGCTTTCGGGTTGATATTTATAAGAATTAGCTACAGAAAGTGAGTCTAATTCATGGTCTACACTATTAAGGTTAACTATTTGTAAAAAATATAAGATAACCCAAAAACGCGGCACAGAAAGAACAGAAATTATGAAAATAAGGCATAAGGCAATTTTCAGCTAAAGATGCAAGTGGTTTAGCATTATGCAAAGTTGATTGAATACTGATATAAATTATATTTGAGCAATGAACAACATACACATGCACAGTAATTATAAAAAACGCACAAGTGTTGAAAATAGGGAAGACTTACGTGTGTAGTGTGTGTGAGAATCTAAACATAGGGTAAGAAGTACACTATTCAAATTGAGGAAACTCAACATTACTAGAAATAACAAAAGTCACTGATTCACATCCAATTCACGCAGGGTCTGTTCCGTTTTAACAAGGATTTGTTTAGCGCCTTCAATTTTACGCAGAAATACGTTCCCACGATTGGTCCAGCAGAAATTCTTTCAGTTTAGCGAATTCTCCGGCAGCAAAGAACAGCCTTCTAGAACTTGGCGGAAGATATTCCGCAACAAAAATTGGGTGTCAATCCCCATCTATACCGATATTCTTGGTACTCAAACGGTCTTCCTTACGATATTTCTTGTTGAAGTCACGTACTGATATAAGTAGTTGGGATTTGGTTTGGACGCTGGTAAATTCAGTGACAATCGTTCTACTAGTGGATCCCGGGTTTACCTGGAAGCCTGTATAGGTCACGAATATGCGTGAAGTTTAAGGGAATGTTATCTGCCGCTCCTACTTTAGTAATAATAACGGACAATTCCGCCACAGACTCCTTTTCTTTCAAGTGCGGAACATTGCGTGACTCGACTTTTGCTTCTAGAGTTTGACCTAAACTATAGTATACATTGGGACATTGGTAAACTTTTTGGTGACAACAAGTACAACACTAATTATGGGCGTTATATTTGTTAGTGTCTCTTCAGTTCACCATAGTCCACTGAGTCTAACATATATTGTACGGATGTTGTGACTGCCTTGAGACTCCGATCTTGGCACGTGCTTTAAAACAACTTTGTGTTTATGATAGGCAAGTTCACTTCACCAAACTGAATGTGAAGTTGTCGTTGCTGTGTATCACTTAGTCATCAGTAGTAACAGCAGTTCACTGCTGGACATAAGTTACTCCTATTGCACGCATCCTTAGCTATTTATGGCTCTGATGTAGCTGCTGCCATTCGCTTTGCTAAGATCGTCTATATATTTTGGCCGATTGTGTTAGAAACTACGTCCTTTGTAATATTATTAAGATTTTCAGAAAACTGGCTAATGTTAAGCCGCGATAAGAAGCATATTTTTAGGTATTTGGTAATAGCGTATCGTGTAAATGTACAAAGTAGACATTACTTTAAGCCTAAGAATGTGAAATGATCATCTCTGATGAAACCCACCTTTGTTTCCGTATGTGTTGTGAGGCCGAATACTTACGGTATCACGAAAGTCTGATCACGAACATAAAGTAGTGCTCTCTATGGATCATTGGTAAACAGGATAATAATAATCTTAACACTCACCATTTTGAAATAGCCCCACACGAGCAAGCCATATCGTAGTGGCACACAGAAACAACATCTTTTACACACTGGAATTTCTGTTTTCATTGTGATTCGTTATTGGTTCACAGGTTGATAATTCTTTAATTATAATGACTAAGTAATAGGGAGTATAAAATAAAAACGATTATTTACTCTTTTGAATAAAGTCTAACCTCACACTAAATTCAAATAACAACAAAATTAGTTAACAACTGCCGGACACTATTTGTGATGTTAATTATAGCTCTGGTACAGTCGAACTGACGATTACAGATGCACAAATATTTATATTAACTTAACCTTTTATCTAATTCATCCGCCAACGAGTTCATTGCAAAGATAATTAGAAGCGGAAATTTTGTTGTAAAGTCCACTACTTTGGGCACGCCACGATTGCGGCGGTAAGTCCCCTCTTTGAGGAGTGGCTTGAGAGGCGGCATGGCGTCCTCACCTTCCGCCTGATACAGGTCCTCACCGGACATGGCTGTTTCGGGAGATTCCTGTTTCGGATAGGGCGGGAGGAAACGCCCGGGTGTTTCCATTGCGAAGATCGCCCAGAGGACACGGTGGAGCATACGGTGGAGGTCTGCCCGGCTTGGGCGGAGCACCGCCGTGTCCTCGTGGAGGTGATCGGCGGCGGCGATCTCTCGCGTCCGACCCTGGTCCAGGCCATGGTACGGAGCGAGAGGGCATGGCTGGCAGTCGCCTCCTTCAGCGAAGCAGTTATGCTCGCAAAGAGGGAGGCGGCGCACATGAGGGAGATGCAGTACATGCGCCCTCACAGCCGTGGCCTTCGCAGGAGACGCCCTGGGCGTCGGGAATTCCAGGCTGATTCCCGGCCACCGTAGGCACGGGCTTGCGGACGGCGAGTAATGGGTAGCTCGCTGTCCGGTAAGGACTAAGCCCGGGTCGACTCAAAGAGATGTCAGCAGCAACAGATGGGGCCCACAAGGGCCGATGCCTGCCAGGGGTGCGGGTTGTTCGAAAGAGATACCGCCGCCTCTGGCACACAGGCAACTGAGGGAACACGGGTGGGTTTTAGTCAGTAAAAGTCTGACACGCCCTCCCGCTCCACCCAGAGCGGGAGAAGTTATTTGATGATTTCCCACCCAAAAAAAAAAGTCCACTACTTTTGACTTTCTTTTGACAAAACCACAGTAGGTATAATATAGCTTTTCTTGTGAAGACGTGCTTACGCCAGAACCAGCAAACACTACGTTACCATGCGAGATATAATCTGTGGCGGGAGTTTTATAAACCCCCTGATAATTGTATCGAACCATCTGAGACCCTTCTGCCTTGATTCGCGTTACCGTGGGCGTCTTGGAAATCTCTAAATAGACTTCAAAAACATGTCGTCCAGTGCAAAGACAATCTCTACAGATGGGGGTTCACGGTTGGCTCAGGTGCGCCATCAAGTGCGTATGCGGCACCTCCCCACAAACAATGGCTCACCTTCCATCCTGCGCCGCATGCCCTATTACTTGTGCATTTGACGATCTTATGACTGTGTCAGTTAGTGGAGTGAAAGATGTTTGAACTTTTTGCCATCGATAACCTAGAAGAAGAGTAGGCAGCAGAAAAAAGACAGCACATATACTTAGGCCGCGTTCACACCAAAAGTATTGTCATTCAACGACTGTGAGTACTGTGAGCAAACGTTACACAGTTTACTGTTTTCTCATACATTTTCGTGCACATCAAACCGACAAGAAGCTACCGTGGCTTCACGACGTTTAGTGTTCACACGGAGGCTCACAGTCAGCCGGCTCTTTATCGGCGGTTGACTATACGTTTGGTGTTCACGTTTAGGTTGACGGCAGTAACCTTCTGCCCGCGGCTTCATCCGCGTAGTGGTTCCGTAGGTAACACACAGGCAGAGTTGCTTTCGAATTTAAAATATGTATTAGCATGGATTACTGCAATGCAGGCTAGATGTAATGTTGTATGTGTGTGTTATTGCGTTACTTGGGTATTTAGCCACTTTAAAAGAAATAATAAATACATCCACACTACTTTCCAAAATTGTTTATTATTTACTAACACCTTCAACGATTAACATCAACTTACATGCAATAAACTTGGTTTTAAAATTATCTAAATTCACTTCCACTCATAAATGTAACAGTCACTATTCCTTTTTAGAGTATAAGTTTCGCGCGTCGTGTCTCTTGTTCCTCTTTAGTTAAACGATGACTTCCTTCACCGTCCCCTCTCCCACTACCTTTTCTTCGAATGTTATGGTACACTCTTCTTCTGCTTCAGCTGCATTGTTCACAAATCTGAACTTGCCGTTGGTCCTCTTTTTGATCTTGATGATCTCACTTCTCAGTAGCAAAAGGAAGTAAATCTGCACAACTAGAAAAGCAAAGAGGTTGGATTAATTGAAACGAAGTTCCTTACTGCAACTCTTCACACTTGGCGAACGAGAGCTAGACCAAATAAAGTGTAACGGTCAAAGCGAAAGGAACTTCGTTTCAACCGGGTGTCCTAGGACAGCTCTCGTTTTATAGTTTTAATAATTGTATCCAAAGGACACTATCAAGAATTGCCCTGTGCAATAAAAGCATCCGACTTACACGATAATTAATAGTCTTTAATACCAGAAGCCGAACTTTTCAAATTGAAATAAACACATCAATCGGAAGAGATTTATCGTGATATTGGCAAGTAAGTGGAAAGTTATTGACCTATGTAGTGCGGTGACACGTTTGTTATGATTTGAATTTAAGAAACATGAAACCGAAAATTTGGTATCAATACTTAGAGTATTTTATTTTGAGCTGAAACTACGTATAGTGATTCTATACCAGTTGTAATCGATAGCAGTAGGGTGTCTGTTACATCCTGTATATATATGAATGAAGCCCTATTTCCCTTGGTCACGGCATCAACACGTGTAGAGCTGGACCAATTTTGCAATTTTGCCAAGTTGCGCGTTTACTGTGTATTGTGATTCTACCTGTATACTAGCTGATCTTTAGTGCTTAAGGATGGCAATAGGGTTTCTGTTACACCCTGTTTATGGTTCCACTGCTGGGACACAGGCTTTCTCTATAAGAGGGAGCGCGCCTTAATCCACCACGCGAGTCCAGTGCGGGCTGGTAGATGTCACATGTCTTCGATTTTTTGGTTCTCGGACATGCCGGTTTCCTCACGATGTTTTGATGTTTTCCTTCACCGTTTTGCGAGCAGTAGTGATGAAATAGTTTACACAAAGTAAAGCACCTGTCTGGGTTCAAACCTACGACCTACAACTCGTAAGTCGCGGCCGTTGCCACCGAGTGCCACCACTGCTCTTCCCATTTGCACGGAGCAAGTTTCTAGCCTGTAGCATACCATAAAATTGAAGCAACAATTGAATTCCACCGTCTAAACAACACGTACATCTGAGCTCGTGCAATTAAATCACATTAAATTCTGGTATGAAAATTGTCTACCATACAAACGTGAGCGAAAAAAACAAGTTAAAAGAAAGTTTATTTGTCAATAAAATTAAATGAAATAATTGGCAGCGCAAATATAGGCAATACTAGAACAAATATTGTTTATGCACTTGCAACTCTGTGTTTAGAGGAGGCAAAACATGCATGCGATAATTGCCTTTGTGGAAATTAAAAGTCGCATGCAAATATTGAAAGACAAAACTTGCATTAAATTATTGTATCATGTCATATTATGGAAATCGCACGCGTGTAAACTCTTGCATGGAATTTTTGAAAGACAATAATTGAACGTGTTTTATTGCATGCGATTATTGCTCTTTAACCTATTGCGGTGGGTTATCCCCTGAGTATCCCGATCCCTGAGGCCCCCGCCCCTATACCCCGATTTATTTTATCTTAATAAATTCAATTAAAAGTCAGTTAAGCTTAGAAAACCGACAGCAGATGATATGTGACATAAAATTTTATTACTTCCTAAAATTATAATATAATACATAATTTTGATGTTCAAATGTGCCTTTTATGTGCCTATTGGAAATAAATGCTTTTACTTTGCACGTTCCAGAAACTTGCACCGTGTAAATGGGGCTTAATAGTGGTTAACAATTATTTCTTAGAAATTATAAGTACAAGTTTAAAACAAGGTTACCTATCATAAGTTCGAAAAATATTTGACCGAATTTAATTTCACCTAAAACTTTTAAACTATTATCGTTTCGTTCTTTTTTAATTCATCGAAGTCACGTCTGCCACTGTACCAGTTGACCTATTATCAATTCGATTTTTTTTCGTTACTCCGACGTTTCATTTGGTCGAAAAACTTTTTACCGAAGTTACACTTAGCCGAAATAACATTTGTTCGAAGTACTATATTTCTGAACATTCATTTTTATAATTACTATATTTTCATTTCACCAAACGCATAGAAAATTTTGTGCAGACTATTTCATCTTAAATTTTTGCTGTTACTTCTTTATCAGGCACCATTCTAAGCGTAGATAGACAAGCAGGCAGGCAGCGTGCAAGCAGGCATGCAGCATGTAAGCCAGCATGCAGCGTGCAAACAAGCATGCAACATGTAAGCAGGGATGCAACATGCAGCAAGCATTGTTTATGTCACGGCTCCAGCGCTGCGGGGTTTGGGCGGCCCCACGCGAGCTTATCGTCGCAAATGGTTTTAACACTCACCCCCGCAGTGGCGGCCTTCAAACCACCTACTCCTCAGCTCGCGGGCCGCCCCACCCCTCCGCACCTATGCGGGCTTAACTCTTTACACTCAAGGGGTAGGGCAGACAAGACTGCGTGAAGTCGGTTTAGCAGCGATTCGTTTCTCACTAAATTTTAAAGCACAACATATTGACTTTTATGACAGTATTTTAATTTAATATTGACAATGCTACCACGTAACCGGCTAACCAGACCGGTGACTAAATAATATTCCGTAAAATGTTGTTTCGGTGTGGTGAAAATGTGGCGTAAACTCATTTCAATCAATCAACTCAGCCTATCGCAGTCCACTGCTGGACTTAGGACAGCGCCACAACACTCTACTCCTCCGCTTTCCGCATCCAGTCTGTCCTAGCCACCTTTTTAAGGTCGTCGGTCCATCTAGCTGGGGGGCGTCCCACACTACGTTTGCCGCAAATGAAAAAAGTTCAAAAGAGGCTTCTGCCAATAGCAAAAAGTTATTTTGTAAATCAGCGAAACGTAGTTCGGTAAAATAATACTTAAGACACATGATACTTCGATGATCTAAAAATATGGCAAATATTGCATATAGAAAAAGAGACTTCGGTATATAGTTTTCGGTAAAATGAAATTCGAACAAAAAATATTCGGAAAAGTGATCGGTTCCCATAAAACAAAAATATGCTCACCTAGTACGACGAAGTAAAATGAGAGTGGCACCATCACTCTCGCCCAGTGACGCATGGTGTAAACAAATAAATTATGTATTGCTATAACAACTGCTATGCCAGTAAATAGAGCAGTTATAACGCACATCCCCATGTTGAAGAAATAGAATAGTCTCATCAGCTTCACGTTTTTCTGCAAAATAAATTATTTATTGGGTTTTGTTTCAAGGCTGAGTCATGATAGCCATGGCAGATTTTTATATTGGAATCATACAATCATCGATGGACATCAGCCTCCCATTAATGACATAGGAGCGATCAACTCATCCACTTTACGTCATCTCCTAAGGTGGTCGAGACGAAGGCCCCCTTCTAGTCCACCACAACAGCCCATTCTCCTCCTCCCACATTTAGCTTATCTCAGCCACCCTTCTTAAGTCGTCGGTTCACGTAACTGACGTCCACTCCAAGTGAATTTTTCGATTGGGATCCTCCACTTTATTCTTCAAGCCTCCAACTTTATAATAATATAAACGTAAATTAAGACGAAGGATTGGGACGTTCACAAGGTGGACCGATGACTTTGTGAACGCAGGAATCACCTAGATATGGAAAGCACAGAACCGACCTAAAATGGTGGAGGAAGCCTATGTCCATCAGTGGACGTCTTTCGGCTGAAATTATGATGAAGATGTTGAGGTAAGTTAAAATTATACTTAAAATCTCACCTTATGTCCTCCAACGATAAACACTATGGTAACTACAAAATCCGTAAAAAACACAGTTAGTGTAATAATTGATAAAATAAGTTCTGTAGAAATCTGTCTGATATGGTCTTCATTTAATCTGAGTACCACTAAGGTTACTATAATTAAATATGCCATTAATGAGACGAGAAACGCATTTGCTGTCTGAAACATAAGAACGACTGTTAATATCTATGAGCGTCGGTAAAGTTAGTCTTTTAGACCTTTATTGATTAGCAGCTGACACACTCACCATTTTGAAATATCCCCAAGCGAGCAAGCCATATCGTAGAGGCAGGCAGCAGCAACATCTTTTGAACACTGGAATTTCTCCTTTCATTTTGACCTTTGATAGTTAAACGGTCAGAATTTCTAGATAACACTTAAATCACTTTTTATAAACTCTTTTTACACCTTTCAATTTACGACAAGGCAAACACTTTTGATGCAAGTATTCAGCTGATTATAGCACTCAATTTAAATAATAACAAAATATAAAGTGTGAACTCTCAGCCACCAACCACATAAAGGTACCTATTATTTCCTCTGTGTTTGTTGAACTATTGTGTCTGCTTCGCGGATAGTGAACCTGTTAATGTTTGCGTTGGCTCAGATAAACGGATAAATGTTGAAATTATTACAAATGTTTATACTTAGTGATTTAACCTTTATATTTATCTATAGCGTTTCTCGAGATACCTACTTCTGAAAGCATATTGCTTGTAAACATGATAAGCATGAATTTTGGTTGTAAATTCCGCAATTTTCGTGCTTATTCTATTTTAAGGTGTGTCAATGGAGTTTCTTACCCGTTTTTCTCCATATAATCCTTAACTGGGCAAAATTTCATACTCTTTTGTTCCGTTCGGGGTGAACTGACACTTTCGCAACAAAATGAACCTACAAATTGACTACCCACCTACCAAATTTTTTTTTTCACATTAAACATGCCTCGGAAAAAATTGCAATAGAAGGGCGAAACACTGGCTAAAACCACAGTCTGTCAGGCTCAGTTTTTGTATAAGATCTCAACTCTTAAGAAATGTCTTAGATACTCGTAGAACTTGCATAGGTCTGAGTTCTATTTAAATAGGTACACTGAGTTTTGAACTATTGTTTTAGTTGATTTTATTTAAATTAGACAGATCCTTGTCCATGTTCATTTTTGAGACCCACTCTTTCGGAAGCTCTACTGAAGTGATCGAGCATTGTACTAAGGTCCGCCATAGTCTCAGCCATGACAGCTAAATCATCGGCAAACGGAAGGTGATTGATATACTTGCCATTGATGTTGATGCCAGCCCCATTCCAGTCCAGAACGTCGAAGACATCCTACAGTGCAGCGGTGAACACTTTCAGGGAGATACCGTGTCCCTGTCTCACACCCCGTTTCAGAAGGATAGATTTCAAGATCTGGTTCTGGAATCGGACTGACATAGTGGCGTTTTCATACAGATATTTCACCACCTCAATGAACCGATAGTAGATACATATATCGATCTGGCACCGTTGAACTGATACAGCCTATGTTTCGATTGAATCGAACGCTTTTTCGTATTCCACAAACGCTAAGCAGGCAGGTTATACTCTTTGGTCTTTTATATATAATCTGCAGCATCGTATGTATGTGGTCTACGGTGCTAAAGCCTTTACGGTGTCCGGCTTGTTCGGGAGGTTGGAAGTCATCAAACCTGCGCGTGAGACGGTTCGTAATGACTCTTTAAAACAGCTTGTAGCCATGGCTCAGAAGCGAGATGGGCCCATAAGAAGGGTATTGTCACCCTTCTTAAAGAAGAGTACCACCACACCTCTAGTCCATGCCTGTGGCTTTTGCCGTCGAGTATGACGGAATCAAACAGGTTCTGGAGGGCTTTAAGAACAGGTTTTCCGCCGGCCCGCAGGAGTTCGGCCGTTATTTCATCGTCACCCAGCCGGCGCCTTATTGTTTTTAAGTTGCTTCATATCAATTCTAAGCTCGAACAAACTGACGTCCGGGATGTCTTCAGTAAAGTGTCGGGTCAATCTGGTACCTGGGTCGTTTGCCAGATTTTTTACCGGCATAGACTGAAGAATTGCCAATCTTAAGTGGCAGTGGGCAGGGCACATTGCTCGCAGAACAGATGGCCAATGGGGCCGAAACGGTCTGGAGTAGCGACCGCATACCGGAAGAGAGTTGGAAGGCGTCCGACAAGGTGAACCGATGACCTTGTGAAGGCCGCCACAATCCGCTGGATGCGGGAAACATAAAACCGGTTGAAGTGGAGGAGCTTGGGGGAGGCCTATGTCCGGCAGTGGACGTCTTACGGCTGTCATTTAAATGATGACTACACAGATAATATTATTGATTTTTAGGAAAACCGGTTGATTTTCGAGTTTTTTTATTAAATCAAGTCGATATTATGGCTAAGTTTGATGACACTTTTATGTTGCCTAAATAATTAATAAATATGTAATTTAAGTATATTGTTCATTTTATACCAATCATGAAGCATAATTACCGTTTTTTAAATACTTATTACCGTGTGTTTCATATCCCATCACTGTTCGGCGAATTTTTTTAGAATCAGACCTATGTTATAGTTAAAATACTGTGCGTTTAATTTATTTCGTTAATCTGTACTATAAACTTCACGTTGAATCCATAAAAAATGTAATAATAAGCATCATTTGAACTTAATTTAAAAAAATCACCCAACAAACCAAACCCAAAACCACCCAAACACCCGTATTATATTCATCCATCAACTGGCGGACACTATTTGTGTTAATTATAGCACTGGTACAGTTAAACTGACATGATGATTCCGGATAATAGCCTCAACCTTTTTTTCTTTTTTTTTTGGATGGGAAATCATCGAATGACTTTTCTCGCTGTGGGCGGAGCGGGAGGGCGTGTCAGACTTTAACTGACTAAAACCTACCCGTGTTCCTTCAGTTGCAGGTGCCAGGGCTACGGTAACTCTTTAGAACAAATCCACGACCCTGGCAGGCATCGGCCCTAGCGGTCCCCTTCTATTGTTGCTGACATCTCTTTGAAGCACGTGGAACACAACGCGCCGTCGACCCAGGCCTAGTCCTTACCGGACGGCGAGCTACCCATTGCTCGCCGTCCGCAAGCCCGCGCCTACGGTGGCCGGGAGTCCGCTATGGACTCCCGATGCCTAGGGCGTCTCCTGCGGTGACTAGGGGCGCTCAGTGAGTGTCAGTGAGCGGAGTTTGCGGAGCTGAATTTTGGGCCAAAGAAGTTTGAAGTTTTTGCCAACGATATGCTAAGAAGAAGACCAGGTAGCAGAAAAAAGACAGCGCATAAACTTAGGCCACGTTTGCACCAAACGTATTGTCAGCCAACGACTGTGGGCAAACGTTACGCAGCATACGGATTTTCCCTACATTTACTGGGAACGAAAATTAAACCGACACTAAGCTGCGATGGCGTTCCGACGTTTAGTGTTCTCACAGAGGCTCACAGTCAGCCAGCTTACAATCGGCGGTTGACTTACATTTGGCATGCACGCGGCCCCTATATTACCGGCATACTAGCTTCTGCCTGCGGCTTCACCGGTGTAGTGGAATTTAAAATACATATTCGAATGGATTACAGCAATGCAGGCGAGATGTAAAGTGTGTGTGTGTGTGTGTGTTTATTTTGTTACTTGGGGATTTAGCCACTTTGAAAGAAATAACAAAAACATTCAAATTATTTTACAAAATTGATTATTATTTACTAATAATACCTACAACGGTCAACATAAACTTATAATAAACTTATTTTTAAAATATTGTAAATTAATTTCCATTAATTTATGTGACATTCACTGTTCCTTTTTAAAGTATAGGTAATTTTCATGCGTCGTGTTTCTTGTTTCTCTTTATTTAAACGATGACTTCCTTCACCGTATCCGCTCCCACTACGTTTTCTTCGCATGTCATGGTACATTCTGCTTCAGCCGCATTGTTCACAAATCTGAACTCGCCGTTAGTCCCCAGTTTGATGATCTCACTCCTCAGTAGTAAAAGGAAGTAACTCTGCACAACTGGAAAAACAAAGAGGTTGGATTAATTGGAACGAAGTTTCTTACTTCTAACTCTTTAGACTTGGCGAATGAGAGTTAGACCGAACAAAGTGTAACGGTCAAAGCAATAGAAACTTCGTTTCAACCGGGTGTCCCACGACACCTCTCATTTTATAGTTTTATAGAGGTATGAGGAACAGAGTGTAAAGTTCACTCATACTCTATTGGTAAAGGAGGATCTTCCGACCAGACGGGAGTTGTGTCTGGTGGGCAACTGCCCGACGATTGATGTCGGGATATTGCATATACCTATATAAATTGCGCGGTAAACTCTGCTTGCGTGATGTAGTTGCGGTGTGACGTCAAGTCTTGAGTAGTTCGCATATGGCATTGTAGATGGCGCCACTTTACTTTTTGTGTTTTCCACATTTGTTGATTTGAAGTTTCGTATGTGGGGCATTGTAGATGTCCACCACAGTTTTAATAATTGTATCCAAATTTCTACTAATCGTTCGAGTCAATAGTAAAGCTCCATTTGCAAAACATAATCAGCCTATAAATGGTCCCACTGCTGGGACACAGGCGTTTTCTCTATGAGAGTAGGCCTATATAATTCACCACACAAGCCTAGTGCGGGTTGGTAGATGTAATGTCTTAGAATTTTTGGTTCTCGTACATGCCGGTTTCCTTACGATGTTTTCCGTCACCGTTTTGAGAGCGTGGTGTTGAAATAATTTACACTGAGTAAAGCTCCTCTCTGGGTTCGAACCTACGACCCACAACTCGTAAGTCACTGCTCTTGGGCCACCACTGCTCTAGTCATTTGAACAGTGCAAGTTTATTACCTGTATCATACCACAAAATTGATGCAAAAATTGATTGGCATCGTCTAAACAACACGTACAATTGAGCACGTGCAATAAAATCGAATCAAATCGCTGGTATGAAAATTGTCTACCATTGAAACGTGAGCGGACAAAACAAGATTTAAAAAATTCTGACAGAACGGTCAATAAAATTATAAGAAATATTTGGCAGCGCAAATATAGGCAATATTAGAATAAGTATTGTATATGCACTTGCAAGTGTATATTTAGAGGAGGCAAAACTTGCACGCGATAAATACCTTGGCGTAAACAGAAGTCGCATGCAATTCTTGAATGACAGAACATGTATTCAATCATTATATATCATTTTATGGAAATCGCACGCGTGTAAACTCTTGCATGCAATTTTTGAAAGGCAATATTTGAATGTTCTTTATTGCATGCGATTATTGCTCTTTAACCTATTGTGGTGGGTTATCCCCTGAGTATCCCGATCCCCGAGGCCTCGTCCCGGAGAACCCCGAGTTATTTTTATATTGATAAATTCAATTAAAAGTCAGTTTAGCTTAAAGTACCGTCAGCAGATGATATGTGACATAACATTTTATTACTCACTAAAATTATAATACATCATTTCAAGGATCAGGAATAAATGTTTAAGTCTTGCATGGTTAAGGTAAATATTATAATCAGAGAATACAATAGAGCGTAAGTTTTAAATGCCCACTTCTTCACTTATTCGGCTGACTGTGAAACGCACTTCATTTTTGAAAAAATGTGGTACACTTTGTGGCACATGATTAGATTGAATATTTACAAAGTCACCTTCAGTTTCCAATTTCACTGCACCATCACATTTTCTTTGACTTTTATTACTGCAGGTCCAAACACATGAGTTTTAATTTTTGTCGATGTAAGACATAGGCATGCCCGGCATGTAATAGCCAATTTCCCCCAATCTGTATTTCGTAAATTCGTAATGACGCTCGCGCCTTTTAGATGGACCTGTTTCCGATATGTTTGTTAAGTATGATTTGATAATATTGTAACATTTATTTTAAATTTTTGATACATTTTATTCAAACTGTAATGACCTCTATTAAAACTATAATTCGACAATGTACAAAATTTTAAATAAACTACTTTTGGCTGATGTATTTCAAACACTTTTTATATTGACCGTTCTAGTTGAAAACATTAGAAAAAAGAAATGTACTCATTTATTGTATTCGGGGTCCTCCGCGACGGAGGCCTCGGGGATCGGGGTACCCAGGGAATAACCCATTATGGTATGGCAATTTTATTGTAGGTGCATTGTTTTCACATTATTTTAAAATAAATGTATGTAAAATATTGTCAAACATTTTAAAAGAGTAACGGTGAAGTTTCTTGCTTATACTTCTCCATACAAAAGTACCTATTGCAAGAGGCGACCAAAATCAATTCTATTGCAATGTAAATGTTGACGTTCATAAGTGCCTTTTATGTGCGTATTTGAAATAAATGCTTTGACTTTGACCGTTCCAGAAACATGCACCGTGTAAATGGGGCTTAAGTCTCTTTCTATAGAGTGTTTAACAATTATTTCCAAGAAATTATACTAGTTTAAAATAAAAATATGCTCACCTAGTGCGACGAAATAAAATGAGAGCGGCAGCACAATTCTCACCCAGTAACGCAAGTTGTATACCATTAAATTCTGTATTGATGTAACGACTCCTATGCCAGTAAATAGAGCAGTTATAACGCACATCCCCATGTTGAAGAAATAGAATACTCTCATCAGCTTCACGTTTTTCTGCAAAATAAAATATTTACAAGGTTTTGTTACAAGGATGAGTCATGGCTAGAGATCAGAAAATCGGATGCATATTTACCTAAAGTTAATTTTTAGTTATGAAAGTATGGAAGGAGCTGCTTCAAAAATATTTTATGATAAAAAAACTCCCGGGATACCAGGAACACCGGGAATGCATAACTAGTCAGGTGTATAGTATGGAAGCGACTTCTAAATTATTAGGATTGCATAGCTATTCAGACACATATTTATTTAAAATTAATCGCGATGCAAATATGTGGAAGTAGGGTGTCTAAAGTTTGTAAGAGGTGGTGTGTGTTAGTTAAAACATTTTTTTACATTAAATGAAGATTTTTTCGATGCAAAAGCGCGTTCCATATTAGCCAACACCGCAACTTTAGGTGAATATGCATCCGAATATCCAATCTCTGGTCATGACTGCTATGGCAAATTTTTATATTGGAATAATACAATCATCACTGGCTATCAGCCTCCCAATAATGACATAGGAGCGGTCAACTCATCCACTTTACGTAATCTCATAAGCTGGTCAGTACGAAGGCTTCTTAAATTGACAAAAGCCCGTTCTCCTCCTTCCACATGCAACTTATCACAGCCCCCTTTCTTAAGTCGTCGGTTCATGTAGCTGGCGTCCCATTCTAAGTGAATTTTCCGATTGAGGTCCTCTATTCAATGATTTCTCAAGTCCCCAACTTTATAATAATATAAATGTAAATTAAGACGTTGGAAGGCCTCCTTCGAGTTCGACCGACGACATTGTGGAGGCCGCAGGAATTCGATGGATGCGGGAAGCACAGAATCGGTCGAAATGGTGGAACTTAGGGGAGGCCTATATCTAGCAGTGGAAGTCTATCGGTTGAAATGATGATGAGTTAAGTTAAAATTAGAATTAAAATCTCACCTTATGTCCTCCAACGATAAATACTATGGTAACTACGAAATCCGCAAAGAAAATAACAATTGCAATAATTGATACAATGAGTTCTGTACAATTCCGGCTGAAATTGTGTTCATTTATATAGAATCTGATCATGACTAAGGTGTCTATCAAGATGTATGTCATTATTAAGACGAGGCACGCATCTGCTACCTGAAACATAAGAACGACAGTTAGTATATACGTCGGCAAAGTTGATCCCAGTGACCTTCATTGATTAGCAGCTCTCACTCACCATTTTGAAATATCCCCAAGCGAGCAAGCCATATCGTAGAGGTAGGCAGCAACAACATCTTTTAAACACTGGAATTTCTCCTTTCATTTTGACCTTTAATAGTTAGATGGCCAGAATTTCTAGATCACACTTAAATCACTTTTTATAAACTCTTTACACCTTTCAATTTACGACAAGGTAAACACTTTTGATGCAATTGTACAGCTTTAGCACTCGATTTAAATATTATCAAAATATAAAGTGTGAACTCTCAACCACCAACCACATATATTGTAGTCTCTCTGATTGTTTAACTATTGTGTCTGCTTCGCGGATAGTGAACTTGTTAATGGCTGCATAGGTTCAGATATACTGACAAATGTTGAACATAATACAAATATTTATACTTAGTGATTTAACCATTATAGGTACTTGTCTTATCTATAGCGTTTCCCGAGACGCTTCTTACTGCACATTACCAACTTGTAAACACGATAAGCGGGAATTTTGTTGTAAAACCCGCAATTTTTTAACTTTATTTTTTATTTAAAGGGTGTCCTAGCTTGCCCGTTCTTCGCCATATAGGAATATATACCTGACTGGACAACATGCTTCATATTTTTGACTGGCCAAATCCTTTAATATTATTAATCCTTGGTGCCTGTACACTTTTCATCAAGGATATTATGAGGCCAGTTAATATGAGTCAATAATTTGAGTTTGAGATTTTGAAGGTAATTGAGCTCCTTCGCATTTTTGTAAAAACTGCAACGTTCATAAAACAAAGTTTTAACTACCATCTGGCTGGTTTTATCACAAGATCAGTGAGTGAGGCGTTATCGGCTACTATGAATGACAAAGCTGGGAATTTTTTTAACCATGGTCTGCACATGATAAATCAATTCATATGATTCATGATCAATGATGACATCCATACTACTATAATAAACCCAGAAGTAACTACGCCTATCTGTCTGTGTGTTTGAGTAAAAGTGTCCAGTCAGAGTAAACATTTGTCAGTAGCTCAACTTAGGAAATAAGGAGTTCAACGGCCTGCACTGTCCTCCCATACCTAATATCACTGTAATTTGAAAACATTATAAAAGCCAATTATTTTTAAAAGAGTAACCGTGGAGTTTCTTGCCGGCTCTTCTCCATAGGAAGCGACAAATTGGAACCGTGCACCTAGCTTCTGACGTTGCATAAGTGCCCTTGCAGGTTTATGTGAAATAAAATATTTTGATGTGATTCGAACAATTCGATGAACAATACCAAAGAAAGAACAAGGTAAGCCTCATAAAGTACTCAAACTGACCATCATAAAATTAATTGAGATTGTAAAAAGAAAATTTTAAAAAATACACACATAGTTCTCACATTCACAATACCTAATTACAGTAAAATATTACTTTTTTAATGTGAATATTCATATCAATTTGGATATAATAGTTGTTGCAGAAGTTGATTGCATATCACATATGTAGTTTACATTGAATTTTCTAGTGCTTTTGATAAAGTGAGTCATCAACACTATTAATGTAGTAGAAGCTGGAATCATAAGGTATGGACGGTACTCTCCTCACTCGGTTTAAGTCGTATTTGGTAGAGAGAATTACAGAAAGTAATAATAGGTGTCAATCCGAGATCATGAGTCTAGTCGATATTATATTATGCCAAATCTGCGATACCACAAGGTTTGGATGCGGGTTCCCTTTAATTCGACACATTTGTCAACGATCTCGCTTTTCAAAACACCAGTGACTTAGTTCTGAGCTCTCAAAATATTTACAATCATGAAAAGTTTACTGGAAATAATATTATTGTTGACGAATTGCTAAAAAGATAAGCGGTAAACATATCCGATGAACCAAATGGCCGACAATAACAAAACGTCAAAACAAGGTTTTCCCTCGTTTATTAAGTAATTCTAGAGAATAATCCTGTTTGTTTACAATTACTTAAAATTATGGAATTTTTGGCAATATTATGTTAAAATTTATCGTTATTATTGTCAATTACAGTTATACAGTTTCACTTCGGGATAGAGATATATTATGTATAAACTCGACATAGATAAATATGTAAATTACGAAACACACACATACAGCGAGCACTATTAATAACATATATCCGCCTACATACTTAAAATAACAAAGAGCATTGCCATTCAACGTGGCAATACTGCCAGTCTTCTGGGCACGTTTCCTGATGACAGCGATGCGGACGAATACTTCGACGCCTAAGTGTCCTTTTGTTTTGTTATTTATTTGTATAGTTAGTTAGTAATTTTGTTTTTAAAACATATGTTATATTTAGATATATAGAAATAACAAAAGCAAGATCGTAATAATGTTCCAAACAGTTTTCATGGAAGTAGTGACTAAAACTAAGAGTCCTCCATAAAATTATAACAGTGACAGCATTAGACCTTGACAGTTGAGTCATCGAAGAAAATAACGTTATTATTCGTCTGTTCCATTTCGTTTCCTTTATAGCAACCAAACAATTGTATAACTGCGGTGCTTGTTATAATTGGCCATACTGTTGGGAATGAACAGGAATGAGCAGTAGCGAGTAGCATCATGCCTATAAAAGGAGCGTCAAACAAATGACAGTCAGCCCCGACCGTTCCTTGCTCGTAGAAGTGCCAGCCCGCGCCGAAGCGGAGCACGTAGAATTAAAATCCCCTATTGATAAAGAAACTGTTTTGATCCAGCCTGTCCCCACTTGCTGCCCTCCCCCCACCAGTGACGCCCTGAGCCGAGGCCCGTACCCCGCAAGGGGTGCCCTCAGCGTGCAGTTGCTCTAGTTTAAGTAGGTTTTGTAAGCCCTGGCTAGAGGCTCTTAGTCTAAAAAGTAAAAGTATCACAGGAAAGTCCGGTTGAGCAGTTACGGCCTCTCAAGGTCAACTGCGAGATGCCATTTCCAACAAAAAAAATTACAGGGCCTTTTTACTCGTCAATCGTCGGAGCGTTAGCGCGTCTCAGCTGTACCGTATTTTGTCAAAGTGGCATTCGTTTCATCATAACTAATTTCTGTGTTCTAATTATTATTTTTCAAATTTATTTAGGGCGCGAAACGTTAAGGGGAACCTAGTCGCGGGCTCGAACTCACTGATGGGCCTAGCTAAAAAACACGCTGTCTCATCAGGCATCGTGTCCGACTGAGGTATTATCAGTGATGAGCAGTTAGAAGCTAGTCTACACGCACAACATTATTGAGTGAGATGCAGGATCATTTAGAGTACAACAGGCGCGTAAAAAATTAAGAAAAGTCCTTCAGAAGATCGGGTTTTATGAAAAAACCACTACATAATTCAAAGATCAATAAAGTTTATTGTACTTTTCAATATTTGAGCTTTGTCGGTACTGACTTGATTTTTCAGATTTTACACTTCTTTTATTACATAAACACGCCCAAAGTTAGGTTAAATTAGCAATAAAAACTAATCTTTGTTGGCTCCTAGCTTTTTAATGGCTTTTATTTTAGTATTCTGTTTCCATACAGACAATATTAATAATGAGACAAAACCATACCATGTTTAATTTTTGATATACTTTGTCGAACAGTGGAGTAATAGGTACACTCCCGAAGTTTGTATGGGAAAAATGTGGACTAGATTCACCTTAAATCCATAACTCTTGTACCGCGCGTGTTTTGTTATTTTTTTTAATAATGGGTAGATCGCGGCGCCTTCGTTCGCGTAGTCGATCGCGTAATTTTCGTGAACATTCCAGTGATAGTGATAGGCGTTGTTCGCGATCTAGGTCACGGTCGCGTTCCCGCGTTAAACATAGGTCGCGTGATACGCATAGTACCTACTAATTGTAAACGTTCTAAGGATCAAAAGTTACAACGTTCGTTAGACGTAATCCTGACACGATTGAACGTGTTAGAACAAAATAAGGGGAATGCAGAGGTCGTTAATACGGATCTGGTAGGTGGTCCACCCATAGTATTCGAAAGTGAATTAAATTGTGATCAGTTGAATAATAAGTCTCCGTCTCGTCCTGAGAACCATACCGCCCTTATGTTGACACCTAGTGAGAACGGCGAATTATTGCAAAAGTCTGTGCCTATTAGTACTAGTAGTGTGCATAAAAATAATGATTGCCATACCGCGAGCGGTACTCATACGAATTGTACCTTAGTGTTCGCTGAAGCATTAAAATCAATAATTCCATCGCGATCTCAGTATTACGTTTCGAATTTCGACCCCAGTATTCACAACATAAATTCGTGGTGCGAGGAAGTCGATCTAGGCCGGGATTCGAATGGCTGGAGCGACCGAGAATGTTTGTCACGTGTAGCACAGTGTTTGAAAGGTGACGCTAAAGTTTGGCTAAACGAGTGGGCGACCAACGATCGGTCTTGGACAAATTTTAAGCGGGAATTCCAACCTCTTTGCCCAAGTAAGCTCGACTTTGCTAATATACTTGCCGATGTCATAAATAGCATGTCCGATAAGTTTAGTACGTATGCCGAATACGCTCGTCGGTCGTTATTACGCCTTCGTATAGTCAAGGGTTTGAGCGAAGAGTTGATGACAGATATAGTTATTCGGGGTACGGCGGACGCGTAGGTTAGGGCTGCAGCAGCAAACGATTTTACAAACAATTTAACTGCTGATAGGTTAGTTTCGTTTCTATCGATATATACCAAGCCTAGCCGTGGTAAACAAGATAATCGCGTACCAAGTTTCAAACGGCGTGATGATGGGAGTCTACCTTAGATCAAATGATTTAACTGTGGACAAACTGGATATAAAAGTTGTCTAATAAAAAAACCGCGTGTTGACAAACCGGAGGAAAATTCACATTCAAGTTCAAATACATCACTCTCATGTACTTTTTGTAAAAAGCCCGGACATGACGAAAGTACGTGTTTTGCGAAAGAACGATCGGGAAATCATACCGCACGTAACATCAATCTTTGTAACGAAGTTGATCCGTCTCTAGTAAATTCTCATAAAAGTAATGAACTACGGCAGTAGTCCAAGGCATCCCGGTCAACGTACTAATAGATAGCAGCGCAATTAATACTTTTGTTTTATTTCTGATAACGTTTTAAAATACCTGTCATGCCAACTAAAGACTCAATAGACAAGACTGGTTTCATCAACCCCGAAGGCTACTACTCTCCCATCGTATACCAGTGGAACATTAATAAAACTCTAAATAGCTTTAGAAAAGCGGGTAGTATCCTAATTTACGTCGATGACATTCTATTGATGAGCCATACGGTGGAGGAACGCATTGAACTCCTTAGGAAAGTGCTTCCACACTCTCGAGAACAAGTTTTTCTATTAATTTGCGTAAGTGTACATTCGTTACAACTGCTGTGGAGTATCTAGGCCGGGTGGTGAGTCAGAGTCAGGTAAGGCCGAGCCCTCAAAAAGTAGAAGCATTAGTAAACAGCCGTTCGCCACAAAACGTCAAGCGAGTCTTAGGACTCGCCGGATATTTCGGGCGGTATATAGATGCAGTCAAAATTACTTGTATAGCTGAACTTACTCAAAAGGATGAAAAGTTCGCATGGGCACCAGAACAAGAGAAGGCTCGACAGGAGATCATCGAGCACCTGACGAGAGACCACATTTTGGTAATATTTGATCCTAGTCTAGCCACGGAAGTACTCACTGACGCGAGCAGTACGGGGTACGGTGCTGTCTTAATGCAGTCTTCTCCAGACGATGAGAAAAGAATCGTTGAATACTTCAGCAGGATGACACAGGCTGCGAAGTGTAACTATCAATCTTACAAGCTGGAGACGCTGGCGGTAGTTGAGGCGCTTCAACACTTCCGACTACTTGGTTGGGTTGCAATTTAAAATGTTCACTGATTGCAACGCTTTAAAGGCCACGGAGCACTATAATAAGAGCTGTCCTTAACATGGTAAGGATTGAAGTCAATCATAGAAGTGCTCAATGGTCTGAAACTGTGTGGAAGCTGCGACTTGTGCTGAATAATCCGCTTTCTAATCCGTGATATAGTAGTCGACGGATCACCACCAAACCGTGAAGCTTCTACATCTCTCGCAGATTTGTAGAAGCAGAACTACCGAGCTACTGCAACAAAACCAAGATGAGCGTGTCAACCGGAACAGGCATCCTCCTCGTGTGTTTAAGGTATAAGGTCGATGACCTTGTCTTCGTCATTAAATACTTTAAGTCCACAGGAAAGCTAGACCGAGGAATGCGCGGACCTTACCTTGTTATTAAGGTTCTGACAAACGGACGCTACCAACTGAAGTTACTCAGTGGAGCTTACGTCAAAACTAGCCAGGCTGCGGCTGAGTATGTGGTACCCTGGCTAGGGGAGTGGTGCCCTGAAATCTGTACAGCGTTCTTTGAAAGTGAGTGTTTTCACATATTTATGTTGTGTAGCAGGTTAAGTCTGATGTTTATCTACTTGATTGTGTTACTCGTATAGACCCGATGTAGATGTTACTGGGTTGGTATTGTGTACTGGTCCGATGTAGATGTTACTGGACCTATGCTGATGGATGATCCGATGTAGATGCTACTGGATCAATATCATTGGAGACCCGATCTAGACGTTACAGGACCTATGCTGATGGATGATCTAATGTAGATGTTACTGGATCAATATCATTGGAGACCCGATCTAGATGTTACTGGGTTGGTATTGTGTAACGGTCCGATGTAGATGCTACTGGATCACTAAACCGACACACTGAGGCATATTTATTCTGTAAGGCCTGTGGCAGTGTGTATTAGAAATTGTCCTTGCAGTAAAACGCGCGCAACGGTGTCTTCAACCCTCTATGGTTTGTGTTTGTAAGCGGGACGTCTCTGTAGATGGTGATTTATTGTTGAGGATGGATAAATTTTCGAGTCACCGTTTTTGTGAGGTAGAAATGAAATGTGACATATGAATTAGCTGATTGAGAGATGAATGCTTGAGTTGTCTATAAAATTGACTTTCAGGTGTTCTTATATTTGTGTTATGGCTGTCAGATGAATCTGATGAAGAAACGGTGAACAGGATGCGCTGCCTATACCAGGATCTAGCAACAGATCAGATGCGGTCGAGGATGACGCTCAATCAGGAGAGGCCGTGTTGGGAATGAATGGGAATGAACAGTAGCGAGTAGCATCATGCCTATAAAAGGAGCGTCAAACAAGTGACAGGTCCTTCCCCAACCGTCCCTTGCCCGTAGAAGTGCCAGCCCGCGCCGAAGCTGAGCAAGTAGAGTTAAAATCCCCAAGATCTAATAATAATGAAACTGAATTGATCCAGCCTGTCCCCACTTGCTGCCCTCCCAACAGTGACGCCCTGAGCCGAGGCCCGTACCCCGCAGGGGGTGCCCTCAGCGTGCAGTGCTATAGTTTATAGTTTAGTTTAAGTAGGTTTAGTAAGCCCTGGCTCTTAGTCTAAAAACTAAAAGTATCCACAGGAAAGTCCGGGTGAGCAGTTACGCCCTCTCAAGGTCAACTGCGAGATGTCATTTCCAAAAAAAAAAATTACAGGCCCTTTTTACTCGTCAATCGTCGGGGCGTTAGCGCGTCTCAGCTGTACCGTATTTTGTCAAAGTGGCATTCGTTTCATCATAACTATTTCTGTGTTCTAATTATTAATATTTTTCCAATTGTATTAAAATAGTTCATAGCCATTATTCTTTTTTTTTAAATAAAATCCACTTCTGGTTACTAAAAATACAGTAACTTAATTGTGATATTGTCAGAATTACAATGAGAAGAGAGTACACCACTATAGGGTTTCTTCTGCGGAACTTCTTCGATGAAAGCACTCTACATACTTTTTGCGAGACACGCCCATTCATTAAACAGAACAACAACAAGCCTATATTTATACATATTCGTAGTTGTTTTGGAGGTCGACCTTGACCAACCTCATTTGAACTAAATGGATCGATGGTGTTTGTATAAGGATGAACGAGGAACACGTGGAGCCAAGGACGCTATCAAAAATACAACTAAGAATGATGGCACACTGGGGAGAAAATAATATAATTTTGTTTCTCGACGTCCTAAACTCTTGAGTGTTCTGCTTGCCTGTCGCTTGTTTCTACACCTAATAATGGACCACTAAGTCTATATTCCAGTGGACAATCGAAAAACAGTTATTTAGTTCTTTATAGACAAAAGTTTCATAGACATAGTAGCGCCTCAAAATAAAACATCTCTTGTAAATATGGGTTGGCCTACTGCCCCCCCATGCCGCCATGCGGGCGCCGGGCCGGGCCGGGCGCTAGTAGGAAACTTGCCTTGACTTAGAGTGCACGTCGCTCGTATCTGTGACGTTTACATTCGATACTTTGTTTCGTATATCTATTAAAGTTCTCAGATATTCGCGTATATCTAATGTTAGTAACCGTGATTTTCTTTTCTTTGCTCCTCTATTGACCATCGTACTACTCCTCTAAACACATTTATCTTATCAGTTAATTCTATGATAGCTATGAATAAATTTTCTATATCGTGAGCGTTCGCTTATTTATTTCAAACACGCTTTACAGTTATTTTTACTAGTTCTTCCCATAGTGCGTAGTCAGTCGATAGTATCTTGTTATGTTATTATAGATTAGGTTTGGGTTGAGAAAGGTCATCATTAAATTGTTAGAAATATTTGCCCAAATTCTAATGTCGTGTGTTATCAGTCGTTTAGGGCTATAGAGGTTAGGTTACTAGATAAATAACTTTGTAATTATCATCAATTGACATTTTAATAGAACCAGCGCAATCATTAACATTAACTGTTGTGTCCGGAGGTTCATTAATTCGGTAGTTGAGTTACTTCTGTTTTACTTTATAAGTGTTTGTCTTTTAGTAAATAAGTTTTTATAAGTGATATCAGTGTTTTCTAGGAAAATCTAACTGTTAGCCAATTGAGAGTATTGAAGATCAAAATGACAGTGGAAATACCTGAGTTTAAGAGATGTTGTTTCTGTTTGCCGTTACGTCCCGGCTTGCTAGCGTGGGGCTATTTTAAAATTGTAAGTATTTGTTATTATAGTGGCGAAACAAAGACCTAACGGTTGGTAGGGCGTATATTCAGGTGCCATCGGTATGTCCTTATATTATACATTATCGGCCTAGCCTATTTCCAACTATTTTAGGTCCGACTTATATCTGACTTGCGGACCTATTCCTATAATATATTACAGCAGCTTCCAGCATAAACTGTCGCGTTGGTGCAGTGGTCGCAAGCGTTACTGCTGACCATGAGGTCCTGGGTTCGATTCCCAGCAGGCCTAGACAAAACCCATTTCTGTTAGCGTTCACGCCAAACGCTACGCCAAAATGTACGCTACGAAAGATCCACGAATGACAGCCGGGACCAACAGTTTAACGTGCTTTCCGAAGCACGAAGAGGTCCTGGTGTGTAAGTAAGTTTGGTCAAGTACACCTGCATCCATATTACAGCATCAAAGTCTAAAATCAATGACATTCAAGAGGCCAGTACTGGCCTAACACCAATTTGGTGATAATAACTATACCACGTAATGGGCCCGCGTGGTGGATTACGGCCCACTCTCTCTCACAGAGAGTGTGTTCCAGCAGTGGGACCATTTATAGGCTGATTCTGCTTTGCAAATGGAGCTTTACTATTGACTCGAACGATTAGTAGATATTATTGGGTACAATTATTAAAACTATAAAACGAGAAGTGTCGTGGGACACCCGGTTGGAACGAGGTTTCTATCGCTTTGACCGTTACACATTACACTTTATTCGGTCTAGCTCTCGTTCGCCATGTGTAAAGACTTGGAAGTAAGAAACTTCGTTCTAATTAATCCAACCTCTTTGTTTTTCCAGCTGTGCAGATTTACTTCCTTTAAATTATAGGCTGATTATGTATACAAATGTTATGTAACTATACCACGTGGAGATGACAATGCGATAATAAATAAATAATTAAAATTAAAAGCCTGTTCCATGCAAATGAAGTTTTCCAAAGCAGTTCACTATACAATAAAAAAAAATGTTTTTGCTATATTTAAATTAATTTTATAAAAAGTATTCAAGTAGTATTTAATTTTAATATTTTTTGACAATACGATAATAAATGTAAATACTGGCAATACTAATACTATAATACTGGCATGGAATTATTTTGAACCATCAAATAAATCCTATCCTAACAACAAAATTGATTACGTGATTTAAAAAAAAAAGAGCTAAAGTAGTTATGGTCCGATTATGGGGTTTGTCAATTACAATCACATGTTTTTCTATTACAGATAGCAGGTGCATTCATCATACCAATACTGGGGTATTTTATACTTAGTACGATAGTGCTGAGTTTGATGAGTGGAAACAAGAAATATGTGATCTGGATCATGTTATATACTGCTATATCATTAACCTCTCTTATTATGTTCATAACGGATTTCGTGGCGACTATTGTGTTTATCGTTGGAGGTCATAAGGTGAGATGTCAAAAACAATGGTCACTTATCTCTTTTTGCTCAGTCTATGCGATGACGTATGTGTTGATCGTCTCTATTCCATTTTGGGAGTTTTTTTTACTCACTGACAATGAACGGGTTCAGATGAAGTTTCCCTGGCGAGCATACCTGCATAATACTTGCGTAACACAGGAATGGCTTTAATTTTAACAGTTCAGCAACAATGATCGCGTTGTAGTTTGCGTTTCCTGAAATATTAAAGCAATGGATTGGCAATAAACTTCAAAATGATTGATATTCTGATTAATAGTGTTGGGTACGCAATTAGGGTTCTGTTAATGACCATCTTGAAAAATCTGAATCTTTCTCTTCAACAGAAAAACGCAGACCAGATAAGATGTTTCTATATCTTCTGCATCGGGGAGCTGATAGTGACGACACTATTGATCCTGGTGGCAGTCGGTATATCAATAGTACGTTGGGTTTCAAGCGAGACGACGATGTATTTGGTAATCTACGCAGCTTATCTCTTAACTTTAGGTGAGCAATATTTTGTAAAGACTATGTTAAGTGTGCCCAGCAGTAGTGCTGGCCTAGTGGTAACGGCCGCGACTTACGGGTTGTAGTTCATAGGTTTGAACCCTGTCTGGGCTTCTAAGTGAAGTGTGAATTATTTCATAACAACTGTTTTCAAAAAGGGTGAAGATAAACATCGTGAGGAAACTAAACCTAAGAACGAAAACTTCAATGACATGTGACATCTACCAAACCGCACTGAGCCCGCATGGTGGATTACGCCCACGCCCTCTCGCCGAGAGAAGGCCTGTGTCCCAGCACTGGGAACGATATAGGCTGAATATGCTTATAGGCTACGTGATTTACGGTCTACTCGCTTGTCATGGTTCACTTGTCGCTTATAATTGATTCAGATTAATGCCGAGATAACTGGTGTCTAAGTTCATGTACAAAGACCAGCACATCAAGCTACCCCAATCTCTCAAATTTCTTTGAGTTTTTCAACTTTATCACAAAAGGATAAGGTTCATGTTCAATTGGAAAAAAATGACAGTATGGGATACCTTGATATACTGGCCTACGTTACCTATGTAGATACTTTTTATAGTTATTAATAAACGTAAAGTTTACCTGTTTGATGTTTTAGAGGATTCGGAAACATTGAAAAAAGTATTAGGTATCGTATGGAAAAGCAGTGAAGGCAATTTGAGAGTATGAAGAAAAGTGATATTTAGTGACGAATTTTGAGAAATTTTCTAAAACACCAATTGGATTTTCTCGAATCCCATGAATTTTCCCTTGACTTTATGGGGTGCTTTATATTGCTGCTTAGGCAATCGCCCTATCACATCCTGGAAGGATACGTCACATTACAAGTCACCCTGTATGTATACTCTATTATATCAGATTGTATAGATATGAGAAAGGGAGAGTTAGAGTCTCTTTGAGAAAGAGTCGTACTTATAAACTTACCCGAAGGTATAGAAGCACTTAGTATTGTGAGGCAACGATTAGTGGAAGCTATAAAACAAATAAGCAAAACTGGCAATTCTATCAACCCATCTAAAATCAAACGCAATTTTTTTCCAGTTGTGCAAGCTTACTTCATTCTGCTTGTGAGGAGCGAGATCATCAAACTGAAGAGCAGCGCTGAGTTCAGATTCGTGAACAATTCAGCTGAAGCACAATGTATGATGACAGGTAAACAAAATGAAGCGGGAAGAGAAACCGTTTGAAAAGAACAACTAGACCAATGGAACATGGAACTCAAGAGGGAGAACTTACAACACACGACGTAAAAATCTTGAAATAAGTCCGTGTACCCAAAGGATACGCAACCTACAAGAAAATACAACATGAAGGGAGATCATACATATTTTTTTAACTTGCGTATATTGTAATGTGTTAATGAATGTGTTAATAATAAACAATTCTGAGTCTGGATACATTTATTTTATTAAAAATGAAATCTTTTGGGTCACTGAGTAATGTACTGAGAATTGAGCTTTTGGCATTTATGGTAAATCTTACTTATGTATGGAATAGGAGATCTGCCGAATGGTCTCCACGGCTTCAATTGGTGGCGCATGTCCGAGAGGTCCAGTTTTCGATGGCTCGACCGCATCAATCGGGTTCGAAAGAAATCATTTTAATTTTAATGTTTCTGATTTTATATTTTGAAAAATTGATATTGTGATTACAGTAACAGTAAGATAATGTAAGTAAAATATTCAATATGTATTTTAATCTAAATTTGCTTAGTAAGCATGGACTGGAACTGTTGAAATAATGAGACGGTTTTACATTCTATTGCATCAGATTTTTCTTCTATACTGACACTACCTTTTCGAATGTGACTTCTATACTGACAGTTACTATTTCAATCGTATCTTCTTCTACCTTTTCCTAAACCACTGTTTTATTTTGTTCTTCACACTCCATCACACATTTTGCTTCGGTCGTTGTGTTCACAAATCTAAACAGATAGTTATTTGTCTCCAGTTCTTTAATCTCGTTGCACAATAGCAACATGGCATAAGGTATTACTGAAACCAATAAAACCTACTTAGGACTCTGACGCCACACAGACACAACCCACACAAATAATGTAAAAACTAAAATATACCTACTTAAATAAATTTATTTTATTTCTAAGTAGTAAACAGACGGTAACGGTTTGTGTTTCGTAGTAGTAGGATACACTACAATATTGAGACGACGCAGTAAGGAAAGGACAGCCACGGGAAAACAATCTTAGGAGACTGTCATGTTCTTCACTTTTTGAGGAATTTTGATCTGCATTTACAGATTTGAAAAAAAAAGACCACGTTAGTCGCGTATTCGCGCGCCGATCGCTTTTGGTTAGAACGGGGTTTACACAATGGATAATGTATTAAAACATCTTACAAATTTCAATACTGGCTCCTGATGCTACTACCCCAAGGTTCTAGAGTAGAAGTTTGATGTACGCCTACTGCACCGGCACTTGGTACTGAGCGTATAACGAGTACGAATAGTAACAAACCATGCACAGAGAATAAGAATACAGAGTAAATACCAACATGGAGACTATGTTCCCGATCAAGGATATCTTCAACAGCATCATATGTTTCTGAAACGTACAAAAGGTCTACTCTTATATTCACTGATAGACAACGCATAGACAGAACCGCTAGGTCTAGAAGCATGTAGTTCTTTGCAAAAGAGTTCCTTATATATACGGTTATTTTAAATTGGTTAGCTTAACCCCGCAGATACGATGGATATTGATATCTAACTAAAAACGAGAAAATAAAAATAATGTTTCATTTATGAATTTTATCGTAAGGATATTGCTAATTAAATTTTTCTCAAGTTTGAACAATTTGTTTGCTCATCAATGTAAATAACATAATGAATGTTGTTGAACTATGGAAATGAAAGCCATTAGTTTGTTACGCAATTAACCCACAGATTCGACTATATGAAATTGATATGCGACGTACATAGTTCTAAACATATTTAGTCACGTAAAAAGGCGCCTATTAAAACTACTTACGATATGGGCTGCTAAGATAAATATAGCGATGAGGACCACATCAACTACCATCACCGATAAGTTCACTCTTTCGTAAAGTATGCTGCTGTCATTTTCGCCTTTTACTAACATGCTATTAACTCTTTTTATTCTCCAATAAATGAACAATAAGTTTATAACCTGAAAATAAGAAATAGGTCACAGACTATGGAGGCGGTCGAGCAATTAAATATCTTCAAATAGCACACGGCACATTAACAGTGCTCTATCTGAATCAATCCCATGCTGATTTCAGCAACGGTGACTATTTTTGTTTCCGACAACTATAGGTTACGAGCGTGTGCTCTGATAAGGCTAATGTAATCTATCTTGACTGTTAAGGTATGTGCACAGTGCAGACACGTTAGAAGGCCATTGTGGTAATGATATTGTTGTTGTGTTAACTGAAGATTATGATCCGCTGGTGAAGTCTCGACAGATCACCGACAGTAAAGTTGGTTGCGGTATTCGAATACAAGATGATATGAGACGCTTAAATTTTGCTTATTTTTGTTTTTTATTCGACAATTTTTCAAGAAGTTTTAGATAATCATAAGTGAAAAATAAATTAATCAGTGAACCGATCCAATGATGTTGTGATTTCTGCCTCGTTGGTCTAGTGGTCATTAGCGCCGGGTTCAATTCCCAGGTCGGGCAGTGTTATTGGGTTATTCTAACTGGAATTTTTCAATAGCAGCCCGGAGTCTGTATTTGTGCCCCGTTGATGGCGATAGGCTCCCTCCCTATTATTACATGGGACTTAAACATAACTGTGAACTGTGTCAAATAAGGCGTGTTTTTTGTTATGTTATTTAGCATCTTTCGTTGAGAGTTCAAGTTGGGCCGCCGTCGTGAACGGTCGCGTCTGCCCGCGCGCAGCAGATGTTGACTTACTTGCCAGACTTCGAAATCAAACCGAGTTTTTTGTGCGTCTCCGTCTGTGTCGCAATTTGTTATATTGGGTAGTATAAAACAAGGGAGCAAAAGTGATGTAAGTGCGCTTCAGCCTGCAGCGAAGACTGGCTGCTGGAGGACGAGTGACACGGCTGACCCCTGGCGGCTAAACCTGGTGAGATCGTTCCTAATATTTCAGGGATTTGTTCTATAAAACTGAGAACGACCGGCTTGCCGGTTCGTTGTGGGCCAGTGTGCTAACACTATATATAATAGGGCGGCACAAACTAATTTACGCTATTATTCTAGCGCAAAATAGGGTACCTATCGCTCAAAACGCAGTACCTAAAGATTGTATTATTATAACTTGTAACGCCACGGTTACCGAAATTTGAGTCGGCCCACGGCCCATATGTGCTGAAGTGTACAAAAAAGTTACTCTTAACTCTTAAGTTCGCATAGCACGCTTTTGTTCTACAGATTAACCAAAAAAAAAGGTCAAGTCAGCCTCAGCCCCTTTGCACGTGTCCAGCATGTCGATTCTGTAACCATCTCACCAGGTGAAGTGAGCGTGGAGTGAGCTGTCAGTGTCATTCCACCTGATGCTAGGGATGCCCCAGCATTATATTTACAATCATAATCGATATTGAAATACATTTTTTAATCAATCATAATCGATATTTAATGAAAAAAAAAATGCTGATTCTATTGATAATTTCCTTACGATTTCAAAGCTAGTGTTTAAGTGTGCATCACGCAATTGCATTTTGAGGTTTTTCATATATCTGGTATTTATCAATAAATAAGCAAAACAAAAATTCGGTCAGAAACTCGATGTTGTTTCGTTCTAATTTCCATAGAATAGTCCTTATATTGCCTGAGGCGCGAGTGCGCGTCACGCACTTACACACGGCTACACATCAAGCTATACATTTCCAATATAAGCTGATCGCGCATTGTATAGTATAAATTTCCGTACAGTGCGAGATCAGCGCGTAAACTGGAAAGGTATAGCTTGATGTGCAGCCGTGTGTACAACAATAAATATAATAAATAAAACACATCATCATATTATAAACACTTTGACATGAACTTTGAGAAGTATACTATTATTATTGTTTTAATTATTTATTATTTTATTTTATTTATTTAACCATTTATGTACACACATATATAAACAGACAAGAAGATTAGAACAGAAAAATAGGTACAGAGGTGATGCTTATTTCTAAAGAAATCTCTTCCAGCATACCTGCGATAGGAGAGAAGATAAAGAAATGTAGACAGCGTGTGAAAGGGTAAATAAGAAAATAAACTACATTGATTTACGATCAAAAACAATAATACACTAAACAAATTAAACAACTAATATGGGAATATACTTACATACATAATTACAAACATACATACATACATATTTCTAAAATAAATATCACTAAAATATTAATAATAATAATGTAAATCAAATAATATATACACAACTATGACGATGTGGACAGATAGTGTTCTTTCACTTTTCTTTTAAAAACTGCAACAGTTTGGCAGTCCCTAATGTCGGGCGGAAGTGCATTCCACAACCGCACCGCGTGTACAGTGAAGGAGTAGGAGTAGAAGTCAGTGGAGTGGGGAGGGGACTTAATGAGGTTTCGAAGATGCGACCTGCAAGGCGCATCTGAAGGACGGGCGTAGGAAAAACGGTCCCGCAGATAGGAAGGGGTTTTCGGATTGTGAAGAAGGTTGAACAGCAGACACAGTATCCGAGAGTTCCTGCGAAATCGAATGGGGAGCCATTTGAGTGTCTTGCGAAAGTTGGAAACATGATCATACTTTTTAAGATTGAAAACAAAACGAATACAGATGTTCTGCAAACGCTCAAGTTTATTTAAAAGTTCTTCCGTAGCATCCAAAAAACAGGCATCGGCGTAATCTATGATGGGCCGAATGAGAGTTTGAGCAAGAGAGATTTTGGTGTTTAAGGGCAAGAAGCCTTGCAGACATTTCAGCGAATGGAAAGTGTAGTGCACTTTCCGACTGACTTGAGCGACATGGGCAGACCACGATAAGTAGGAATCCATCGTCACCCCCAGGTTTTTAACCGTACGTGCGTATTCAATCTGAACTCCATTCAGACAGAGCGGAGACAGCGACGCAACATCGAGCCTATTTCGCATATATCTGCCGCCAATAACCAGGGCCTGGGATTTCCTAGGGTTGATTTGCAGTCCAAAAGACCGCGACCACTCGCTAATCAAATCCAGGTCACTGTTCATGGCAGCCACGGCGGCTTCTGCATCCTCCCTTAAGAAATGATTGTAGAGCTGCAGATCGTCGGCATAGAGATGGATGTAGGAAGAGATGATTCTGGTGACAGAGTTTATGAAAGTGGAAAAGAGAAGGGGAGAGAGAACGCCACCCTGAGGCACACCAGCGATTGGATAGCACCAGTCAGAAGACGAATCATCGAGACGAACTCGTTGCGAGCGGCCCTTAAGATAAGAGTCAAACCAACCAATAGCGGAAGAGGAGAAATTTAAAGATTTAAGGATCCCTAGAAGGATATCAAAATCAACAGAGTTAAAGGCACTGCTAAAGTCAAGAAGTACAAGTAAAGTGAGAGATTTGTGGTCCATAGCCCAGCGGATGTCATCGGTAACCTTCACAAGAGCCGTTACTGTGCTATGACCAGGACGAAAACCAGATTGGAGAGGACTGAGTAGATTATTCGAAGAAAGAAAGGCAGAAAATTGTTGATGAACGATATGCTCCAGAACTTTGGAGAGATATGGGAGGATAGAAATTGGACGGAAATCGGTGGGTGAGATCGGCTTAGCAATTTTGGGTAAAGGGATGATATATGCTTGTTTCCAGGCCTCAGGGAAAGTACACGAAAACAAGGAGAAATTAAAGATGTGTGATGTTATTGTGAATGTGAGGACTACGTGGGTAATATTTTGTTGTTTCTGTTAGGGATAAAAAAACCAATGTCTTTGACGTCTCTGGAATTAAAAAAAAAAAATATATATAATAAGTGGTCTATGTAAGAAGCTTCCAATACGAAGAACCATAATTCGTTTGCAAATAAAATAATATTGTAAAAACCAGTGTTAACTTAAAATAAAGTGATTAATAAATAAAACAAATTCGTTCTTTTAGTGAAATATCAATACCCAGAAAAGGTTATGGGCCCAGAGACGCCGTAAAAGAACGAATAAAAACCGGTGGCTTGGTCAAGCCAATACTAAGACAAAGGAAATCTAAAATCAAGAAAAATGGACAAAGCAGATGCTCAGATTGAAATACTGAAGGATGGGGAGACATTTTTGCTATGGAAATTCGAGTTTAACATCCACATAAAGGCAGCAAATCTGACTACAGCAATTTCGTCAGATGTCAAAGAAGAAGACACGAAATCTGATGCATTCTTAACAAAAGATGCCCAGGTGCAACGAATTATAATAAACAGTATAGACAGAAAATTAAAAGGACACATTTTAAAGTGTAAAAATGCACTAGAAATGTACAATAAGTTATGTGAAATATTTGAAGGCTCAGAACAAAGAAACAAGGCATCACTATTACAAGAGTTTTTCACATATAAGCTACAAGAAGGTCGATCACTTACAGAATTAATAACTGACATAGAAAATCTACAGTTTAGACTAAATCAGTTGGGTGAAAAAATTAATGAAGAAATGGTTATGTCAAAAATATTATCCTGTTTGCCAAGTAACCTAAACTATTTCATCACTGCTTGGGAATCAATGGCAGATGATAAGAAAACCCTGACTAACTTAACAAACAGAATATTAAGTGAGGAAAACCGACTTTTAAAAACCAGTGAAACAGAAAAACAGTTGGCATTTCAGGCTACAAAGAAAAATGCTTCAAGTGCAATAAAATGCTTTAAATGCAATAAAACAGGGCACATGAAGAAAGACTGTAAAGCTTGTAGTATTTGCAAAAAGAATAACCATGAAGAAAAAGACTGTAAGTTAAAGAATAAACAATGTTCATTTTGTAAGAAAACAAATCATAAAGAAGAAAATTGTTTTTTCAAATATAAGAACAAGAAAGGAAAAGAAGAAACAGATAAGGAAAAAACAGAAAAAGCATTTTTTACAAAGTTTGAAAAACAGGGTACACAAAATAAAGAATTCATAGTAGACTCGGGGTGCACTGCACATATGACCAACAGTATCGACATATTGACAAATTATGAAAATAAGCAATCATCGGTCTTGACTGCCAATGAGGAAACGATAAAAGTAAAGGGAATTGGAAAAGTCAAAGGTGAAAAATGTAATTTAAATAATACCCTGTTCGTTCCGGACTTATCACAGAACTTGTTGTCAGTGAATGCTGTCACTAATAATCAAGGAACTGTTGTGTTTACTAAAGATACTGTAAAAATATATAAGGAGTCAGAGTTACTATTGACAGGAAAAAAGGAAAATGGCTTATATAAAATTAATTTAGATGGGAAAAACACAGAAGAAAAGACAATGTTAATGAAAGAAACTGGCACTGCCTTAGAATGGCATCAAAGACTAGGACATCCAGGGAAGAAAATACTAGAAATATTACCAGATGTGGCAGATGGAATAAAAATACAAGGTTTAAAACAATTAGATACATGTGAGATCTGTACACAAGCAAAACAAACAAGACTTCCATTTAAAACAGTAAGAAACAGAGCCAGTAGACCATTACAATTAATACATACAGATGTATGTGGGCCATTTGAAAATAAAACATATGATGGTTATAGCTATGTCTTAACAGTCATGGATGACTACACTCATTTTACAAAGATATACCTGCTGAAGCATAAAAATGAAGTGAAAGAAAATTTAAGACATTACATAGAAGAAACAGAAAGAGAGAGAACAGAAAAGGTGTCTACCATACGATGTGACAATGGTGGTGAATACACAAGTAATGACTTTAGAAAATGGTGTACAGAAAAGGGAATAAAACTAGATTATACAGTACCATACACACCTCAGCTAAATGGTAAGGCAGAAAGATTAAATCGGACATTATTAGATAAAACCAGAGCATTATTATTCGATTCAGAATTAAATAAAGAAATGTGGGGTGAAGCTATATTCTGTGCTACTTATATTATAAATAGACTACCAAGTGAATCTTTGGAAAATAAAACACCTTATGAAATGTGGCATGGTAAAAGACCTAATATATCTAACATACACAAGTTTGGTTCAAAAGTATATGCTAAACAACTACATACAAATATAAAGAAACTAGACCCAAGAAGTAAAAAGTTAATAATGATTGGTTATACTAATAATGGATATAGACTATGGAATGAAGAAGAAGGAAAAATTGAAATAGCAAGGGATATTGTCATACTTAATGATAATAAGAATAATGAGGGAAAAGAAGAAGAAACAAGAAGATTGGTGATAAGGGAAATAATACCAGGTACTAATGAAGAAGAAATAAATCGAGAAGAAGAAAATGATGACATCTACTATGAGATAGAGGAGTTGGAACTACAAAGTAATGAAGAAGAAGACAAAGTCTGGGAACTTGACCCAGAAATAGTAGAAGAAGTTGAAATTAATGAAAATGTAGAAAATAACACTGAAGAGATAGAAACTACAAATACTAGAAGACAACGGAGAAATCCAGCTTACCTGCAAGATTATGTATTACTTACCTATGAAGAAGCCATGAAGTCTGCCGAAAAGAAGAATTGGGAGAAGGCTATAAATTCGGAGAAGGAATCACTGGAAAGTAACAATACATGGGAAATAGTTGATTTAGAAAAGGCAAAGGGATACAAGATACTGTCAAATAAATGGGTATTTTGTATAAAAGAAAATGGTACATACAAAGCAAGACTTGTAGTGAGAGGTTTTGAACAACAAGGCATTGACTATCAAGAAATATACAGTCCAGTAGTAAGTCAATCAGCATTAAAATCATTGATAGCAATTGCAACTTCAAAGGAATATGAAATGATTACTTTTGATGTAAAAACAGCATTTTTATATGGTGAACTAATAGAAGACATCTTTATGAACATCCCAGATGGATATGAAAAACAGCACAATAAAGTTTGTCATTTAAAGAAAGCATTATATGGACTAAAACAGGCACCAATGACCTGGAATAAAAAGTTTACAGAAACTATGAGAAAACTTGGACTAAGAGCTACAAAATCAGATCAGTGTGTTTTTTCTAATGAAGACAAGACCATAATAATAGCTATATACGTTGACGATGGTTTGGCGATATCGAAAGACAAGGAGAAAATATTACAGATTCTATAACATTTAGAAAAAGAATTTATGATAAAGACTTGTAAACAACCACAAAATTATATTGGGTTTGAAATCAGAAGATCAGAAAAAGGAATTTTATTACATCAACAGACCTATACAGAAAAATTACTGAGAAAGTACAATATGTATGATTCAAAACCAGCAGATACACCATGCAATATGGGTAAGGTAACTGAACCTGAGACGGCTACATCAAACTTTCCATACAGAGAACTAGTAGGAGGATTATTGTACTTATCAACTAGATCAAGACCAGACATCAGCCAAGCTGTGAATGAAGCAAGTAAAAAGGCAGAAAATCCATCGAGACAAGACATATTAGCAATAAAGAAGATATTGAAATATTTGAATGGGACAAGAGATAAAGGGATTATGTACAACACAGGACAAGACATATCAAGATTAGATGCATACTGTGACTCAGACTATGCAGGATGTACTGAGACCAGACGCAGCACAACTGGATTTATAATAATGCTATCAGGTGGACCCATATCATGGTGCTCTAAGAGACAGCCAATAGTGAGTCTATCTTCCACTGAAGCTGAATATATAGCAGCTGCAGATTGTGTTAAAGAGTGTTTATATTTAAAGACTTTTATAAGTGAATTAATTGGTAAAAGTGTTAAAATAAGTTTAAATATTGATAACCAGAGTGCTATCCAGTTGATAAAAACAGGTTTATTTAGTAAAAGGTCAAAACACATAGATGTGAGGTTCTATTTCATTCATGAAAATTATAAGAAAGGTTACTTAGATATAAAGTATTGTCCTACTAATTTACAGATTGCTGATATGTTTACAAAATCATTATATAAAGATAAGTTTAAGTTTCATTGTGGAAAAATTGTAAAGTAAAATTATTGAGGTCTGTTACAAAGAAGTAAAAATAAGTTAATATTTAAAAATTTTGATGGTGTCTGAAGTAAAAGTGTATAAGTTTGTATTTTTTTAAAAAAGATTCATAATAAAAAATAAAAAATAAATAAATAATTTTTAAAAAAATAGGAGAAGGTGTTAGGGATAAAAAAACCAATGTCTTTGACGTCTCTGGAATTAAAAAAAAATATATATATAATAAGTGGTCTATGTAAGAAGCTTCCAATACGAAGAACCATAATTCGTTTGCAAATAAAATAATATTGTAAAAACCAGTGTTAACTTAAAATAAAGTGATTAATAAATAAAACAAATTCGTTCTTTTAGTGAAATATCAATACCCAGAAAAGTTTCATCTCTTCCTCGGTTAGTTTTAATGTTAATCTGGCAGTTTGAGTACTTTATGCGGCCTACCCAAATGTTCTTTCTTTGGTATTGTTCGTCAAATCGTTGAGCTCCTCAAGTTCGGAGTTGAGCTGTATGATTACTGATAAATGCGTACACCGAATGGACAGGTCCACTCAATCTGTATGGTTCTTTCCTCAAAAGACCATTTCAGACACCAATCCACATGGTCGTCACATGATGTGACCAAGATTTTGTCTGGACAATTTACGAGATTGTGGCCTCTGAGTTTCTTTCGGCCTTTCTTCTCATAGTAGTCAGATAGGAAACGCCGACCTCATCTAGTTTAAAAAAATCTGATTGACGTGTAAAAGTGTTTGTACAATCCTACATAAAGTAATAAAATCATTTACCGTTTATCAAACTATTTATGAATAAAAAAAAAAGTCATTTAAGTAAAAAGACGTGCCGATTATTAATCCAATATTTTAGTGTAGATACCTATCATCATCATACTAATACCTACAAAGTTCAACTGACACTAGCGCATCGTGTAGTACTTGATAGAGCTTCGAAAATCTGGTGGAGTGATTAAGATCACGCCGCGCTTCCGCGTAAGCCACTGAAAAAAAATGTAATACCAATGTCCAATATGTAGGGTACCTACTAACATTTTATTGTAAGTACTTACTTATCTAGTCGTTGTCAATAATAAAAGAATAGGTATTCATCAAATCATCATCATTTTAATACTACCTATGTTAAAATTCAACATTTCAAATGAGTCGCGTAGGTGAGATGCTCACTTCACTCACGGCGCCGAAATAGTTTTATGAATCGCGTGAAGTGTTCGCGCCGCGCATGCGCGCTAGGCTGCTTCTTCAGCGATCTTCATTGAAGCAATATCTAGGTGCACAAGTTTTCAGGCCAGTCCATTCAGACGATTCGATTTTATTTTTCTTAAAACCGTGTGATCCTCCCTAGATACCTACTTAACTACTCGTCAATAGTAAAAGAATAGGTATTCATCAAATCATCATCATTTTAATACTACCTATGTTAAAATTCAACATTTCAAATGAGTCGCGTAGGTGAGATGCTCACTTCACTCACGGCGCCGAAATAGTTTTATGAATCGCGTGAAGTGTTCGCGCCGCGCATGCGCGCTAGGCTGCTTCTTCAGCGATCTTCATTGAAGCAATATCTAGGTGCACAAGTTTTCAGGCCAGTCCATTCAGACGATTCGATTTTATTTTTCTTAAAACCGTGTGATCCCCCCTAGATACCTACTTAACTACTCGTTGTCAATAATCAAAGAATATTCATCAAATCGTCATCATCAATTAACGACATCAAGTTTATTTGCTGAGGTTCACGAGGCGCGCGCAGGTTCGTGACACCTCACCGCGTAATGTTGCTATGGTAATCATCGTGTGAAGTGAGCTTACCGTGACGTAGTTGTCATCACATTAAGCTTTTTTTTTTAATTTTTAGCCTTCGAAAGTCATGTCTACAAGTATTGACGTCTTCGCGTTTAGAGTGTGTTCATTTGCATGGTTTTGGATATTTTATCGTAAATTCCAACCATTTTCCAAACTCAAAAGTCAGTTTTATATTTTGTTTTCAACAAATGAATATGACTTGACAGGTGAGAGAGCAACTTCAAAAATTGTGTTATGCAAGTGTTCAGTGATTGGTGTTTTGTTCATTTACATATTAATAAGTAGGTACATAATACGTAAAAGCGCATGGGTTTTTTAAATATCCCACCAAAAACATAAACCACACTACAAGATACAAACCTTGTAAAATAATTATTTAGGCAGGCATATCAATAATCTAGATATGGGTGCTGTTATGACAGAAATTGATTAGCTCTCTTGCTACCAAGATATTAAAATTATTACTGTATTTATATATGTAAGTGTATAATAGTATTGTATGTATGATTAGGTTGCTATAGTATAATTTACTCTGTTTTCCTGTTTACTGTTTTTTGCACATAAACTGTATCTTCGTTTCGCATCCAACTCTCCTGTCACAGGTGTGCTGGAAGAAATTTTAGAAACAGATCCCTTGAGCTTTCCTATCTTTATGTATTTTATTTAATTCAGTGCTTAGTGCGTTCAAAAATAAATAAATGAGATTAATTCAATTGTATCACATTAAAAAAAAATGATAAAACAATTTTTCTACTGAGCGTGCTGCTTCCCGAGGTCCAACTGCATGATGCCGCAAATGGAGGGCCATGTGATGTGTGCGGACTGCACGCCGCCACCAAGTCTAGCTGGAAATAATGGTAAGAGTTTTATTATTATGCATTTGATTCATTTCATTCCTACACTCGTCAGAGTATATCTTTTTAAATCAATTGAACCACATAAAATGTAAGTTACTTTATTATCAGGATCCTGCAGCTAATGTAGTACTTTCAAAATTATAACAGTGTCACTTATTTAAAATACAATAAAAGATCAGTGTCATAATCAATCCAAATAAATCAACGGAGCCAATATTATTCCTATATTTTGAGTACCATAGTAGGTACACTAAAAAAACTATCTATGTGAACTCATTAGTTGCAACATTTCTTAAACTCCATGCCTGTTCTTGTCCCAATTTTTTGGGTGTATTATATTTATTAAAAATAGTGTGAAATAATGCACACTTGCCTCAGATTGCCATGATTGACGGACAGCCTAGATTGATATGATCAATAAGAGGCGGTGTTCTTTAATTGTCTTCAGTTCCTTAGCAGCTGCAGGGTCCAATATGCTCATCTGCCGAGAGGTAGAGTATTCAGAATAATAAAATTCACAGGTTTTTTTTTTTGATCCCTATGTTGTTCCTCTGCTAGGCAAAGGTCTCCCCATACTTCTCCAGTTTTCCTTGTTGTGCCCTCTCCGGATAGGTATGTAAGTATATTTTTTAATGTGTGTATAGCTTCTTGCCAAAACTTTGGTATGGTGAACCTGATGTATAGGATGCAGTAAGGGATTCCCTCCTGACGTCTTATTATTTAAACTAGTACCATTTACAGGGTCAAACTGATCATCATATTAATGACTCTCTAACTCCTCTCCCATCAGCATTGAGCTAGAACAAATGATAATTAAATTAATCTTGGCATACTATGCTTAGAGTTAGTTGAAGAAAAAACTTGACTTAAAGTTCGAATAATAGAAATTAAATCAGATTTATTAAAATCACACTGATGAGATTAATGACTGGCCAATAAATAAAAACAAACATAGCTTGATTTATTATAATTATTATGGCTGGTCCAAATGTTAAGAAATTACAACATTTTCGTTTCTATATAAAGTGAACAGGAAATTGGGTCCGTAATAAAAATTGCTAATAATATCACACAAATACTTATAAAACGGAGACATATAAATCAACTCAGGCCCAATGTTGTAATATAAAAGGCACTCTGCACTCAGTTATCAGAAAAACAGTTTTAAATATTATTCACATTAATAGCTTAAAGATACTTAATTATAATATCAGTCTTACTAGACAGACGGGCATTTAAGTATGGTTTTCATGTTTCATTTATCCGAACAGTCATTATAATCACAATTATTCTGATAGATAACTGAAAAATTCATGTATAAATTAGTACCTATTCTGTAAACTACACTATGTTGACAGGTTTGTATTACATTTTTAAGGAGTGAAAAAGTGGTCAATAATGTTTACCATTCTTTAGGAAGGTTTCAGTCAGCCTAATTAAATTTTGCACTCATACATAGCAGCCAGCTCAAATAAAAGCAATGCTGGCAAGGAAAACTCGAGTGGATTGGATTGAAATAAACGACTTTTACAAGATTAGCCCATTGTTAATGTTGAGGTACGAACCTTCGTAAACTTTTAGTGACTATTCCTGTGGTGAATTTCGCGGCCTAAAACAACAAGAGATAATACCAACTTTGAGACAATTCTTCTCATTGATGTATCTTTTACAAAGTGTTTCTGGGACAACACACACTGTGCAACACTTGTTGTACCTACATCTCGCACGGTCAGTAGGTCATCCCACTACTAATGCAAATGAATACACTTTTAAATCACTGAGAAATTAAGATTGGAAAATAATCAACGTAAACTTTACTAAGTCAGCAACAAAACCTTAAAAAAAAACTGTAAGGAGAAACAAGTAGAGCTGTAGCAAACCGTATGTATTCGGTACTGAGTAACGGGTGCGCGATCTAGTACCGAGTAACGAAACGTTACACACGAATGCATTTCGTTACTCGCATTTTTCGTAGTATGGGTAACCTACACTGTTTCAGTTCATGCAAGTATCGTTGATTCGTGCATTGAAACGTTTGCTGATCGTATGTTACGCATGCGCGCGCTTTTTCGGTGAATTTAAACACAACTCTGGTTCAAAATACGGAAAAGTGAAAAAATGAATGTTTTCTACAAATTACGAATGTTGCGACGCCGCGACGTCATACCTACAGTACGCGTACGCAATACGACTCGATTCGTCGCTCTAACATAACATACAGCATGATAACAGGTATCAGAAGTAACTAGTAACGTAACGATACGATAGTAACGGGTACTAATTGATATAGTAACGAATACATACGGGTACGCTTTTCTTTTTTTTTTTTAGATACTTTTACACCTCTAGAAACAAGTAAACTGAATAATTTAAGACTTCAAATGTTTTTTTTTTTTTTGGCGGGATCGCGTTGGAACATGTCGCACGAATTTTCATTTTCATGGAATTTAGTGAAATAGCGAATTAAATTGCATAATTTTGAGTGAGTGCACAAGTGTAGTGAAAGTGAAAATAAGTGACTAACGTGGACTTTTCGTGTTCCCCCTAAAAACTCCTATTAGGTTGTTGTAAAGTTACTACCGGTTTACAATAACTTTGACTTGACTGAGTAAAGACGACTATGAATGTTTTGTAACTTCGTGCCCGATATCGGGCCATTTACTTGTTCTAAAAGAAAAATTACTTGACACTGGCTAAATGCACAAACCGTATGAAGCCAAAATTAAAAAAAAAAAAGACTTCGAATACCGCCAAAATATGACATTGTCATATTTTAGCGGTATTTAATTAAACTTTCATTGCAAACATTCATGGTAATTTAGTGAGTTAGTGATTTAAAAGTGTATTCGTTTGCATTAGTAGTGAGACGACCCACTGACCGTGCATGATGTAGGTGCAACAAGTGTTGCACAGCGTGTGTTGTCCCAGAAACACTTTGTAAAAGAAACATCAATGAGAAGAATTGTCTCAAAGTTGGTATTATCTCTTGTTGTTTTAGACAGCGAAATTCACCACAGGAATAGTCACGAAAAGTTTACGAAGGTTCGTACCTCAACATTAACAATGGGCTAATCTTGTAAAAGTCGTTTATTTCAATCCAATCCACTCGAGTTTTCCTTGCCAGCATTGCTTTTATTTGAGCTGGCTGCTATGTATGAGTGCAAAATTTAATTAGGCTGACTGAAACCTTCCTAAAGAATGGTAAACATTATTGACCACTTTTTCACTCCGTATAAATGTAACAGAAACCTGTCAACATAGTTTAGTTTATAGAATAGGTACTAATTTATACATGGCTTTTTTCAGTTATCTATCAGAATAATTGTGATTATAATGACTGTTCGGAAAAATGAAACCCATACTTAAATGCCCGTCTGTCTAGTAAGACTGGTATTATAATTAAGTATCTTTAAGCTATTAATGTGAATAATATTTAAAACTGTTTTTCAGATAACTGAGTGCAGAGTGCCTTTTACATTACAACATTGGGCCTGAGTTGATTTATATGTCTCCGTTTTATAAGTATTTGTGTGATATTATTAGCAATTTTTATTACGGACCCAATTTCCTGTTCACTTTATATAGAAACGAAAATGTTGTAATTTCTTAACATTTGGACCAGTCATAATAATTATAATAAATCAAGCTATGTTTGTTTTTATTTATTGGCCAGTCATTAATCTCATCAGTGTGATTTTAATAAATCTGATTTAATTTCTATTATTCGAACTTTAAGTCAAGTTTTTTCTTCAACTAACTCTAAGCATAGTATGCCAAGATTAATTTAATTATCATTTGTTCTAGCTCAATGCTGATGGGAGAGGAGTTAGAGAGTCATTAATATGATGATCAGTTTGACCCTGTAAATGGTACTAGTTTAAATAATAAGACGTCAGGAGGGAATCCCTTACTGCATCCTTTACATCAGGTTCACCATACCAAAGTTTTGGCAAGAAGCTATACACACATTAAAAAATATACTTACATACCTATCCGGAGAGGGCACAACAAGGAAAACTGGAGAAGTATGGGGAGACCTTTGCCTAGCAGAGGAACAACATAGGGATCAAAAAAAAAAAACCTGTGAATTTTATTATTCTGAATACTCTACCTCTCGGCAGATGAGCATATTGGACCCTGCAGCTGCTAAGGAACTGAAGACAATTAAAGAACACCGCCTCTTATTGATCATATCAATCTAGGCTGTCCGTCAATCATGGCAATCTGAGGCAAGTGTGCATTATTTCACACTATTTTTAATAAATATAATACACCCAAAAAATTGGGACAAGAACAGGCATGGAGTTTAAGAAATGTTGCAACTAATGAGTTCACATAGATAGTTTTTTTAGTGTACCTACTATGGTACTCAAAATATAGGAATAATATTGGCTCCGTTGATTTATTTGGATTGATTATGACACTGATCTTTTATTGTATTTTAAATAAGTGACACTGTTATAATTTTGAAAGTACTACATTAGCTGCAGGATCTTGATAATAAAGTAACTTACATTTTATGTGGTTCAATTGATTTAAAAAGATATACTCTGACGAGTGTAGGAATGAAATGAATCAAATGCATAATAATAAAACTCTTACCATTATTTCCAGCTGGACTTGGTGGCGGCGTGCAGTCCGCACACATCACATGGCCCTCCATTTGCGGCATCATGCACTTGGACCTCGGGAAGCAGCACGCTCAGTAGAAAAATTGTTTTAGCATTTTTTTTAAATATGATACAATTGAATTAATCTCATTTATTTATTTATGAACGCACTAAGCACTGAATAAAATAAAATACATAAAGATAGGAAAGCTCAAGGGATCTGCTTCTAAAATTTCTTCCAGCACGCCTGTGACAGAGAGTTACAGTTGAGTGTAATAGTAAACAGGAAAACAGAGTAAATTATACTGTAGCAACCTAACATAGCTGGGCATTAACTCGTTAATCCGTTAATCGTTAATTAACGAAGTTAACATTTTGATTAACGGATTAACTTTTAAGTTAACTTTTAAAAATGTTAACGGACACGTTAACTTCCGTTAATATACAGAAGTCCGTTAATCGTTAATCCTATGCCTACTATTTACCGCACGGCACCGCGGTGCGGCGCGAAAAGCAGGTTCAGACTAGTATGAAACGACAAGTGCCGGGCGGCGCGTGGCAGCGAGTGAAACAAAAAACTTAAAAAAAAAAAAAAAACAACTGACATTTTTATTTTTCACTTTTTAGTGGTTCACATGTTCTTACCCCTTCACAGCGTCTCGGCGTGATGTTATGTTACGAAGTGGTGTAAACAATAGACAGACATGAGATCACCTGGGAAGTATACCCTTTCAAACAAAAAAATAATAATCCAAATCAGTCCAGCCATCTTTGAGTAATCGGGGAACATACATAAAAAAAAGGTTCCGACGAATTGAGAACGTCCTCCTTTTGGACGTCGGTTAAAAACAAAACTAGATAAATTTTGCCGGCGCATGCGAGTGAGAAAACTGCGAAGAAATTTGTTTCGTTTGATCATTTCGTTACTTAGCAACGATATAAAAATGCAATTTTACACATATTAACGGATTAACGATTAACGTTAACTTGCGTTAATTCTTCCGAAATGTAACGCTTTAACGTTTAACGAAGCTAACTTTTGTTGTAGCGGAATAACGATTAACGAAGTTAACTATTTGATTAACGGTGCCCAGCTGTGCAACCTAATCATACATACAATAATAATATACACTTACATATCATCATTATCTGCCTAGCCTTTTCCTAACTACGTTGGGGTCGGCTTCCAGTCTAACCGGATGCAGCTGAATACCAGTATTTTACATGGAGCGACTGCCTATCTGACCTCCACAACCCAGTTACTGGGTAATATACGATACCCCTTGGAAAGACTGGTTGTCAGACTTTCGGGCTTCTGACGACCCGTAACGACTGTCAAAGATCTACAAATGACAGCCGGGACCAACGGCTTAACGTGCTTTCCGAGGCACGGAGAGGTCTTGGTATGTTAAGATGGTCACCCATCCACGGACCAACCGCGGCAAGCTTAGCTTAACCTGATCGATCGATCCGTACGACTACTATTACTTAGCCACAAGCCCCTCTTACATTCATACTTATACACTTATATTCTGTCATAACAGCACCCATATCTAGATTATTGATATGCCTACCTAAATATTTATTTTACAAGGTTTGTATCTTGTAGTGTGGTTTATGTTTTTGATGGGATATTTAAAAAACCCATGCGCTTTTACGTATTATGTACCTACTTATTAATATGTAAATGAACAAAACACCAATCACTGAACACTTGCCTATCACAATTTTTGAAGTTGCTCTCTCACCTGTCAAGTCATATTCATTTGTTGAAAACAAAATATAAAACTGACTTTTGAGTTTGGAAAATGGTTGGAATTTACAATAAAATATCCAAAACCATTCAAATTAACACACTCTAAACGCGAAGACGTCAATGCTTGTAGACATGACTTTCAAAGGCTAAAAATTAAAAAAAAAAGCTTAATGTGATGACAATTACGTCACGCTAAGCTCACTTCACGCGATGGCAACCATCGCGTTGCCATAGCAACATCACGCGGTGAGGTGCCACGAACTTGCGCGCGCCTCGTGAACCTCAGCAAATAAACTTGATGTCGTTAATTGATGATGATGATTTGATGAATATTCTTTGATTATTGACAACGAGTAGTTAAGTAGGTATCTAGGGGGACCACACGGTTTAAGTAAAATAAAATCGAATCGTCTGAATGGACTGGCCTGAAAACTTATCCATCAAGACGCTGCTTCAGCAATGAAGATCGCTGAAGAAGCAGCCTAGCGCGCATGCGCGGGGTGCTCACTGCACCCGATTCATAAAACTATTTCGGCGCCGTAAGTGAAGTGAGCATCTCACCTACGCGACTCATTTGAAATGTTGAATTTTAACATAGGTAGTATTAAAATGATGATGATTTGATGAATACCTATTCTTTTACTATTGACGAGTAGTTAAGTAGGTATCTAGGGAGGATCACACGGTTTTAAGAAAAATAAAATCGAATCGTCTGAATGGACTGGCCTGAAAACTTGTGCACCAAGATATTGCTTCAATGCTCAGTTCGGCCGCTTACGCCGTCAGAAAAGTAAGACAATACACTGACGTTGATACAGCTCGGTTAGTCTATTTTAGTTATTTTCATAGCGTTATGTCCTACGGCATTCTGCTGTGGGGTAAAGCGGCTGACATTCAAAATATTTTTGTTCTTCAAAAACGAGCTGTTCGTGCAATTTACCAACTAGGTGCTAGAGTTTCTCTGAGAGATTTTTTTAAAGATATTGGTATTCTCACGGTGGCATCACAATTCATCTTCGCTAACATCTTATATATTAGGCAAAATATACACTTATACACTAAAAACAGTGATACTCATAATATTAATACTAGAAATAAGGACAAACTACGTGCTCCCTTTCACCGGCTTCATAGGGTTCATAACTCATTTGCTGGGCTTGGTATAACCTTCTATAACAAGCTTCCTTCTTCTTTGTTAGATTTACATTTTAATGCGTTTAAAGCGAAAGTAAAATCAAATCTTTGTTCGAAGGCATACTATTCTATCAACGACTACTTAAACGATAAGAATTGTTGGTCGCTGTGATTAACTCAAGACAACGTTTATGTTCTTTCACCAGAATTGGCTTAACTACTGACAGGTCATATGAATTACTTCATATCATTGTTTATTTAACTTGACTGCATAAACCATTTTTTTTATTTTTTTTGTTAATTAAATTTTCATTTATCGTTGAATGATGGTTATATGCTATTATTGTATAGAATCAAGTTCTTCCAACATAACAGTTGTGCTGCTGGGGAGTTTGTTGCGCCACTTCTTCTTCCCAGCTAAAGCACTAGGAAGTGGTGAAGGGCGGGCTTTTTGGGGGGACTGTCTTATGTAATTTTGACGTTCAAAAAGTGCTGACTCTCAGCCTAGTTTGAATAAATGACTTTTGATTTTAATTTTGATTTTTGAATGAAGATCGCTGAAGAAGCAGCCTAGCGCGCATGCGCGGCGCGAACACTTCACGCGATTCATAAAACTATTTCGGCGCCGTGAGTGAAGTGAGCATCTCACCTACGCGACTCATTTGAAATGTTGAATTTTAACATAGGTAGTATTAAAATGATGATGATTTGATGAATACCTATTCTTTTATTATTGACAACGACTAGATAAGTAAGTACTTACAATAAAATGTTAGTAGGTACCCTACATATTGGACATTGGTATTACATTTTTTTTCAGTGGCTTACGCGGAAGCGCGGCGTGATCTTAATCACTCCACCAGATTTTCGAAGCTCTATCAAGTACTACACGATGCGCTAGTGTCAGTTGAACTTTGTAGGTATTAGTATGATGATGATAGGTATCTACACTAAAATATTGGATTAATAATGGACACGTCTTTTTACTTTTATGACTTAAATAGATTCATAAATCGTTTAGGTGGGTTCCCACATAGTTTGTGTAAGATTTAATGGTAGGTATGGTCCGTCAGCCAGGCGCACTAGCACTCGATGACTTGAGAGACTCGGTTATCTCGTCTCATTGAATAAATTTAGGTTTTAATAGGTACCAACGCTGAAGAACGTTGCACAGTCTTTACTCGACTCGTTCGACAATCGCTTTTCCAAATCACACCGCGATTAGGCCCTGGGATTGCGTTTGTAAATTAACCACAATCCGTTCACAATGGGTTTATAATAACTAACAATGTCGATTCGCATTTTCTGTAGTCGCTATCTTAAAGATGTGTTTGTTTTAGTATATTTATTTATTGTACGAGCGTGACGCGCACTCGCGGCTCAGGCAATATAGTCTAGGAAAAAATAGAACGAAACAACATTGAGTTTCTGACTGAATTTTTGTTTTGCTACTTTATTTGAAAAACCTCCCAAAATGTAATGCATGATGCACACTTAAAGTGTTTAAGTATGCATCAGCTTTGAAATCGTAATAAAACGATCAATAGAATCAGCATATTTTTTTAAATTTAAATCTCGATTATGATTGTAAATGTAATGCTTGGTCAATCCCTAGCATCAGTGGGATGGCACTGACAGCTCACTCCACGCTCACTCGGTTCACTTCACTCGGTGAGATGGGTTACAGAATAGCACGGCTGGACTTGCACTACAAACAAAAGTGTTTTCAAAAAATAATTTAATGGGCTTAACACTCGATCATAGGATTGTCAGTCAAGATCTCGCCACATATATTTGGAAATATCGACAGGATGATAGAATTTTCCTAGCACTTCTAAATAATATACATGATTTTCTCCCTAACAGCATTCTCTTCCAGGAATAAAGGATAGCAAAATACATAACCGCACAATCCCTACTAATATTATAAATGCAAAAGTGACTTTCTGTATGTATGTTACGCTTTCACGCCTAAACCGCTGAACCAAGTGTCATGAAATTTGGCTGAGATATAGCCTAGAATATGGAGAGAGACATAGGCTACTTTCACATAGGAACATACGCTATAACCGACTTTCACGCGGCCGGAGCCGCGGTCAGGGGCTAGTTTAATATAACATTTTGTGGTGGCGAAGATATCATCATCGCCTTGTCCGAATACTATCTCGTAAATGTGCACAGAAACAACAGAAACGCACAAGGGTATTCACCTATTGGCGAACTAGTACCCGCCAACAGCGACATCCTAAGTACAACGCTAAAACACCGCAACATGCCAATCCTTATAACCGGTAAAACACACGAGAAGAGCAAGAAAAATCCACGAAACCCCGGCCTCAAACGAACAGCCCCCAATTAGCGAACTCATTAACACCATGTGAAGAACAAGAAGCAAGCTACTCACACCGTTATCAGTCGTAATCGCAAACGACACTGGATACACAACACCCAGAAACAGACCTTTACCGCAATTAAGCGCACTTGACCAGACCTGTGCATCGGCGCCTCAACACCAGCCAAAGAAAGAAAATCAAATAGACGCCGAACCTTCACGTAGCGGCATTCATATAGCCAACCTACAGGAAACAGGGTTGAACTCAGGAACATACATCTCCACACTGTGATTGGCACCCCTCAAGAAAAGCGAGTAACACACACCGGGGTCATATCAAGCACAAACAATGCAACTACGCAGCTCTCAACAGAAATTCTGTATAAATAAAATACGAAGACTGGATAACAAAAAAACTAGCAAATAAAGACATCATCCCAACGAGTAAAGACATCGAAATACCCTGGAACACAATAACGGAGGTTATTAAAACCGACCGCTGCTCAGGAAACTGATTCTTCAGCCAATTTAATAAAGAGACCATCGCTTAGCTCTTCCTAACCTACAAAGCGGGAAACCGGATAATCCAAATAGGCATAAAAACAATAGCAGACAACACTCCAAAAGGTTAAATATCAAGAAGAACAAAAACACGCAGAGCCCGCTTCACCGGACTGGGGACATTTCACACAGGAAAATGCAGGCAAATGCTCGACACGTTTTATAGGAACAACAAACAAAACGCCGAAGGAGATCCGCGTACATAAAGGTGTCCCCCAGGAAAACAAAAAAAAAAGGAGCGAGGGCCTTTTCAGATACCAAATGTTAAAATAACAAAGCCGAAGAAGTAATGGTAATCATCAATAAAAGCCAAACGAGACAGCTCCCGGAACGGACCAAGTGGTAACCGTGGTACCCGACCTTAACAAAACGATGCCCCAAATATAACAGGAAACCGCAACTATACACAAGAATAAAGTTTGGACACAGAATACAGTGCCGGACAAGTGGCTTGAAACCGCGCAGGTACTAATCCCAAAAATAAAAAACTAGAAGACGCGAACGAATATCGCTGCATAATGGTACTACAGAATTTACGCCAGATGCGTAGTAAAAACAAAAAAATAAAAAAATAGACGATGCAATAACAGGACTAGGCAACTACCAAGCGTCCCTTTTAAACAATGGATCAACAGATTACCACATTTTATGCACGAAAGGGTCCTAGACGAGGAAGGATTTGCAAGTAAACGAATTTACGCTCGCCCTATCGCCCTTGTCATAGAAAACACCAATGTCGACTTAAAGACATTAAGGCATTAGGATAATTATTGCAATGAACTAACAAATCGTTGACCAACAGGATAATCAAGGTATGCATGAATGTAAGAACATGCATCAAATGGAGTGGCCAGCAAAGCAATTGGATTATAATTATCAAAGGAAAGGGAGTTAAACGGGGTTGCCCTCACTCCTCTCGCCTTTTTACATTAGTCTTCGACGAAGTCCTTAGAACCCTTAAAGATGCAACCCATTTAATCAAACTAGATCAGGACCGCGTTTCACTCCCCCTGGTATTATCATTTGCGGACGATCTTATACTCATTGCAGATGATCTAGAAGGACTAGAGCGCATCTTATACCACACAAAACCTTTACTAAATACCGCAGGCCTCCAAATAAACGAAACAAAAACAAACATTCTAATTAGGGACCCCATAACATCACAGCAAACAACCAACGTGACCCTCAACGGAATAAGTATAATAAAAACAATGGACGAAATAAAATAGCTAGGCACATACACAAGCAGAAAAAGCACAATTAGAAAACGATGCCAACAGGCCACGAGAAACGCAAATCATTACTACCATTCATACTAAAGGCAAAGATGGACTGAAAGTTAGCTAGACTTATGTATCGAAGAGTTATCGTACCTTGTATGATATATGACTTAAAAGTATCGACCCAAGGTGAACAGATTAAGACTCAGAAGATATGAACGAGTTATCATGAGAGACTTGATTAACCACATCAGGAATAAACTAATAATTAAGAAAATGCACCAAATCTTAGACGAAAAAACCGTAACAAAACGCATCAAGAATCACAGGATATGCTACTTAGCACACGTCTTCAGACGGGATAAACCACACCTATTGCAGGTAGCAATGCAGTACAAGGCCAAATCTAAGAACCTCGGACGACCTATTTACCCAAGGAATGACAATCTAAAACAAGCAATGAAATACTTCGACATGGGAATCAAGTTTTGAAAGGACATGGCTGGAGACAAAACTAAGATCAAGAAAGCGGCTAGCAATATCTACAAAAAACCAGAAACTGTTAGCTGCGAGAACTCAAAATATTACTACGAAAACAACAAAACAGAACATAGCGAAGCAACGGCATAGAAAAGAGCTAAGAAAACAATTGAACGTACCCAAGAAGCCCGACCTGGATCAACATGCCGGCGACGTCGTGAAAAGATGCCCTCCTATAAATAAATACCACCCGTCTCTCCACTAGTCCAATGCTTACTCAAGGATGCATATCCGGTAGGCTCGCAATCCTTGCCTATCCTATGGGCACGTCTACCTGACCATTACCGCGCCCCCCGGTCTACTTCTTGATATGCAATGGCCTCTGTAACACCATGAAGCATGAGGCTCCAGGGGCTAGTGCGAATCTTGGGGTTCATTCGATTTATCGAGTCTGGTCAAGCCACGCTGGGATCGGTGCATTTCATATTCATATTCATATTCATGTTATTTAGCATCTTTCGTTAATTCGACATCTTTCACACATGATCGAAAAATAAAAATCCTAAAAAAATCCTTCATTTCATATTTAATTTTGTCGGTGTCTTGGGAACGTGGAATTGAACAAAAATGAACATTAAGTAGAGCAAAATATTAAAAAAAATATAAAATTTTATTTCACATAAACCTGAAAGGGCACTTATGAAACGTCAGAATATAGGTGCACGATTCCAATTTGTCGCTTCGGGAGAAGAGCCGGCAAGAAACTCCACGGTTACTCTTTTAAAAGTAATTGGCTTTTACAATGTTTTCAAATAATAGGTATGGGAGGAAATACAGTGATAATAGGTATGGGAGGACAGTGCAGGCCAGTCAATAAGTACCAGGTACATAGAGGAATAAAAATAAAGAATAGAAAATCGTCTATAAATCTACAGTCTGTAAGCCCTACAACGTTCTCTCATTCACAATATGTAAAAGAATCTACATAAGTAAAATCAACCAAATCAAACCAAGTGACATGATATCCACGAGAATCACTAATAAACAGTCGATATTAGAATTGATGTATAATGTCAAATAATGACGAGAATATGTCAGACATTGTAAAAAATAAAAATAATAAAATTAACGTTGCAATTTGGGAACAGATAATGGGACTCTCACATAGTTATGCTGTTAATAAGGTACCAGGGCAGCTACATGTGCAGAAGGAATTAATGCCAAACTCCCCTGTCTTCAACGTAGTCTTTTATCTTATAATATGCTTTTTCGTTAAGGACACGTTTGATGTGAGTTTTAAACTTTACATCGCTAAGTTCGCTAACCGAATTGGGCAACTTGTTAAAGAAGCGGATACTGTTAATTAGAAATGACTTGCTAGTTTAAGTTAATCTAAATTTTGGAATCACAATTTCATCTTTACAATGTGTATTTAGATTAAGGAAGTCGCATCTTTTTTGAAAAGACCTAAGTTCCGACCGAACATACAAGATATTTTCTAGGATATAAAGAGAAGGCAGAGTTAGTATATCAATTTCGTTGAATTTGATTGTAAGAGACTCGCGAGGCCCTATTTTATAGATGGCGCGGATTGCCCTCTTTTTTAGAATGAAAACTTAATCTACGCCTGCTGCCTATCCCCACATCAGAACGCCATAAGACATAAGACTGTGAAAATAAGCAAAGTATACTAACCTAGCTGTCGCTACATCAGTAAACTGCCTTATTTATCTTACTGCGTAAGCAGCTGAGCTTAATCTACTTGAAAGAGCATTAATGTGGGCATCCCATTTCAATTTTGATCTATTTTAATTCTTAGAAATACAGTTTCCGAAATAGCATCTAGTTTCTTGCCATCAAGTTTTAAATTTAGTCCTACTTGGAGTACATTTGGTAATGAGAACTTAAGACGTTTATTTTTGTTCACATTGAGTAAAAGATTACCAGCCGCAAACCATTTCGAGAGAACAGCTAGACTATGGTTGTCATGTAAGATATCCGTATCTTTTCTATATATTCTAAAAATAAGAGAAGTCTCATCAGCGAATCAATTGTATCCGAGAAGTTAGCCATCAGGTAAGGTAGATCATTAATATAAACTAGAAATAAAAAAGGGCCAATAATTGAACCTTGAGGCACGCTCATCATAACTAGAGACCCCAAGGACGTTGCCCCGTTAACATGCACTTTTTGCTGCCTGTTTGATAAATAGGAAAGTACAAGATCAGCAGCTCGTCCACGAATTCCGTAGTGGTGTAATTTACAGATGAGTGTATTGTGGTCAACGCAGTCAAACGCTTTTGAGAGGTCACAGAAAATGCCAATTGCATCCTGGGACTTCTCCCTGGATTCCAAAATGTGACTGATGAGTTTTACTCCCGGGTCAGTCTTCGACCTACGTTTCATGAAACCAAACTGTCGATTATGTGAAATCCCATTTGTGTTAATATGTGACAACATGGGTCTAGCATGATTATTTCATAAATTCTGGAAGCACAGATATAGGGCTATAATTAGAGCGATCACTTTTACTACCCGATTTGAAAATTGGTACTTTACTATGTTTCATTAAGGCAGGAAACGTACCGGTGTCTAAACATTGATTAAATATGCCTGTTAGGACAGGGATTATTGTGTCAATGATATCTTCAAGAACCTTAACGGAAATGCCCCATAAGTCTTCAGTGTTTTTTATGCTAAGACTTTTAAATGCTTTTAATTGTGGCAATAGAAATGGGTTTGAATTCCAAACTTGGAATGAAAAATCTGAATCATTCTATTCAACAGAAAAACGCAGACCTGATAAGATGTTTATACACTTCCGGACACATCTATTGGCCCACCTTAGAGTTTAGGTTTCGATGGCCCCTACCGAAATATGATTGCAAGATTGAACAAAAACTATTGATGCAGTTTTAAACCTGATACATTTTACCATCTTTTTCGATCGTATTGTTTTAAATTTGAATTCAGAATACCATACGACATGGAGCTACGCCTAACAAGTCGGATATGTGCCTTATTAAAGGCAATTGATTTTTGAATAAAAAACATGTTTTATCAAATAAAGGTTTAATTTAATAACGCGTGTTGCCTCCATGGGCATCTACCACAGCTCTCATACGATTAGGCATAGAGTTTATCAACCGCTCTATGAAATTTTGAGGGATCATCTCCCATTCCTCTTCTATGGCAGTTTTCAACTCCTGCATCGTCTGGGCAACTGGCTGACGAGCCCTAACACGTCTTTTTAGCTCGTCCCACATGTGCTCAATGGGGTTCATGTCTGGGCTTCTGGCTGGCCAGTCCATAACTGTGATATTCACATCCCGAAGATATTCCCTGACGATGCCGGCCGCATGGGCTCTTGCATTATCATGCATAAAAAGGAAATTTGGGCCCACATAGTCAGCGTATGGTATCACGTGAGGTTCTAAGCACTCACGAATGTACCTTTCAGCATTTAATGTTGGCAGCCGTGGTCCTGTAACAACCTCAAGTTGAGTTTTGCCGCTCGCGGATATACCGCCCCAGACTCATCAGAAAAGAGTACACGGCTCCAATCTTGCTGTGTCCAATTTAAATGACTGCGTGCGAAATGAAGGCGCGCTGTTCGGTGGGCTCGCGTTAGTTTGGGCCCATTAGCTGGCTTGTGTGGTACCATATCGCGTTCTTTTAACCTTCTCCGAACAGTTCGAGGGCTCACAGATACTCCGTGGAAGTCGCGAAGTTGGTTTTGTATCTCAATGGAGGTTTTTTTTTTTTTTTCTGGGTGGGAAATCATCAAATAACTTCTCCCGCTCTGGGTGGAGCGGGAGGGCGTGTCAGACTTTTACTGACTAAAACCCACCCGTGTTCCCTCAGTTGCCTGTGTGCCAGGGGCGGCGGTATCTCTTTCGAACAACCCGCACCCCTCTGGCAGGCATCGGCCCTTGCGGGCCCCTCTGTTGCTGCTGACATCTCTTTGAGGCGCGAGTGGAACACAACGCGCCGTCGACCCGGGCTTGGTCCTTACCGGACAGCGAGCTACCCATTACTCGCCGTCCGCAAGCCCGTGATCTCAATGGAGGTTTTTTTTTTTTTTTTTTTTTTTGTGGGTGGGAAATCATCAAATGACTTCTCCCGCTCTGGTTGGAGCAGGAGGGCGTGTCAGACTTTTACTGACTAAAACCCACCCATGTTCCTTCAGCTGCCCGTATGCCAGGGGCCGCGGTATCTCTTTCGAACAACCCGCACCCCTAGCAGGCATCGGCCCTTGCGGGCCCCACCAGCTGCTGCTGACGTCCTCCTGCGACGGGTCAGTACAGTGGCCCCGCCGCCAGCCACTTTTCGGCCGCAGGGGATAGGGAGAGCGGCCAACGCTATACCGACACTCCTCTTCCCCTGCGGCCCCACCGCGTCCGCCATCAAACGGTGGCGGCCCCGTCCAGGCTACGGAAGGGAAGAGCGCTACTCAGAAGTACCGGCACTCCTCCTCCGCCGCAGCCTGTAACCCTCAGCCGCGATGCCTCCCATTCGACATCGCGGCCCGCCTCAGTTGCGATGCACCTTACCGCAACCTACTTTTTGGCCGCTACGTCGTCGGCTTGGAGGCACAAGCCCTGACGAGCGGCCCCACCTTGGGGTTCCTCTTAGCTTCACCGTGGGAGGTGGGACCACGGTTACTGAGCCCCCCCGCAACGACAATGCGGGAACCCCACTGGGGGGGATCTCAATGGAGGTAAGGTGACGATTTCTCAAGCTGGTCGTCACGATGAATCGATCCTGCCTTTCAGTTGTGACCCGAGATCGTGGCCTTCCTTGGCGACGAACAAAGCCGCCAGTCTCTAGGTACCTCCGATAAACATTTCGGACCGCAGATCGACTTAAATTAAGTTGAGCACTCACGTTTCTTTGGCTGTGTCCGGCCTGAATAAGTACCACAGCTTGGGCGGCGACTTCAGGTGAAGTATCCATAGATTATTGATAGAACCTCACCTTAATGTTAAGAATAAGTAATGTTTGTTGCAAAACCAAAGATATCAATTACTTTTTCAAGAATTAAATCCAAGTAAATCAATAAAACCAAGTTTTCTTAGTATTCGATTGTTTGATATCAACAAACAGGCTCCAAATTGTCTTTTGTTTCTTTAAATTCTGTGTTCGAAATTCAAAAAAAGACTATTGAATGAAATTGTGAATGTGCCAGGTTCAAAACTGCATAAAAACTTTTTGCTCGACCTAATATAAAATTTTAGCTAGGACCAAACGAAACTGAAAATACAAGGTGGGCCAATAGATGTGTCCAGAAGTGTATATCTTCTGCATTGGGGAGATGATAGTGTCGACACTCTTGATCCTGGTGGCAGTCGGCATATCAATAGTAAGTTGGGTTTCAAGGGAGACGAGGATGTATTTGGTAATCTACGCAGCTTATCTCGTTTAGGTCAGGAATATTTTGTAAAGACTATGTTAAATATGCACAGCAGCAGTGTTGACCTAGTGGTAACGGCCGCGACTTACAGGTTGTAGGTTTGAATCCTGTCTGGGCTTCACTTTGTGTAAATTATTTCGACGGTCGCTACGTATAATCCCCTAACTAAAAATGACAAATTTTACAGGAGAGCGCTTCAAAGTTTCAAACACGTGTAACTATATTATGTTCTAGTTCATGTAATGCCTTGATGGATTTAAAGTGCATTTCGCCATCTTAGACTTTAGTTCTGTTAAACTAAACGATAGTATGAGCTGGCCTGAAGGTCACGAAAACAAAACATGCAAATCGCGTATCTACCACTTACGGGATTGTACGTAGGAACCATCGATTTAATCATCACTGTTCTCAAAACGGTGAAGGAAAAGATTGTGAGGAAACCGGCATGTGTTAGAACCAAAAATTCGAAGTCTTGTGACATCTATCCATCACCAACCCGCAATGGGCCCGCGTTCCTTTCACCGGGAGGAAGCCCAGCAGTGGGAATATTATAAGCCCCTACCCATTTCTTACGGAAATGATGTTCATTAATTTCTATGTAAAGCTTTAATATCACCACACTGTGATCTCTCTAACATTTAGTCGGCAAAACTTGCCTTACTTTGATTCCTGCATCGAAACGATAGATAACATATCTACGATTTGTGAGCATAAACACCATATCTGCTCATCTGGCTCTAGATCCCCTGCAGTACCTAAGTCTTCTCGCGAGAATTAATGGTTATGGACATATGTTATGCCAGTATGTTTTTGAATTAGTGATAATATAAGGTGTTAAAAAATTAATGTTCCGAATTGCGTGTAGTTGCTCGGTATCAAAAAACTAAGATTGCAAAAAAAAATGATCGATTTTAATTTTAAGTAAGTTCGATAAATTGCCAGTCCAAAGTCTGAGAAATGTAATGGGAAAATTTGAATCAGCTGTTAACGTAGGTACTTGACAACGCGCTCGTCTCGCTCGCGCGGCTGTCTGTGCCTACACGGTGTAGGTACGGTGCCCATGTGCATATTTAATAATAAGTGCGTGGGGAAAATATTGCATATCTTTGAAACGGATTGTTGAGAATAAATATTTTTTTCGTGATTATAGTTTGAATGTCGTTATAAACAACTCCTTAAATTTCTAAACATTATTTTTTTAACACCATAAATAAAGCACAGAGATACTGAAACGGATTGTTGAGGATAAATATTTTATTATTATTTCTAAACATTATTTTTTTAACACCATAAATAAAGCACAGAGATACTGATAACTCACTATTCGTTGCAGCTGCTGATGTTAGGTTGGTCTCCCTCACGGATTAAAAAAACATGGTGACTTGTAATTTCACGTGTTCCTTCGAGAACACGATAATGTGTGAGAAATGTCTAATAATTAAGCAACCCATAAATCTTTTGCGAAAATTCATGTGAACACCAATTACTATATTTTTGAAAATATCCCTGTTGTCGTCACTTAATATCACTTTTATCTAAATCCTCAAATTGAATGGCCTTCATTGCTATTCTTTTGGGTACCCAATACTTACCTTTTAATGTAATCAAATTTCTGAAACATCAACAGTTTGGAGGTTGGCCAAAAACGGATGGGACACGTCCCCAGCGACCAATAACCAGACATACGTTGTTAAACAGCTCTTTTCATATAGTTTTAAAAATAATGACTGGGGACAGTTTAGTCATGCGTATGGAGGTCAGGTGTTTAAAAAAATATAGTTTATTTTTAACATTGATAGGTTTTCTTACAGCTGTAACTCTTTTCCCACAGTGAATTTAGACTGATCGCCATAATAATTAGAGTAACGCCATAGAACAAATGACAGTCATGAAAATAACTTTTCAACGACATACGTTCGGTCGTAATTGGTCAGTGGGGACCTTCTGTCGCATCATCCAACGAAAGTTGTTAATTAACCATTTTCAATAAACTATTTTTTTTTAAGCCCGACCCTAGCAAAATCCTCTAAAAAGTAGAAAAATCTATATTTATTGGCCTTTTAAGTTTAAGTTATAGATAATATTTTGATCAAAAGCATTGTCACTTGGGGGGCGGCTAGTGAAAATGTTATCTTTTCTACATTAATTATAGCTGGGCCTCTGTTTGGGGTTTTCATCGACCATCGACGTGACGAAAAAGGCCAATATATATATTTTTTACTTTTTCGGGGATTTTGTTTGGGTCGCGGGTTTTAACTTAAAATCGGGCTTTAAATTTAACGTTTATTTCCTGCTTTTTAAACATAATGTAGTAATACATAGTAAACACGCTACGATCGACACATTTCTCGCTTAAATCTTCGCAGCTTTACGTATGTTGCCCACAGTGAAACTTGTTACTAATTTATCCTCAATCCTCGTTGCTATTCCATCGTCAGACCCTAATCACCATTAGGTAATACCTATTCATTGAGACCTTTTCAATGAGCCTAAACCGGATCCTTCTGCTGTTGGTGAGTTAGTTGGGTATCCTGGAAAATGCAGGTGATCCTGCAGCATCAGTTCAAGGCTACTTTCTTCGTCTAATATCATTGAAGTAATAGAATTCCAAATTCCATTCCAAACTCGATCAGACCCGTGGAAAATAGTCAAATCCTTATGTCAACCAGAAAAGAGCTAATAATCTTCAAACGGCTGGACCAATATTCTTGAATCATAGCTAAGAACACTCTTGATTAATTCACCTTTCAGACAAAACAAACACAAATACTGATCTAAACTAATCGAAACACGAAATATCTGCTACTATTTTTTAACCGACTTCAAAAAAAGTAGGAGGTTCTCAATTCGACTGTGTTTTTTTTATGTTTGTTACCTCAGAACTTTCGACTGGGTGAACCGATTTTGATGATTCTTTTTTTATTTGAAAGCTGGTGCTTTCCGTGTGGTCCCATTTTAATTTCATATAGATTTGATGATGCGTTTCGGAGACAAACAACGGAACTCTTCAAAAAATAACAGTACCTAAATCAACCGCGATTGCTGCTATCGCATAAATATGCATTGTTTTGACCCCAAGGATGATGAAATTTCGAATTAGTGGGGTAGATACTATAACAAAAATTTAAAAATAAAAACTTTTTCCACAAAAAATAACAACCGACTTCCCACGTTTAAGAACTACGGTGCCGCAGACAAACAAAAAGTCATTTATTCAAATTAGGCTGAGAATCAGCACTTTTCGAACGTCAAAGTACATGAGACAGTCCCCCAAAACGCCCACCCTTCACCACTTCCTAGTGCTTTAGCTGGGAAGAAGAAGTAGTGGAACAAACTCCCCAGCAGCACAGCTGTCTGTTTAGTCGGATAGACTTGATTCTATACATACTTAGGCAAAGTAATAAACATTACGAGACACAAAATATTAATTAAATAATTAGTCAAAATGTCAGCTAGCCATACCAATATACCGACAAATAAAATGAAAACTGTCGAGGCCAAATAAAGCCTAAAAGAACTCATCATAGAAAATATTGTTATGAGTAGATCATGTCAATAACTAATGACTTAATAGATAGTTTATAAAAAAAATTGTTAGGCAGGCAATAAAAAATAAAATAATAATTATATGAACGCATATAACCTGTCACTAGATACGCCGATTCTGGAGAAAGAACATAAACATTGTCTTGAGTTAATCACAGCGACCAACTATTCTTGTCATTTAAATAGTCGTTGATGGAATAGTAAGCCTTTAAACAGACAGACACACATAGCGGTTAAACTTATAACACCCTTCTTTTTGCGTTGTGGGTTAAAATCATCTACGTGCTTGAATTTTGACAACAGTTATCACAAAAAAAATGTGTTAGGCGTACAATTATCAGAACCGACGAAAATAATCAAAACAGTTATCTCACACGCCCAAAAATCAGTACAAAATTAAAAAAGGGGGTTGATATTGCTGATAAAGGTCTAATTTGCAAATGGTTGAAATAATAAAAAAAAACTGGAAAGTCACAGAGCGGCTTTTAAATTTTTACGTCATTTACGGTCTACTCGCTTGTTATGGTTCACTTGTCGCTTAGAGTACACACAGTACAATTTTGAGATAGCTGGTGTCAAAGTCCATGTACCTACGTCACCTATGTAGATATTTTTTTAATGATTATTAAACTTAACTTTAAACTGCTTAATGTCTTAAAAGAATTCGGTATATCGATAAGTTTTTATAGTATTAGGTATGGCAAAGCAGTGAAGGCAATTTCAGAGTTTATAGAACAAGGTATTTAGTGAAGAAATTTTAGAAATTTTCAAAAATACATAATTACACTGTATTGTATTTTCCCGAAACCTAGGAATTTCCCTTGGGTTTATGGGGTGCATAATTGTTGAAAATGGGTCACATGGGTCACGGAAGGAATACATCAAATTACAAGTCACCCTGTATAAATGGCTTATATGGCTATTATATCAGATAGTACATAATTATTTAAAATGTATGAGAAAATGAAAGAAGATATTAGAAGCAGCTAGCAATACTATCAACCCATCTAAAATCAAACGCAATTTTTTTCCAGTTGTGCAAGCTTACTTCATTCTGCTTGTGAGGAGCGAGATCATCAAACTGAAGAGCAGCGCCGAGTTCAGATTCGTGAACAATTCGGCTGAAGCACAATGTATGATGACAGGTAAACAAAATGAAGCGGGAAGAGAAACCGTTTGAAAAGAACAACTAGACCAATGGAACATGGAATTCAAGAGGGAGAACTTACAACACACGACGTAAAAATCTTGAAATAAGTCCGTGTAACCAAAGGATACGCAACCCACAAGAAAATACAACATGAAGGGAGATCATACATATTTTTTGAACTTGCGTATATTGTAATGTGTTAGTGAATGTGTTAATAATAAACAATTCTGAGTCTGGATACATTTATTTTATTAAAAATGAAATCTTTTGGGTCACTAAGTAATGTACTGAGAATTGAGCTTTTGGCATTTATGGTAAATCTTACTTATGTATGGAATAGGAAATCTGCCAAATGGTCGCCACGGCTTCAATTGGTGGCGCATGTCCGAGAGGTCCAGTTTTCGATGGCTCGACCGCATCAATCGGGTTCGAAAGAAATCATTTTAATTTTAATGTTTCTGATTTTTATATTTTGAAAAATTTATATCGTTACAGTAACAGAAAGAAAAAAAGTAAGTAAAATAATCAGTACGCGCGCATGGACTGGAACTGTTGAAATAATGAGATGGTTTAACATTCTATAATACACTTTGTTTCAGTCGCATTGGTTAACGGATATTCACATGTTGCTGTTTTGCCTATTGCATCCGATTCTTCTTCTATACTGACAGTTTCTTTTTCAAATGTATCTTCTTCTCCCTTTTCCTCATCCACTGTTTTATTTTGTTCTTCACATTCCATCACACATTTTGCTTCAGCCGTTGTGTTGACAAATCTGAACAGATAATTATTTGTCTCTAGTTCTTTAATCTCGTTGCACAATAGCAACATGGCATAAGATATTACTGAAACAAAAAAAATATTGAAGTACCTACTTCTGACTTTGCTTTGGTTTTAATATAGGTAGGTAATTTTGTATCCCAAAAATTACTAAAAATACAGAAATTACAGACACACTTTCGCTGTACAATCAAAACAAACCAAAATGGACGAAGTACCTACTACGCTAGATCTTATACCGTTATACGTGTGCGAGAGTGTGTGTGCGTAGATTTGTAATGTAACCACAATTTTCTTTGGAGGGGAGAAAATTGTGGTAAAATTAGATAATTTAATTAATAAACGATGTTATATACACAGGTAATAGTAAATATTCAGTGAATGTATTGATACAATTAAATTCTAATTAGGGTGTTTGGTGGTGTGAGTAAATTCCGGGACATTGTTGTTTAAATATTGAGTACAAAGCTATTGCTTATTTCTTAAGAAATTTCTTTCAGCAGGCCTATGAGAACAGAAATTAAAAAGACATGTAGTGTGTGAGAACAAGAAGAGAAGGCGCCTGCCTTCTCTTCTTGTTCTCACACACTGTCCTCCAGGACACCTGACTGGTCACTCCTGACTGGTCCGTCAGGGCTGATGCCTATCGGCCCTTACGGACCTCACCAGTTGGCATCGGCCCTTGCGGACCCCACCAGTTTTCCCAACTATGGTGGATCTGCTTCCAGTGCACCGGCCGCAGCTTAATACCAGTATTTTACAAGGAGCGACTGCCTAATCTGACATCCACAACCCAGTTACTGAGCAACACGGTACCTCTTGGTACGTCTGGTTGTCAGACTTTTGGGCTTCTGATGACCTGTAACGACTGTCTAAGATCTAAAAATGACAGCTGGGACCAACGGCTTAATGTGCTTTCTAACCTGGGATTCCCGACGCCCAGGGCGTCTCCTGCGGCGACTAAGGCCGTGAGGGCGCATATACTGCCTCTCCATCACGTGCGCCGCCTTCCTCTTCGCGAGCATAACTGCTTTACAGACGGAGGTGACGGCTACCCATGCACTCTCGCTCCGTACCATGGCCTGAACCAGGACCGGACGCGAGAGATCGCCGCCGCCGATCGCTTCCACGAGGACACGGCAGGGCTCCACCCAAGCCGGGCAGACTTCCACTGTATGCTCCACCGCGTCCTCAGGGTGATCTTTGCAGTGGAAACACCCGGGCGTTACCTCCCGCCTTATGTGAAACAGGAACCTCCCGAAACACCCGTGTCCGGTGAGGACCTGGGTCAGGTGGAAGGTGAGGACACCGTGCCGCCTCTCAATCTACTCCTCAAAGAAGGACTTACCGCCGCAATCGTGGTGTGCCTAGCACTGGGTTGCGACAATCGCACTCTCCATGTCGCCATGAGATCCCGCCGGAGCTCTATCCGCTGTGCCGCGATTTCTCGCGGCAGTGGAGTTACGCCCCGGTGTTTGGCCTACTCGCGCCACTCCCAAGTGTGCGCGAGGACCTTTGCCTCCAGATCCCATGGCGGTCATCCAGCAAAGAGGCCCGCCGCCTCACCGGAGATCGTGCGATATCCGACGACTTCAACCGGGGGGCTGGTTGGCACCTCAATGTAGGCGCCTACACCGGTGCCCCGTATAGGACTATGGACCTCACGACCTCCACGTAAAGCCTCCGGCAAGAGGCGTTTGGCCCCCCTAGCTTGGGCAGGAGCCGCTTCAAGGCAGCCCCGACCCGCTCCAGTCTGGGAGCTAAACGTCGGAAATGCTCCGCGAAGTTCCACCGGCTGTCGAGGACGAGTCCCAGGTACTTCGTCGTAGCCTCGATGCCGATGTGAACCCCTCCTGCCGTTATCGGGAACCCATCGGTGGCGCATTCCGAGGACCATGAAAACACATAGCCCCGGACTTGTGCAAGGCCACCTCGAGTCTCAGTTGCCGGATCCTATCGACGATTGTCGCAACCCCGTGTAAATATAGGTACTTAAATCACATTTTATTCCTACTAATAAGAAATGAGTATTCAGTACATTATTGAGACGGGGCAGTAAGGAAAGGTATATGTAAAGAAAAACAGTCTCAGGAGACTGCCACTGCCTTCACTTTTGAGGCATTTTGATCTGCATTTATAGATTTGAAAAAAATAAAGTGGGGACAATCATGTCACGTATAGGAGGACGTCAAGATAAAGGACCGAGTCGGTCGCGTACTCGCGTGTCGATCGCTTTTGGTTAGAACGAGGTACACAATGAATAATGCATTAAAACAACTTACAAATTTCAATACTGGCTCCTGATGCGACCACCCCAAGGTTCTCCAGTAGGGGCTTGATGTACACCCACTGCACCAACACACGGTACTGAGCGTACAACGAGTACGAGTAGTAACAAACCATGCACAGAGAGTACAGAGTAAATACCAACACGGCGACTATGTTCCCGATCAAGGATGTCTTCAACAGCATCACATGTTTCTGAAACGATAAGATCTACATAATAAAAACTACATATTTACTGATAGACAACGCATACACAGAACCGCTGGGTCTGAGCATGTAATATTTTGCAAAAGAGTTCCTTATAAACACGGTTATTTTAAATTGCCTAGCCCGCAGATACGATGGATATTAATATCTAAATACTAGCTACCCAACTGTCACTTTAAATGGGACAGTCTCGAACAGTGTTCTTCAGTTCAAATATCTGGGGCATATTGTAGCTTAGGATCAGAGGGACAATCTAGATGTAGACCGAGAGCGAAGAACATTAGCAGTGAGATGTAATATGTTGATTCGAAGGTTCTCATGCTACCCGAGGCGGTTAAATTAACACCTTTTAAAGGCATATTGTCAAGTTTTCTACTCGTGCAGTCTTTGGAATTCGTCATCATCATAATCCCTAGTCGATTTTAATTTCTCAGCAAAAGTGTTGGTGTCAAAAAATATAAGTTTGTCACTATAGCAATTAGCTAATAAATGCATATGGTTATTTAGCATATGTATATTATGATTTTGCCTACTTGACAAGTGCTCAAAGTAAGGAAAAGCACACAATATTATTTTCTGACAATTAATCTTCAAGATTTCAGTGACGCTATCAGTGATGTCATCTTGTTTTACATTAGTACTATTACCTACTAACACAGAAATAATGGCCTTTTGATCATATTTATTCCCAATTAACGATGGCATTATCTCTTTGTAGGATTTCCCTGGCATACAATTATTAACAGCAGATAGACTAATCAAATTTTTGGTTCTAGGACATGCCTCACGATGTTTTCCTTCACCGTTTTGAGAGCAATGGTGATGAAATAATTTACACTAAGTAAAGCGCCTGCCTGGGTTCGAACCTACGACCTACAACTCGTAAGTCGCGGCCGTTACCACTGGGACACCAGTGTCTTTGGAATTGCTTCACTCAAAAAGCTGTTAATGCTCTTCGCGTTCAGTACAATAATGCATTCAGGATGTTTTTGGGGCTGCCACGCTTTTGTAGTGCTTCGGGTATGTTCGCGGACGTTTTTGTAAATATTACTAACATAGCTTGTAAGTAAATAGTTACTAACATTATGAGTCCTGGATACTTGAAAATTAATGTTTTATTATTATCGTAAGGTTAATGCTAATTCATTTCTTACGTTTGAAAAAGTTGTTTGCTCAACAATGAAAATAACGCAATGAAACATACATTGCGTTATTTACATTGTTGAACTATGAAAATAAAAGCCGTTACACAATTACCCCACAGATTGGACGAGATGGAATTGGTATGCGACGCACATAGCTCTAAACATATATTTTTAGTTACGTTAAATGGTGCATGATAACGGTTTAAAAACCAAACTAAAAAAGTAGAAAATAATTTAATTCAATTAAAAAGAGTGGGGTGAATGATATTAATTGATTATAAAAATACCTCAAAAAGCACTCCACGCTTTTTAAGTGAATCAAATTATTATTTTTGAGTTATTTTTCCTTTTTTTTGACCAGCATAATGGAACAAAATGAAATTATTGAATTGTCAGTGAAAACCTCGTTCATAGATTTCATTACATAGATACATACCAAACTAATTAAAGTGTGTTTAAAATACTTACGATATGAGCTGCTAAGATAAATATGGCGTTGAGGACCACATCTACTACCATCACCGATAAGTTCACTCTTTCGTAAAGTATGCTGCTGTCATTTTCGCCTTTCGCTAATATGCTATTAACTCTTTTTATTCTCCAATACATGAACAATAAGTTTATAACCTGAAAATAAGAAATAGGTCACACGAGTAGGGAGGCGGTCGAGCAATTAAATATCTTCAAATAGCACACGGCACATTTACAGTGCTCCATATGAATCAATCCCATGCCGATTTCGGCTACGGTGACTATTTTTGTTTCCGACAACGCTACTACGCTAACTTTAAAAGCTACCTGACAAACCGAAAGCAGTACACAAAAGTAAACTCCTTTTCTAGTGATCAACTTCCCATTGACATTGGAGTTCCACAGGGAAGTGTACTTGGTCCCATGCTTTTTATTGGTTATGTTAACGACATACTAAAACTCTCTGTGAATAATGCTGAAATAATAACTAATGCAGATGACACAGCTGTAATATTTCAAACTCTCAACTGGAAAATCGTGGGAACATGTACATTGTCTAGCAGAAAAGGGATTGCCACTAATCGCGCATAACCAGGACAGAAACCTTCTCACGCTAAATGGCAGCATAACTAAATATATTGTTTTCTCCAAGACTGCCGCTTTAATGCCCAGTACACCTAAAACTCCAACTACATCACTGCTCTTCTAACATTTCTACTCTTCCTTGCGACCGTCCTCCTCTTGAACGTACTTCTTGTCTTAGATACCTCGGAATTCTTATCGACAACCACCTAACCTTTAACCACCATATATACAAAAAAATTGGCAGAATAAGAAAACTTATTCACACCATGCGTAGACTACGAGACTGTCTACCCACAGACACACTACAACAAGTTTACCTAGCGCTTTACAATCAATAATTCAGGATTGCATCAACGTGTGGGGTAGTGCTGGAAAGACCTACTTGATTGAAGCTGAAAGAGCACAGAGAGCGCTTCTTAAAGTAACTTTTAAGAAGCCCTTCCGGTTTTCTACTGATTTACTCTATCGTGAAACGAGAGTTCTCAGAGTCTGCCAGCTTTTCATTCTATCTGCCTGTATTAAAACATACATATTAGAAGCTGGCCCGACTATACATCACTATTAAGCAAAAGAAATGATAGAATCCGAAAACCTAACGTCACCTCATTGCTAGCTAGTCGCTCCCCAGCCTACTCTCTCATTAATACGTACAATAAAGTCTGCAAACTCTACGAAATTAAAAATACTAACTCATTCAAATGCGAAAAAAATGTAAAGAAAATGCTGCATAGTACTGGATATGATGACTCAGAACAATTAATATAATGTAACGACCCTGACCTGACACTGAATCAAACGAAGTTTAATTATGGAGAGTAAAATACACGCTTACACACACGTCACACACACACACACACACCACACACATGCCAGACACCACAAAAACTTTACACATACGCTCATAAAATACCATTCTTGAAAGGTCCTCTCTAGTCTCCAGTCTTTGTTTTTTTTTTTTTTACTAAACGGGCCTGCTCTTGACCTCGATCACGCCTGGTGGAAAGCGATTGATGAGGTCTATCGTGGATCAAGCTTGCCCAGAAAATGCCTGTTCACTCTTGTTTTGAAGGTAGACGGGTTAAATATGGAAGGGAACACAGACACACGCAGAGAGTTACACACTTTGACTGTGAGCATAATAAATTTGGACGAGTAGCGTTGAGTACGACTAGTATGATATCAACCAAGTGCGTCTGGTAGTCCGGTACTAAAAGGGCGATGATGGGATGTCGTGGAGCTCCTGCGCACACTCTCCAAAGTACAGTCTGTAGAAGGCCGATAGGCAAGCAACATTACGCCGATGAGCCAAGCTGTGAAGCGTAGCTACCAACGTTTCGTTGCCTATGAGCCTTTTTGCTCTGCGTTCCACCAAGTCAAGGGCAGCAAGCTGGTATTTTGCTGAGCAATCCCATAAGTGGCTGCAATACTTCATACAAGAACACACTTGATAGCACTTGAACGCTTTATGCAGGCTCAAAAGCAGTCCAGATGTGAAGTATCGCCTCACCTTATTTAGGATGCCCAGCTTCTTGGCTGCAGTCTAAGCTTTTGACTCGATGGTTGAGACAAAGTTGAGATCGGACATCAACTCTATGCCCAAAAGCGTTAGGCAGTCGGTAACGGGTACAGATGCACCTCGAAAAGTCGGGGATAACCGAAACTGGCTCCTTTTGGCAGTAAAAAGACACGCTCGTGTTTTCTGAGCATTGAATTTGACCAGATTGCCATCGCCCCACTGGGAAACAAGATTTAAGGTCAAATTCAATCGCTCCAACATGGCTTCTCTAAGAGCAGTTGTTTCATCTCTGCTGGCTCTTGCACTGGACAGATATCTATCTGAAACTGTGCTGTCATCTGCGAGAATTCGTTTCCTGAACCTCAAGATACAGACTAACTGTCTAATTTAGGGTTCACTGGCTATATACATGTAACGAGCTGTAGGTAATATTACTTATTATTAGATACTCAATATGTTGTCTCAACTTGATGTTAACCTACATATGTATGCTTACTGTATTACCTGGACAATAAATATTTTCTATTTTCTATTTCTATAATAGTGGCTGATAAATTATGGTAATGACAGGAGCGGTAATGATATTTTTGCACTTTCTTTAGATTAACTCCCATAATAACTACAATACCAAGGTATTTAATATTTTAAAACTGTTTGAACTCGATTATGATTATGTTGGCATCAAAAATATTCCAACACAATAAGTAATTTGCTCTCAAAAGCGCGAATGGTTATGAAAAAATAATTTACAAAACTTAAAATCTCGTGTTATAAAATTTCCAAAAAAAAGTTGCGCGGGTTCATCTTGTTCCAGGTTCGTTGATCGAAGTCGGGGGAGCACCATGAGCACCAAGCGCGGGGTGAAATACAAGAACTTCGCTCGTTCGTATAGGTAGGTATCTACCGGCGGTTTTCCCTAGTTCAATCTGCATGAATGGTAATGAGTTTTTCTTTAACATAAATGTTTTGTCTCCGTGAACGTAAGTAACAATCGTAAATAACTTTATATTTAAATCATTTTATAGCTTTTTTTTTCATTACATTAATACGTAGTGAAGCATCAGATTATTTTGTTATATCCGGTCAATAAAAAAAACCTGTTTTGGACGGTGTTGGTAATGATATTTGGGCCTATTTTTTATTTATTTTTTAATACTTAAATAGCCAGTTACAGAAACAAAATGTGATGGCAGATATACCATTTTAACTCACCTCAATAAAAAAAAAAAAATTAGTAGCTTAAGAACGTATAGATTTGTGTATTTTCAGGTGGACATGTGATTTGCACGAAATGAGATAAACACCCTAAAATGCCATTGTGGTAATGATATTGTTGTTGTGCTCCATATTTGTACCTACATATTAACTGAAGATGAAGTAGATGACTACTCAACGTTTTCATCATCCGATATCATCTACTTCGGATCGGATCACCGACAGTAAATTGGTAGCGGTTCTAGGTACTTGGATACACCAGATGATATTAGACGAAGGCATACTATTCTATCAACGACTACTTAAACGATAAGAATTGTCGGTCGCTGTGATTAACTCAAGACAACGTTTATGTTCTTTCACCAGAATTAGCTTAACTACTGACAGGTCATATGAATTACTTCATATCATTGTTTATTTAACTTGACTGCATAAACCATTTTTATTTTTTATTTTTTATTAATTAAATTTTCATTTATCGTTGAATGATGGTTATATGCTATTATTGTATAGAATCAAGTTCTTCCAACATAACAGACAGCTGTGCTGCTGGGGAGTTTGTTGCGCCACTTCTTCTTCCCAGCTAAAGCACTAGGAAGTGGTGAAGGGCGGGCTTTTTGGGGGGACTGTCTTATGTAATTTTGACGTTCAAAAAGTGCTGACTCTCAGCCTAGTTTGAATAAATGACTTTTGATTTTGATTTTTGACAATTCACTTTTATTTGTCTTTCATTCGGCCATCTTTCACTCAAACTAAATGTTTGAACACAAAAATAATTAAAAGTGAAAAATGAATTGATTAGTGAACCCATCCAACGATGTAGTGTAGGTATCGTTATATTTAGCATCTTTCGGTTATTCGGCCATCTTTCACATGCGCTCCAAATGATCGAAAAATAAAAATCCTAATTAATAGTTCCAGTATTTGAAGCGCTGAAAGCGCGAAGAGCACTATTCTAGTGTGTGCAGCGCTGAGCGCCATTTTGTTCAAGCAATTTCACAGGCGCTAGTAGGTATGAGTTAAACCATCTGAACTTCACGCACGTTTTGTAATTTTTTGACAGATACTTTAAGTCACAATGGTTGCAGCCGGGTGCTGAGGGTATGTTTTGAAGCACCCATCTCCGGAGAGAACCTGTGTCAATGCGCAATTCCGTCCCTCTAGCCATTTAAATTAAGATAAGGGTTGTGCGACGCATGTTATGAAAGAAAAGAGAGTCAATGATAGCTTGAAGGTTGGCAGGCGAGAAATGAAAAAGACAACGTGTTGCACTGACCCCAAGTAACATGGGCATACGGTGGAGGTCTGCCCGGCTTAGGCGGAGTACCACCGTGTCCTCGTGGAGGCAATCGGCGGTGGCGATCTCTCGCGTCCGTCCCTGGTCCAGGCCATAGTACGGAGCGAGAGTGCATGGGTAGCCATTATATACATTTTCGACACAACTTATTACTGTGATAGTCAACTGACCAGTACAACTGTACCTACTATAACCTCCTTCTGCGAAGCAGTAATGCTCGCAAAGAGGGAGGCGGCGCACATGAGGCAGTACACGCGCCTTCACGGCCTTAGTCATCGCAGGAGACGCCCTGGGCGTCGGGAATCCCAGGTTGTTTCCCGCCCACCTTAGGCGCGAGCTTACGGACGGCGAGTAATGGGTGGCTCGCTGTCCGGTAAGGACCAAGCCCGGGTCGACGACGCGTTGTGTTCCACGCTCGCTTCAAAGAGATGTCAGCACCAACTAGTGGGGTCCGCAAGGGCGGATGCCTGCCAGGGGTGCGGGTTGTTCGAAAGAGTTACCGCGGCCCCTGGCACACAGGCAACTAAGAGAACACGGGTGGGTTTTAGTCAGTAAAAGTCTGACACGCCCTCCTGCTCCGCCTAGAGCAGTAGAAGTTATTTGATGATTTCCCACCCAAAAAAAAAGGATGATGATGATGTGTAAATTATTACAAGAGTTACCAGAATACTTACCAGGGTGATCAGTATCATCTTGGTAAGTATTCTGGTATAGTACATAATATTTCCATACAATCAAACCAATTCGTAGCGGAGAGCGGAAGCTTTTTCTTTTGATCCGTGGCAGTTTCCAAGGCATGATGGAATATGCTCCAAGAAAGAGATCGCACTTATTGAAAAAATCTTTTATGGTCACATGGGTAATTAACCTTAGAAAACTGACAAATTTTACATGTAATATTACACTTTTCACAACAGATTTTTAACAAAATGTTCGACACAACTTATTACTGTGATAGTCAACTGACCAGTACAACTGTACCTACTATAAATCATGACGTATTCAACAAAACGATAAGCAAAGGATCACTTTATCATACAGGATGGGGTTATAGTGTTAGAGAGAGTAGTGTAATGTTCAAGCAGAGATATACATATTTTTAAATTCAATAAAGATTTTTTTAAACATTTTATTTTTCCCACATTTTCAAATCATTTAGTTCCAAACATTGTTTATTTCATACCTATGTTTTATGGACACATAACTTTGTGAAAGTACTTACTTCAAATTGATGAAAATCAATAGAAACTGGCTTCGATTTTCATACTTTATTTTTGTGGCTTAAGGCAATATGCATTCGCTTTCATTTCTATTTCTTTCTAAAATCTGTTAGATTTTTTTCTATTATCCTGCTTTGACCTCCTTTGGCGGGAAGCGATGGATGTGGTCTACGAATGAACGAGCGACAGAAGATGACAGTTTACCCCGGTTTACCCTTGTTTTTCATGTGGAGAAGCTTTGAGTATTAATAAAAAAAATAAAAAAAACAGAAGTCATTTATTCAAATTAGGCTGAGAAGAAGAGGCTTATAGATAAAAGTGGAGACCACACTCCAAATAAAAAAGTGAAGACAACCTGTGGGCTAGCGCTCTCTTTCTGAATACATACATAAGAGAGAGAAAACACGTATCACTGTCTCGTTCTTATGTATATATTTAGAAAGAGAGCGTCAGCCCACAGTCGTCTTCACTTAGGTATTTAGAGTGTTGCCTCCACTTTTATCTATAAGCTTCTTGGCTGAGAATCAGCACTTTTCGAACGTCAAAATACATAAGACAGTCCCCCAAAACGCCCAAACTTCACCACTTCCTAGTGCTTTAGCTGGGAAGAAGAACTGGCGCAACAACCTACCCAGCAGCACAGCTGTCTGTTTAATAGTCGAGATATCAACCAAGTAAATCACGTGTGGGTACTCCGCATGGTTACAGGTGCATGGTATACAGCAACCAGTATTTAAGTATTTGAAAATATATTAACAGCCCAAAAGGTGAATCTAGTCAACATTTTTTCCATATAAACTTCGGGAGTGTATTACTCCACTGTTCGACCATGTACAAAAAATATTAAACATGGTATGGTTTTGTCTCATTATTAATATTGTCTGTACGGAAACAGACTTTTTATTTTAATAAAAAGTCATTAAAAAGTTATGAGCCAACAAAGCTTCGTTTTGCTTGCTAATTTAACCTAACTTTGGGCGTGTTTAGGTAATAATAAAAGACGTGTAAAATCTCCAAAACCAAGTCAGTACCGACAAAGCTCAAAAATCGAAAAGTTCAATAAACTTTATTGGTCATTGATTTATGCAGTGGTTTTTTCATAAAACCCGATCTTCCGAAGGACTTTTCTTAATTTTTTACGCCCCCTTGTACTATAAATGTTTCTGCATCTCATTCAATTACGTTGTGCGTGTAGACTGGCGTCTAACTGCTCATCACTGATACTACCTCTGTCGGACACGATGCCTGGTGAGACAGCGTGCTTTTTAGCCAGGCCCATCAGTGAGTTCGAGCCTGCGACTAGATTCCCCTTAAAGGCCCTCTTTTAATCTTTAAATTGGTGCTCTCAAGTATTCGTATATATTTATAGATAACCAAAACTTCATAATAGCGAGACAAGTGCAGTCTTACGAGTCTACTTTTGAGCGTACCTACATCAAAATTGATTCCTTCAAAACAAATGAAGACCGAAACCCAAGAGCGTTCAGCGATACCAACGAGTCAAGCTCAAATTCGGATTCGACCGCTAAATATGCTGTTTTGTTTAACAATGGTAAAAACAAAAATTTATACGTAGCCGCTGTGAAATCAAGGACTGATGATGGTGGACGTAGGTGAGACTAATAACTGGTTGAAGATACTCAACTCTGAACGAGTTGAACCGATGATCACTGTAACAGCTTCGAGAGTACACCCCACACCACCTACAAAAACAGCTTCATCATCCCAGGTGTGTCCGCCTCGACTTAGCGGAGAAACGCTCAGTCGATACGAATGATAATCACCACGAAAACAATAACACCAAAGAAGGCTGGCAGATGGCCCGCAAGAAGCGCCATTCCAAACAGAGAGTGATCAGTGGTAGCGGCAAGAAGATCGTGAACTTAAATCTGTTAAAAAAAATTAAGTAGGTACAAGCTTGGTTTTTGAAACCGGAGACGGTAGAGCAGAATGTACTATTTGAATAAACTTCAAAGTTGCGAATATTATTAGTTTGAAAAACGTGAAATAAAGCATTTGCATTCGTGATTGCTTCTCCGGAGAGCATACATAAGCAGATTTGCGTCAGTGGCGTGGCCTTTGAATGTGGAGTTGTCAGACTGGTTTCCAAATTCCGAGGTGGCTCTGCGTGCATCAGACGGACGTAAGTACCGAGATTCGCACCGGCTACAGTGCACGCGTGGTCGCTGGGTGCTACTCTTCTTGATAACTGTACGTAACGACAAAACACGAATAGTATTAGAGTAAACAGGAATAGAGTACTCACAGTACCGTTAAGCAAGAAATTATTGTTCCCATTCACAAATGTTCGGACCGCTGTGCGCAAATAGTGTGAATATATAGGCCAAACTAGGAACGGAAACCGCAATATTCTTTAATATCTGTAGGACTACGAATTACATTTAAAACATTTTATATTAAAATGTATACACCGTGACTTTTTAGTCGTCTTACAACGGCAGCCCACTTCACGTATCCAAGGACTACTAACCATTTATTTAAAAAATATATATATTTTTGAACATTTGCATAATTAAAAAAGTTAAAATATCATTCACTAAGATGCATGACGTAGCTTTAAACACCCTCTTATTATGGAGATGGAATTAATGATGGAATGTAATGCTAGGTAGGTAGATATTTTCTACCGTTTGATATGTAAACATTATTATGAAGAGTGTTTCTTAATTCTAAAGCATTATTTATTTTTCTTTGCACCTATTATTTTAATTAATTTTAACAATGTTTTAATCGCGCCTAGAGGTATTTTATGATGGATACATTGAGTGGACCACCTTTGTAAGACGACTAAAATGTCACGGTGTATTATGGTAGGTACCTAGATGGTTGAATTAGTACCCATAACCTAAGCCGGAATCGATGACAACTCATTGATTTTTGTATCGACAGGTATATGACGGTGAACTGGCTCAGAGCGGAACAATACTTGTGAGACCGCGCGTATTTTCGTAAACATTCTCCATTTTTAGGTAGGTACGACATTCCGCGTGGGTTATGCTAGCTGCCACCTCGCATACTAATCTCGAGTAACGCAGGGTACCGTTGCCTAATAATAATGCAAATTTGAACCATCACCGGTCGAAATCGTTTGTGTGGCAGTTTATCGGAAAAGCAGTTTTTGATTTTGTGTTGTGTTGCGTGCCTACATCCCACTTAAAACAATAAAAGAGAATATATGAACATGTTATACTTCTTCAAAGTTTCCCAATTGACCATAAACCTTCTGCTTTTGCAATAAAGTTGAAAATTTGACAGATTGGGGTAGGTTGATGTGCTGGCGTCTGTACCTAACTACCTATTAATTAAAATGAAGTTCTTCGAGTGGCTGGTTTAAATATGTACTCAATTAAACTAGATTTTGCCATTGTAATGTCAGTCCCAACTGCAACAATCGCACGGTAAGTGCGAGTTAAGTAGTACGCGATCGACTAACAGCATCAGCCGGCCGGCCCTATGCCGCAGACTAGAGATGTTGAATATAACCATCAACCATTAAAATTAACTAGTTAATATTTAAAATTAACTATGATATTCGATAAACAAAATTTACATTATCGAATAAAAATATCATTTCAACTTCTTAAAAATATTAGTTCCGTTACGTGCATTCAATTTTATGCTCTATCCCTCTTATGACAAAACACATTTACTGTTGGGATATTTTATTCTAACTCAAGTCATATTTTTAACAAATATTTAGGTCGGTTAATGGTTGATTGATTTACCTAATGGGTTAGTTTTATTTTGTTATTTGAATAACAAAGCCGTGTCGTCGCGTTATATTGTTTTCGATTAATGTAAAGATTGTGAAGCTGTTTTAACAAATGCCGAGACGAATTAATGATACTTGAATTAAAGATATCTCACGTGTTAAAAATATTCGGATATCTAACCAAAATAAATGCTAGTCAGTCCTAAGCCTGTTCAAGTATGAAGGAAAGTGCATTGAGTTTAACTGAACAATTTCAACATGCATTAGTAGAATATTCAATTCATATAATATGTTCATTGCAGGCGCGATCCGAGGGGGTGTATAAAATAGTAATTTTTCGAAAATATAATACATTTTCCTATTATTACGTAGGTAGTCTTTGTCTGTGACCCACCCCCCCCCCCAAGTCTAGATGCGACCGCGCCTGGTTCATTGACCATGTTGCAGTTACTACTTAAATGAAAATATTAACTAATATTTTCAACCAATAACTATATCGATATTTTTTTTTACCAATAAACAATTTCAACCAATATTCTCATCTCTACCGCAGACCTCCATCTACCCACCGCGGTGGAACCTTAGCAAGGCAGATTTTATTTTTCTGTATGTGTCGCTAGAGTGACTGACCTGGAGCACTCTGAGTGAAACATGCGATGCTGAGGATGCAATATAGTACCTACCTACTTAACCGGTCACGCCCCGAAAACGTCATTACGTCTTAATTTTTTTTTGGATATTTTACGGAGATTTTAGCGGAGTGCTGCCATACTCCAAGAAAGAGTTCGAAAAGGGACTGCTCTCGGTATCGTTACCCAGAATGGTACACAGTTGATATACACAGAAGGCATAACAATGATAAGAAAACTTGTTTGTTCTATTTTTTTCTGATTATCGTTTTGTCGTCAAAGATAAAGCAACAATTTGTAAGAAAACCTAGGTCTTTTTGGGGTTTCATTGGTGGCAAACGGTCGAAACGTAGTAAAACTGGAATAGTTGAAAATGGTGAGCCAGTACCAGAGCATGAGTGCGCCTAGGCGTTCGCAAACGTGTATGGTGAGGTAGCACCACGGTTGGATGCAGCTGCCGCAGGCGCGGTCGCAGCCAAAGACTTTGGGGGGGGGGGGGGGTCACAGACAAAGACTACCTACATATTAATAAGAAAATTTATTATATTTTCGAAAAAATCCTATTTTAAGCTTTACGTTTACGGCTTTGAGTCCGAGCAATTAACTGGATCCATTGAAAATAGGACCGTATTACCATAGTCTAATGGAACCAGTAAAATATGACTCGGGCATTTTTCCGTTCTATCTGAACCATCCCTTAGTGAGGTGAGCGCAGCGCTCATGCTCTTCAAGTCCAAGCGTTCGGTTGGGCTAGACGGGATATTACCCTTATATGGTTAAGAATTGTTTGACTACACTTGCCAGACCTCTCTTGAGCTTCCTACGAGAATGCTCGTAACCGGACGGCTGGAAACTAGAGAGTTGCTCCGAAACCGAAAGTGCTCCGAGATCTAAGGTCAGCAGATAGTGGCCTGTTGCAGTAGGTACTATCAGTATTTACAAAACTCTTTGAGTCTGCGTTGTGCTCATGTATCCATTCGTAAATAGCTACGCAGCTTAACGATGCGCACCATGGTTTTCGAACTGACCACAGCACGAACTCTAACCTTGTGTGTTTTATGAACCAGGCCACCGCAGTGCTGGACTCAGAGGCAGGTGCCCAACTGGATGTCGCTTACTTCGACTTCAGGAAGGCATTTTTGGTAGGATGGTTAATGCCATTCTGTTAGTAATTTGCAACAGCTAGTTTCATTCCAACCCTTTTGAGATTCGCTTCTAGCTACACTAAACTTTGTAGTCTGCATGACATGATACTTGGAACTTGTTCATCACTCACGTGAAGCGAGATGGAATACGGTGGGCGCTAATGGGAAAATTTGTCAATTTGGGATAGCTTGATAAGCTGGCGTCTGTACCTACCTAATAAGTTGAGATAAGATTTAAAAAAATGTCATATTTTTTATCATATACTATGAACAAAATTTTTTTTTTTTGGTTGGTTAATCATCAAGTAACTTCTCCCGCTCTGGGTGGAGCGGGAGGGCGTGTCAGACTTTTACTGACTAAAACCCACCCGTGTTCCCTCAGTTGCCTGTGTGCCAGGGGCCGCGGTATCTCTTTCGAACAACCCGCACTCCTGGCAGGCATCGGCCCTTGCGGGCCCCATCAGTTGCTGCTGACATCTCTTTGAGGCGCGCGTGGAACGCAACGCGCCGTCGACCCGGGCTCGGTCCTTACCGAACAGCGAGCTACCCATTACTCGCCATCCGTAAGCCCGTGCCTACGGTGGCCGGGAATCAGCCTGGGATTCCCGACGCCCAGGGCGTCTCCTGCGAACCTGCGTCACGGCTGTGAGGGCGCATGTACTGCATCTCCCTCATGTGCGCCGCCTCCCTCTTTGTGAGCATAACTGCTTCGCTGAAGGAGGCGACTGCTAGCCATGCACTCTCGCTCCGTACCATGGCCTGGACCAGGGTCGGACGCGAGAGGGCGCCGCCGCCGATCACCTCCGCGAGGACACGGCGGTGCTCCGCCCAAGCCGGGCAGACCTCCACCGTATGCTCCACCGTGTCCTCGGGGCGATCTTCGCAACGGAAACACCCGGGCGTTTCCTCCCGCCCTATCCGAAACAGGAACCTCCCGAAACAGCCGTGTCTGGTGAGGATCTGTGTCAGGCGGAAGGTGAGGACGCCATGCCGCCTCTCAAGCCACTCCTCAAAGAGGGGACTTACCGCCGCAATTGTGGCGTGCCCAAGACCTCCTTTGTTTAGAATCGTAAATCAAAATAAAAAGAATGAGTCACTCATTTCGTTCAAACTCACAATACGTATAAATGTTCTGTAAATCTAATCTTTACCCTGTGGTTATGTGCTAGCACATCAAAATAATAAAGAGTGAGTGACTATAAAACCAACTAGGATAGGTAGATACGACTGTGCTGAGTTACCCAACACTAACTCACTCGTTTCGTGCTGCGCTAGGATTATTAGTATTCTGTGGTTTTGTGAAAGTATTTTGTGGTTTCGTGAAAGTACTCCGTGGTTTCATATTTTTTAAAGTTTTTAGTACTTTCGAGTGCTTTTCCGATTAAAGTTCGACTTATAATTGTATTCGGTAACTTGACAGTTCAAAGAACAATAATGTTACTATACTAAAACTAATAGTGTTGGGGTAGTGAACGATTTTGCGTAAAGAACGAATGGTAAAAATAGTTTAATTTTAATTGCAACCATTTTTATCATTCGTTATAAAACTTTAAAAAATCGTTTGTAAGATGTAGATGTGGAATATAAGAATAATTAATAATTAATTATTAAAAGTAATGCTTTTTTATTTTCTTCTAATAGAAACATACATAAATTACCACTGAATATAACTAACTAGGTACTCAAAAACAAAATGTATAACAAATTCTACAATTTTTAAAACATGATACAATATGTAACAAAAACCATGTTGTTCCTTTTAGGGACGTATACACTCACCTACAAGCACAACATTGATGAAGTTATAATTTAAAAATAAACAAGTATTGGCCAGTTGAGAGTTCATTATCAAATAACTATTAAAATCGATACATTCAAAAAATGTTTACAGTATCTGACTTTACAAGTATCTTTATTTCGCATATAATAGCCTACAAGCTCGGCGGCTTTCTTTGATCTGATAGAAGATGCCGCCAAAAACCTACGGGCGCTCGCGGGCGGCGTTTCGGTACCACGTGCCTAACACCCCCTTTACCCCGCCACCCGCCGCCCTGCGAATCACTTCCTTAGTCTCCCGCGCAGCTTACTTCCGAAAGGATGTAATTGTTGACCTACGTAGTGAGTGACTTGTGTTTTGTTTACGTATACGTTGACCATGCCTTATTCAAACCTAGAATATTTTAATATTACGTTGATGTGTCTAGGGAAATGTGACTGCAATTATGCAGAAGCACGCAGACTCTACCAAGAACGATTAACGAGTCTACCACTGCCATTCCAACGTTGCACATACGTACGTTCAATACCAGTGTGCGCGGACAAGACCAACATCGACCTGACGCAGGCAGACCGAGGACTCGAAACAGTGACATCGTGGAGCAAGTCTTGGACGCTCAGTGCGACACGAACTCGGAGTAAACCATATACGCGTTTGGAGAGTTCTCAAAGAAGATGGCAAGCATCCTTTTCATTATCGTCGCATTCAATCACTACACCCTCCGACTATAAGTCAAGACTAGAATACAGTAGACAGGTGCCACTCGACAAAATCGAACAAGATAGTGATTTCTTGAATTGGATACAGTTCACCAACGAATGCTCATTTCTTAGAACAGGTGGTTTTAATTCGCACAATGAGCACGTGTGATCGATCACATTTATGCGACAGACGCAGCGACTTTGTTTTTGTTGATGTAGGGAAGTGTTAAATGTAGTTTTAAAAATTATTAACTGTTCCTAAAAATACCGTGTAAACCAACATTTTCAAAGATTCATTCGTGAAAGTGATAAACAACAGCTGGCAAGGTCACGAACTTGTGTAGAAATATAGGTAGATAAGCGGCGGCGCGGTGCATCGGCCGCAGCGGCACGATCAAAGAGAGCGGTGCGTGGCGGGAACGTTCTACCTATTTCTGATTTCGCTTCATGCAGAATTGCAGAGATAAGAAATCAGTCAAACATTACAAATATTCACAATTTTTATTTTTTATTTTTTTTACAGTTTTTTTATATGACTTGCTTTATTACGTATTATTACGTATATTTATTACGTATACCGATTCTGAAAACGTGGGTAGAACGAACCACAGGGTTTTTGTTACATATTGTTTTTAAGACAAGATAATAAATTCAAAATAGAAAAATTGCATCTAAATACATTATTTCAAGTTCATTCAATCTCGTTCAGTCTTACACTACTTCACTATCTTTTTTGTTAAAATATTGCCCTTCAACTGTCAATTTACTGAATACGATTAGTCGAACTTAGGTATTTTTGGTTTTCAAGCATTTTCAACGATCATTGTTTTGTTGTGACGAATTCTGTCCATGCCTCTGAATTTTACCTTGCTTGTGGCTAAGTATTGTTGAAACTATGGATCGCTGTGTGACTTGTGGGATAGCAACTACTCACTGCAATACACTAGGCCGACGTCCCATTTACGATAAAACAATTCTGTTCCGGCAATGGCTTGTAACTTTGGTCTTTTCTGTAAGTACCTAACGTCTGAAACTGACTGCTTTGACCTATGACTTCCAAGTACCTACATACGTAGGTACGTACGTACGTACGTTCATTCGTGAGTTTTCAAACATTCTGCACTAAATACAATAAACATTAATGTTATAGAAAATCTTTTGCACTTCAAGAACAGTTGTTTTGTATTGTAAGTAATCATACTTTTACTAAGACGACCCACTGACTATTCCAACTCCTCAAGTCCTCAAGTTCTGAGTTGAACTGCATGATTATTGATAAATGCGTGCGCTGATTGGACAGGTCCACTCAACCTGTGTTGTCCTTTTCTCAAAAAACCATGTCAGACACCAATCCACATGGTCTTCACATGATCTGACCAAGATTATGTATGGACATTAAAAGAGACTAACCTCTGAGTTTGTTTTGGCCTTTCTTCTCAAAGTAGTCAGATAGGAAATGCCGACCTCATCTATTTAAAAAATATGATTGTCATGTAAAAATGTTTGTGCAAACCTACTTACAGAAATAAAATCATTTATCATTTAATTCTGCTCTCAAATTGTCAAAACTTCCAGAATCTTCGGCAAGGGACTGTCAAGTTTGAATCTATTAATTCACACCATTTTCATCTAGTTACATTCAGGCCTAAGATTTAATGTTATCTCTCCTTTGAACCATACCAGTCAAAAATATGACAGATTATAAAACATTTAAATTTTGTTGGTGGTTGGGTTTGATTGGTTTTAGGTGAATAAACAAGTGAATGGTATCCCGCATCACATCCGGTAGACTGGTAGAGTAAGGGAAATGGTGGGATCCGGTCATGGAGCTCCAGCCCCCTCTCTGAATTACAGTCACAGTAGAATCCAGTCTATAGATCCTTAATACAGTTTTGAAAAATATACACGTGGGTGTCTACCAACAAATTTTTTTCTTATTGCTATCATAATGTTTCTCATTATCAAACACCCTGTATGTTCACATTCTGGCTTTCATAATGCCTACTATTTTAATTAATAACAGTCAATCAAATTATGTTTAAATTTTGGTGATTAATGTGGATGTAGGTACACAACAGAATAGACAGATGCAGGTATGAACTGCAATTACCAATCAGTTTTCATGTCATTTGAAGCCTATGGATTATTTTCATTCTGAAAGTGAGATCCTTTACGAGTAGGTCCCTACAAAATAAGTGGCTTATTCAAATATTAAATAGTGAAAACATAACTTATCATCATCATCATTTCAGCCGCAAGACGTCCACTGCTGGACATAGGCCTCCTCCAGGCTCCTCCACTTCGACCAGTCTTGTGCTTCCCACATCCAGCGGATTCCTGCAGCCTTCACATAGTCATCGGTCCACCATGCCACTTATCATAATATTATTAATTAATTGCTAAAACGATAAGCAGTAAACAGACCTATTTAGCTATATAAATTGCCCATGAAAAAGACTGTTGTAGAAAATAAATGGACATTGGTAACTGTAAGATAGAATTTAATTATACAGTGTGTCTGGTCAACGGTGTCCAACCCATTAAGGCGAAGCAATATGATCAATTTTATCAAGACATCCACGATAATAAGGTATTCTGTCCCTACCCTTTTGAAATTATTTCAAAACGGTAGGGACTCAGATGCCATTTCATTTTGTTTACTGAGTATGATTGGGTTCATTTTGTAATATCTACCTTGTAGATGTCCTACATGTATTAAAGTGGTTTCTTTCGACAGCTACAAATGTAGGCAATAAGTCGACTTTAAAAGGTTTATCAAAAACTCCCAATAAAACATTTAAAATATTCTTGAAACATAAAAAGTGTTAAAAAATTTAAATACTAGACAGTTAACACACTTTTTATCGTGGATTTGTCGATAATATTGATCATATTACTTTGCCTTAACGGGTAGGACAGCGATGACCTGACACATTGTATATTTAGTAAAATTCCAGGCTTTTTATCGTCTGTGCAAGTGTATTTATAGAATGCACTCAATGCTTTACTATCTCCAATTTTATAAATGTGTGCGGTTAGGTTAGTATAAACATTGTTACAATTATCAACAATTGTCAAATTGGCAGTGCCAATACAATCATTACTTGTGTCCGGAGGTCAAGCATTAATTATGTTGTCATTTAATTTAATTGCATGTACAAAATATTTTTGGGTTTTGTTGAAAGTGATTGTTTTTCTTGGAATTTCAGGTACCCAACAGAAGTTTAACAAATAGGAGATGTAAGTGGAATTGAAGTTTGATGGAATAGAAGTAGCTGACTTTAAGACTTCTATGACAGTACAAAAATGAAAGCAGAAATTCCAGTTTGTAAAAGATGTTGCTGTTGCTTGCCGCTACGACATGGCTTACTCGCATGGGGTTATCTCAAGATTGTAAGTATTTAGTATAATCATGTACAACACATAACATCACATCAGGCCTGTTTCCTAGAGGGTTAAGTAGAGGTGTACGTATAGTAGTTACTGCCATTTCGCCCATCATGATTATGTTCCATGCAATAGGGGAGAGCCTAATGCCATCTACCGGACACAAATCCAGATTCCTCATTTGCCACTGAGTAATATCCTGTGCCACAATCTGTTTAGTGTGCCTTTTATGATTGAAATAAAATGTTTATTTATTTAAGTTGCTCTTTTAAGACAATTTATGAAGAAGAAGACACTTTTACACCTCTATATTTTAAAACTAGATGGCGCCGGCAGTGACTGATTCTTGGGAAGAAATGCCGGAACAAACTCAGCAGTCATGGTCTCTCTTTTTTTTGCTTGACTTATGCCCCATTTGCAAGATGCAAGTTGCTTGCCTGTGGCATAAAAAACAAGTGACTTGCATTGTCTTAACATTGTTCAGAGGGTGCACATTTATTCTTGCTTCAATATAAGGTATGCCACTAGCCATAAAACACCATGTAAATCAGGCTTTGATAACAGTAATTTACATAGAGCGACTGTCACATGTCCATTGTAGCCTAGTTACTTGGTCAACACGAGATCCTTAGCTTAGATCTACCTGTACTACCTACTGTCAGTGCGACACCATTATCTTAGCAGTTCCTATGTAGCTATGAGCCCTAGTTTTACGAAATGTAAACATATTGATTGAAGAACAGCCAGGGAAAATAATTGTTAAGCAAATTGACACCCTACTTCATTTAAGTTACATTCTATAACAGTACTTAATCAATGGTTAGTGCTTATTGAACAGCAAAATATTATTAAACAGCCGTTTATGGTTCAAATAGCTGTTTTAAATTTAGCCATTTGTTGGTGAACTCTGGTCTAAGTCAGTGGTTGTTGGCATCAAAATGACTTGTCTTGAGATTTTAATATACCTAGGGAGAATTTAAGTTGGCAATCTTTATTAACTTGCCTAATAATTAATTTCTGACTTTATACCTCCAAATTTTTTAATGCGCTGCTGGGGTGTTAGTGTATTTATTTTGAAGCACGTGTTTTTTCTTTTTCAGATTGCTGACGCTGTTTCAATTCCGTTTGTAGCTTATTATTATTTGTTAAATAGTATACTACTGTTCAATTTGTTTGGAGACAAAGCAAAACATTTGAATACGGCTTTATTGCATTTTGCTTTATCGATCTTTGCAATTACCACTCTCATGACGGATGTCATAGTGACTATTGTGTTTATCATCGGAGGTCATATGGTGAGACTTGCAACCTTTACTAATAATATTATATATATATATATACAGTATGGAAACTACTTAAATGCAATAAATGAAACCACATAATTGTTATCGACTTTTCTGACGATTCACAAAATATAAACAAAATCGATCCTGTAATTAGGTCAAAAAGTAGAATTCTATTTTTAAACAATATTGAACACTCTGTAGAATTGGGAACAGTAGGTTAATGATTCAATGAACTTGAATCCTTGAACATTGAAAAGCGACGTTGCCATTCAGTGCAAACTACACACACCGGCAAAATTACAGGAACACAAAAAAAGGTGCCATTTTTCAAAACCTGTGGGTATTTTGACATGTGGTTCTATTATTTGAATGAATACCCTTTTTTCATCCAAAAATTAAAGGGATTTTTGACAGTTTTCAACCCTCTAATAGAAATTATAGCCTCTTAAGCGTTTGTTTACAATTTACGCTTCTGATGCCCGGTTTCTGAAGTTCCCAGTTAAATTCCCAATAACTATTGATTGATTTTATCTATAAGATAAAAGTCGGCTAACTGTCACTGGGTTTCTGAATCCGCAACAAGCCATTCAATAACTATGCAACCCAGAAATAGTTCCTTAGTTGCCGCTAGATGGGTCTGTTCAGGGAAAGGCCAACTCGTCATCTGCCTAGACTTTTCCCAACTATGTTGTGGTCGGCTTCCAGTCTAGCCGGATGCAACTGAATACCATTTTACATGGAGAGACAGCCTATCTGACCTCCACAACCCAATAACTGGGTGATACCCCTTGGTAAGACTGACAACCAGTCTTTCAGACTTTTGTGCTTCTGACGACCCTTAACGACATCAAAGATCTACGAATGACAGCCGGGAGCAACAGCTTAACGTGCTTTCCGAGGCACGGAGGGGTCTTGATATGTTATGATGGTCACCCATCCACGGATCAACCGCGGCAGGCGTAGCTTAACCTCACTTATCGTTATTACTTAGCCACAAGCCCCTCGATGCGATGACCAAGTACGATAACTAATATGAACAACCATTCAACTATACCTAAACGTTTCCTGGTAATATTGGTCTGGAACTATCATTAATACAAAGTTTTTAATGTTGCAGAAAAATGCCAAGCTGCTAAGAGGATACTATGTGTACATCATAGCGATGCTAATAATGACGGCAATAGTAACTACTTCCTCAGTCTGTTTAGCAGTAGTAAATTGCGTCGATAGCGACCGCGAGCTGGTGCGGCTGGGCTATTGCTCATGGAATGTTCTTTTGATTACCTGCTCAGCATATTTCGTGATTGTAGGTGAGCATAAATCGATATTTTTATCTTAAAATACGAATTACACACTTCAGCTTTTATTTAACGCAATGTATGTTTGTTCGGGTGGAATCTTGCAACTCAATTTTGAAGCAGATATCTTTAACCGATTGTGCTGAAATTTTGCATGCATATGTATATCGCGTGACAATGCAATATTATGATGACATGGAGCTGATCTGATGCTAGAGCTAGATGGTGGCTATTGGAACTCCGCAATAAAACCACACAACCCCATCGAGTTTGGGCTCGTTGATTCGTATTGACGAGTACTTTGATCCTGTATGGTAACCAGGGTCTGATGCTGGAGCTGGAAGGTAGCCATAGATAGTTAACACATTAAGTACTTTACTTTTTCCCTAAAATAGGATTGAGCTACACGATGACTGATACATACATGCCATCTGTTGTGACAGGTCAGCTCAAAGCTGCAATGCCTCTTTCTTCAAAAGGCCCTTCCAGACATTGCCCTGCATTGTTAGACTCACAAAAAATTCAAATTATGTAATGATTGGACTTTAACAAGAGACCATGACCTCTGAGTTTGTTTCGGCTTTTCTTCTCAGGGAACAGTTAGCTAGGAAATGCCGTCTAGTTTATAAAATACTAGCTTTTGCCAGCGGCTTCGCCCGCGTGGAGGTCGGTGTATTATACATATAAACCTTCCTCTGGAATCACTCTATCTATTAAAAAAAACCCGCATCACTATCCCTTGCGTAGTTTTAAAGTTTTAAGCATACATAGGGATATAGGGACAGAGAAAGCGACTTTGTTTTATACTATGTAGTGATTGACCAACAAAATAATGACGTGTAAAAGTGTCTTTTGAGATCTACTTATCTACTTACATTAAAAAAGGTACATAACGGAAAAACGCTGCTACGAACTACTTACTTACCTACGCCGTAGTAAATACCGCATCATAAATACTAAAAAAGTTAAAAATAAAATTAAAAGAAAAAACTTTTCTAACGAACTAATAAGTTAAAAATAATTTAATCTCAATTATTTTTAAATTAAAAGCATGTTACATTTTGATGGCAGGAGAAATAAACAAAGAAACATTTATTAGAACGTTACACCTGTTTCTAACCGTCAATATGTGACACGCTTTTATTTTATTTTATTCTCTAACAAATTTATCAGATAAAACATTTTTTTTTACCTACGGATACAGGGCAAATCCAAGAAGTTAATATCACCAAAGAGTTTCTATCAATTGTTATTTTGTAATGGAACGCATATGTGGGGTGCGCCATTTTTATAGCTTTAGAGAACTATTTCTTACTCTTTTAACTTTGATTTTTTATTTAGTAGGTTCAATCCAATGTATGAGAGTAGATAAAGTAGTGATGAAGCTGCACATAAAAAGGTATTAAATACCCCTCATACCGGTTGGCTCCGGCCGAGCCCTTTGGGGACTCGGCAATTATCGTTCCGTAAAACCCCGCCGGGCCCTCCGGGGGCCCGGCCCGACTTCACGCGGTTTTTATCTTAATTCATAATATTTTTTAACCGACTTCCAAAAGGAGGAGGTTCTCAATTCGTCGGAACCTTTTTTTTTTTTTTAAATTTTTTTTTATGTATGTTCCCCGATTACTCGAAGATGGCTGGACCGATTTGGATATTTTTTTTTTTGTTCGAAAGGGTATACTTCCCAGGTGGTCCCATGATCATCAAGTCAGGATCTGATGATGGAATCCTGGAGAAATAGAGAGAACTCTTCAAATTTTATAGGTACACTTGAAGCAATTTGTGTAGTTTTTGGAAGAGTACTTTCTCGGAGTGCTTCCATTTCAATTTGGTGAAGATCTGATGAAGAACTTCGGAGATAGGCAACGGAACTCCTCAATAAATGATAGCAAATGGACAGGGATTGCTGAAATCTCATGTCTGTCAATTGTTTACACCAGTTAATAACATAACATCACGCCGGTACGCTGTGAAGGGGTAAGCACATGTGAACCACTAAAAAGTGAAAAATAAAAAACTTTTTTCAAAAAAATAAACAACCGACTTCCAAAAAAACACTAAAAAGTGAAAAATAACTTTAATTTCGGAAGGCGGTGACAAAAAATTAAAATACATATCCAAAGTCACCGACTTCCGAAATTAAAGTTATTTTTCACTTTTTAGTGTTTTTTTGGAAGTCGGTTGTTTATTTTTTTGAAAAAAGTTTTTTTAAAGTTCTATATCGTCTGCGATTATTTCACGATATTGCCAGATAGATATTCTCGTCAACTTACTAATTTCATAACAAAAAATATTGTCTGGCTCTGGCAACATGTTGAATGTGACGTTTCGAACGCTTTGGTCATCGGTACTTTCTCGTGTTAAGTTCCCGCGTTGTTAGTGTTTTTTTTGTAATTTTTTGTGCACATTCGACGTTAAGTGGTTAAGCTATTTCTACTGGAGCTCTAATAGCAACATCTTTCCTTTCCTCGCTCTGACTGCTCCTCCTATCAAGTCATAAAGCATTTTCGTTTAATCTCTATCCACATATCTCTGTGCACCATAACTGACCATCTGGATTTAAGTCTCCTGCAGGATATCTCGCCGAAGAAATATTGCTGAAGTGGCAGGTTACCTATATTTGCCGAGTGCATACCTATATTCACTGTGTTTCTTTTGAAATGTTAGGTATATTATACCATCTCAGCTTACTGTCTTACAGCTTATTTATTTGCCATCATCAATGTAATTACAAGTACCTAGAGGAGTTATGACGCTCTTTGTAGGTGTCCGTAAGAGCTGCATGGTCATAGTGGTCGAGTGTTCTGTCGCGGCCAGTTCGATTCCTACACAGAACAATAATTTGTAGGAGAGGGAGAGAGACAGACACAGCAAACAAAAAATATTCATTCTTCAAGAATGAATATTTTTTGTTTGCTGTGTATTATTTTTAATCTAGTAGTTTTTTTTTTCCAGCTTTGCAAATTTACTTCCTTCTGCTACTGAGAAGTGAGATCAACAAACTGAGGAGAAACGGCGCGTTCAGATTTGTGAACAAAGCGGCTGAATCAGATTGTACTATGGTGGAAGAAGAGACTGTAATGGAAGAAATTTGAAAACATGACGTGAATCAATGTAGACATTGGAGGAATAAAACATGCTAATTTAAACGTGCCTATTAAGAAGATATAGGAGATAAGTGATGTTACATTTATCAAAGAATATGTAAAACGAATTAGGGACAAGGTACCCTATAATTTTGATGTTCAAAAGGTTGTATAATAATTATAATCTGGTAGGATTTATTACGAACATTCTTAAGGCGCTAAGTAATAATTATTGTTGTACTTAAGTATATTGTTGGAATAGTTTTAACGTGCGTGTAATCATAAAAAAAAAGAAATACTAGGTCGGGCAAAAAGTTTTTTCGTATTTTGTTTATAAATTGTAGTAAAATCTCTGGCTGTATTGCTGTTACTGTTTGTATCTAGCTGATTTTGATACTTACCATTAAATAGATGACATTAAAAAATAAGTGTCAAACGATTTTCCGCCATTTTTCAATTCTTGAGGTAGTAACTCTACCTCAAGAATTGAAAAGAGAAAAAGCGCGGGAAACTTTTAACTTGGTGGACGCGTCCTTTTTGATAAAAACGAAATAACTAATTAAAACCTGTGTTTATAGGATCAGTCTTGTAGTTTTAGTATTGTATATTCTTTTATTTAACGTAATTTTAGTTTTTGTACTTTTTCTTCGGTAGGGTAAGTCTTTTCAATTATTTAATAAGGGCGAAAAATGAACGACCCGCCTGACCCGGGGGACTTTGTTCCCCCGGCAGGCAATTTCGTCACAATCTCCAATGAATCGGGCATGGATACCGATGGGTCGACTTCGGCTCGTCATTTAAAAAGGAGTCGTGTTCATGTGTGCAAACAATGCAATAAACGCCGTCGTACCCGAAAGCACCACGGTTCCGAGACTTCGGGTTGTGGATGCACGGACTCGTTGATAGTTTCTACATTGGAGCCTAATTGCTCTGAAATTCCTGCTTCAAGCGAAATTTGCACTCCTGTAACAGTTCCCACTCAAATTGGTCGAAATACTTGCGACAAAACTGACAACGCGCCTTTTGTTGTTCATGTACAAAAAACAACAACTACTCCGGATGATGGAACGACTCTACACCCAATCACATTTGGCAAATTTCTTAAACACAACGCCTTCCAAAATATCGTCAACGGTAGCGTCAAAAAAATCGGGCGCAATAAAATTTCTCTTTCTTTTTCCAATTGCCTGGACGCAAATTCCTTTATTACACATAATACTCTAGAAAAATACAATTATAAAGCCTTTATACCTACTTTTAATGTTACCAGAATGGGTTTAGTGCGTGGTGTTCCTGCAGAATGGTCTCCGGAGGAAGTTGTAGATAATATAACGGTACCAATTGGTTGCGGTTCAATTTTAAAAGTCAGACGCCTCAATTTTAAAACCACTGTTGATGGTACAACGATTTGGAAACCGTCCCAATCTATTGTTGTTACGTTTGATGGGCAGGTTCTACCGAAAAGAATTTTTATGTGCTATAATGCATTACCTGTAGATTTATATATTTTCCCTACCATTCAGTGTTTTAATTGCTGTCGTTATGGTCACACTAAAATTCAATGCAGGTCTAAACCTCGTTGCTATAAATGTGGCCAAGGCCACACTGGGGATAGTTGTGAAAGAGAACAAGAAAGTGCATCCTGCTGCCTTTGCTCTGGTTTTCACTATGCTACTAATAAGTCATGCCCAGAATTTTCTAGGCAAAAATTAATTAAAACATACATGGCACAAAGTTCAGTATCTTATGCTGAAGCAGCAAAAGTATATCCCCCAGTAACTAAGTCCTATGCTGATACACTTTTATCTTCTCCTTCCAAAAACTTTGCAGATACTCCATCTATTCCTTCATCTAAGAGATTACCTGCTTCAAGTAGCTATAAAAAGACTGTCTTCCTCAAACCACGATCCCCTCCTAAATCTGTACAAGGATATAATAAAGAGGCTCATAATGCCATTATTAAAGATTTTAATATTCCCCAATCATCAAATGGTTGTGCTCTTTCTGATAATCATAATAATGATAAAAATGATGCAAATTTTTCTATAAACGATTTTCTTTCTGCACTACACAATCTTCTCTCTCAGTTCAACATTTCACCGTCCAACGCTGCCCCTTCTTTCAATGTATCTCAATCCATTCATAATGGACAACACATCCAATATAATCCAGTGGAACTGCCGCAGTCTAATAAACAAAAAGAGTGATGTTATACATCTTTTTAATAAATATGAGCCATTTGCCTTTGCTTTAGCAGAGACTTGGCTGAAACCCAATCATGTTTTTAAAATTCATGGTTATTTAACCATTAGAGAGGATAGATCTGATGGATATGGCGGAGTAGCTATACTCATCAAGAATTCTATCCCTTACTCTATCATTACATTACCTCCCCATAGTGAGGAAATTTCAATTGTAGCTATTAAAGTACTTCATACTTGTCTTGTTTCTATTTACATTCCTCACCCTTCTTTCTCTGTTCTTCAAGAGATGAGTAATCTCATTTCTTTTCTTCCAAAGCCTTTCTTAATATTGGGGGACTTTAATTGCCATCACCAATCATGGGGTTGTTCAACTTCTAACTGTTATGGTGACGAATTACTAGATATCATAGACTTACATAACTTATGTATCTTGAATTCAGGAGCTGCCACACGTCGTTCAGATCCCAATCAGAACCAAAGTGCAATTGATCTTTCTATCTGTTCCCCTAGCTTAGCCTCCTCATTAACTTGGCATACTCTAACTTCTACTTATGGTAGTGATCATTTTCCAATAGTTATTTCTTATCCCCTTTCCAAACCAAATGCACCACTAAGGAGATCAAACTTAAAATATAAACTTCCTCATAGAAATGATGATGCCTGGGACAAATTTAGAAACATTGTTGACAGTAAGCTTTGCTCCTTGCCTGTCATTTCAGATGGCAATGAAAATAGTTGTGCTGAAGCTTTAGCACTCTTATTAATAACAGCGGCAGATGAAGTTTTTCCTGAAAAAAAGAACAATTTTAGTGCTATTCCCTCGCCTCCGTGGTGGGACTCAGAGTGCACAGAAATGATTAAAAAACGTAAAGAGGCCGAATACAATTATAACCTTGACATGTCTGATATTAATTTTGATATAGTTACTAACTTAATTAATGAAACTTGTAAACTTTTTAAGAAGAAAAAATTTGAATCTTGGCGTAACTTTTGCTTATCAATTTCACCGAATACTCACCCTACGATTGTCTGGCGCAATATTCGCAGATTTAGGTCTATTTATAACAACTTTTCTCCTATTCCAGATTCGTTAGCCAATAAATTTTTAGATAAATTAGCTCCGCCTTGGGTTCCTGAGGCTACCAACCTTAACCTGTCTCACGTATCCAAAAACCAAGACACTCAGACGACGTTACATCTTCCATTCAATCTCACTGAATTAAAGGGTGTTATTAATAAAACTAAGGATTCTGCACCAGGCATTGATGGCATCCCGTACTCCTTTTTTTCTAATGCAAATGATGTAGTCCTCAGTTATTATTTAGAGCTTATTAATTTTATTCTTAATTCAGGAAACATCCCTGTTGAATGGAAACGCCACAAGGTGTTGCCATTTCTTAAACCAAATAAAACTCCATCTGATGCTTCTTCATACCGTCCCATAGTTTTGTCTTCAATTCTGATGAAATTAGCGGAACACTTAGTTAAAAATCGCCTAGAATGGTATGTTGAAAGTAAGGGTCTTTTGGCAGAATCACAATATGGTTTTAGAAAAGGTAAAAGTACAACTGACTGTTTAAGTATTTTAATATCTGATATTCGTTTATCCTTCTCTAATAACCAATCTACCGTTGCAGTTTTCCTTGATATTAATGCAGCTTATGACAACGTTGTATTATCAGTTTTACAAAATAAATTAGAAGCCTTACAAGTTCCATTAAATTTGTCGAATTTCATTATTAACATCTTGACTGAACGTTCTGTTAGCATGTTAATAGGAGATCAGGAGGTATCTCATCTTGTATGGAGAGGTCTCCCACAGGGTTCTGTGCTCAGTCCCCTTCTATACAATATTTACACTTTTGATTTAGACACGTCCTTATCTAACCATGTTCAGGTTCTTCAATATGCCGACGATTTATTATTATATTCTTCAAGCCAATCGGTTGAGCAAGCTAGTCATGCTATCAATTCTGCTTTATCTACTTTGGAGTCATGGTTACATTTAAACGGTTTGGATTTATCAACGTCCAAAAGCGCGGCTGTTTTATTCACCCGAAAGAAAAACATTCCCGTAGTAAATCTCTTCTATAAAGAAATACCTATTCCAGTTAAAGATAAATTCAGATATCTAGGTATAATACTTGACTGTAAATTAAGTAGTGTTCCTCATTGTGACTATATTGTTAACAAATGTGAGAATCACCTAAACATGCTTAGATGCCTCTCTGGTGTGTGGTGGGGTGCACATCCCTTTTCATTGAAACTTATTTACAACGCAATCATCAGAAGCACTCTTGATTATGGAATGTTCGTTCTAGAACCTGGTAGTGTTATGGCTTTTAAAAAGTTGGATGGCATTCAGTCCAAAGCATTACGCATTATTTCTGGTGCCATGAAGTCTAGTCCCATTAATGCGCTCCAAGTTGAATGCGGGGACGCTCCTTTGTACCTTAGAAGACAATTCCTATCTGACAAATATTTGTTTCGGATTCTTCAATTCTTAACTCATCCTCTCATTCCTAAACTGGACTCTTTAGTGTTGCAGATTGAATCTTCTGACTACTGGTCTCATAAACGAACTCCCTGTTTAGTTTTAAGTTATAAAAAATTCCTTTCACTTTCTTCTCCTATTCATCGCTCCAATAAGCTTCCCCTTTTTAGCAGTAGTTATGAGAGTTTACAATTCAAGCCCATCATAAAATATAACTATGCAAGTAAATCAGATCCCAATTGTCATTTAAGCTTTAATAACTTTCTGGCTGATCATTTAGAATACCACCATATATTTACGGATGCTGCCAAACATTCTCGAATGAGTTGTGTTGGGATAGGTACTTTCCATTCTCAATACAACATCGTCCAAAAAATAAAACTGCCTCCGGAGACGTCGGTTTTTACGGGGGAATGTTTCGGTATTTTAAAAGGCATAGAATATGCTCGTGTTTTAAAGTTAAAAAAAACTATAATTTTTACTGATTCTCAAAGTGCTCTTCTAGATCAATAAATCCCCTTTCGAACACAAGACACAGTCACCAATCATATATTTAATAAGAGGTTTTGCGTTCAGGAGCATATCTGAGGGTAATACACTAGAATTTGCGTGGGTCCCGGCCCATGCTGGAATCCATGGCAATGAAGTTGCTGATAAACTTGCTGGTGATGCGGTGCAGTGTGGGGACATAGTTCCATATACAAATTTTAGCTATGACCTCATGACGTTACCAATGACTTTTCTGCGAGACACTTGGAAGGTAGCTTGGAACATCGGAAGCAAATCGAAGGGGCGTTATTTTTCAAATATTCAACCCGAAGTTCCGGAAAAACCGTGGTTTGGGTGCGCAAAGTTTGGTAAGTTGGAGACCTCCGTTATTATACGGATGAGACTAGGTCATGTTTGCTCTCCAGCCCATCTTGCCAAACTTCATATAATCGACGATCCCATTTGCTTGTGTGGCACAGATGAAGGTGACTTAGATCACATTTTTTTCTCCTGTCCCTTATATGACCGTTCTTCCTTTCTCAGTAACCTCTTAGCTCTCCGTATTCGTTTTCCTACCTCAATACTTTCTTTGCTTTGTACAAATAGCTTTCCTGTACATAAATGTATAGTCTCATTCATTACTTTAAATAATATTAATGACACACAAATTTCATTTAAACATACACATTTACCTCTCGTTACACACTAATTAATTATTGAACGCAATTTTTTTCTTGTACGTCCATAGGAAAAAAAAAGTGCCGCTAGGATGACGTAGTCCCAGCGGAAAAGTTTTTGTTGAATAGCTCCCCAATGGTTAGATGCACAAATTTGTATTTACCATACACTAATTATCTGCTTAACTGAAATTAAGAAATTCGACAGTTTTACGCTGCGACTACGCACACAATAAATGAAGAAGAGAGGACAAAGAAAGCTTTAAAAGAAGAGAAATTGCGAAAATGAAGATATTAGATGTAAAGATATTCGAAAGTAAAAAAAAAACCATTGCAAAGTGTTTACATTTATTTATGTAAACAACTTACAAGAGCTTCAATTAGTAATATTTTAAATATTTGTAAGTAGGTACTGAACAAGGCACTTTTCTATAATAACTAAGTAGCTGTAACATCCCACTGTGAAACCAGTTCTACGTCTAATAATAACATTAAATAAAAATATATTAGGTCGTGAAAATATTTTTAAACGAATTCAAGACATTTTTTTAAATAGTTTATTAACATTTACTTGTTATAATACATATGTCCCATTTTGTTCGATAACTAGTTGCTATTTTGTACACATACACATAATTCCATTGCTCATGAAATTTTGGGACTTCTGCTCAAAAATTTCTCTTGTTTTTGTATTTTCCGCCATTTTTCAATTCTTTTTTTTTTTTTTTGATTTTGGCTTCGCACGGTTTGTGCATTTAGCCAATGTCACGTTTGGTTTACGTTTGTTCAAGTTAGAAGGTAGGGAAACAAAAATGTTATATATTTTAACGGGATTTAGAATAAGACGGATATATAGGATCAATATAATTATAACGAGAGTAACATAATAACTAATGAGTAAATTACAATGACAAAAAATTACAGTTTAAACTGTGGAGATAATCAAGTTTCCGCTGAGCTGACGTTTGGCTATTTTATGAAAATCATATAAAACAGTTTAGTGAAGAGTTGTAATTTTTTACGCACGTTGCTTTGAATTTGTATATAAAGTGTGTGAAAATAGAATTTGGAAAAAATATACTCTTCAGAAGATATACACGTAAAAGTAAAATAAGGTTATTAGGCCCAAGTACTTAAAATAGGAAGTCTAGAGCCTAACATTTAAGGTTTATTGTAAGGTAGACCCTTACAATAAACCTTAACCAAATAAATGTCTTGCCAAGTTTCATTTATGTCCTCTATGTAATTAATGAGCAATGGCATAATTTACTACATCTATAAATACACATTTACGGCTACACCACGGCTTTCCGAACTTATCGACGAGCAGCTTATAAAAATGATTGCTAAAGGGCCTTACCCCTTCAGTATGGTCGAAGATGTCGAATTAAAAAAATTGATTTCGCTGCTTAATTTCCAGTAGGTACGCACTCCCAACACGGAAAACCATAGCGGAAAGTATTTTGCCCAAACTTTATAATATGAGCTTAGAAAAGTGAGGTCCAAGAGGGACAAGCTTTCTGCTTGACAACAGATGGGTGGACTTCTGTTAACAATGATAGTTATATAGCGCTAACTATGCATTATATTAGCGCCACATCGGATGAAACTAAATTAAAGTCCAATTTAATCAGATGTGTTGAATATAATGAACGACACACAAGTGACAGTTTAACAGCTTTTCTACGCGATATAATGGCAGAATGGAATATAGCCGAATATACAACAGCTACTGCGAGTGACAATGCAGCCAATATTTACTGCTGCAATAAGAGGTCCCGATAAATGGTATATACCATGCTTTGCTCATTCTATGAACCTGTATGTGCAAGCCGCCCAACGCGGTGGAATTCCACATATGACATGCTGCAGCGGCTGTTTTCAGCCAGGGATGCCGTGATCGCCACGGTCGCTATAATGCGAAATGAACTGGCGCTCAATAACGACGATTGGAGCGTTATAGAAAGCGCGGCGCCAATTTTAAAACTTTTTTATGACATCACCGTCGAAATTAGTGCCGAAAAGAACGTTTCTCTGGGGAAAGGCATCCCCCTGTGTGGCATCATGAGGAATCATGTAAAAGCGCACTTAAACAATAACACGGTTCCGACACAAGTGCAGTTAATGCTGAAAACACTCGCTATGCAGTTAGAAAAGCGTTTCCCCAACAACATGGAAAAACACGTCCTGTGTAGCGAACCAACGATTTTGGATTCTCGATTCAAGAATAAAGGATTCAATGAAAAAAATAATTTTGACCAGACTGTGGCTACACAAGAGCCATCCACATCAGTGCCAACTACCGTGACGTCCATATGGGACCAATTTGATAAAGAAGTGGCAAAGTTGACACCCACAAATCCCTTAGACACTGGCATTGTGGAGCTAGATAAATATCTCCAGGAACCACTTTTGCAACGCTGCAATGATCCACTGCGCTGATGGCACGAGCGCTGGTCGTTCTACCCAATACTTTTTAAATACGCCCTAAAAAGACTGCACCTAGTGGCGACTTCTGTCCCGTGCGAAAGAATTTTTTCAAAAGCCGGGCATATATTGAACGAAAGAAGGACACGGTGAATAACTAAAAAACTATTCCAATTGTTATTTATATGTAGTAATTGCAAATAATCGCAACGGATGTAAAATGTAAATAGGTATGTACATATCCTGTAAATAATTTTGAATAACTGTACATATTTCGATTTTTAAATAAGCCAGCCTAGAAAAAAAATACAAATTCATATTTCTAGGTTGACAGTCCTAAGCCTGTATAAAGTATGAAGAAAAATCGACATACGTAAACTGAACTAGTGAAGTACATCATTTGTTATAACTCGTCAATCTCTGTCGTTATCCTATGTTAGGGACTCGTTCTGATTTGCTAAATGAAGTACTGAAGGAAATAAGTGGACTACTTCGTTAAGCGAAAAGATATACTGCATTCATTTCTTTTTACTAGCGCATTTTGCGCATCTCTAACGGCATGAAAACAGTGGTGGCCCAGCGGTGACGCAGTGGTTCGAACCCAGGCAGGTGCTATACTTTATGTAAATTATTTAATCACCATTACTCACAAAACGGCGAAGGAAAACCACCGTGAGGAAACCAGCATGTCCTACAACCATAAATTCGTAGACATGTGTCATCTACCACCCGCACGGGGCACGCGTGATTGATGATGATTATAGATGCTGAACCATGAAGAACATTACTGATTGGTTTCTCGAAAAATATCAGTTAGCCTATTGGGATGTATTTAAATAGCCTCTACTAACGGTGATGCATAATACATGTCCAGCAAACCCAGCAGGGGGCAGCAGCGTCGCTACTATTTTCTTAAGTACCAAAGACCCTCTTTGACATAATATTTGTGTGTGTACAGTGTTTCAGATATATCTGCTGCTCCTAGTTCACAGTGAGTTACGCAAGAAGGGGTACCGGGAGTGTGCGTTACCCAGGCCAGATGTTGTCGAAAATGGTCATTTGAATCTTATAGATAATTAGTTTTGCGGCTTCTGTAATTGTTGCGCACATTTTTAAATTTGTTGCGCTTATAGTTTTTTAATTATTTCACAAAAACATTTCCTGCTGGGGTAACGTTACTCCAGCCAGACCTTTTTCTTTCTAATGGGAATATTTAAATAATTACTAGCTATAAAATTAGTTGTCTAGATGAAGTAAATGTTGTGCCTTATTTTGTATTTGTTCTTTCATCGGTTGCGAAGTTATTCGAGATTTTGCTGGGGTAACGTTTTTGGTTTTGCTAGATCTTTGAAATGGTTAAGCGGATTCTTATCATATTTTGTACATGGCTTCTTGGGAATTAGTTTAAATTTGTTCTGCAATAAAAAAACCAAAATAATACATAGCTTAAAGGTTATTTCATTAAATAGAAAAACACTTCAATTGGTCCCAGCACTCTCAATAAGAGCTCTAAAGACTTACTTTAAACGTTATTTTAAAGCTTGTAACTGCCTTCAAATGTACGTGAAGTTTCATTAGTATCCTGTAAGTATTTAACAAGTTATGATGATTTTGAGTTCTTCACGAGCACGGTCTTGATGCGCGCGGTGTTATTTGGCCACTGGATTGGATATATGAACTGAATGTTATGTCAATTATTAGTTTTTTAGTTCAGTTGTATATCAGTAAAATTTCAGCTCAGTACATTGGATAATTAATGAGATAATACGATTAAAGTAATTAGGAAGTGAATGACCGTGGTAACCCGACCAAGTTTAGGTGGTTACGAAAAAGCGAAAACGCAAAACATTATGGTACCTTCTAAAATATGTAGGATAGTGTTACAAATTTAGTACAGACATGTACACAAGTTTAAAAAAAACTACGTGGTTATTAAATAATTTTTATTGACAGGTAATATAATAATTTCAATTGAACTTTTAAAGTATTATTAAACTTATACTTAAAAACAATCACAGATTAAAATTACAGATAGTAATTTTGCTTTTTTGAAATTTTCTATTATTTTTTAATTAAATTATAGATTTCAGTATACACAGTACACAGTTACAGTTTTTATTTAAATATACACATATTGGACTGTGTAATGATCACAGACAATAAATAATATACAATGGTTTTTTTCAGTTAACACTAAACTTACGGTGCGTACAAACTATATTAAAAAAAAAACAGTTTTAGATAAGTACCTAACAACATGTACATATTAATAATAATTTTGCTACTATTTCTGTAGTTACATTATACAAGCTTACCTTGTTCGTGAATTCATCAAGCAGCCTGCACCATAACTATGATCATCAATAGAAGCACTCCACATTAGCAGTAATTCGCCACACTTATTATTTTACATTAGCTCTCACGCACTCTATAAATATTTGCAAAAACAGGAAACGGAACTGCCGAAACGCATGCGCACTCTACAAGATGAATTATGTGATTACGGAGCATGTTTAGTGCGATATGCAAACAATGCGCCCCTTCACCCCACCCCTTCCGCGTCCCACCGAACGACATGTTATATCAGTGATTTTTGATAAGTTTGTGCAACTGGAAGATAATAATAATGTTTTCATAGTACAGATATTATTATATTATTAATGTATTTAACAGTGTACGCGTCTGTACCGAAATTGTAAGGTGTATTATACTAAACATTTCAAAAGATAGTATAATGTTCTGCGTTTTCGCTTTTTCGTAACCACCTAAATTTGGTCGGGTTACCACGGTCATTCACTTCCTGATGACTTTAATCGTATTATCTCATTAATTATCCAATGTACTGAGCTGAAATTTTACTGATATACAACTGAACTAAAAAACTAATAATTGACATAACATTCAGTTCATATATCCAATCCAGTGGCCAAATAACACCGCGCGCATCAAGACCGTGCTCGTGAAGAACTCAAAATCATCATAACTTGTTAAATACTTACAGGATACTAATGAAACTTCACGTACATTTGAAGGCAGTTACAAGCTTTAAAATAACGTTTAAAGTAAGTCTTTAGAGCTCTTATTGAGAGTGCTGGGACCAATTGAAGTGTTTTTCTATTTAATGAAATAACCTTTAAGCTATGTATTATTTTGGTTTTTTTATTGCAGAACAAATTTAAACTAATTCCTAAGAAGCCATGTACAAAATATGATAAGAATCCGCTTAACCATTTCAAAGATCTAGCAAAACCAAAAACGTTACCCCAGCAAAATCTCGAATAACTTCGCAACCGATGAAAGAACAAATACAAAATATGGCACAACATTTACTTCATCTAGACAACTAATTTTATAGCTAGTAATTATTTAAATATTCCCATTAGAAAGAAAAAGGTCTGGCTGGAGTAACGTTACCCCAGCAGGAAATGATTTTGTGAAATAATTAAAAAACTATAAGCGCAACAAATTTAAAAATGTGCGCAACAATTACAGAAGCCGCAAAACTAATTATCTATAAGATTCAAATGACCATTTTCGACAACATCTGGCCTGGGTAACGCACACGTACCGGGAGGGCAGGTCCAGCTACACCAACCACATAGCTGAGGTCTTCGTAGAACGACTGCTGAGGCGGCAATGGAGGAATTGAATTTTGTAAGAGTTAATAAAAACAAAGTCATTGTTGATTATTCATTTATTGACAAACTTATGATATATACAATTACAATGTTTATCTATTTTTCACAGTATCCGACGATATTATTTTAAATGCTCTGCAGGTATTGACTCTTAATTACAGTGTCGAAGTAAAATTAGCTTAAAAATAAAGACTAGACATATTCACAATTTGTAATATTCTCAACATAACTGTATTTGTTGATCAACCTCTTTATTAAATGTATCAGCAATATTTCAAGACCTGTAAAAACAGAAAAAAATATATTATATACTAACCAAACACGTGGGACATTGTTTCAAACGCCCTTTTCTATGGGGTTGTATTATGTAAAGGGACGAATAAAGTGTCTGTAATTTTAAACAAGCTGTTCAACTAACCCAAAAAAATAACAAGTAGGTACCGATATTGAACACGATGTGCCATCTTTGACACTAAAAGAATTTCTCGATTGTCACAGCGTAAGTTTTTTTTAGAAAATAAGTGAAACTTAATTTGCAAAACTTGGCTCAAGTGATGTTCTCTATGAAAACTACCTACCTTTTTTGCAGTCAGGTAAAAATACGGGTAGCTACTTACAAATATCCAAAACGGCAGCAACGAGAAATACAAGAGCGTCATTTACAATCACCGGAAAATCACAGATATGATAAGTTAAGTAGATCTCCCCAAAGTAGTGACCACTTTCAAAGTCCAGTGCAAAACACAGTGTCACCGCTATGATGTAGATAATAAGGGTCAGTATGCAGTAGCGGTAGTAAGCTCGGTAGAGATTAGCACTTTTCTGAAAAATAAAGTTTACTGTTTAAAAATTGTTTTTTTTTTTTTAAGTGGGTGTTCTATGGGTCGCCTCTAACCTATAAGCGGTACCGTTCGGGGATTACAGGCGTGATATTAAGTCTTTGTGTTAACAAAAAAGATATTTTAGAGGCCTAAATCTACAGATAATGGATGCAGAAGTTACAACCCGGCTAGACTTACATAAATTAAATTTTCCATTACAAATTGCAGTAATTTGTAAGATAATTTTTAACACCTGTACTTGATTGTTTTATTGCCACCTCATGAGCTATACCACTGCCAAATAGTAACTGTAATCAACAATCAATTAGCCAAACATTTTCACTACCGTCGTACCGTCAATATTACTATCTGTCAGTCGGCCATATTGCAAAAGTGAGGGAACTAATTACACGCGCACATTATAGCACAAACAGGAAGTTTGGAATAAAAGCGTTAATTAATCTGATGTCTAATTATCTCTTATTTATTTATTTATAAGCACAGACATATATAAAGGCGGACTCGAAAGTCATGGGATTTTCACCTTGGGTGATGCCAACCAACCTACCAACAGTGGTAGGTATGTGCAATAACGGAAAATTGAGTTTATTCTTATTAAGTACTCAAACATAACAATAACTCAGTTAAATTCAAAGCGTAATGTCATTCGATCAAGGTTATGTCAAGTTTTAAATTATATAGAAGGACTGGGTTCAGGTCAGTGCTTCAAGTCTTGTTACATGTTTTATTTTTATAGCTGAGGCGTCTACCACACCCATATTTCCAGCTCTGTGAAACAGAGTTAATTCTAATGTCCTTACGTTATTGCAATTTACTACATATAGGTCACTTTGTCATGAAACAGTCATTCCATGGGATTAAATTAACTTATATCTCATGCACAATAAGATTAGACATTTAAACAAACCTTTTTTACAGTCCCTTTAACCGATTTTGACTTCTATTGCGTTGATGGTCTGACAAATGGCAGCTGCAGTAAACTGTTGGTATTATAATCACGTTTTTGCTTTTAATACCATCCTTATACCGGTATAAGGATACCTACAGAATAGAACTCCAAATCGGTTGAACGGATTGTAAAAAGATTTTTTTTAAATGTCATAACTTATTTTAAATGGAAATTAGAAGGTTGTATTGATGACTTTAATTGTCTTGATCCTGTAAAGCCATATTTGTTACGGTCGCGAATCATATTTTAATCAACGTATAGCCAGCCCTGCATATTGTACATGAGCCTGTTGCTACTTGCCTGGCACAAACCCCTTTCCGGGCTGGTACTAAAAACATTCATAAAGGAAAAACTTTGGCTCGACCCGGGGATCGAACCCAGGACTCGACCTTCAAAGAAGTTTCTATGATAATTACCTTGACCCCAGCGCAGATGAACGTCACAATCATTCCGAATTCCACTAGTTGTAAAACTATAGCAACTACTCCAAACGTCAAAATATTGGGAGCTGTTCCGAATTCCGCTGATTCCCGCTGGTACCAGTAGTGTGCAAGACTTTGCCAAGTCATTATCACTAACATACCGGTCCATAGTACTGACACAGCCTGCAAATTGTAAAAAAAAAGTTACGTAATTTCTGGGCATAGAAGTAGACGGTTTGACGAGCTAGACTCCTACCTAAAGGATTGCGCTCATATTGCAAAAGAGAGGGAATAATGGAAAGATGAAAGACACGCCTTTACCCAGCAGTGGGTTACAACTGGCTCATAATAGTAATAATTTACTTTTTCATCTTAGCTTATTGCATGGATGTCACTGCAAATACCTAACTTTTTATTGCATTGTCAGTAGCAAAGTACTAACGCGCAGGAGCACGGAACAACTTTGATTTGACATGTCACTGCCAGCTGTCGGGAAAATGCCTCACAACGTGGTACATCACCAACATCATCATTTCAGCCGTATGACATCCACGCTGCTGGACATAGGCCTCCCTCAAAATGGGGGTTTTGCCATAATCGCCACGCTTGGCAGGCGGGTTGGCGATCGCAGTATGGTGGTAAAATGCATAGAGAACGCTGCTGTTCATTCTCTGGTAAGCCCCTTAGTCGCCTTCTGCGACACCCACGGGAAGAAATGGGATGGTGCTGTTCTTGTACGTCCGACACCACACGGATAACACGTGGTACAATTCAGACTAACGTTCTTCGTTTTGACTTCAACCTCTGACTTTGTTTCGGTGTTTCTACTCAGAGCAGTCAGTTAAAAAATCGTCTTACTTAGTTTAAAAAAAACAATGACGTTTGTTTGTACAAACTGACTTACAGAAATAAAAGTAATTTATCAGTTAACTTACCAATCGCAGAGATGACCAAATTAGTAACCCGCGCCTTATAGCTTCGTCTCTACGATGCTGGATATCCTTATCATTGGACTGTCCTGGTTTGGTGGTCTTGTCAGAAGTAGCCATCAGAGGCCCCAATTTTGGAGCATACATTGTCTCAGCCAAATCTTTCAAAAACTCTTTTTAGATCGAAACCACCAATATTTTATTGGAGATGCCTGAAAAGAAATGCTCAATTAATTATTTAGCAAATATCCCCCCTTCGTCGCCATGGATTTCACAATTTCACAAAACATAGAGATTTCTTTAATGTTATGTAAATATAATATGAATGTATTAAGTATACTTACGCCTTTCGGAATAAATTCTCTATATGATGGTGAAAACTGAATAAAAAATCTAAATACTTATAAATATGTTAAGATTAATTTATTTTGAACATCTGGGCAACTAGCTTCTAACTGAGTAAATATTGTGAATATGGGGTCAGTCAAGTTATCGATACAATCATTATAATACTAAGGTTGCCTAGAAGAAATCAGCGATTGCGATAAGACTACTGTGTCAAACAATATTTTCACTATATTATATTAGTAGGTATAATAAGTAAGGTCATAATTATATACTTAGCACAAAATTATGGAAATTCAAATTACATATAAGATGAATAAAACATAATTATAGGTACTTACCTGAATTTTTAAGCAAATCTGGAAGTTTGGCTGCTCAGTAGTACAAAAAGCACTAGTCACTTTATATTCTGTATTTTATTTGCGTCTGCTCCTCTCACAGTACTTATCAACACTGTTTAATTAATGTTTGGTACTCTTCATTTATATAACTGTGAACTACGTAATAATTACTGATAAATTTAATGTGCGTGTTAATAAGTTTGTTTGTAAACAACAAAACCCATTTTTACAATAATTCGTTATGCATGAAAATATGGGTTTTCAACGCCTGTATGACCCCATTGAGCTCGTTTATTTGTTATTTCCTACTTTTATAAAATAACTCCATTCCATGGAAATGGCACCGGAAATCAAGTCGAGGTGTGGACACATTCGGGACAACTGATAAGCGCTGAACAGCAGAGGGGCTAAATGAAAACAGCCACAAGCTACGCTTCCCGCGTTCGGTTCGTGTATGGTTGACCATCTATTGCATATTGGTGCTAGCTGACATATGGCAAATTTAATGTTTTTTTGTGTTTCGCAATGTTAATTACCTACTACTGTAAAGAATCAAGTTCTTCTAACTTAACAGACTGCTGCTGGGGAGTTTGTTGCGCCACTCCTTCTTCCCAGCTAAAGCACTAGGAAGGGCTGGCGTTTTGGGGGGACTGTCTTATGTAATTTTGACATTCAAAAAGAGCTAACTCTCAGCCTAGTTTGAATAAATGACTTTTGATTTTGATTTTGATTGAAACCCCTCCGTACCTCGGAAAAACGTTAAGCCGTTGCTCCCAGCTGTCACACGCAGATTGATTTGACAGTTGTTAAGTCTCTCAACCAGTCTCACCAAGGGGTATCGTGCTTCCTAGTAAATGGGTGGTGGAGGTCAGGCAGTCGCTCCATGTAAAATATTGGTATACAACTGCATCCGATTAGACTGGAAGCAGACCCCAACATGGTTGGGAACAGGGTGAGCAGAGTTATTGACTTCGCAATGAGGTGATCCGATACAGAATCATACATAGCTCAAGACAACCTCAAGACAAGCAAAGAAAGAAGCTAAAGTGGCAATGGGTGGGTCCATAGAATACGGAGACGTCTCAGAGGCCGTTGCAGCAATTCAGTGCTCTGTAGTTGTAAAAACCGGCCAAGTGCAAAGGACACGCAGGGTTCCGTGTCACAAGGCGAAATACGCCGGAAAACACCTTTGTATCGAGATCCCCTTTACTTTTTAACTTTGTTTATAGCAACAATTGAAATATTCACACTGAAATTTTAAGTATTTGTTTCTACCTATTGCGATTCATGAGTTCATCAGATGAACGGTATTTCCCCTACGTTCTTGTTGACCCTTTCTTGTGCAGAAGAATAATTACTAAGGGACTCTTTCCAGTCAGTACACCATCTGCCTGTTTTCCAAACTTGATTGCATAGGTTAAGCATTATCTTCACACCTAGGTCGCCTATATGTAGTTACCTACTTAAGCCCTTTAGCAAAAAAAATTGTCTCCACCGGCTGATTTGTTTTATTTGAGTTTGTATACTGCACCTTGGATTTCAAATTTGAGGACGTTGGGTTTCATGCATTGGTCGTCCAAACTCGAAGTACTTAAATAAAGAAAGAAATAATTTATTTGAACCAATTACTTACTTGTACTTCATGTTTCATAAACCTGGCAAACTGCGTGGCAGTTTGTTGGAGCTTGTGCTGCAGAGTCATCGTATGGGCTTTCACAATATGATCTCCATCTTTCTGGAACTAAATCTATCTCGGTCTAAAGTCTTCCCTCCTCATTCACACGCTTACCGTTATGCAAAAAAAATGTTTTTAATTTTCCATCCTCCTTATTAATAAATCAATAAGTCGATCAGTTGCAAAGTTGAAGCTAGTTGCCCATTCCAAAACGTAGATCTCTACGGAGAAGAACGGGCAAGAAACTCCACCGACACTCTTTTAAAATAAAGGTGGATATTATCAAATCTTGGGAACTTTATTATTGTTGCTTTTGTGAGTGAGAACAGTGTAAAAAAATGATAAACAATACTAAATGCAAGATTAAAAATAAGACCTGGAAGTTGGAGATGGAAGGAGATGTGTGATGATCGAAGGAGATGACCAGTCTCAACCGACAGCGCCCGTTCACGAACTTGACGCGTGGATCAGCACCATCCAGCTCAACCATTTTGTACAGAACCAATTGATCCAACACACGTGCCACCATCAGTGAGACATTTAAGTGAGCATGACATACTCTCAATTGCCATGCTTTTTCAAGTCAACGTACATAAAAAAAAGACAAGAAACGGATGTATGGTACTAACATTTACAAAATTTAAACAAAATGCTTCTAAATTGTACAAAACTATAGTTTGCAAACTATTTAGTTCTTGTTTTAAACAAGTTTAAATGTAAACAACGTTTAGATTTAGTTAACCTTTCTATTGAGCGCACTATTGAGTTGTCTTGTGTTGAACTCGAGCGATACGTTATAATTTGCGTTTATCGACCCCCCTCTAGGGATTTCATTCGTTTCGAATCGGTAATGGAGGATTTACTCAGTTACAACGCTCTGTTACAACAGTTCAGGTACTACGTTACTCAGTTAAAGGCTTACTATTCCATCAATGACTATTTAAATGACAAGAATAAGTTGGTCGCTGTGATTAACTCAAGACAATGTTTATGTTCTTTCTCCAGAATTAGCGTATCTAGTGAGAGGTCATATGCGTTCATTTAATTATTGTATTATTTTTTATTGCCTGTCTAAGTATTTTTTCTTGTTATCTATTATGTCATTAGTTATTGACATGATCTACGTATAACAATATTTTTTATGATGAGTTGTTTTATCGTTTTATGCTTTATTTGGCCTCGACAGTTTTCATTTTATTTGTCGGTATATTGGTATGGCTAGCTGACATTTTGACTAATTATTTAATTAATGTTCAGTGTCTCGTAATGTTTATTACTTTGTCTATGTATGTATAGAATAAAGTCTTTCCGACTAAACAGACAGCTGTGCTGCTGGGGAGTTTGTTCCGCCACTTCTTCTTCCCAGCTAAAGCACTAGGAAGTGGTGAAGGGTGGCCGTTTTGGGGACTGTCTTATGTATTTTGACGTTCGAAAAGTGCTGATTCTCAGCCTAATTTGAATAAATGACTTTTGATTTCACATAAACCTGCAAGGGCACTTATGAAACGTCAGAATCTAGGTGCACGGTTCCAATTTGTCGCTTCTTATGGAGAAGAGCCGGCAAGAAACTCCACGGTTACTCTTTTAAAAATAATTGGGTTTTACAATGTTTTCAAATTACAGTGATAATAGGTATGGGAGGACAGTGCAGGCCTGTCAATAAGTACCAGGTACTTAGAGGAATGAAAATAAAGAACAGAAAATCGTCTATAAATCTAGTCTGTAAAGCCTACAACGTTCCCCCATTCATAATATGTAAAAGAATCTACATTAGTAATTGGTTTCTCAAAAAATATCAATTAGCCTATTGGGATGTATTTCAATAGCCTCTACTAACGGTGATGCTTAATATTTGTCCAGCAAACCTTAGGCAGCAACGTTGCTACCATTTTCTTAAGGACCACTGACCCACTTTGATATAAGATTTGTGTACAGTGTTTCAGATATATCTGCTGCTCCTAGTTCGCAGTGAGTTACGCAAGAAGAGGTACCGGGAGGGCAGGTCCAGCTATACCAACCACATAGCTGAGGTAGCAATGAAGGAATTGAATTTTGTGGAGTTAACAAAAACAAAGTTATTGTTGGTTATTATTTTACTGACAAACTTATGATCTAATATACACTTACAATGTTTATCTATGTAGCTACATGATGTTTTTCACAGTAGCCGACGACATTATTTTAGCTATTGTAGCTATTGACTCTTAATTACAGTGTCGAAATAAAATTAGCTTAAAAATAATGACTAGACATATTCACAATTCGTAATATTCTCAACATAACTGTATTTGTTGATCAACCTCTTTATTAAATATATCAGCAATATTTCAAGACCTGTAAAGACAGAAAGAAAAATTTTATATAGGTATACCAACCAAACACATGGGTCATTGTTTCAAACGCCCTTCATAGAAAAGGGCGTTTGAACCCATAGAAGGGTCGACGGGTCGTATTATATACAGGGACGAATAAAGTGTCTGTAATTTTAAACAAGCTGTTCAACTAACCCAAAAAAATAACAAGTACCTATAATGAACACGATGCCATCTTTGACACTAAAAGAATTTCTCAATTGTCACAACATAAGTTTTTTTTAGAAAATAAGTGAAACTTCATTTGCAAAACTTGTCTCAAGTGATGTTCTCTATGAAAACAACCTTTTTTTCAATCAGGTAAAAATACGGTAGGTACTTACAAATATCCAAAATGGCAGCAACGAGAAATACAAGAGCGTCATTGACAATCACCGGAAAATCACAGATATGATATGTTAAGTAGATCTCCCCAAAGTAGTGACCACTTTCAAAGTCCAGTGCAAAACACAGTGTCACCGCTATGATGTAGATAATAAGGGTCAGTATGCAGTAGCGGTAGTAAGCTCGGTAGAGACTAGCACTTTTCTGAAAAATAAAGTTAACGGTTAAAAGTTGTTTTTTTTTAAAGTGGGTGTTCTATGGGTCGTCTCTAACCTATAAGCCGTACCATTCGAGGATTACAGGCATGATGATAAGTCTTTGTGTTAATATAAAAGATATTTTAGAGATAGAGACCTAAATCTACAGATAATGGATGCAGAAGTTGCAACCCGACTAGACTTATATAAATTAACTTTTTCATTACAAATTGCAGTAATTTGTAAGATAATTTTTAACACCTGTACTTGATTGTTTTATTGCCACCTCATGAGCTATACCACTGCCAAATAGTAACTGTAATCAACAATCAGTTAGCCAAACATTTTCACTACCGTGGTACCGTCAACATTACTATCTGTCAGTCGGCCATATTGCAAAAGTGAGGGAACTAATTACATGCGCACATTATAGCACAAACAGGAAGTTTGGAATAAAAGCGTTAATTAATCTGATGTCTAATTATCTCTTATTTATTTATTTATAAGCTAGAAATGTATAAAGGCGGACTCGAAGGTCATGGGATTTTCACCTTTGGGTGATGCCAACCAACCTACCAACAGTGGTAGGTATGTGCAATAATGGAAAACTGAGTTTATTCTTATTACTCAAACATAACAATAACTCAGTTAAATTCAAAGCATAATTTCATTTGATCAAGGTTAGGTATGTCAAGTTTTAAATTATATAGATGGACTGGGTTCAGGTCGGTGCTTCAAGTCTTGTTGCATGTTTTTTTTATAGCTGAGGCGTATACCACACCCATATTTCCAGCTCTGTGAAACAGAGTTAATTCTAATGTTCTTACGTTTTTGCAATTTACAGGTCACTTTGTCATGCAACAGTTATTCCATGGGATTAAATTAACTTATATCCCATTCACAATAAGATTAGACATTTAAACAAACCTTTTTTACAGTCCCTTTAACCGATTTTGACTTCTATTGTGTTCTTTCACCAGAATTAGCTTAACTACTGACAGGTCATATGAATTACTTCATATCATTGTTTATTTAACTTGACTGCATAAACCATTTTTTTTTAAATATTTATCAATTAAATTTTCATTTATTGTTGAATGTTAATTTTGTGCTATTATTGTTTAAAATCAAGTTCTTCCAACATAACAGACAGCTGTGCTGCTGGGGAGTTTATTGCGCCACTTCTTCCCAGCTAAAGCACTAGGAAGTGGTGAAGGGCGGGCGTTTTGGGGGACTGTCTTATGTAATTTTGACGTTCAAAAAGTGCTGACTCTCAGCCTAGTTTGAATAAATGACTTTTGACTTTTTGACTTTGACTTTTGATTGCGTTGATGGTCTGACAAATGGCAGCTGCAGTAAACAGTTGGTATTATTATCATGTTTTTGCTTGACTTTTGACTTTTAGACTTTGACTTTTGATTGCGTTGATGGTCTGACAAATGGCAGCTGCAGTAAACAGTTGGTATTATTATCATGTTTTTGCTTTTAATGCCATCCTTATGCCAACGGAATAGAACTCAAAATCGGTTGAACGGATTGTAAAAAGTTTTGTTTAAATGTCTAATCTTATTGTAAATGGAAATTAGAAGGTTGACTTTAATTGCGTTAATCCTGTAAAGCCATATTTGTTACGGTCGCCAATCATATTCTAATCAACGTATAGCCAGCCCTGCATATTGTACATGAGCCTGTAGCTACTTGCCGGGCACAAACCCCTTTCCGGGCTGGTACTAAAAACATTCATAAAGGAAAAGCTTTGGCTCGACCCGGGGATCGAACCCAGGACTCGACCTTCAAAGAAGTTTCTATGATAATTACCTTGACCCCAGCGCAGATGAACGTCACAATCATTCCGAATTCCACTAGTTGTAAAACTATAGCAACTACTCCAAACGTCAAAATATTGGGAGCTGTTCCGAATTCCGCTGATTCCCGCTGGTACCAGTAGTGTGCAAGACTTTGCCAAGTCATTATGACTAACATACCGGTCCATAGTACAGACACAGCCTGCAAATTGTAAAAAAAAAAATGATGTAATTTCTGGGCATAGAAGTAGACGGTTTGACGAGCTAGACTCCTACCTAAAGGATTGCATTCAAATTGCAAAAGAGAGAGAATAATGGAAAGATGAAAGAGACGCCTTTAACCAGCAGTGGGTCACAACTGGCCCATAATAGTGATAATTTACTTTTTCATCTTAGCTTATTGCATGGATGTCACTGCAAATACCTACCTTTTTATTGCATTGTCAGTAGCAAAGTACTATCGCGCAGGAGCACGGAACAACTTTGGTTTGACATGTCACTGCCAGCTGTCGGGAAAATGCCTCGCAACATGGTACATCATCATATCAGCCGAAAGACGTCCACTGATGGACATAAGCCTTCCCCAAAAGGGGGGGATTTACCATAATCGCCACGCTTGGCAGGTGGGTTGGCAATCGCATTATGGTGGTAAAATGCATAGAGAACGATGCTGCTCATTTTCTGGTAAGCCCCTTAGTCGCCTTTTACGACACCCACGGGAAGAAATGGGATGGTGCTGTTCTTGTGCGTCCGACACCACACGGAAAACACGTGGTACAATTCAGACTAACGTTCTACGTTTTGACTTCAACCTCTGACTTTGTTTCGGTGTTTCTACTCAGAGCAGTCAGTTAAAAAATCGTCTTACTTAGTTTAAAAAAAAACAATGACGTTTGTTTGTACAAACTGACTTACAGAAATAAAAGTAATTTATCAGTTAACTTACCAATCGCAGAGATGACCAAATTAATAACCCGCGCCTTATAGATTCGTTTCTACGATGCTGGATATCCTTATCATTGGACTGTTCTGGTTTGGTGGTCTTGTCAGAAGTAACCATCAGAGGCCCCAATTTTGGAGCATACATTGTCTCAGCTAAATCTTTCAAAAACTCTTTTTAGATCGAAACCACCAATATTTTATTGGAAATGCCTGAAAAGAAATGTTCAATTAATTATTTAGCAAATATCCCCCCTTCGTCGCCATGGATTTCAAAACTTAACAAAACATAGAGATTTCTTTAATGTTATGTAAATATAATATGAATGTATTAAGTATACGCCTTTCGGAATAAATTCTCTATAAGATGGTGAAAACTGAATAAAAATTCTAAATACTTATAAATATGTTAAGATTAATTTATTTTGAACATCTGGGCAACTAGCTTCTAACTGAGTAAATATTGTGAATATGGGGTCAGTCAAGTTATCGATACAATCATTATAATACTAAGGTTGCCTAGAAGAAATCAGCGATTGCGATAAGACTACTGTGTCAAACAATATTTTCACTATATTATATTAGTAGGTATAATAAGTAAGGTCATAATTATATACTTAGCACAAAATTATGGAAATTCAAATTACATATACGATGAATAAAACATAATTATAGGTACTTACCTGAATTTTTAAGCAAATCTGGAAGTTTGGCTGCTCAGTAGTACAAAAAGCACTAGTCACTTTATATTCTGTATTTTATTTGCGTCTGCTCCTCTCACAGTACTTATCAACACTGATTAATTAATCTGTTTGGTACTCTTCATTTATATAACTGTGAACTACGTAATAATTACTGATAAATTTAATGTGCGTGTTAATAAGTTTGTTTGTAAACAACAAAACCCATTTTTACAATAATTCGTTATCCATGAAAATATGGGTTTTCAACGCCTGTATGACCCCATTGAGCTCGTTTATTTGTTATTTCCTACTTTTATAAAATAACTCCATTCCATGGAAATGGCACCGGAAATCAAGTCGAGGTGTGGACACATTCGGGACAACTGATAAGCGCTGAACAGCAGAGGGGCTAAATGAAAACAGTCACAAGCTACGCTTCCCGCGTTCGGTTCGTGTATGGTTGACCATCTATTGCATATTGGTGCTAGCTGACATATGGCAAATTTAATGTTTTTTTGTGTTTCGTAATGTTAATTACCTACTACTGTAAAGAATCAAGTTCTTCTAACTTAACAGACTGCTGCTGGGGAGTTTGTTGCGCCACTCCTTCTTCCCAGCTAAAGCACTAGGAAGAGCTGGCGTTTTGGGGGGACTGTCTTATGTAATTTTGACGTTCAAAAAGAGCTAACTCTCAGCCTAGTTTGAATAAATGACTTTTGATTTTGATTGAAACCCCTCCGTACCTCGGAAAAACGTTAAGCCGTTGCTCCCAGCTGTCACACGCAGATTGATTTGACAGTTGTTAAGTCTCTCAACCAGTCTCACCAAGGGGTATCGTGCTTCCTAGTAAATGGGTGGTGGAGGTCAGGCAGTCGCTCCATGTAAAATATTGGTATACAACTGCATCCGATTAGACTGGAAGCAGACCCCAACATGGTTGGGAACAGGGTGAGCAGAGTTATTGACTTCGCAATGAGGTGATCCGATACAGAATCATACATAGCTCAAGACAACCTCAAGACAAGCAAAGAAAGAAGCTAAAGTGGCAATGGGTGGGTCCATAGAATACGGAGACGTCTCAGAGGCCGTTGCAGCAATTCAGTGCTCTGTAGTTGTAAAAACCGGCCAAGTGCAAAGGACACGCAGGGTTCCGTGTCACAAGGCGAAATACGCCGGAAAACACCTTTGTATCGAGATCCCCTTTACTTTTTAACTTTGTTTATAGCAACAATTGAAATATTCACACTGAAATTTTAAGTATTTGTTTCTACCTATTGCGATTCATGAGTTCATCAGATGAACGGTATTTCCCCTACGTTCTTGTTGACCCTTTCTTGTGCAGAAGAATAATTACTAAGGGACTCTTTCCAGTCAGTACACCATCTGCCTGTTTTCCAAACTTGATTGCATAGGTTAAGCATTATCTTCACACCTAGGTCGCCTATATGTAGTTACCTACTTAAGCCCTTTAGCAAAAAAAATTGTCTCCACCGGCTGATTTGTTTTATTTGAGTTTGTATACTGCACCTTGGATTTCAAATTTGAGGACGTTGGGTTTCATGCATTGGTCGTCCAAACTCGAAGTACTTAAATAAAGAAAGAAATAATTTATTTGAACCAATTACTTACTTGTACTTCATGTTTCATAAACCTGGCAAACTGCGTGGCAGTTTGTTGGAGCTTGTGCTGCAGAGTCATCGTATGGGCTTTCACAATATGATCTCCATCTTTCTGGAACTAAATCTATCTCGGTCTAAAGTCTTCCCTCCTCATTCACACGCTTACCGTTATGCAAAAAAAATGTTTTTAATTTTCCATCCTCCTTATTAATAAATCAATAAGTCGATCAGTTGCAAAGTTGAAGCTAGTTGCCCATTCCAAAACGTAGATCTCTACGGAGAAGAACGGGCAAGAAACTCCACCGACACTCTTTTAAAATAAAGGTGGATATTATCAAATCTTGGGAACTTTATTATTGTTGCTTTTGTGAGTGAGAACAGTGTAAAAAAATGATAAACAATACTAAATGCAAGATTAAAAATAAGACCTGGAAGTTGGAGATGGAAGGAGATGTGTGATGATCGAAGGAGATGACCAGTCTCAACCGACAGCGCCCGTTCACGAACTTGACGCGTGGATCAGCACCATCCAGCTCAACCATTTTGTACAGAACCAATTGATCCAACACACGTGCCACCATCAGTGAGACATTTAAGTGAGCATGACATACTCTCAATTGCCATGCTTTTTCAAGTCAACGTACATAAAAAAAAGACAAGAAACGGATGTATGGTACTAACATTTACAAAATTTAAACAAAATGCTTCTAAATTGTACAAAACTATAGTTTGCAAACTATTTAGTTCTTGTTTTAAACAAGTTTAAATGTAAACAACGTTTAGATTTAGTTAACCTTTCTATTGAGCGCACTATTGAGTTGTCTTGTGTTGAACTCGAGCGATACGTTATAATTTGCGTTTATCGACCCCCCTCTAGGGATTTCATTCGTTTCGAATCGGTAATGGAGGATTTACTCAGTTACAACGCTCTGTTACAACAGTTCAGGTACTACGTTACTCAGTTAAAGGCTTACTATTCCATCAATGACTATTTAAATGACAAGAATAAGTTGGTCGCTGTGATTAACTCAAGACAATGTTTATGTTCTTTCTCCAGAATTAGCGTATCTAGTGAGAGGTCATATGCGTTCATTTAATTATTGTATTATTTTTTATTGCCTGTCTAAGTATTTTTTCTTGTTATCTATTATGTCATTAGTTATTGACATGATCTACGTATAACAATATTTTTTATGATGAGTTGTTTTATCGTTTTATGCTTTATTTGGCCTCGACAGTTTTCATTTTATTTGTCGGTATATTGGTATGGCTAGCTGACATTTTGACTAATTATTTAATTAATGTTCAGTGTCTCGTAATGTTTATTACTTTGTCTATGTATGTATAGAATAAAGTCTTTCCGACTAAACAGACAGCTGTGCTGCTGGGGAGTTTGTTCCGCCACTTCTTCTTCCCAGCTAAAGCACTAGGAAGTGGTGAAGGGTGGCCGTTTTGGGGACTGTCTTATGTATTTTGACGTTCGAAAAGTGCTGATTCTCAGCCTAATTTGAATAAATGACTTTTGATTTCACATAAACCTGCAAGGGCACTTATGAAACGTCAGAATCTAGGTGCACGGTTCCAATTTGTCGCTTCTTATGGAGAAGAGCCGGCAAGAAACTCCACGGTTACTCTTTTAAAAATAATTGGGTTTTACAATGTTTTCAAATTACAGTGATAATAGGTATGGGAGGACAGTGCAGGCCTGTCAATAAGTACCAGGTACTTAGAGGAATGAAAATAAAGAACAGAAAATCGTCTATAAATCTAGTCTGTAAAGCCTACAACGTTCCCCCATTCATAATATGTAAAAGAATCTACATTAGTAATTGGTTTCTCAAAAAATATCAATTAGCCTATTGGGATGTATTTCAATAGCCTCTACTAACGGTGATGCTTAATATTTGTCCAGCAAACCTTAGGCAGCAACGTTGCTACCATTTTCTTAAGGACCACTGACCCACTTTGATATAAGATTTGTGTACAGTGTTTCAGATATATCTGCTGCTCCTAGTTCGCAGTGAGTTACGCAAGAAGAGGTACCGGGAGGGCAGGTCCAGCTATACCAACCACATAGCTGAGGTAGCAATGAAGGAATTGAATTTTGTGGAGTTAACAAAAACAAAGTTATTGTTGGTTATTATTTTACTGACAAACTTATGATCTAATATACACTTACAATGTTTATCTATGTAGCTACATGATGTTTTTCACAGTAGCCGACGACATTATTTTAGCTATTGTAGCTATTGACTCTTAATTACAGTGTCGAAATAAAATTAGCTTAAAAATAATGACTAGACATATTCACAATTCGTAATATTCTCAACATAACTGTATTTGTTGATCAACCTCTTTATTAAATATATCAGCAATATTTCAAGACCTGTAAAGACAGAAAGAAAAATTTTATATAGGTATACCAACCAAACACATGGGTCATTGTTTCAAACGCCCTTCATAGAAAAGGGCGTTTGAACCCATAGAAGGGTCGACGGGTCGTATTATATACAGGGACGAATAAAGTGTCTGTAATTTTAAACAAGCTGTTCAACTAACCCAAAAAAATAACAAGTACCTATAATGAACACGATGCCATCTTTGACACTAAAAGAATTTCTCAATTGTCACAACATAAGTTTTTTTTAGAAAATAAGTGAAACTTCATTTGCAAAACTTGTCTCAAGTGATGTTCTCTATGAAAACAACCTTTTTTTCAATCAGGTAAAAATACGGTAGGTACTTACAAATATCCAAAATGGCAGCAACGAGAAATACAAGAGCGTCATTGACAATCACCGGAAAATCACAGATATGATATGTTAAGTAGATCTCCCCAAAGTAGTGACCACTTTCAAAGTCCAGTGCAAAACACAGTGTCACCGCTATGATGTAGATAATAAGGGTCAGTATGCAGTAGCGGTAGTAAGCTCGGTAGAGACTAGCACTTTTCTGAAAAATAAAGTTAACGGTTAAAAGTTGTTTTTTTTTAAAGTGGGTGTTCTATGGGTCGTCTCTAACCTATAAGCCGTACCATTCGAGGATTACAGGCATGATGATAAGTCTTTGTGTTAATATAAAAGATATTTTAGAGATAGAGACCTAAATCTACAGATAATGGATGCAGAAGTTGCAACCCGACTAGACTTATATAAATTAACTTTTTCATTACAAATTGCAGTAATTTGTAAGATAATTTTTAACACCTGTACTTGATTGTTTTATTGCCACCTCATGAGCTATACCACTGCCAAATAGTAACTGTAATCAACAATCAGTTAGCCAAACATTTTCACTACCGTGGTACCGTCAACATTACTATGTGTCAGTCGGCCATATTGCAAAAGTGAGGGAACTAATTACATGCGCACATTATAGCACAAACAGGAAGTTTGGAATAAAAGCGTTAATTAATCTGATGTCTAATTATCTCTTATTTATTTATTTATAAGCTAGAAATGTATAAAGGCGGACTCGAAGGTCATGGGATTTTCACCTTTGGGTGATGCCAACCAACCTACCAACAGTGGTAGGTATGTGCAATAATGGAAAACTGAGTTTATTCTTATTACTCAAACATAACAATAACTCAGTTAAATTCAAAGCATAATTTCATTTGATCAAGGTTAGGTATGTCAAGTTTTAAATTATATAGATGGACTGGGTTCAGGTCGGTGCTTCAAGTCTTGTTGCATGTTTTTTTTATAGCTGAGGCGTATACCACACCCATATTTCCAGCTCTGTGAAACAGAGTTAATTCTAATGTTCTTACGTTTTTGCAATTTACAGGTCACTTTGTCATGCAACAGTTATTCCATGGGATTAAATTAACTTATATCCCATTCACAATAAGATTAGACATTTAAACAAACCTTTTTTACAGTCCCTTTAACCGATTTTGACTTCTATTGTGTTCTTTCACCAGAATTAGCTTAACTACTGACAGGTCATATGAATTACTTCATATCATTGTTTATTTAACTTGACTGCATAAACCATTTTTTTTTTAATATTTATCAATTAAATTTTCATTTATTGTTGAATGTTAATTTTGTGCTATTATTGTTTAAAATCAAGTTCTTCCAACATAACAGACAGCTGTGCTGCTGGGGAGTTTATTGCGCCACTTCTTCCCAGCTAAAGCACTAGGAAGTGGTGAAGGGCGGGCGTTTTGGGGGACTGTCTTATGTAATTTTGACGTTCAAAAAGTGCTGACTCTCAGCCTAGTTTGAATAAATGACTTTTGACTTTTTGACTTTGACTTTTGATTGCGTTGATGGTCTGACAAATGGCAGCTGCAGTAAACAGTTGGTATTATTATCATGTTTTTGCTTGACTTTTGACTTTTAGACTTTGACTTTTGATTGCGTTGATGGTCTGACAAATGGCAGCTGCAGTAAACAGTTGGTATTATTATCATGTTTTTGCTTTTAATGCCATCCTTATGCCAACGGAATAGAACTCAAAATCGGTTGAACGGATTGTAAAAAGTTTTGTTTAAATGTCTAATCTTATTGTAAATGGAAATTAGAAGGTTGACTTTAATTGCGTTAATCCTGTAAAGCCATATTTGTTACGGTCGCCAATCATATTCTAATCAACGTATAGCCAGCCCTGCATATTGTACATGAGCCTGTAGCTACTTGCCGGGCACAAACCCCTTTCCGGGCTGGTACTAAAAACATTCATAAAGGAAAAGCTTTGGCTCGACCCGGGGATCGAACCCAGGACTCGACCTTCAAAGAAGTTTCTATGATAATTACCTTGACCCCAGCGCAGATGAACGTCACAATCATTCCGAATTCCACTAGTTGTAAAACTATAGCAACTACTCCAAACGTCAAAATATTGGGAGCTGTTCCGAATTCCGCTGATTCCCGCTGGTACCAGTAGTGTGCAAGACTTTGCCAAGTCATTATGACTAACATACCGGTCCATAGTACAGACACAGCCTGCAAATTGTAAAAAAAAAAATGATGTAATTTCTGGGCATAGAAGTAGACGGTTTGACGAGCTAGACTCCTACCTAAAGGATTGCATTCAAATTGCAAAAGAGAGAGAATAATGGAAAGATGAAAGAGACGCCTTTAACCAGCAGTGGGTCACAACTGGCCCATAATAGTGATAATTTACTTTTTCATCTTAGCTTATTGCATGGATGTCACTGCAAATACCTACCTTTTTATTGCATTGTCAGTAGCAAAGTACTATCGCGCAGGAGCACGGAACAACTTTGGTTTGACATGTCACTGCCAGCTGTCGGGAAAATGCCTCGCAACATGGTACATCATCATATCAGCCGAAAGACGTCCACTGATGGACATAAGCCTTCCCCAAAAGGGGGGGATTTACCATAATCGCCACGCTTGGCAGGTGGGTTGGCAATCGCATTATGGTGGTAAAATGCATAGAGAACGATGCTGCTCATTTTCTGGTAAGCCCCTTAGTCGCCTTTTACGACACCCACGGGAAGAAATGGGATGGTGCTGTTCTTGTGCGTCGGACACCACACGGAAAACACGTGGTACAATTCAGACTAACGTTCTACGTTTTGACTTCAACCTCTGACTTTGTTTCGGTGTTTCTACTCAGAGCAGTCAGTTAAAAAATCGTCTTACTTAGTTTAAAAAAAAACAATGACGTTTGTTTGTACAAACTGACTTACAGAAATAAAAGTAATTTATCAGTTAACTTACCAATCGCAGAGATGACCAAATTAATAACCCGCGCCTTATAGATTCGTTTCTACGATGCTGGATATCCTTATCATTGGACTGTTCTGGTTTGGTGGTCTTGTCAGAAGTAACCATCAGAGGCCCCAATTTTGGAGCATACATTGTCTCAGCTAAATCTTTCAAAAACTCTTTTTAGATCGAAACCACCAATATTTTATTGGAAATGCCTGAAAAGAAATGTTCAATTAATTATTTAGCAAATATCCCCCCTTCGTCGCCATGGATTTCAAAACTTAACAAAACATAGAGATTTCTTTAATGTTATGTAAATATAATATGAATGTATTAAGTATACGCCTTTCGGAATAAATTCTCTATAAGATGGTGAAAACTGAATAAAAATTCTAAATACTTATAAATATGTTAAGATTAATTTATTTTGAACATCTGGGCAACTAGCTTCTAACTGAGTAAATATTGTGAATATGGGGTCAGTCAAGTTATCGATACAATCATTATAATACTAAGGTTGCCTAGAAGAAATCAGCGATTGCGATAAGACTACTGTGTCAAACAATATTTTCACTATATTATATTAGTAGGTATAATAAGTAAGGTCATAATTATATACTTAGCACAAAATTATGGAAATTCAAATTACATATACGATGAATAAAACATAATTATAGGTACTTACCTGAATTTTTAAGCAAATCTGGAAGTTTGGCTGCTCAGTAGTACAAAAAGCACTAGTCACTTTATATTCTGTATTTTATTTGCGTCTGCTCCTCTCACAGTACTTATCAACACTGATTAATTAATCTGTTTGGTACTCTTCATTTATATAACTGTGAACTACGTAATAATTACTGATAAATTTAATGTGCGTGTTAATAAGTTTGTTTGTAAACAACAAAACCCATTTTTACAATAATTCGTTATCCATGAAAATATGGGTTTTCAACGCCTGTATGACCCCATTGAGCTCGTTTATTTGTTATTTCCTACTTTTATAAAATAACTCCATTCCATGGAAATGGCACCGGAAATCAAGTCGAGGTGTGGACACATTCGGGACAACTGATAAGCGCTGAACAGCAGAGGGGCTAAATGAAAACAGTCACAAGCTACGCTTCCCGCGTTCGGTTCGTGTATGGTTGACCATCTATTGCATATTGGTGCTAGCTGACATATGGCAAATTTAATGTTTTTTTGTGTTTCGTAATGTTAATTACCTACTACTGTAAAGAATCAAGTTCTTCTAACTTAACAGACTGCTGCTGGGGAGTTTGTTGCGCCACTCCTTCTTCCCAGCTAAAGCACTAGGAAGAGCTGGCGTTTTGGGGGGACTGTCTTATGTAATTTTGACGTTCAAAAAGAGCTAACTCTCAGCCTAGTTTGAATAAATGACTTTTGATTTTGATTGAAACCCCTCCGTACCTCGGAAAAACGTTAAGCCGTTGCTCCCAGCTGTCACACGCAGATTGATTTGACAGTTGTTAAGTCTCTCAACCAGTCTCACCAAGGGGTATCGTGCTTCCTAGTAAATGGGTGGTGGAGGTCAGGCAGTCGCTCCATGTAAAATATTGGTATACAACTGCATCCGATTAGACTGGAAGCAGACCCCAACATGGTTGGGAACAGGGTGAGCAGAGTTATTGACTTCGCAATGAGGTGATCCGATACAGAATCATACATAGCTCAAGACAACCTCAAGACAAGCAAAGAAAGAAGCTAAAGTGGCAATGGGTGGGTCCATAGAACACGGAGACGTCTCAGAGGCCGTTGCAGCAATTCAGTGCTCTGTAGTTGTAAAAACCGGCCAAGTGCAAAGGACACGCAGGGTTCCGTGTCACAAGGCGAAATACGCCGGAAAACACCTTTGTATCGAGATCCCCTTTACTTTTTAACTTTGTTTATAGCAACAATTGAAATATTCACACTGAAATTTTAAGTATTTGTTTCTACCTATTGCGATTCATGAGTTCATCAGATGAACGGTATTTCCCCTACGTTCTTGTTGACCCTTTCTTGTGCAGAAGAATAATTACTAAGGGACTCTTTCCAGTCAGTACACCATCTGCCTGTTTTCCAAACTTGATTGCATAGGTTAAGCATTATCTTCACACCTAGGTCGCCTATATGTAGGTACCTACTTAAGCCCTTTAGCAAAAAAAATTGTCTCCACCGGCTGATTTGTTTTATTTGAGTTTGTATACTGCACCTTGGATTTCAAATTTGAGGACGTTGGGTTTCATGCATTGGTCGTCCAAACTCGAAGTACTTAAATAAAGAAAGAAATAATTTATTTGAACCAATTACTTACTTGTACTTCATGTTTCATAAACCTGGCAAACTGCGTGGCAGTTTGTTGGAGCTTGTGCTGCAGAGTCATCGTATGGGCTTTCACAATATGATCTCCATCTTTCTGGAACTAAATCTATCTCGGTCTAAAGTCTTCCCTCCTCATTCACACGCTTACCGTTATGCAAAAAAAATGTTTTTAATTTTCCATCCTCCTTATTAATAAATCAATAAGTCGATCAGTTGCAAAGTTGAAGCTAGTTGCCCATTCCAAAACGTAGATCTCTACGGAGAAGAACGGGCAAGAAACTCCACCGACACTCTTTTAAAATAAAGGTGGATATTATCAAATCTTGGGAACTTTATTATTGTTGCTTTTGTGAGTGAGAACAGTGTAAAAAAATGATAAACAATACTAAATGCAAGATTAAAAATAAGACCTGGAAGTTGGAGATGGAAGGAGATGTGTGATGATCGAAGGAGATGACCAGTCTCAACCGACAGCGCCCGTTCACGAACTTGACGCGTGGATCAGCACCATCCAGCTCAACCATTTTGTACAGAACCAATTGATCCAACACACGTGCCACCATCAGTGAGACATTTAAGTGAGCATGACATACTCTCAATTGCCATGCTTTTTCAAGTCAACGTACATAAAAAAAAGACAAGAAACGGATGTATGGTACTAACATTTACAAAATTTAAACAAAATGCTTCTAAATTGTACAAAACTATAGTTTGCAAACTATTTAGTTCTTGTTTTAAACAAGTTTAAATGTAAACAACGTTTAGATTTAGTTAACCTTTCTATTGAGCGCACTATTGAGTTGTCTTGTGTTGAACTCGAGCGATACGTTATAATTTGCGTTTATCGACCCCCCTCTAGGGATTTCATTCGTTTCGAATCGGTAATGGAGGATTTACTCAGTTACAACGCTCTGTTACAACAGTTCAGGTACTACGTTACTCAGTTAAAGGCTTACTATTCCATCAATGACTATTTAAATGACAAGAATAAGTTGGTCGCTGTGATTAACTCAAGACAATGTTTATGTTCTTTCTCCAGAATTAGCGTATCTAGTGAGAGGTCATATGCGTTCATTTAATTATTGTATTATTTTTTATTGCCTGTCTAAGTACCTATTTTTTCTTGTTATCTATTATGTCATTAGTTATTGACATGATCTACGCATAACAATATTTTTTATGATGAGTTGTTTTATCGTTTTATGCTTTATTTGGCCTCGACAGTTTTCATTTTATTTGTCGGTATATTGGTATGGCTAGCTGACATTTTGACTAATTATTTAATTAATGTTCAGTGTCTCGTAATGTTTATTACTTTGTCTATGTATGTATAGAATAAAGTCTTTCCGACTAAACAGACAGCTGTGCTGCTGGGGAGTTTGTTCCGCCACTTCTTCTTCCCAGCTAAAGCACTAGGAAGTGGTGAAGGGTGGCCGTTTTGGGGACTGTCTTATGTATTTTGACGTTCGAAAAGTGCTGATTCTCAGCCTAATTTGAATAAATGACTTTTGATTTCACATAAACCTGCAAGGGCACTTATGAAACGTCAGAATCTAGGTGCACGGTTCCAATTTGTCGCTTCTTATGGAGAAGAGCCGGCAAGAAACTCCACGGTTACTCTTTTAAAAATAATTGGGTTTTACAATGTTTTCAAATTACAGTGATAATAGGTATGGGAGGACAGTGCAGGCCTGTCAATAAGTACCAGGTACTTAGAGGAATGAAAATAAAGAACAGAAAATCGTCTATAAATCTAGTCTGTAAAGCCTACAACGTTCTCCCATTCATAATATGTAAAAGAATCTACATTAGTAATTGGTTTCTCAAAAAATATCAATTAGCCTATTGGGATGTATTTAAATAGCCTCTACTAACGGTGATGCTTAATATTTGTCCAGCAAACCTTAGGCAGCAACGTTGCTACCATTTTCTTAAGGACCACTGACCCACTTTGATATAAGATTTGTGTACAGTGTTTCAGATATATCTGCTGCTCCTAGTTCGCAGTGAGTTACGCAAGAAGAGGTACCGGGAGGGCAGGTCCAGCTACGCCAACCACATAGCTGAGGTAGCAATGAAGGAATTGAATTTTGTGGAGTTAACAAAAACAAAGTTATTGTTGGTTATTATTTTACTGACAAACTTATGATCTAATATACACTTACAATGTTTATCTATGTAGCTACATGATGTTTTTCACAGTATCCGACGATATTATTTTAGCTATTGTAGCTATTGACTCGAAGTAAAATTAGCTTAAAAATAATGACTAGACATATTCACAATTTATAATATTCTCAACATAACTGTATTTGTTGATCAACCTCTTTATTAAATATATCAGCAATATTTCAAGACCTGTAAAGACAGAAAGATAAATATTATATAGGTATACCAACCAAACACATGGGTCATTGTTTCAAACGCCCTTCATAGAAAAGGGCGTTTGAACCCATAGAAGGGTCGACGGGTCGTATTATATAAAGGGACGAATAAAGTGTCTGTAATTTTAAACAAGCTGTTCAACTAACCCAAAAAAATAACAAGTACCTATAATGAACACGATGCCATCTTTGACACTAAAAGAATTTCTCAATTGTCACAACATAAGTTTTTTTTAGAAAATAAGTGAAACTTCATTTGCAAAACTTGTCTCAAGTGATGTTCTCTATGAAAACAACCTTTTTTTCAATCAGGTAAAAATACGGTAGGTACTTACAAATATCCAAAATGGCAGCAACGAGAAATACAAGAGCGTCATTGACAATCACCGGAAAATCACAGATATGATATGTTAAGTAGATCTCCCCAAAGTAGTGACCACTTTCAAAGTCCAGTGCAAAACACAGTGTCACCGCTATGATGTAGATAATAAGGGTCAGTATGCAGTAGCGGTAGTAAGCTCGGTAGAGACTAGCACTTTTCTGAAAAATAAAGTTAACGGTTAAAAGTTGTTTTTTTTTAAAGTGGGTGTTCTATGGGTCGCCTCTAACCTATAAGCCGTACCATTCGAGGATTACAGGCATGATGATAAGTCTTTGTGTTAATATAAAAGATATTTTAGAGATAGAGACCTAAATCTACAGATAATGGATGCAGAAGTTGCAACCCGACTAGACTTATATAAATTAACTTTTTCATTACAAATTGCAGTAATTTGTAAGATAATTTTTAACACCTGTACTTGATTGTTTTATTGCCACCTCATGAGCTATACCACTGCCAAATAGTAACTGTAATCAACAATCAGTTAGCCAAATATTTTCACTACCGTGATACCGTCAATATTACTATCTGTCAGTCGGCCATATTGCAAAAGTGAGGGAACTAATTACATGCGCACATTATAGCACAAACAGGAAGTTTGGAATAAAAGCGTTGATTAATCTGATGTCTAATTATCTCTTATTTATTTATTTATAAGCACAGAAATATATAAAGGCGGACTCGAAAGTCATGGGATTTTCACCTTTGGGTGATGCCAACCAACCTACCAACAGTGGTAGGTATGTGCAATACCGGAAAATTGAGTTTATTCTTATTAAGTACTCAAACATAACAATAACTCAGTTAAATTCAAAGCGTAATGTCATTCGATCAAGGTTATGTCAAGTTTTAAATTATATAGATGAACTGGGTTCAGGTCAGTGCTTCAAGTCTTGTTACATGTTTTATTTTTATAGCTGAGACGTCTACCACACCCATATTTCCAGCTCTGTGAAACAGAGTTAATTCTAATGTCCTTACGTTATTGCAATTTACTACATAAAGGTCACTTTGTCATAAAACAGTCATTCCATGGGATTAAATTAACTTATATCTCATGCACAATAAGATTAGACATTTAAACAAACCTTTTTTACAGTCCCTTTAACCGATTTTGACTTCTATTGCGTTGATGGTCTGACAAATGGCAGCTGCAGTAAACTGTTGGTATTATAATCACGTTTTTGCTTTTAATACCATCCTTATACCGGTATAAGGATACCTACAGAATAGAACTCCAAATCGGTTGAACGGATTGTAAAAAGATTTTTTTTAAATGTCATAACTTATTTTAAATGGAAATTAGAAGGTTGTATTGATGACTTTAATTGTCTTGATCCTGTAAAGCCATATTTGTTACGGTCGCGAATCATATTTTAATCAACGTATAGCCAGCCCTGCATATTGTACATGAGCCTGTTGCTACTTGCCTGGCACAAACCCCTTTCCGGGCTGGTACTAAAAACATTCATAAAGGAAAAACTTTGGCTCGACCCGGGGATCGAACCCAGGACTCGACCTTCAAAGAAGTTTCTATGATAATTACCTTGACCCCAGCGCAGATGAACGTCACAATCATTCCGAATTCCACTAGTTGTAAAACTATAGCAACTACTCCAAACGTCAAAATATTGGGAGCTGTTCCGAATTCCGCTGATTCCCGCTGGTACCAGTAGTGTGCAAGACTTTGCCAAGTCATTATCACTAACATACCGGTCCATAGTACTGACACAGCCTGCAAATAGAAAAAAAAAATGATGTAATTTCTGGGCATAGAAGTAGACGGTTTGACGAGCTAGACTCCTACCTAAAGGATTGCGCTCAAATTGCAAAAGGGAGAGAATAATGGAAAGATGAAAGAGACGCCTTTTACCAGCAGTGGGTCACAACTGGCCCATAATAGTGATAATTTACTTTTTCATCTTAGCTTATTGCATGGATGTCACTGCAAATACCTACCTTTTTATTGCATTGTCAATAGCAAAGTACTAACGTGCAGGAGCACGGAACAACTTTGGTTTGACATGTCACTGTCAGCTGTCGGGAAAATGCCTCGCAACATGGTACATCATCATATCAGCCGAAAGACGTCCACTGATGGACATAAGCCTTCCCGAAAAGGGGGGGATTAACCATAATCGCCACGGTTGGCAGGCGGGTTGACAATCGCATTATGGTGGTAAAATGCATAGAGAACGATGCTGCTCATTTTCTGGTAAGCCCCTTAGTCGCCTTTTACGACACCCACGGGAAGAAATGGGATGGTGCTATTCTTGTACGTCCGACACCACACGGATAACACGTGGTACAATTCAGACTAAATGTGTACGTCCTACGTTTTGACTTCAACCTTTGACTTTATTTCGGTGTTTCTACTCAGAGCAGTTAAAAAATCGGTCTTACCTAGTTTAAAAAAAACAATGACGTTTGTTTGTACAAACTGACTTACAGAAATAAAAGTAATTTATCAGTTAACTTACCAATCGCAGAGATGACCAAATTAATAACCCGCGCCTTATAGATTCGTCTCTACGATGCTGGATATCCTTATCATTGGACTGTCCTGGTTTAGTGGTCTTGTCAGAAGTAGCCATCAGAGGCCCCAATTTTGGAGCATACATTGTCTCAGCTAAATCTTTCAAAAACTCTTATTAGATCGAAACCACCAATATTTTATTGGAAATGCCTGAAAAGAAATGTTCAATTAATTATTTAGCAAATATCCCCCCTTCGTCGCCATGGATTTCAAAACTTAACAAAACATAGAGATTTCTTTAATGTTATGTAAATATAATATGAATGTATTAAGTATACGCCTTTCTGAATAAATTCTCTATATGATGGTGAAAACTGAATAAAAATTCTAAATATTTATAAATATGTTAAGATTTATTTATTTTGAACATCTGGGCAACTAGCTTCTAACTGAGTAAATATTGTGAATATGGGGTCAAGCAAGTTATCGATACAATCATTATAATACTAGGTTGCCTAGAAGAAATCACCGATTGCGATAAGACTACTGTGTCAAACAATATTTTCACTATATTAGTAGGTAAGGTCATAATTATATACTTAGCACAAAATTATGGAAATGCAAATTACATTTAAGATGTATAAAACATAATTATAGGTACTTACCTGAATTTTGAAGCAAATCTGGAAGTTTGGCTGCTCAGTAGTACAAAAAGCACTAGTCACTTTATATTCTGTATTTTATTTGCGTCTGCTCCTCTCACAGTACTTATCAACACTGTTTAATTAATCTGTTTGGTACTCTTCATTTATATAACTGTGAACTACGTAATAATTACTGATAAATTTAATGTGCGTGTTAATAAGTTTGTTTGTAAACAACAAAACCCATTTTTACAATAATTCGTTATGCATGAAAATATGGGTTTTCAACGCCTGTATGACCCCATTGAGCTCGTTTATTTGTTATTTCCTACTTTTATAAAATAACTCCATTCCATGGAAATGGCACCGGAAATCAAGTCGAGGTGTGGACACATTCGGGACAACTGATATGCGCTGAACAGCAGAGGGGCTAAATGAAAACAGCCACAAGCTACGCTTCCCGCGTTCGGTTCGTGTATGGTTGACCATCTATTGCATATTGGTGCTAGCTGACATATGACAAATTTAATGTTTTTTGTGTTTCGTAATGGTAATTACCTACTACTGTAAAGAATCAAGTTCTTCTAACTTAACAGACTGCTGCTGGGGAGTTTGTTGCGCCACTTCTTCTTCCCAGCTAAAGCACTAGGAAGGGCTGGCGTTTTGGGGGGACTGTCTTATGTAATTTTGACGTTCAAAAAGAGCTAACTCTCAGCCTAGTTTGAATAAATGACTTTTGATTTTGATTGAAACCCCTCCGTACCTCGGAAAACACGTTAAGCCGTTGCTCCCAGCTGTCACACGCAGATTGATTTGACAGTTGTTAAGTCTCTCAACCAGTCTCACCAAGGGGTATCGTGCTTCCCAGTAAATGGGTGGTGGAGGTCAGGCAGTCGCTCCATGTAAAATATTGGTATACAACTGCATCCGATTAGACTGGAAGCAGACCCCAACATGGTTGGGAACAGGGTGAGCAGAGTTATTGACTTCGCAATGAGGTGATCCGATACAGAATCATACATAGCTCAAGACAACCTCAAGAACAAGCAAAGAAAGAAGCTAAAGTGGCAATGGGTGGGTCCATAGAACACGGAGACGTCTCAGAGGCCGTTGCAGCAATTCAGTGCTCTGTAGTTGTAAAAACCGGCCAAGTGCAAAGGACACGCAGGGTTCCGTGTCACAAGGCGAAAAACGCCGGAAAACACCTTTGTATCGAGATCCCTTTACTTTTTAACTTTGTCTATAGCAACAATTGAAATATACACACTGAAATTTTATTTGTTTCTACCTATTACGATTCATGAGTTCATCAGATGAACGGTATTTCCCCTACGTTCTTGTTGACCCTTTCTTGTGCAGAAGAATAATTACTAAGGGACTCTTTCCAGTCAGTACACCATCTGCCTGTTTTCCAGACTTGATTGCATAGGTTAAGCATTATCTTCACACCTAGGTCGCCTATATGTAGGTACCTACTTAAGCCCTTTAGCAAAAAAAATTGTGTCTACCGGCTGATTTGTTTTATTTGAGTATGTATACTGCACCTTGGATTTCAAATTTGAGGACGTTGGGTTTCATGTATTGGTCGTCCAAACTCGTACTTAAATAAACAAATAAATAATTTATTTGAAACAATTTCTTGTACTATATCTTTCATAAACCTGGTAAACCGCGTGGCAGTTTGTTGGAGCTTGTGCTGCAGAGTCATCGTATGGGCTTTCACAATATGATCTCCATAAAGATGTCTAAAGTCTTCCCTCCTCATTCACACGTATGCCAAAAATTATTCAAAGTTATTTAAAAAGATTAGTGCTTTTGCAAAATCGAAATTTTTACGCGACACAATTAAAAATTCTAATAATAAAGTTAAAACCACTTGGAAAATTATTAACAATGAAACGGGTAAGTCGGTTAAACAAGATAAACAACTTGAGATTATGGTCGACGACAAATTAATTAGTAAAGAAGCTGACGTAGCACAGGCATTTAATGAGTTTTTGCCAACATACCTGTAACAACGACTCGCTCCTTAAATTCGTCCCGTTTAAAGCTGAAAACCTTTTGCATAGTAGTGCGCCTAAATATAGTGACCTATTCAGTTTCGAACATGTAACGCCTCGTGATGTAGTTAATGTTTTAACACACTTAAGTTTAAAAACACTGGTGATTTCTGGGGCATTTCCATTAAACTTTTAAGTAATATAATAGATATCGTAGCCCCCTATCTAGCTGTCACTTTTAATAAATGTGTTGATTTAGAAACTTTTCCTGACCTCATGGATAGTAGTAAAGTCATACCATTATTTAAATCAGTTAATAAAAAAGACGTTCGTAATTTCAGGTCTATTTCTATCTTACCTGCATTTAGCAAAATATTTGAAAAGTTAATACTCAAGCAGTTGCTAAGACATTTTAATTCAAATAGCCTCCTTCATAATGAGCAATATGGCTTTACAAAAGATCGTTCGACTACAGATGCGGGTGTTGCTCTGTTGAAACTCATATTTAAAGCATGGGAGGACTCGCGAAATGTTATTGGAGTTTTCTGTGATCTCTCCAAAGCGTTGCACCTGCAATTGCGTGCACCATGCAACGCTTTTGCGTAAACTGCGTTATTACGGTGTCCATAATGAAGCTTTAAAAGTAATATAATGTTATTTACAAAATAGGTTCCAATGTGTAGAAATGAATGGTGAAAAATCTTCCGGGCTACCAGTTCAGCTAGGTGTGTCATATGGCTCAATACTCGGCCTATTCTTGTTTTAGTGTATATCAATGACTTACCATTCTACTTAAAGGGTATTTGTGATGTTGTACTGTTTGCAGATAATACTTCTCTTATTTTTAAAGTAGACCGGAATAGACAAGATTTTGACGACGTAAACAGTGCTGTCTCAATGGTTACGGATTGGTTTACGGCATATAATCTAGAAATCAAAATGTGTAAAGTTCGCCTTACCAAATGTTAGAAATCTAGGTCCCAACATCGTCTTAGATAAAGAGGTGCTTGAAACCGTAGACTCGGCAGTTTTTCTGGGCATAACAGTAGATGCCAAACTTCAGTGGGGATCACACATATCAAGCCTAGCGGGGAGGCTCAGTTCAGCCGCCTACGCCGTCAGAAAAGTAAAACAATACACTGACGTCGATACAGCTCGGTTAGTCTATTTTAGTTATTTTCACAGCGTTACGTCCTACGGTATTCTGCTGTGGGGCAAAGCTGCTGATATTCAAAATATTTTTGTCCTTCAAAAACGTGCTGTTCGTGCAATTTACCAGCGGTGCCAGAGTTTCCTTGAGGGACTTTTTTAAAGGTGTTGGTATTGTCACGGTGGCATCACAATTCATATTCACTAACATCTTATATAGTAGGCAAAATATACACTTGTACACTAAAAACAGTGATATTCACATGTCTTCCCTTTCACCGGCTTCATAAGGTTCATCACTCATTTGTTGGGCTTGGTATAACTTTTTATAACAAGCTTCCCTCTTCTTTGCTAGATTTGCCTTTTGACGCGTTTAAAGCTCAAGTAAAATCCATCCTTTGTTTAAAGGCTTACTATTCCATCAATGACTATTTAAATGACAAGAATAAGTTGGTCGCTGTGATTAACTCAAGACAATGTTTATGTTCTTTCTCCAGAATTAGCGTATCTAGTAACAGGTCATATGCGTTCATTTAATTATTGTATTATTTTTTATTGCCTGTCTAAGTGTTTTTTCTTATTATCTATTATAATAATAATAATAATAATAATAATCCATTTATTTCAGGCGATGCAGGCCCATAGATAAATACCTTAATCTAAACATACATATTTTTATATTTTATAGACACTATTGTACACGAAGTGATGACTGTGTCGGCGTCGTGTTGCGCTGCGTGGTGTCGCGTAACCTTCCGCGAAAACGTCGATATGCCACACCTTTCGGCCAAAACTCTTCCTTCATGAAGGTTTCTAGATACTGAGTTGGAACCCGCACCACAAACGATTTGAAGTTTATGTTATGACGCGACTCCAACTTCTCTACTCTCAAGGTCCACTTGGTCTTGATCCTGATGTATTCCACGATGTCTTCAGTCATCGTGGAGTGATGCAGACGGGATACGTACAGCTGCGTCGACGGTGTTGCAGGACGCAGCAACATATTTGGTCCCGCTAGAGCAGTACCACATCGATTACGGCAAGTGGGCTTCCTTCGCTTCGACTCCACCGTCACCGTCATGTCATTAGTTATTGACATGATCTACGCATAACAATATTTTTTATGATGAGTTGTTTTATGCTTTATTTGGCCTCGACAGTTTTCATTTTATTTGTCGGTGTATTGGTATGGCTAGCTGACATTTTGACTAATTAGTTAATTAATGTTCTGTGTCTCGTAATGTTTATTACTTTGTCTATGTATGTATAGAATAAAGTCTTTCCGACTAAACAGACAGCTGTGCTGCTGGGGAGTTTGTTCCGCCACTTCTTCTTCCCAACTAAAGCACTAGGAAGTGGTGAAGGGCGGGCGTTTTGGGGACTGTCTTATGTATTTTGATGTTCGAAAAGTGCTGATTCTCAGCCTAATTTGAATAAATGACTTTTGATTTCACAGAAACCTGCAAGGGCACTTATGAAACGTCAGAATCTAGGTGCACGGTCCCAATTTGTCGCTTCTTATGGAGAAGAGCCGGCAAGAAACTCCACGGTTACTCTTTTAAAAATAATTGGGTTTTACAATGTTTTCAAATTACAGTGATAATAGGTATGGGAGGACAGTGCAGGCCTGTCAATAAGTACCAGGTACTTAGAGGAATGAAAATAAAGAACAGAAAATCGTCTATAAATCTAGTCTGTAAGGCCTACAACGTTCTCCCATTCATAATAAGTATGTAAAAGAATCTACATTAGTAATTGGTTTCTCAAAAAATATCAATTAGCCTATTGGGATGTATTTAAATATCCTCTACTAACGGTGATGCTTAATACATGTCCAGCAAACCTTAGGCAGCAACGTTGCTACCATTTTCTCAAGGACCACTGACCCAGTTTGACATAAGATTTGTGTACAGTGTTTCAGATATGTCTGCTGCTCCTAGTTCGCAGTGAGTTACGCAAGAAGAGGTACCGGGAGGGCAGGTCCAGCTACATCAACCACATAGCTGAGGTCTTCGTAGAACCACTGCTGAGGTAGCAATGAAGGAATTGAATTTTGTGGAGTTAATAAAAACAAAGTTATTGTTGGTTATTATTTTACTGACAAACTTATGATCTAATATACACTTACAATGTTTATCTATGTAGCTACATGATGGTTTTTACAGTATCCGACGATTTTATTTTAGCTATTGTAGCTATTGACTCGAAGTAAAATTAGCTTAAAAATAATGACTAGACATATTCACAATTTATAATATTCTCAACATAACTGTATTTGTTGATCAACCTCTTTATTAAATGTATCAGCAATATTTCAAGACCTGTAAAAACAGAAAAAAATATATTATATACCAACCAAACACGTGGGACATTGTTTCAAACGCCCTTTTCTATGGGGTTGTATTAGGTAAAGGGACGAATAAAGTGTCTGTAATTTTAAACAAACTGTTCAACTAACCCAAAAAAATAACAAGTACCTATATTGAACACGATGCCATCTTTGACACTAAAAGAATTTCTCGATTGTCACAACGTAAGTTTTTTTTAGAAAATAAGTGAAACTTCATTTGCAAAACTTGTCTCAAGTGATGTTCGCTATGAAAACAACCTTTTTTTCAATCAGGTAAAAATACGGTAGGTACTTACAAATATCGAAAATGGCAGCAACGAGAAATACAAGAGCGTCATTTTCAATCACCGGAAAATCACAGATATGATATGTTAAGTAGATCTCTCCGAAGTAGTGACCACTTTCAAAGTCCAGTGCAAAACACAGTGTCACCGCTATGATGTAGATAATAAGGGTCAGTATGCAGTAGCGGTAGTAAGCTCGGTAGAGACTAGCACTTTTCTGAAAAATAAAGTTTACCGGTTAAAAATAGTTTTTTTTTTAAGTGGGTGTTCTGTGGGTCGCCTCTAACCTATAGGCCGTACCGTTCGGGGATTACAGACGTGATGTTAAGTATTTGTGTTACCAAAAAATATATTTTAGAAGCCTAAATCTACAGATAATGGATGCAGAAGTTACAACCCGGCTAGACTTACATAAATTAAATTTTTCATTACAAATTGCAGTAATTTGTAAGATAATTTTTAACACCTGTACTTGATTGTTTTATTGCCACCTCATGAGCTATACCACTGCCAAATAGTAACTGTAATCAAGAATCAGTTAGCCAAACATTTTCACTACCGTGGTACCGTCAATATTACTATCTGTCAGTCGGCCATATTGCAAAAGTGAGGGAACTAATTACACGCGCACATTATAGCACAAACAGGAAGTTTGGAATAAAAGCGTTAATTAATCTGATGTCTAATTATCTCTTATTTATTTAATTATAAGCACAGAAATATATAAAGGCGGACTCGAAAGTCATGGGATTTTCACCTTTGGGTGATGCCAACCAACCTACCAACAGTGGTAGGTATGTGCAATAACGGAAAATTGAGTTTAAATTGAGTTTTCTTATTACTCAAACATAACAATAACTCAGTTAAATTCAAAGCGTAATGTAATATTTTTTTTTGGGTGGGAAATCATCAAATAACTTCTCCCGCTCTGGGTGGAGCAGGAGAACGTGTCAGACTTTTACTGACTAAAACCCACCCGTGTTCCCTCAGTTGCCTGTGTGCCAGGGGCAGCGGTATCTCTTTCGAAGAACCCGCACCCCTGGCAGGCATCGGCCCTTGCGGACTCCCCAGTTGATGCTGACATCTCTTTGAGGCACGCGTGGAACACAGCGTGCCGTCGACCCGGGCTTGGTCCTTACCGGACAGCGAGCTACCCTTTACTCGCCGTCCGCAAGCCCGCGCCTGCGGTGGCCGGGAATCAGCCTGGGATTCCCGACGCCCAGGGCGTCTCCTGCGACGACTAAGGCCGAGAGAGCACATGTACTGCCTCTCCCTCACGTACGCCACCTCCCTCTTCGCGAGCATTACTGCTTCGCAGAAGGAGGTGACGGCTACCCATGCACTCTCGCTCTGTACCATGGCCTGGAAAAGGGCCGGACGCGAGAGATTGCGCCCAAGCCGGGCAGACCTCCACCGTATGCTCCACCATGTCCTCAGGGCGATCTTCGCAATGGAAACACCCGGGCGTATCCTCCCGCCTTATGCGAAACAGGAATCTCCCGAAACAGCCGTTTCCGGTGAGGACCTATGTCAGTCGGAAGGTGAGGACGCCATGCCGCCTGTTAAGGCACTCCTCAAAGCGGGGACTTACCGCCGCAATCGTGGCGTGCCCAGCACTGGGTTGCGACAATCGCACTCTCCACGTCGCCATGAGATCCCGCCGCTCTGTCCGCTGTGCCGCGGAGAAACGCCCCGGCGTTTGGCCTCCTCGCGCCACTCCCGAGTGTGCGTGAGGAGCTTTGCCTCCAGATCTCATGGCGTCAATCCGGCATGGAGGCCGCCGCCTCAACGGAGATCGTGCGGTATCCCCGGACCATCCAGATGGCCATGACCCTATGGGACGCCTTCAACCGGCGTGCTGGTTGGCGCCTTGGACCGCACGACCCCGCGTAGAGCCTCCGGCAGGAGGCGTTTGGCCCCCCTAGATTGGGCAGGAGCCGCTTCAAGGCAGCCCCGGCCCGCTCCAGTCTGGGAGCTAAACGTTGGAAATGCTCCGAAGCGTAATGTCATTCGGTCAAAGATAGGTAAGTCAAGTTTTAAATTATGTAGACCGAATGAGTTCAGGTGGGTGCTTCCAGTCTTGTTACATGTTTTATTTTATAGCTGAGGCGTATACCATACCCACATTTCTAGCTCTGTGAAACAAAGCTAATTCAAATTTTCTTAGGTTTTTGCAATTTACAGGTCACTTTGTCGTGAAACAGTCATTCCATGGGATTAAATTAACTTATATCAATCACAATAAGATTAGACATTTAAACAAACTTTTTTACACTCCGTTTAACCGATTTTGACTTCTATTACGTTGATGGCATGACAACTGGCAGCTGCAGTATACAGTTGGTATTATAATCACGTTTTTGCTCTTAATGCCATGCTTATGCCTACGGAATGGAACTCAAAATCGGTTGAACGGATCGTAAAAAGTTTTGTTTAAATGTCTAATGTTATTGTAAATGGAGTTTAGAAGGTTGTATTGATGATTTTAACTGTCTTAATCCTGTAAAAGCCATATGTTTTACGGTCGCCAATCATATTTTAATCAACGTATAGCCAGACCTGCATATTGCAGATGAGCCTGTTGCTACTTGCCGGGTACAAACCCCTTTCCGGGCTGGTACTAAACACATTCATAACGGAAAGACTTAATAAAATTTTGCTCGACCCGGGCATCGAACCCAGGACTAGACCTTTAAAGAAGTTTCTATGATAATTACCTTGACCCCAGCGCAGATGAACGTCACAATCATTCCGAATTCCACTAGTTGTAAAACTATAGCAACTACTCCAAACGCCAAAATATTGGGAGCTGTTCCGAATTCCAGTGATTCCCGCTGGTACCAGTAGTGTGCAAGACTTTGCCAAGTCATTATCACTAATACACCGGTCCATAGTACTGACACAGCCTGCAAATTGTAAAAAAAATGGTGTAATTTCTGGGCACAGAAGTAGACGGTTTGACGAGCTAGACTCCTGCCTCAAGGATTGCGCTCAAATTGCAAAAGAGAGAGAAAGCAGTGGGTCACAACTGGCTCATAATAGTAATAAGAACAATTGGACATGTCACTGCCAGCTGTCGGGAAAATGCCTCGCAACGTGGTACATCATCAACATCATCATTTCAGCCGTATGACATCCACGCTGCTGGACATAGGCCTCCCTCAAAATGGGGGTTTTGCCATAATCGCCACGCTTGGCAGGCGGGTTGGCGATTGTAGTATGGTGGTAAAATGCATAAAGAACGCTGCTGTTCATTCTATGGTAAGCCACTTAGTCGCCTTCTACGACACCCACGGGAAGAAATGGGATGGTGCTATTCTTGTACGTCCGACACCACACAGATAACACGTGGTACAATTCAGACTAAATGTGTACGTCCTACGTTTTGACTTCAACCTCTGACTTTGTATCGGTGTTTCTATTCAGAGCAGTCCGTTAAAAAATCGGTCTTACCTAGTTTATAAAAAAAAAAAACGATGACGTTTGTTTGTACAAACTGACTTACAAAAATAAAAGTAATTTATCAGTTAACTTACCAATCGCAGAGATGACCAAATTAATAATCCGCGCCTTATAGATTCGTCTCTACGATGCTGGATATCCTTATCATTGGACTGTCCTGGTTTGGTGGTCTTGTCAGAAGTAGCCATCAGAGGCCCCAATTTTGGAGCATACATTGTCTTAGCCAAATCTTTCAAAAACTCTTTTTAGATCGAAATCACCAATATTTTATTGGAAATGCCTGAAAAGAAATGTTCAATTAATTATTTAGCAAATATCCCCCCTTCGTCGCCATAGATTTCAAAACATAACAAAACATAGAGATTTCTTTAATGTTATGTATAACGTATAATATGAATGTATTAAGTATACGCTTTTCGGAATAAATTCTCTATATGATGGTGAAAACTGAATAAAAATTCTAAATACTTATAAATATGTTAAGATTTCTTTATTTTGAACATCTGGGCAACTAGCTTCTAACTGAGTAAATATTGTGAATATGGGGTCAGTCAAGTTATCGATACAATCATTATAATACTAAGGTTGCCTAGAAGAAATCAGCGATTGCGATAAGACTACTGTGTCAAACAATATTTTCACTATATTGGTAGGTATAATAAGTAAGGTCATAATTATATAGGTACTTAGCACAAAATTATGGAAATGCAAATTACATTTAAGATGTATAAAACATAATTATAGGTACTTACTTGAATTTTGAAGCAAATCTGGAAGTTTGGCTGCTCAGTAGTACAAAAAAGCACTAGTCACTTTATATTCTGTATTTTATTTGCGTCTGCTCCTCTCACAGTACTTATCAACACTGTTTAATTAATCTGTTTGGTACTCTTCATTTATATAACTGTGAACTACGTAATAATTACTGATAAATTTAGTGTGCGTGCTATTAAGTTTGTTTGTAAACAACAAAACCCATTCGTTATGCATGAAAATATGGGTTTTCAACGCCTGTATGACCCCATTGAGCTCGTTTATTTGTTATTTCCTACTTTTACAAAATAACTCCATTCCATGGAAATGGCACCGAAAATCAAGTCGAGGTGTGGACACATTCGGGACAACTGATAAGCGCTGAACAGCAGAGGGGCTAAATGAAAACAGCCACAAGCTACGCTTCCCGCGTTCGGTTCGTGTATGGTTGACCATCTATTGCATATTGGTGCTAGCTGACATATGGCAAATTTAATGTTTTTGGTGTTTCGTAATGTTAATTACCTACTACTGTAAAGAATCAAGTTCTTCTAACTTAACAGACTGCTGCTGGGGAGTTTGTTGCGCCACTTCTTCTTCCCAGCTAAAGCACTAGGAAGGGCTGGCGTTTTGGGGAGACTGTCTTATGTAATTTTGACGTTCAAAAAGAGCTAACTCTCAGCCTAGTTTGAATAAATGACTTTTGATTTTGATTTTGATTGAAACCCCTTCGTACCTCGGAAAACACGTTAAGCCGTTGCTCCCAGCTGTCACACGCAGATTGATTTGACAGTTGTTAAGTCTCTCAACCAGTCTCACCAAGGGGTATCGTGCTTCCCAGTAAATGGGTGGTGGAGGTCAGGCAGTCGCTCCATGTAAAATATTGGTATACAACTGCATCCGATTAGACTGGAAGCAGACCCACCCCAACATGGTTGGGAACAGGGTGAGCAGAGTTATTGACTTCGCAATGAGGTGATCCGATACAGAATCATACATAGCTCAAGACAACCTCAAGAACGAGCAAAGAAAGAAGCTAAAGTGGCAATGGGTGGGTCCATAGAACACGGAGACGTCTCAGAGGCCGTTGCAGCAATTCAGTGCTCTGTAGTTGTAAAAACCGGCCAAGTGCAAAGGACACGCAGGGTTCCGTGTCACAAGGCGAAAAACACCTTTGTATCGAGATCCCCTTTACTTTTTAACTTTGTCTATAGCAACAATTGAAATATACACTCTGAAATTTTATTTGTTTCTACCTATTATGATTCATGAGTTCATCAGATGAACGGTATTTCCCCTACGTTCTTGTTGACCCTTTCTTGTGCAGAAGAATAATTACTAAGGGACTCTTTCCAGTCAGTACACCATCTGTCTGTTTTCCAGACTTGATTGCATAGGGTCGCCTACATGTAGGTACCGACTTAAGCCCTTTATCAAAAAAAATTGTGTCTACCGGCTGATTTGTTTTATTTGAGTTTGTATACTGCACCTTGGATTTCAAATTTGAGGACGTTGGGTTTCATGCATTGGTCATCCAAACTTGAAGTACTTAAATAAAGAAATAAATAATTTATTTGAACCAATTACTTGTACTATATCTTTCATAAACCTGGCAAACTGCGTGGCAGTTTGTTGGAGCTTGTGCTGCAGAGTCATCGTATGGGCTTTCACAATATGATCTCCATCTTTCTGGAACTAAATCTATCTCGGTCTAAAGTCTTCCCTCCTCATTCACACGCTTACCGTTATGCAATAAAAAGGTTTTTAATTTTCCATCCTCCTTATTAATAAATCAAAAAGTCGATCAGTTGCAAAGTTAAAGCTAGTTGCCCATTCCAAAACGTAGATCTCTATGGAGCAGAACGGGCAAGAAACTTCACCGACACTCTTTTAAAATCAAGGTGGATATTATCAAATCTTGGGAACTTTATTATTGTTGCGTTTGTGAGTGAGAACAGTGTAAAAAAATGATAAACAATACTAAATGCAAGATTAAAAATAAGACCTGGAAGTTGGATATGGAAGGAGATGTGTGATGATAGAAGGAGATGACCAGTCTCAACCGACAGCGCCCGTTCACGAACTTGACGCGTGGATCAGCACCATCCAGCTCAACCATTTTGTACAGAACCAATTGATCCAACACACGTGCCACCATCAGTGAGACATTTATGTGAGCATGACATACTCTCAATTGCCATGCTTTTTCAAGTCAACGTACTTAAAAAAAAGACAAGAAACGGATGTATGGTACTAACATTTACAAAATTTAAACAAAATGCTTCTAAATTGTACAAAACTATAGTTTGCAAACTATTTAGTTCTTGTTTTAAACAAGTTTAAATGTAAACAACGTTTACATTTAGTTAACCTTTCTATTGAGCGCACTATTGAGTTGTCTTGTGTTGAACTCGAGCGATACGTTATAATTTGCATTTATCGACCCCCCTCTATTGATTTCATTCGTTTCGAATCGGTAATGGAGGATTTACTCAGTTACAACGCTCTGTTACAACAGTTCAGGTACTACGTTACTCAGTTAAAATCAAGTAATAAAAGTATAATTTTGTGCGGAGATTTTAATATTAACATTTTAGATGTTACTCCATTATGTACAAGACTTCTCAACTTGTTTAGGTCTTTTAATTTAATTAACTTGTTTTTTGAACCTACTAGGATCACGGCATCTTCATCAACATGTCTTGATAATATATTAAGTGACTGTGATGCCAAAAATAAATGAGTGTTAACGGACTTAACATCCGACCACTGTGGTCTATTAGCTAGCTTCCCTATGCCATTACAAAAAAGCCGCATACACTTGAATGCAGGCCTTATACAGCTAGTCGTTGCAAAAGGTTTAAAAATAATATCTCATAGAATTACACCATCTATAGCACAACACGAGAATCCGAATAAAATGTATGGAGCCCTTTTTGATGTTATGCAAAAAGAGTACCAATCTACTTTCAAGACCAAAACCATTAACATTAATGGCACCTCCGTTGGCTTTAACCAATGGGCTACTCCAGGTATTTACAAAAGTAGAGCGAGACTGTACGTTTTATATAGATTTAAAAAAATCAGGTTTGATACTCCTTTCCTAGAGTATGTCAAAAATTATTCAAAGTTATTTAAAAAGATTAGTACTTTTGCAAGATCGAAATTTTTAAGCGACACTATTAAAAATTCTAACAATAAAGTTAAAACCACTTGGAAAATGATTAACAATGAAACGGGTAAGTCGGTTAAACAAGACAAACAACTTGAGATTATGGTCGACGACAAATTAATTAGTAAAGAACGACGTAGCACAGGCATTTAATGATTTTTTTGCCAACATACCTGTAACAACAACACCTTTGCATAGTAGTGTGCCTAAATGTAGTGACCTATTCAGTTTCGAACATGTAACGCCTCGTGATGTAGTTAATGTTTTTAACACACTTAAGTCTAAAAACACTGGTGATTTCTGGGGCATTTCCATTAAACTTTTAAGTAATATAATAGATATCGTAGCCCCCTATCTAGCTGTCACTATTAATAAATGTCTTGATTTAGGAACTTTTCCTGACCTCATGAAGAGTAGTTACTACTCTTCATGAGGCTTCTACTAGTCATACCATTATTTAAATCAGGTAATAAAAATGACGTTCGTAATTTCAGGCCTATTTCTATTTTACCTGCATTTAGCAAAATATTTGAAAAGTTAATACTCAAGCAGTTGCTAAGACATTTAATTCAAATAGCCTCCTTCATAATGAGCAATATGGCTTTACAAAAGGTCGTTCGACTACAGATGCGGCTGTTGCTCTGTTGAAACTCATATTTAAAGCATGGGAGAACTCGTGAAATGTTATTGGAGTTTTCTGTGATCTCTCCAAAGCCTTTGATTGCGTACACCATGCAACGCTTTTGCGTAAACTGCGTCATTACGGTGTCCATAATGAAGCTTTAAAAGTAATAAATTCTTATTAACAAAATAGGTTCCAATGTGTAGAAATTAATGGCGGAAAATCTTCCGGGCTACCAGTTCAGTTAGGTGTGTCTTAAGGCTCAATACTCGGCCCATTCTTGTTTTTAGTGTATATCAATGACTTACTATTCTATTTAAAGGGTATTTGTGATGTTGTACTGTTTGCAGATGATACTTCTCTTACTTTTAAAGTAGACCGGAATAGACAAGATTTTGACGACGTAAACAGTGCTCACTCAATGGTTACGGATTGGTTTACGGCATATAATCTCGTTCTCAATGCCAAGAAAACAAAATGTGTAAAGTTCGCCTTACCGAATGTTAGAAATCTAGGTCCCAACATCGTCTTAGATAAAGAGGTGCTTGAAACTGTAGACTGGGCAATTTTTCTGGGCATGACAGTAGATGCCAAACTTCAGGGATCACACATATCAAGCCTAGTGGGGAGGCTCAGTTCAGCCGCCTACGCCGTCAGAAAAGTAAGACAATACACTGACGTCGATACAGCTCGGTTAGTCTATTTTAGTTATTTTCACAGCGTTATGTCCTACGGTATTCTGCTGTGGGGCAAAGCTACTGATATTCAAAATATTTTTGTCCTTCAAAAACGTGCTGTTCGTGCAATTTACCAGCTAGGTGCCAGAGTTTCCTTGAGGGACTTTTTTAAAGATGTTGGAATTCTCACGGTGGCATTACAATTCATATTCACTAAAATCTTATATAGTAGGCAAAATATACACTTGTACACTAAAAACAGTGATATTCACATGTCTTCCCTTTCACCGGCTTCATAAGGTTCATCACTCATTTGTTGGGCTTGGTATAACTTTTTATAACAAGCTTCCCTCTTCTTTGCTAGATTTGCCTTTTGACGCGTTTAAAGCTCAAGTAAAATCCATCCTTTGTTAGGCTTACTATTCCATCAATGACTATTTAAAAGACAAGAATAAGTTGGTCGTTGTGATTAACTCAAGACAATGTTTATGTTCTTTCTCCAGAATTAGCGTATCTAGTAACAGGTCATATGCGTTCATTTAATTATTGTATTATTTTTTATTGCCTGTCTAAGTATTTTTTCTTATTATCTATTATGTCATTAGTTATTGACATGATCTACGCATAACAATGTTTTTTATGATGAGTTATTTTATGCTTTATTTGGCCTCGACAGTTTTCATTTTATTTGTCGGTGTATTGGTATGGCTAGCTGACATTTTGACTAATTAGTTAATTAATGTTCTGTGTCTCGTAATGTTTATTACTTTGTCTATGTATGTATAGAATAAAGTCTTTCCGACTAAACAGACAGCTGTGCTGCTGGGGAGTTTGTTCCGCCACTTCTTCTTCCCAACTAAAGCACTAGGAAGTGGTGAAGGGCGGGCGTTTTGAGGGACTGTCTTATGTATTTTGACGTTCGAAAAGTGCTGATTCTCAGCCTAATTTGAATAAATGACTTTTGATTTCACATAAACCTGCAAGGGCACTTATGAAACGTCAGAATCTAGGTGCACGGTTCCAATTTGTCGCTTCTTATGGAGAAGAGCCGGCAAGAAACTCCACGGTTACTCTTTTAAAAATAATTGGGTTTTACAATGTTTTCAAATTACAGTGATAATAGGTATGGGAGGACAGTGCAGGCCTGTCAATAAGTCCCAGGTACTTAGAGGAATGAAAATAAAGAACAGAAAATCGTCTATAAATCTAGTCTGTAAGGCCTACAACGTTCTCCCATTCATAATATGTAAAAGAATCTACATTAGTAATTGGTTTCTCAAAAAATATCAATTAGCCTATTGGGATGTATTTAAATAGCCTCTACTAACTGTGATGCTTAATATTTGTCCAGCAAACCTTAGGCAGCAACGTTGCTACCATTTTCTTAAGGACCACTGACCCACTTTGATATAAGATTTGTGTACAGTGTTTCAGATATATCTGCTGCTCCTAGTTCGCAGTGAGTTACGCAAGAAGAGGTACCGGGAGGGCAGGTCCAGCTACATCAACCACATAGCTGAGGTCTTCGTAGAACCACTGCTGAGGTAGCAATGAAGGAATTGAATTTTGTGGAGTTAATAAAAACAAAGTTATTGTTGGTTATTATTTTACTGACAAACTTATGATCTAATATACACTTACAATGTTTATCTATGTAGCTACATGATGTTTTTCACAGTATCCGACGATTTTATTTTAGCTATTGACTCTTAATTACAGTGTCGAAGTAAAATTAGCTTAAAAATAATGACTAGACATATTCACAATTTGTAATATTCTCAACATAACTGTATTTGTTGATCAACCTCTTTATTAAATATATCAGCAATATTTCAAGACCTGTAAAGACAGAAAGATAAATATTATATAGGTATACCAACCAAACACATGGGTCATTGTTTCAAACGCCCTTCATAGAAAAGGACCCATAGAGGGGTCGACGGGTCGTATTATATAAAGGGACGAATAAAGTGTCTGTAATTTTAAACAAGCTGTTCAACTAACCCAAAAAAATAACAAGTACCCATATTGAACACGATGCCATCTTTGACACTAAAAGAATTTCTCGATTGTCACAGGTGGTCTTCGTTTTTAAGAAAATAAGTGAAACTTCATTTGCAAAACTTAACTCAAGTGATGTTCTCTATGAAAACTACCTGTTTTGCAGTCAGGTAAAAATACGGTAGATACTTACAAATATCCAAAATGGCAGCAACGAGAAATACAAGAGCGTCATTTACAATCACCGGAAAATCACAGATATGATAAGTTAAGTAGATCTCCCCAAAGTAGTGACCACTTTCAAAGTCCAGTGCAAAACACAGTGTCACCGCTATGATGTAGATAATAAGGGTCAGTATGCAGTAGCGGTAGTAAGCTCGGTAGAGACTAGCACTTTTCTGAAAAATAAAGTTTACTGGTTAAAAATTGTTTTTTTTTTTAAGTGGGTGTTCTATGGGTCGCCTCTAACCTATAAGCGGTACCGTTCGGGGATTACAGGCGTGATATTAAGTCTTTGTGTTAACAAAAAAGATATTTTAGAGGCCTAAATCTACAAATAATGGATGCAGTAGTTACAACTCGGCTAGACTTACATAAATTCGATTTTTCATTACAAATTGCAGTAATTTGTAGGATCATTTTTAACACCTGTACTTGATTGTTTTATTGCCACCTCATGAGCTATACCACTGCCAAATAGTAACTGTAATCAACAATCAGTTAGCCAAACATTTTCACTACCGTCGGTACCGTCAATATTACTATCTGTCAGTCGGCCATATTGCAAAAGCGAGGGAACTAATTACACGCGCACATTAAAGCACAAACAGGAAGTTTGGAATAAAAGCGTTAATTAATCTGATGTCTAATTATCTCTTATTTATTTATTTATAAGCACAGAAATATATAAAGGCGGACTCGAAAGTCATGGGATTTTCACCTTTGGGTGATGCCAACCAACCTACCAACAGTGGTAGGTATGTGCAATAACGGAAAATTGAGTTTATTCTTATTAAGTACTCAAACATAACAATAACTCAGTTAAATTAAAAGCGTAATGTCATTCGATCAAGGTTATGTCAAGTTTTAAATTATATAGATGGACTGGGTTCAGGTCAGTGCTTCAAGTCTTGTTACATGTTTTATTTTTATAGCTGAGGCGTCTACCACACCCATATTTCCAGCTCTGTGAAACAGAGTTAATTCTAATGTCCTTACGTTATTGCAATTTACTACATAAAGGTCACTTTGTCATGAAACAGTCATTCCATGGGATTAAATTAACTTTATCTCATTCACAATAAGATTAGACATTTAAACAAACCTTTTTTACAGTCCGTTTAACCGATTTTGACTTCTATTGCGTTGATGGTCTGACAAATGGCAGCTGCAGTAAACAGTTGGTATTATAATCACGTTTTTGCTTTTAATACCATTCTTATACCTACGGAATAGAACTCCAAATCGGTTGAACGGATTGTAAAAAGTTTTGTTTAAATGTCTTATCTTATTTTAAATGGAAATTAGAAGGTTGTATTGATGACTTTAACTGTCTTAATCCTGTAAAGCCATATTTGTTACGGTCGCGAATCATATTTTAATCAACGTATAGCCAGCCCTGCATATTGTACATGAGCCTGTTGCTACTTGCCGGGCACAAACCCCTTTCCGGGCTGGTACTAAAAACATTCATAAAGGAAAAACTTTGGCTCGACCCGGGGATCGAACCCAGGACTCGACCTTCAAAGAAGTTTCTATGATAATTACCTTGACCCCAGCGCAGATGAACGTCACAATCATTCCGAATTCCACTAGTTGTAAAACTATAGCAACTACTCCAAACGTCAAAATATTGGGAGCTGTTCCGAATTCCAGTGATTCCCGCTGGTACCAGTAGTGTGCAAGACTTTGCCAAGTCATTATCACTAATACACCGGTCCATAGTACTGACACAGCCTGCAAATTGTAAAAAAAAAGTTACGTAATTTCTGGGCATAGAAGTAGACGGTTTGACGAGCTAGACTCCTACCTAAAGGATTGCGCTCAAATTGCAAAAGAGAGGGAATAATGGAAAGATGAAAGAGACGCCTTTACCCAGCAGTGGGTTACAACTGGCTCATAATAGTAATAATTTACTTTTTCATCTTAGCTTATTGCATGGATGTCACTGCAAATACCTAACTTTTTATTGCATTGTCAGTAGCAAGGTACTAACGCGCAGGAGCACGGAACAACTTTGATTTGACATGTCACTGCCAGCTGTCGGGAAAATGCCTCACAACGTGGTACATCACCAACATCATCATTTCAGCCGTATGACATCCACGCTGCTGGACATAGGCCTCCCTCAAAATGGGGGTTTTGCCATAATCGCCACGCTTGGCAGGCGGGTTGGCGATCGCAGTATGATGGTAAAATGCATAGAGAACGCTGCTGTTCATTCTCTGGTAAGCCCCTTAGTCGCCTTCTACGACACCCACGGGAAGAAATGGGATGGTGCTGTTCTTGTACGTCCGACACCACACAGATAACACGTGGTACAATTCAGACTAACGTTCTACGTTTTGACTTCAACCTCTGACTTTGTTTCGGTGTTTCTACTCAGAGCAGTCAGTTAAAAAATCGTCTTACTTAGTTTAAAAAAAAACAATGACGTTTGTTTGTACAAACTGACTTACAGAAATAAAAGTAATTTATCAGTTAACTTACCAATCGCAGAGATGACCAAATTAATAACCCGCGCCTTATAGATTCGTCTCTACGATGCTGGATATCCTTATCATTGGACTGTTCTGGTTTGGTGGTCTTGTCAGAAGTAACCATCAGAGGCCCCAATTTTGGAGCATACATTGTCTCAGCTAAATCTTTCAAAAACTCTTTTTAGATCGAAACCACCAATATTTTATTGGATATGCCTGAAAAGAAATGTTCAATTAATTATTTAGCAAATATCCCCCCTTCGTCGCCATGGATTTCAAAACTTAACAAAACATAGAGATTTCTTTAATGTTATGTAAATATAATATGAATGTATTAAGTATACGCCTTTCGGAATAAATTCTCTATATGATGGTGAAAACTGAATAAAAATTCTAAATACTTATAAATATGTTAAGATTTATTTATTTTGAACATCTGGGCAACTAGCTTCTAACTGAGTAAATATTGTGAATATGGGGTCAGTCAAGTTATCGATACAATCATTATAATACTAAGGTTGCCTAGAAGAAATCACCGATTGCGATAAGACTACCGTGTCAAACAATATTTTCACTATATTAGTAGGTATAATAAGTAAGGTCATAATTATATACTTAGCACAAAATTATGGAAATGCAAATTACATTTAAGATGTATAAAACATAATTATAGGTACTTACCTGAATTTTGAAGCAAATCTGGAAGTTTGGCTGCTCAGTAGTCCAAAAAGCACTAGTCACTTTATATTCTGTATTTTATTTGCGTCTGCTCCTCTCACAGTACTTATCAACACTGTTTAATTAATCTGTCTGGTACTCTTCATTTATATAACTGTGAACTACGTAATAATTACTGATAAATTTAATGTGCGTGTTAATAAGTTTGTTTGTAAACAACAAAACCCATTTTTACAATAATTCGTTATGCATGAAAATATGGGTTTTCAACGCCTGTATGACCCCATTGAGCTTGTTTATTTGTTATTTCCTACTTTTATAAATTAACTCCATTCCATGGAAATGGCACCGGAAATCAAGTCGAGGTGTCGATTCGGGACAACTGATATGCGCTGAACAGCAGAGGGGCTAAATGAAAACAGCCACAAGCTACGCTTCCCGCGATCGGTTCGTGTATGGTTGACCATCTATTGTATATTGGTGCTAGCTGACATATGGCAAATTTAATGTTTTTGTGTTTCGTAATGTTAATTACCTACTACTGTAAAGAATCAAGTTCTTCTAATTTAACAGACTGCAGCTGGGGAGTTTGTTGCGCCACTTCTTCTTCCCAGCTAAAGCACTAGGAAGGGCTAGCGTTTTGGGGGGACTGTTTTATGTAATTTTGACGTTCAAAAAGAGCTAACTCTCAGCCTAGTTTGAATAAATGACTTTTGATTTTGATTTTGATTGAAACCCCTCCGTACCTCGGAAAACACGTTAAGCCGTTGCTCCCAGCTGTCACACGCAGATTGATTTGACAGTTGTTAAGTCTCTCAACCAGTCTCACCAAGGGGTATCGTGGTTCCCAGTAAATGGGTGGTGGAGGTCAGGCAGTCGCTCCATGTAAAATATTGGTATACAACTGCATCCGATTAGACTGGAAGCAGACCCCAACATGGTTGGGAACAGGGTGAGCAGAGTTATTGACTTCGCAATGAGGTGATCCGATACAGAATCATACATAGCTCAAGACAACCTCAAGAACAAGCAAAGAATGAAGCTAAAGTGGCAATGGGTGGGTCCTTAGAACACGGAGACGTCTCAGAGGCCGTTGCAGCAATTCAGTGCTCTGTAGTTGTAAAAACCGGCCAAGTGCAAAGGACACGCAGGGTTCCGTGTCACAAGGCGAAAAACGCCGGAAAACACCTTTGTATCGAGATCCCCTTTACTTTTTAACTTTGTCTATAGCAACAATTGAAATATACGCACTGAAATTTTATTTGTTTCTACCTATTACGATTCATGAGTTCATCAGATGAACGGTATCACCCCTACGTTCTTGTTGACCCTTTCTTGTGCAGAAGAATAATTACTAAGGGACTCTTTCCAGTCAGTACACCATCTGCCTGTTTTCCAGACTTAATTGCATAGGTTAAGCGTTATCTTCACACCTAGGTCGCCTACATGTAGGTACGGACTTAAGCCATTTAGCAAAAAAAATTGTGTCTACCGGCTGATTTGTTTTATTTGAGTTTGTATACTACACCTTGGATTTCAAATTTGAGGACGTTGGGTTTCTTGCATTGGTCGTCCAAACTCGAAGTACTTAAATAAAGAGAGAAATAATTTATTTGAACCAATTACTTGTACTACATCTTTCATAAACCTGGCAAACTGCGTGGCTGTTTGTTGGAGCTTGTGCTGCAGAGTCATCGTATGGGCTTTCACAATATGATCTCCATCTTTCTGGAACTAAATCTATCTCGGTCTAAAGTCTTCCCTCCTCATTCACACGCTTACCGTTATGCAAAAAAAATGTTTTTAATTTTCCATCCTCCTTATTAATAAATCAAAAAGTCGATCAGTTGCAAAGTTGAAGCTAGTTGCCCATTCCAAAACGTAGATCTCTACGGAGAAGAACGGGCAAGAAACTCCACCGACACTCTTTTAAAATCAAGGTGGATATTATCAAATCTTGGGAACTTTATTATTGTTGCTTTTGTGAGTGAGAAAAGTGTAAAAAAATGATAAACAATACTAAATGCAAGATTAAAAATAAGACCTGGAACGTGGAGATGGAAGGAGATGTGTGATGATAGAAGGAGATGACCAGTCTCAACCGACAGCGCCCGTTCACGAACTTGACGCGTGGATCAGCACCAACCAGCTCAACCATTTTGTACAGAACCAATTGATCCAACACACGTGCCACCATCAGTGAGACATTTAAGTGAGCATGACATACTCTCAACTGCCATGTTTTTTCAAGTCAACGTACATAAAAAAAGACAAGAAACGGATGTATGGTACTAACATTTACAAAATTTAAAAAAAAATGCTTCTAAATTGTACAAAACTATAGTTTGCAAACTATTTAGTTCTTGTTTTAAACAAGTTTAAATGTAAACAACGTTTAGATTTAGTTAACCTACCTATTGAGCGCACTATTGAGTTGTCTTGTGTTGAACTCGAGCGATACGTTATAATTTGCGTTTATCGACCCCCCTCTAGGGATTTCATTCGTTTCGAATCGGTAATGGAGGATTTACTCAGTTACAACGCTCTGTTACAACAGTTCAGGTACTACGTTACTCAGTTAAAATCAAGTAATAAAAGTATAATTTTGTGCGGAGATTTTAATATTAACATTTTAGATGTTAATCCATTAAGTACAAGACTTCTCAACCTGTTTAGGTCTTTTAATTTAATTAACTTGTTTTTTGAACCTACTAGGATCACGGCATCTTCATCAACATGTCTTGATAATATATTAAGTGACTGTGATGCCAAAAATAAATGAGTGTTAACTGACTTAACAGCCGACCACTGTGGTCTATTAGCTAGCTTCCCTATGCCATTACATAAAAAGCCGCATACACTTGAATGCTGGCCTTATACAGCTAGTCGTTGCAAAAGGTTTAAAAATAATATCTCATAGAATTACACCATCTATAGCACAACACGAGAATCCGAATAAAATGTATGGAGCCCTTTTTGATGTTGTGCAAAAAGAGTACCAATCTACTTTCAAGACCAAAACCATTAACATTAATGGCACCTCCGTTGGCTTTAACCAATGGGCTACTCCAGGTATTTACAAAAGTAGAGCGAGACTGTACGTTTTATATGGATTTAAAAAAAACAGGTTTGATACTCCTTTCCTAGAGTATGTCAAAAATTATTCAAAGTTATTTAAAAAGATTAGTACTTTTGCAAAATCGAAATTTTTAAGCGACACTATTAAAAATTCTAATAATAAAGTTAAAACCACTTGGGAAATTATTAACAACGAAACGGGTAAGTCGGTTAAACAAGACAAACAACTTGAGATTATGGTCGACGACAAATTAATTAGTAAAGAAGCTGACGTAGCACAGGCATTTAATGATTTTTTTGCCAACATACCTGTAACAACGACTCTTTTGCATAGTAGTGTGCCTAAATGTAGTGACCTATTCAGTTTCGAACATGTAACGACTCGTGATGTAGTTAATGTTTTTAACACACTTAAGTCTAAAAACACTGGTGATTTCTGGGGCATTTCCATTAAACTTTTAAGTAATATAATAGATATCGTAGCCCCCTATCTAGCTGTCACTATTAATAAATGTCTTGATTTAAGAACTTTTCCTGACCTCATGAAGAGTAGTAAAGTCATACCATTATTTAAATCAGGTAATAAAAATGTAATTTCAGGCCTATTTCTATCTTACCTGCATTTAGCAAAATATTTGTAAAGTTAATACTCAAGCAGTTGCTAAGACATTTAATTGAAATAGCCTCATTCATAATGAGCAATATGGCTTTACAAAAGGTCGTTCGACTACAGATGCGGCTGTTGCTCTGTTGAAACTCATATTTAAAGCATGGGAGAACTCGCGAAATGTTATTGGAGTTTTCTGTGATCTCTCCAAAGCCTTTGATTGCGTGCACCATGCAACGCTATTGCGTAAACTGCGTCATTACGGTGTCCATAATGAAGCTTTAAAAGTAATAAATTCTTATTAACAAAATAGGTTCCAATGTGTAGAAATTAATGGTGGAAAATCTTCCGGGCTACCAGTTCAGTTAGGTGTGTCTTAAGGCTCAATACTCGGCCCATTCTTGTTTTTAGTGTATATCAATGACTTACTATTCTATTTAAAGGGTATTTGTGATGTTGTACTGTTTGCAGATGATACTTCTCTTACTTTTAAAGTAGACCGGAATAGACAAGATTTTGACGACGTAAACAGTGCTCTCTCAATGGTTACGGATTGGTTTACGGCATATAATCTAGCTCTCAATGCCAAGAAAACAAAATGTGTAAAGTTCGCCGTACCGAATGTTAAAAATCTAGGTCCCAACATCGTCTTAGATAAAGAGGTGCTTGAAACCGTAGACTGGGCAGTTTTTCTGGGCATGACAGTAGATGCCAAACTTCAGTGGGGATCACACATATCAAGCCTAGTGGGGAGGCTCAGTTCAGCCGCCTACGCCGTCAGAAAAGTAAGACAATACACTGACGTCGATACAGCTCGGTTAGTCTATTTTAGTTATTTTCACAGCGTTATGTCCTACGGTATTCTGCTGTGGGGCAAAGCTGCTGATATTCAAAATATTTTTGTCCTTCAAAAACGTGCTGTTCGTGCAATTTACCAGCTAGGTGCCAGAGTTTCCTTGAGGGACTTTTTTAAAGATTTTGGTATTCTCACGGTGGCATCACAATTCATATTCACTAACATCTTATATAGTAGGCAAAATATACACTTGTACACTAAAAACAGTGATATTCACATGTCTTCCCTTTCACCGGCTTCATAAGGTTCATCTCTCATTTGTTGGGCTTGGTATAACTTTTTATAACAAGCTTCCCTCTTCTTTGCTAGATTTGCCTTTTGACGCGTTTAAAGCTCAAGTAAAATCCATCCTTTGTTTAAAGGCTTACTATTCCATCAATGACTATTTAAATGACAAGAATAAGTTGGTCGCTGTGATTAACTCAAGACAATGTTTATGTTCTTTCTCCAGAATTAGCGTATCTAGTGACAGGTCATATGCGTTCATTTAGTTATTGTATTATTTTTTATTGCCTGTCTAAGTATTTTTTCTTATTATCTATTAAGTCATTTATTATTGACATGATCTACGCATAACAATATTTTTTATGATGAGTTGTTTTATGCTTTATTAGGCCTCGACAGTTTTCATTTTATTTGTCGGTATATTGGTATGGCTAGCTGACATTTTGACTAATTAGTTAATTAATGTTCTGTGTCTCGTAATGTTTATTACTTTGTCTATGTATGTATAGAATAAAGTCTTTCCGACTAAACAGACAACTGTGCTGCTGAGGAGTTTGTTCCGCCACTTCTTCTTCCCAGCTAAAGCACTAGGAAGTGGTGAAGGGTGGGCGTTTTGGGGACTGTCTTATGTATTTTGACGTTCGAAAAGTGATGATTCTCAGCCTAATTTGAATAAATGACTTTTGATTTCACATATACCTGCGAATGCAGTTATGAAACGTCAGAATCTAGGTGCACGGTTCCAATTCGTCGCTTCCTATGGAGAAGAGCCGACAAAAAACTCCACGGTTACTCTTTTAAAAATAATTGGGTTTTACAATGTTTTCAAATTACAGTGATAATAGGTATGGGAGGACAGTGCAGGCCTGTCAATAAGTACCAGGTACTTAGAGGAATGAAAATAAAGAACAGAAAATCGTCTATAAATCTAGTCTGTAAGGCCTACAACGTATTATGAATGGGAGAACCATTCATAATATGTAAAAGAATCTACATTAGTAATTGGTTTCTCAAAAAATATCAATTAGCCTATTGGGATGTATTTAAATAGCCTCTACTAACGGTGATGCTTAATATTTGTCCAGCAAACCTTAGGCAGCAACGTTGCTACCATTTTCTTAAGGACCACTGACCCACTTTGATATAAGATTTGTGTATAGTGTTTCAGATATATCTGCTGCTCCTAGTTCGCAGTGAGTTACGCAAGAAGAGGTACCGGGAGGGCAGGTCCAGCTACATCAACCACATAGCTGAGGTCTTCGTAGAACCACTGCTGAGGTAGCAATGAAGGAATTGAATTTTGTGGAGTTAATAAAAACAAAGTTATTGTTGGTTATTATTTTACTGACAAACTTATGATCTAATATACACTTACAATGTTTATCTATGTAGCTACATGATGTTTTTTACAGTATCCGACGATTTTATTTTAGCTATTGTAGCTATTGACTCGAAGTAAAATTAGCTTAAAAATAATGACTAGACATATTCACAATTTATAATATTCTCAACATAACTGTATTTGTTGATCAACCTCTTTATTAAATGTATCAGCAATATTTCAAGACCTGTAAAAACAGAAAAAAATATATTATATACCAACCAAACACGTGGGACATTGTTTCAAACGCCCTTTTCTATGGGGTTGTATTAGGTAAAGGGACGAATAAAGTGTCTGTAATTTTAAACAAACTGTTCAACTAACCCAAAAAAATAACAAGTACCTATATTGAACACGATGCCATCTTTGACACTAAAAGAATTTCTCGATTGTCACAACGTAAGTTTTTTTTAGAAAATAAGTGAAACTTCATTTGCAAAACTTGTCTCAAGTGATGTTCGCTATGAAAACAACCTTTTTTTCAATCAGGTAAAAATACGGTAGGTACTTACAAATATCGAAAATGGCAGCAACGAGAAATACAAGAGCGTCATTTTCAATCACCGGAAAATCACAGATATGATATGTTAAGTAGATCTCTCCGAAGTAGTGACCACTTTCAAAGTCGAGTGCAAAACACAGTGTCACCGCTATGATGTAGATAATAAGGGTCAGTATGCAGTAGCGGTAGTAAGCTCGGTAGAGACTAGCACTTTTCTGAAAAATAAAGTTTACCGGTTAAAAATAGTTTTTTTTTTAAGTGGGTGTTCTGTGGGTCGCCTCTAACCTATAAGCCGTACCGTTCGGGGATTACAGGCGTGATGTTAAGTATTTGTGTTACCAAAAAATATATTTTAGAAGCCTAAATCTACAGATAATGGATGCAGAAGTTACAACCCGGCTAGACTTACATAAATTAAATTTTTCATTACAAATTGCAGTAATTTGTAAGATAATTTTTAACACCTGTACTTGATTGTTTTATTGCCACCTCATGAGCTATACCACTGCCAAATAGTAACTGTAATCAAGAATCAGTTAGCCAAACATTTTCACTACCGTGGTACCGTCAATATTACTATCTGTCAGTCGGCCATATTGCAAAAGTGAGGGAACTAATTACACGCGCACATTATAGCACAAACAGGAAGTTTGGAATAAAAGCGTTGATTAATCTGATGTCTAATTATCTCTTATTTATTTATTTATAAGCACAGAAATATATAAAGGCGGACTCGAAAGTCATGGGATTTTCACCTTTGGGTGATGCCAACCAACCTACCAACAGTGGTAGGTATGTGCAATAACGGAAAATTGAGTTTAAATTGAGTTTTCTTATTACTCAAACATAACAATAACTCAGTTAAATTCAAAGCGTAATGTAATATTTGTTTTTGGGTGGGAAATCATCAAATAACTTCTCCCGCTCTGGGTGGAGCAGGAGAACGTGTCAGACTTTTACTGACTAAAACCCACCCGTGTTCCCTCAGTTGCCTGTGTGCCAGGGGCAGCGGTATCTCTTTCGAAGAACCCGCACCCCTGGCAGGCATCGGCCCTTGCGGACTCCCCAGTTGATGCTGACATCTCTTTGAGGCACGCGTGGAACACAGCGTGCCGTCGACCCGGGCTTGGTCCTTACCGGACAGCGAGCTACCCTTTACTCGCCGTCCGCAAGCCCGCGCCTGCGGTGGCCGGGAATCAGCCTGGGATTCCCGACGCCCAGGGCGTCTCCTGCGACGACTAAGGCCGTGAGAGCACATGTACTGCCTCTCCCTCACGTACGCCACCTCCCTCTTCGCGAGCATTACTGCTTCGCAGAAGGAGGTGACGGCTACCCATGCACTCTCGCTCTGTACCATGGCCTGGAACAGGGCCGGACGCGAGAGATTGCGCCCAAGCCGGGCAGACCTCCACCGTATGCTCCACCATGTCCTCAGGGCGATCTTTGCAATGGAAACACCCGGGCGTATCCTCCCGCCTTATGCGAAACAGGAATCTCCCGAAACAGCCGTTTCCGGTGAGGACCTATGTCAGTCGGAAGGTGAGGACGCCATGCCGCCTGTTAAGGCACTCCTCAAAGCGGGGACTTACCGCCGCAATCGTGGCGTGCCCAGCACTGGGTTGCGACAATCGCACTCTCCACGTCGCCATGAGATCCCGCCGCTCTGTCCGCTGTGCCGCGGAGAAACGCCCCGGCGTTTGGCCTCCTCGCGCCACTCCCGAGTGTGCGTGAGGAGCTTTGCCTCCAGATCTCATGGCGTCAATCCGGCATGGAGGCCGCCGCCTCAACGGAGATCGTGCGGTATCCCCGGACCATCCAGATGGCCATGACCCTATGGGACGCCTTCAACCGGCGTGCTGGTTGGCGCCTTGGACCGCACGACCCCCGCGTAGAGCCTCCGGCAGGAGGCGTTTGGCCCCCCTAGATTGGGCAGGAGCCGCTTCAAGGCAGCCCCGGCCCGCTCCAGTCTGGGAGCTAAACGTTGGAAATGCTCCGAAGCGTAATGTCATTCGGTCAAGGATAGGTAAGTCAAGTTTTAAATTATTTAGACCGAATGAGTTCAGGTGGGTGCTTCCAGTCTTGTTACATGTTTTATTTTATAGCTGAGGCGTATACCATACCCACATTTCTAGCTCTGTGAAACAAAGGTAATTCAAATTTTCTTAGGTTTTTGCAATTTACAGGTCACTTTGTCGTGAAACAGTCATTCCATGGGATTAAATTAACTTATATCAATCACAATAAGATTAGATATTTAAACAAACTTTTTTACACTCCGTTTAACCGATTTTGACTTCTATTACGTTGATGGCATGACAACTGGCAGCTGCAGTATACAGTTGGTATTATAATCACGTTTTTGCTCTTAATGCCATGCTTATGCCTACGGAATGGAACTCAAAATCGGTTGAACGGATTGTAAAAAGTTTTGTTTAAATGTCTAATGTTATTGTAAATGGAGTTTAGAAGGTTGTATTGATGATTTTAACTGTCTTAATCCTGTAAAAGCCATATGTTTTACGGTCGCCAATCATATTTTAATCAACGTATAGCCAGACCTGCATATTGCAGATGAGCCTGTTGCTACTTGCCGGGTACAAACCCCTTTCCGGGCTGGTACTAAACACATTCATAACGGAAAGACTTAATAAAATTTTGCTCGACCCGGGCATCGAACCCAGGACTAGACCTTTAAAGAAGTTTCTATGATAATTACCTTGACCCCAGCGCAGATGAACGTCACAATCATTCCGAATTCCACTAGTTGTAAAACTATAGCAACTACTCCAAACGCCAAAATATTGGGAGCTGTTCCGAATTCCAGTGATTCCCGCTGGTACCAGTAGTGTGCAAGACTTTGCCAAGTCATTATCACTAATACACCGGTCCATAGTACTGACACAGCCTGCAAATTGTAAAAAAAAATGGTGTAATTTCTGGGCACAGAAGTAGACGGTTTGACGAGCTAGACTCCTGCCTCAAGGATTGCGCTCAAATTGCAAAAGAGAGAGAAAGCAGTGGGTCACAACTGGCTCATATTAGTAATAAGAACAATTGGACATGTCACTGCCAGCTGTCGGGAAAATGCCTCGCAACGTGGTGCATCACCAACATCATCATTTCAGCCGTATGACATCCACGCTGCTGGACATAGGCCTCCCCCAAACTGGGGGTTTTGCCATAATCGCCACGCTTGGCAGGCGGGTTGGCGATTGCAGTACGGTGGTCAAATGCATAGAGAACGCTGCTGTTCATTCTATGGTAAGCCCCTTAGTCGCCTTCTACGACACCCACGGGAAGAAATAGGATGGTGCTATTCTTGTACGTCCGACACCACACGGATAACACGTGGGACAATTCAGACTAAATGTGTATGTCCTACGTTTTGACTTCAACCTCTATCTTTGTTTCGGTGTTTCTACTTAGAACAGTCAGTAAAAAAGTCGATCTTACGTAGTTAAAAAAAAACAATGACGTTTGTTTGTACAAACTGACTTACAGAAATAAAAGTAATTTATCAGTTAACTTACCAATCGCAGAGATGACCAAATTAATAACCAGCGCCTTATAGATTCGTCTCTACGATGCTGGATATCCTCATCATTGGACTGTCTTGGTTTGGTGGACTTATCAGAAGTAGCCACCAGAGGTCCCAATTTTGGAGCATACATTGTCTCAGTCAAATCTTTCAAAAACTTTTTTTAGATCGAAACCACTAATATTTTATTGGAAATGCCTGTAAAGAAATGCTCAATTAATTATTTAGCAAATTTCCCCCTGTTCTTCGCCATGGATTTCAAAACTTAACATAGCATCGAGATTTCTTTAGTGTTATGTAAATATAATATGAATGTATTAAGTATAGGTACGCTTTCCAGTATAAATTCTCTATATGATGGCGAAAACTGAATAAAAATCACTGAATAATATAAAACAAAGTCCTCCGCCGCGTCTGCCTGTTCGCTATAAACTCAAAAACTTCTTCACCGATTTTCATGTTGTTTTTAACAATAAATAGAGTGGTTCTTGAGGAAGGCTTTAGTATATTATTTGTCAAATTTTTGTATACATTGGCTAAAATATAATGATATTTATTGGAAGTGTCGGAAAAAAATAAGCCGTCTGGGAGCTTTCAATGAAAACGCTGCCTAGACCGTTTGAGATAAAAGAAAATAATTTAAGGTGGAATTGTGTATCTTTTATAGGTCTACAGAAAAGTCCGCAATGACATATGTCTATCTCTTGAGGATAACATACTATATCCATTTTAATACTTAAAAAATGGGCTATTATAAAGCTGTAATTGGAAAGCTATTTACACAAATACGGTATTAATCCTTATCATTTTAAATAAGTTAAAGGCATTAAGCATTTCATGCACATTATTTTACGCTTTTACACCATATAATTTAAACGAATATCTTAGGAGTAATCGCAAAAAAAATACGGACGCGAGAATAAAATTCAAGCTCCTCGCTTCGCTTGATGCAATGGCTGAGATTTGGTACAGGGAAAGATTATAGCCTGGACTAAAGCATAGGCTACTTTTTATCCCTGAAATAGGTTCCCATGGGTTGCGGGAACGGGATCAAAATTTCATGGTTACTTTTGGTCGCGATAACCTACATCCACGCGGGCATCAGCTAGGTATAATACTAAGGTTGCATAGAAGAAAGCACCAATTGCGATAAGACCACAGTGTCAAACAATATTTTCACTATGATAGTAGGTATAATGAGTACCTATATGGTCAAATTATACAACGATGTAGGTACCAAAAAAATTAGTTGATATAACACCAAATTATGGCAATACAAATTACATTTAAGATGTATAAAACATAATTATGTACCTGAACTCTGAAGTAAATCTGGAAGTTTGGCTTCTACCTAGTCCAAAAAGCACTAGCCACTTTAAATTCTGTATTTTATTTGCGTCTGCTCCTCTCACAGTACTTATCAACACTGTTTAATTAATCTGTTTGGTACACTTCATTTATATAACTGTGCACTACGTAATAATTACTGATAAATTCAATGTGCGTGTTAATAAGTTTGTTTGTAAACAACAAAACCCATTTTTCTTATAATTATGCATGAAAATATTGGGTTTTTAACGCCTTTGTGTCCCCATTGAGGTTGTTTATTTGTTATTTCCTACTTTATGAATTAACTCCATTCCATGGAAAAGCCACCGGTTACGAAGTTACGGAGTCGAGGTGTAGACACGGGACGAACTGGTAGGAATATGATGGAATCTTTTCGAAAAATTGTATGGATCCCCTTTAATTTTTGACTTTTTTTTATTTTTTGGTAAAACGGCAGTTGAAATACACACTCACAAAATACACACAACACACAACAGAAATGCACACACAATATGTATGTAGCTACCGATTCATGAGATACAGTCCGCTAACAGACAGACGGATGAACAGTATTTCCCCCACGTTCTTGTTGAGGCTTTCTTGTGCAGAGGAATTAGTAGGGGACTCTTTCCAGTCAGTACGCCATCTGCCTGTTTTCCACAGAACACTATTACTCCTAGCGGAGCTGTTTTCTAGACTTCATTGCATTGGTTAGGCATTATCGTCACACCTAGATCGCCTAAATGGTACTTAGATAAACTCTTTAGCAAAATAACTGTCCCTACCGGCTGATTTGTTCGATTAGAGTTTGTACAGTGCACCTCTGATTTCAAATTCGAGGATGTCGGGTTTCATGCACTGCTTGTCCACAATCGGGTCAAATAAATCAAATAAATAATTTATTTCACCAAACACTTGACGTAAATTACTTGACAGTTTGTCGTAGCTCGTGCTGCAGAGTCATCGAATAGGCTTTCACAAAATTATCTCCATCTTTCTGGAATTTGATCTATCTCGATCTAAAGTCCTCCCCTTCCCTCCTCATTCATACGGGACGTTTTCAAAATATCTGTTTTAAATTTTCTAGTTTGCCCCCAAAACTGTCCCCATATTCGAAATTCATTTATTTACATTACACGTTCATGTTTAGGTCACAGAAATTCATGTGTACCAAATTTCAAATTAATCAGTTCAGTACATTCGGAGAAAATCGGCTGTGTGAAACGGACAGACAGAAAGACACACGAGGGATCCTATAAGGGTTTTGTTTTTTCATTAGGACGTACGGAACCCTGCAAATCATCAATTACGCAAAAAGATAACATGGTTAATATAAGAAATGCCTTCTTTTGCACATTCGGTATAATATATTTTAATTTCCAGATAGAGATAGGTTTGTTTTTGACTTATGTTGAAAATAACCGTAAACTACTAGTATTCCTTCCCTTATCTCCGAAGTTCTTTATTTATTATTGTCTTTCTATAGTAAAGTAGGTCTTATTTATTTTATTTTATGATTGTAATCTTTTTTTTAATTATTTTAACGCACTTTGAAATAAGTCTCATAATTTGTATGCACTTTTTGATTTATGTTTAAGCTGTGTACTTCTTTAAGTGACAATTCACCATACTAATAGATATAAAGTTCTGTTATGTAATATGTTATTAGTGAATAAGTCGTTGGAGTACCTTATATAAATAAATAAATAAATAAATAAAAAGTATAGCGTAACCATGCAGATTTATGTGAAATAAAATATTTTGATTTGATTTGAATCAGCCTATACTGTTTCCACAGCTGGGACACAGGCTTCCTCTCTGTGTGTGAGGGTGGGCCGAAATCCACCACGTTAGCCCAGTGCGGGTTGGTAGATGTCATATGTCTTGTTTTGTTTTTTCTGCGTCATGTTTACCGCAACTAACCGTATTCTTTCTTCGAATTTTTGGTTGAAAGACTTGCCAGTTTCCTCACAATATTTTCCTGCTCCATTTTTGAGTACAGTGGTGAACCTACGACCAACTCGTAAGTCGCAGCCGTTAACACTGCACTGGGGCGCCAAAGCTCTCCGCTCAGGATTAAATTAAGAAAAAGAAGCGTGTATACTTCTATTCAGCTGCAGCTGTTTAGACTGGAAGCCGACCCTAAAACAGAGTTGGGAAAAGGCTAGGTAGATGATGATGATACAGATGATGGTCACCCCAAGTAGGGCTAAATTTAAAACTTGATGGGAAGAAACTAGATGCTATTTCGGAAACTGTATTTCTAGGAATTACTTTAGATTCAAAATTGCAATGGGGTGCCCACATTAGAGCTCTTTCAAGTAGATTAAGCTCAGCTGCTTATACAGTAAGCAAAACAAGGCAGTTGACTGATGTAGCCACAGCTAGGTTAGTATACTTTGCTTATTTTCACAGTATTATGTCTTATGGCGTTCTGCTGTGGGGTTTGGCAGCTGACGTAGATTCAGTTTTCATTCTACAAAAGAGGGCAATCCGCGCAATCTATACTCGTAAAATGGGGCCTCGCGAATCTCTTAGAAACAAATTCAACGAATCTAAATACACGTAGTAAAGATAACATTGTGATGCCAAAATTTAGATTAACTAAAACTAGCAAGTCATTTCTAATAAACAGTATCCGCTTCTATAACAAGTTGCCAAAATCGGTTACAGAACTTAGCGATGGAAAGTTTAAAACTCACATCAAACGTGTCCTTATCAAAAAAGCATATTATAAGATAAAAGACTACGTTGAAGACAAGGAAGTTTGGCATTAATTCCTTCTGCACATGTGACTTTCCTGGTAACTCATTAGCACCATAACTATGTGAGCGTCTATTAACTGCTTCCAAATTACAATGTTAATTTTATTAATTTTAGTTTTTACACTTTCTGACATATTCTCGTCATTATTTGACATTATACAACACTTGTAATATCTAGTATTTATTAGTGATTCTCATGGAAATCATATCACTTGGTTTAAATAGGTTGATTTTACTTATGTAGATTCTTTTACATATTGTGAATGAGAGAACGTTGTAGGCCTACAGTTTCTATTATTTATTTTCATTCCTCTAAGTACCTGGTACTTATTGACAGGCCTGCACTGTCCTCCCATACCTAATATCACTGTAATTTGAAAACATTATAAAATCCAATTATTTTTAAAAGAGTAACCGTGGAGTTTCTTGCCGGCTCTTCTCCATAGGAAGCGACAAATTGGAACCGTGCACCTAGCTTCTGACGTTTCATAAGTGCCCTTGCAGGTTTATGTGAAATAAAATATTTTGATTTTAACGAGTTGCCAAAATCGGTTACAGAACTGGAATGGAAAGTTGGAATGACTGAGATGGAAAGTTTAAAACTCACATCAAACGTGCCCTTATCAAAAAAGCATATTATAAGATAAAAGACTACGTTGAAGACAAGGAAATTTGGCATTAATTCCTTCTGCACATGTGGTTTCCCTGGTACCTCATTAACAGCATAACTATGTGAGAGTCTAATAACTGCTCCCAAATTACAATGTTAATTTTTATTCTTGTTATTTTTTACAATTTCTGACATATTCTCGTCATTATTTGACATTATACATCACTTCTAATATCGACTATTAATTAGTGGTTCTCATGGAAATCATGTCACTTGGTTTAAATAGGTTGATTTTACTTATGAAGATCAGAAAATAAATCGGATCTCCCATTCAAAATCGATCAGCTGACTATTGATTTTGTATGGAAGATCCGATTTTATTTTTATGTTTCGACCCATGTTCCTTGGGGAAAGTTGTTCAATTTCACGGGTACTTCATAGTATCCGGGTGACCCCTGACAAATTAAAACGGTGACTAAAAATTCACCTTATATTGTGAGTGTATTTCAGATATATCTGCTGCTCCTAGGCTCTAGCCATTCAAGGATTGGTAAGGAAAGGTATACAGGTATACCAACCACATGGCCGCGATTTTCGTAAAACGACCGCTCAGGCGGCAATGGAAGACTTACTATATATTCTGAGTAGTGTGTCTGTGTTAGGTAGAGACTAACCCCTCACCAAAAGCGACCATCGAGTGAATACGCAATCAGTCAAGCCACTTTTTGTTTGGTGAACCGGTACGCGTGGTGACACCGTCAGAGGGCCTTCCGTTTTTCCGTAGAAAAGGTGACATATGAATACGACGCGACGATCGCTTTTGGTTTGGAAAATAGGCACGATGTTATGTTTAACGTGTTCATATTACTATATATTCGGTATTGTTTATTTTTAGGAGTCTACGTCATAGTGCTGACTTAAGTACACTTGTGGTCTATTTCTCACTCTGTCCGTCAATGCTCTCATTTGGGATAATGACTTGGGGAAATGCTCTAAAAACTGGAAAGACCGTAACGAGCTGCTCCTTTTAAATATTTTCGGTATAGCAAGCACCGTTATACAATAATTGTATCAAGACTGCAAAGTTATGACCGTTAGACAGCTCTTTCTGCTCAATACCATCTTGCACAGTCATGGTTTTTGAAATGCAATACCTACTGGTCGTCTGGCAAATACGAGGTAAAAATATATCTGTCCTATAGAACGTTACAGAACTAAATTGGCTGAAAGACACTTTCGAGCATTACTAAATAACACAGTATTTATGGTTTAAATAAATTCGAGTGTAAAAATAAAGTGAATCAATTATTATAATTTATTATTATTATTGTGTGAATTAATAAAAAAAGGTTATTATTGGTTACTTTTTATTGATAAATCTCGTACATTATTATAGTACAATATCATATTTATAAGGCTACACGACACGGCAACGTGTCATTTTAATAACATTTATTGCAAATATTCGATTTTCATTTCTTGTTGAGGTGGTTGACCAAATATGCTGGAAGCTCGGTAGCTATTGACTCTTCTCTTCTTCTTCTCTTTTTTCTTTCTTTCTTGTCTTTCTTTATTTAGGTAATAGGTAATACAGGCTGGTTTCCGCAACACCACGTCATAGCGCGTATTTTGCGTACGGGTGGGACAATCGGTTATTCTTTCTTTTTGTACAATATCAATATAAAATTACATAATTGAAAAGAAGTACCTAAATTGTAGTATTTTTAAATGGAAAATGTTTCAAATAATCTTATTAACAAAAAATTACATTTTCATAATACAAAAGGTCTTTTGTAGGACATGTAACTAACAACCTATAACTGTTTTAATTTATACAGTGACTAAATATTTTGACCAGCTGCATAATTTTTATCATAACTGTATTCTCTTATCAAACTCCTAACTGCAAATATTAAACATATTTCCATACCTGAAAAAAAAAATACAAATATTTATAGTACTTTTGAGACAAATTATGACAAAACACAAACGTAATTTATAAAAAATGCTCTTTTTTAAGGCCCCCGCGTAGAGGTCGGAAATTATCCCACTGGAACATACTACCGGAATAAAAAGTATCCTTTATGTTAATACAGGTTTATAGACTATCTGTGTGCCAAATTGCATCCAAATCTGTTCAGCCGTTTCTGCGTGATTGAGTATCAAACATCCAAACATCTAAAGATACATACTTTCACATTTATAATTTTATTAGGATTAGTAATAAAAAAAACTGTTTTCAAAGATAGAAGAAAGAAATTTCATGGAAGAGGTGGTTTCCAAATGTTTCTTCAAGTCAAAAGTATCAAAATCACCTTTCACCATATTAATCAATTTCAGTTCCACGATATCTTGGTAAGTACTTACAAATATCCAAAATGGCAGCAATGAGAATTACAACACCGTCATCTTTAATAAACACAAAATTATCGGCTTGATAAGTTAAGTAGATCTCCCCGAAGTAGTGTCCATTTTCATAGTCCAGTGTAAAACACAGTGTCACCGCTATGATGTAGAAAATAAGGGTCAGTATGCAGTAGCTGTAGTAAACTCGGTAGAGACTGGCACTTTTCTGAAAAAAAATTGTGGAACAATCTATCAAAATCAAAATCAAAAGTCATTTATTCAAATTAGGCTGAGAATCAGCACTTTTAGAACGTCAAATACATAAGACAGTCCCCCAAAACGCCCGCCCTTCACCACTTCTTAGTGCTTTAGCTGGGAAGAAGAAGTGGCGGAACACACTCCTCAGCAGCACAGCTGTCTGTTTAGTTGGATAGACTTGATTCTATACATACATAGGCAAAGTAATAAACATTACGAGACACTGAACATTAATTAAATAATTAGTCATAATGTCAGCTAGCCATGCCAATATACCGATAAATAAAATGAAAACTGTCGAGGTCGCTAGCTAACCACAAAAAGCATTGCGGCGGTAAGTACTCTCTTTGAGGAGTGGCTTGAGAGGCGGCATGGCGTCTTCACCTTCCGCCTGACACAGGTCCTCACCGGACACGGCTGTTTCGGGAGGTTCCTTTTTCGGATAGGGTGGGAGGAAACGCCCGGGTGTTTCCATTGCGAAGATCACCCTGAGGACACGGTGGAGCATACGGTGGAGGTCTGCCCGGCTTGGGCGAAGCACCGCCGTGTCCTCATAGAGGTGATCGGCGGCGGCGATCTCTCGCGTCCGACCCTGGTCCAGGCCATGGTACGGAGCGAGAGTGTATGGCTAGCAGTCGCCTCCTTCAGCGAAGCAGTTATGCTCGCAAAGAGGGAGGCGGCGCACGTGAGGGAGATGCAGTACATGCGCCCTCACAGCCGTGGCCTTCGCAGGAGACGCCCTGGGCGTCGGGAATCCCAGGCTGATTCCCGGCCACCGTAGGCACGGGCTTGCGGACGGCGAGTAATGGGTAGCTCGCTATCCGATAAGGACTAAGCCCGGGTCGACGGCGCGTTGTGTTCCACGCGCGCCTCAAAGAGATGTCAGCAGCAACTGTTGGGGCCCGCATGGGCCGATGCCTGCCAGGGATGCGGGTTGTTCGAAAGAGATACCGCGGCCCCTGGCACACAGGCAACTGAGGGAACACGGGTGGGTTTTATTTAGTAAGTAAAAGTCTGACACGCCCTTCCGCTCCAGCCAGAGCGGGAGAAGTTATTTGATGATTTCCCACCCAAAAAAAAACCACAAAAAGCATAAAAGAACTCATCATAAAAAATATTGTTATGAGTAGATCATTTCAATAACTAATGACATAATAGATATTTAATAATAAAAAATAAAAAAGTACTTAGACAGTCATAAAAAAAATATATATATGAACCCATATAACCTGTCACTAGGTACGCCAATTTTGGAGAAAGAACATAAACATTGTCGCGTGAGTTAATCACAGCGACCATTCTTGTCATTTAAATAGTCGTTGATGGAATAGTAAGACTTTAAGCAAAGGATGGATTTTACTTGAGCTTTAAACGCATTAAAAGGCAAATCTAGCAAAGAAGAGGGAAGCTTGTTATCAAAAGTTATACCAAGCCCAAGTTATGAACCTTATGAAGCCGGTGAACGGGAGCACGTAGTTTGTCCTTATTTCTAGTGTTAACGGTGTGTATCAATTCCATATCAATCAGACCATAGAAAAAGGTGTAGGTATACGTATCAAAAATTAACTTCCAGATAAAGAATAGAACGTCAAACGTGGGGTGCCTTTGACTAACTTTTTATTCTTTACTCTCTAATTTTTAATAAATTTAAAATGGGAAGCAAAAAAAGGGTATAATCTGTGGAGATTGTATCTTTTCTTGCCTACCAATATATATAGGAGTTTATTTATAAACGTTGATTAAAGTTAAATGCAAGGTTAAATAGTCGCTAATCATTAAATAAGTTGCAACTTTTATAAACAAAGGGATACATTTCAGATACTACTGCAACATTTCTGGCCTTCGTTAAAAATCGACTAAGATCATTGTGATGTAGTGAGACATATGAGCCTGGAATGAATTTGCTTTAAATCCACAGTACAGAACTATTATGCGTTTGACACTTAGGGCAGACTTCACCAAAAAACTGAACACACATTTAAATAGCGATCAAGAGCTGTAAGTGTCATAATTGTTGTGGAATATTGACACTGATAGCTCCTGAACGCAGTTTAGATGTGCTGATCGCTTTCACTTACATTAGTGCAATTTGCAGTTAGTCTCATTGTGTCATTGCGCTTATAAGTGCCATCACTTTAATCTATCAAACATGATGAAATTCTGTCGATTACTGGAAATTAGTATTTTCATAGACTGGCCTAAAAGGTCTATTAATAAAATAGTTTATTCGCACATCGAGTAGCACGCATTAACGCTTGACAGGAAGCTTAGAATAATACGCGTTAATGAACGTGAGTTCTATTAATTATTGTCAGTTTAGATATGCACAACGCAAACACACTACATTAGTGCATTCTAATTCAGTAATATGCAATGTTAGGTTTTGGATTAGCATCATAACAATAACATAGCATGAAACGCTGTATCTCCAAAAAGAGGAAATTGAGGTATGTACTAACATCAAAAGTGTACAAAACTTGCCAATTTTGTTTAAAGCTTTTGTAATAGGAGACAAGCCTATTTCGATTAACTAGGCACCAACCCAGACAGTTGGACAGTTACAGTTAGTGACAGTTACAGATAGTGGACAGTTACAAACAACCCAATAACACTTTGACCTTATGGGCCTTATTAGAAGGCTAAAAGTCACCCAAAGGGCAATGGAGAGGGCTATGCTTAACGTGATCAAACTAGGAATGAAGAGATCCGCAGGAGACCCAAGGTAACAGACATAGCCTGAAGAATTGTCAAACTTAAGTGGCAGTGGCCAGGGCACATTGCTCGCAGAACAGATGGTCGATGGGGCCGAAAGAAGATGTAGAGTGGGAAGGCCTCTAACAAGGTGGACCGATGACCTTGTGTAGGCCGCAGGAATCCGCTGGATGCGGGAAGCACAGGACCGGTCGAAGTGGTGGAGATTGGGGGAAGCCTATGTACAGCAGTGGACGTCTTGCGGCTGAAATGATGATGATGATGATGAAGACTTTGTCCGGCATCTAACTACTAACGAACGACATAGTTTTTTATTTTGTTTACCTTGACTCCAGCTGTGATGAACGTGACAATCATTCCAAATTCCACTAGTTGTACAACTACTGCTAATGCATCGAAAATCAATCGACTGGGCGGTGGTGCTCTGTGTCCGGGTGATAAAAATGGCGCAACAGTTGCTATTATTATTAAACCGGTCCATAATACTGACACTACCTGTAAATAAATAAAAAATCGTTTTAACTTTATCAACTTACTTTTTTTCTTATAGTGCTGTGCCTTTTTTAAGGCCAAGGAAATATTATAACTATCATATTTCCTAGACTAACAGTTCCTCAAATAGCTTTTCCAGCACTGCTTGTAATTATTAATACAGGGTTGTATGGATAACGACGAGGCAACGCATAACCTGTCACCATGGATTCATTATAAGATTTTGAACCTGAGGAATTTTTTTTCGTCGATTATGATAAAAAAATTACTGTTCAGTATATTTTGACCGCGCATCGATGTCCCGCGTCACCCTGGTCTGGCGAATTCGTACCTAATGATTTTGCAGACACACAAGTTTGACAGAATATAACGATTATTTGGACCTGATAAAATTATTAATTTAGGTTTATTTTATATTATTATAACTAAAATAAATTGGAACAAAGTAAGCTGCGAAAACTATATGAATTCCTGACGACCAAACAAACTAGACCACTTTTTTGGAAATAGTCTTGGAAACATGGGAATAATAAGCGACCCCCTTTCTGAAGAAGAAGAAACTTAGCCTATTTTACTTACTAAATAAAAATCTTTAATAAATTCATCCACTCAGAGACAACGCTGGGAAGACGCTAGAAGCTACAATTTCTACTCAAGAGGTTCCTTATAAAACGAAAGTGCGCACGCACTATTCATAGTGCCACTTATGTCCTAAGTAAGGAATTAAGGTTTATATGGAAAATTATAATTTTAGTTTATGGGAATTTCTATTGGGCAGATGGCTTGTTTATATGTACAATCTATACAGCTGTACATATAATAAATACATTCTACAAATAAATAAAATTGAAGTGTATGTTTGTAACGTCACAATAACGGTACCGTCAACTGTGGCATCTTTACATTCCATGAGCAAATTTACTAATATTAACTATATTAAAAAATCTCTCGATTACTAAAAAATTGTGACAAATAGTAGATTATTCTACTTCTCTATCGCTTCGATATTAAATGGCGGCAACAGATTTTTAGTTATCGAGAGAAAAAGTACAGTACTCATCGGTAAAGTTGCTCATGGAAAGTAAAGATGCCACAGTTGACCGTACCTATTTGAAATAATAAAAAAGCATTTTTTTGTCTGTTTGTTCCGGCTAATCTCTGAAGCGGCTAGACCAATTTTGACGGGACTTACTGTGGTAGATAGCTGATATCAAGAGGACTACCATAGGCTACGAACATTTGCTACGTTTTTGGTCCCGGTAACAAGATAGTAATCAATAATTTTAATGATTATTTGCACTTACCAATCGCAGAAATGCCCATCCTAATAACGAGCCTCTTAGAAAGCTAAGACATGGGGAGGTGCGCCGAACACGAGGTGCACGTATAACATATTTTTTGGGTACTTCACCGGTTGCCAGTGGCCGCCCTAAGTTTGGAGAGTACATTGCGAAAGTTCAATCTTACAAAAATAAGCTAGCTTCGTGCCCAAAACCTCCAATAATTATTTGGTAACGCCTGCAAAAAAAAGTTATTTCAATCTTAGAATGGCTTTAGTACCTATAAAATAAGCAACTTTTCAATAAGTACATAAAACACTCTGACAGCGAGTTTGTAACAATTAATATGAGATAAGGCTCCCAATAATGAAAATTAAAAAATATGGTGCATTGTCTAATGTCGATATCTACACCATAGTACTTACTACGATACGTGTGACTTAAGTAGTCGGCACGGCGTGTAATAATGGACTCTCTAAGTCTCACGTATCCTACTATTTTATAGCCCGTGTGACTTCACGCGACGTCACACAGGGCTACACAAATTATAATAATTTTATCTACTATTGATTTACGAATACTAGTTTTATAAAGGTACCACTTTGCTATGGACATGACATGACAATGACATGACAATGATTATTTTCTCCTATTCTAAAAGCTCTATGAACAGCAGTTATTTATAAAAGCAAGTGAACGTACCTGAAGGAATGCTGAAAGCAGTTTTCACTAAAAAGTGTTTCAGACATGTACCTATATTGTGTCTGCCCCTCTCACAGTATTAATCAACACTGCCAAATTACGTTTAGCACTCGTAATTTATATAATTATTGTGAACTACCTAATAATAATAGTTTCAATGTGTGTGTGTGGTTAAGTTTGTTTATATTATTCATTTATTTAGCAGACAACTAGATCAAATATAATTATAATACAAAAATACTTCCAATCCTACGTTAGTAAACAATTTAACTTATTTGCTATAAACAACAAAACCCTATAAAACTAATTTGGATCTTATGTTATTTTTTTTAAAGCAAAACTAAGTATAGGCTATTATTTATCATCATGCTATGACCTTATGGTTGGAGCCGAGCAAAAACAGAGTTTTTAAGTGAAAACAAACTGAAAACGAAGTAGGTAGTAACGAATCGCAGGCCAGCGATAAGGTGCGACGCGGCCGCACGGGGCCAAAATTACACGCGGACGAAGTGCTGGTATTCTTAATTGTGCGGAAGACTCTGCTCACCTGTTTCAGGATTTTGCTTGACGTCAGTGTGATGCGTAGTTCGCATGTGGCGTTGTATCTTCGCAAGGTGGTTGGTATTAGCTAGAGAAAAGTAGCCAAGGATCGAGATCACAGCGTGCTTTTGGCCCGGCCAGTAACACGCAGTAGATGTACATACCCCGACGATGTCAAGCTATAACGCCATGTCTGAACCCTCACAAGCAATTGATTACATTAAGGCATTTGACCGTCTAGACCACGGTGTCCTTTTACGTAAGCTCCTTGCAGTAGGTACCAGAGCTGATTTATTCAGATGGTTTACATCTAATATTGAGAATCACTGTCAAACAATTGTACTGAATGGATACAGTTCTGTAACTTTTATAAAACCCTCGGGAATACCACAAGGATCCCTTTCGGGTCCTTTACTTTTATTATTCTTATGCATTCTTAATAAAATGTATATTATATACATGTAAATATACATTTTAGAATGGTTAAAGCACGAACTAATGTAAGAAGATTGGTTCGTGCTTCCCCCATTCCAATGTTTACTTTTTAAATTATAATTATAAACGCCGACGGTATGAAAGTTAGTTTAATGCTCTACATCAGAACTTTCCGACTGCTTAGGTATATAGCGGTATTTAGATTGACAACAAAATTACTGAGTCTTCAGTAAACTTGAACTGAATGTTTCTAAACGTTTTGTTAGTACTTACACATCCAAACTACATGCAATCATGTTTCAGTATAAGTTGCATAATACTATTAATAACAGGACAAGCTACTCTAAGTTTTACCCTAACTCGCTTATTGATGCACAAATCGAAAACGTTGTTAATAAAGCTTCCAAAGAACTTGGGTTTATATTTATGTTACCAGATGATTCTAAAAACGTATAAAATTCTTTATTATGCTTTTGTCCGTAAACATTGGGAGTACGCCACACAATTGTGGAACCCTAATCATAATATCTAAATAGACGTATGTCTAAATAGTGCGTATTTCTATTAGGCTGACGATGATAAAAACCACTACTAACAGCTACCTATTACAGTACCGTTTGTTTAATTATGTACTCCTAATTGGGTATTATGCTCATAATTAATTAAAAAGGTCGTGTAAAATGCTATTACTGAAATACTGACGTTTCCTAGCGAGAACCAAACTTCAAATATTGGGCATTTTGTGCGAAGGTTGATCAGGTAGGAAACATGTTTTCTCGTCCTCTGCAAGGAGTGTGAATTATTTTAATTACATATCTAAATTTATTTTATATCAGTACTACCTACTAACATTATATGGATCCCTATTGTCCGAAATAAAATAATTTTAATATTATTTACGCATTTAGGTAACCTAGACGTCAACTAAATGCTATGCTATGTGGATGTTTGTTACTGAATCACGCAAAAACAGCTGAACGGATTTAAATGTAATTTAGCACACATATAATTTATAACCTGAATTAACATATAGGATACTTTTTATCACGGCAGTATGTTCCGGGAGATAATTTCCGAGCTCTATGCTGGTGAAGCCGCTAGCAAAAGCTAGTAAATAATAAAGCACGGTTCAGCTCTCAGCGCTGAACGGAGCGTTGAAAATACAACAGTGCGATTTTATACAAGGTTCCATTAAATGGCAAGCGTTGCTTAACCTTCGATCCATCCGTGTGTCTAATATCATGTTTAAACATATTTTTGATACCTTTCGCGTCTGCGGAGTTTACCTAGCCAATTTTATTTAACCCCGCATAGGTAATGGCTGCGCCACGCAGTTCCAACCGTATAAGTCTCAATCCCGTGAGAATATCGGGGTAAAAGTATCTAATGTCCTCACCCAGGTCATGGTCTACGCATGAGTTAAATTTCATCCAAACCCGTTCTGCCATTTAAGCGTGAAAGCGCAAAAGAAAATCCTGTTCATAGAATCATTCAACGTTTAACAATTTGGCGTATTGAAAGTCATCCTTTTGAAGATGACTGACCAAGACTCAGCCAGTTTTTTCCACTGCGGCGCTAGTAGTCACCAAAACAAAAATGGCGCCAATAGCGCAAACCGAGAATGTTATTTTTTTGTGTGCAATTTTAATTGAAATTAATTATTTATTTTAAATCATTTCACTATTACTAATTACTTAGTAGGAGGTATTAGTCAAAATTAGTCGCAGTTAGTTTGTGAACTCACCGTCACCCTGACCAAACATCATAAATTAATCAATATCTAATTTAACTAAATAACTACACGACATTCAGCCATCTGGTTAAACGTCGCGCTCAATTACTTGGCTGGTTGGCTTTCAGCTATTTAATTGGAGGCGTTTAATGAACGGCCTAGGCGTCCAATTAACTGGCTAATTTAACCAGATGGCTGCGACTTAGATAATATATTAAGTTGAATTAGGATGCACAATTATCAACGCCACGATTATTCTCATTCTCATTAGAAGTACCTACATGTAGCAGAGGAGTCCAAGTTCGTGCCGTGGCTTGTCATTTAAAGCCGGTTCGAAGTCCTTAATAGCACCAGGTTCAACGTGAGCTGCAGATTCAGTGTCCAAGTACGGCCGGGTCATAATAAGGAGCGAATGGTATCGGAGTCCATGATGAGAAAAACAAACGTTTAAAGCAGCGAGTAAAGAAAATAACATCCACATTCCATAGTGCACGAAAGCAATGCGAATAGAATAGTTTTTTTTTTCATTGCTGTTAGATGTAATTTCACCTAACGTTAGGGATGTTCAATATGTATCGATACTCAAGTCGGTAAAACGGGATTTGATTGATTTTCACATCGATTCAACAATATACGATCCACTACTATAAATTGATAAAGGCAGTGAGGATCGGATCAAAAATCATTTTACTGTACAATCGTACTGTAAAATTGTAGTGGTCAGGTATACGTACCACATGTTATGTACATGCAGTACCCTACGATCTTACAGTTTTTTAAATGTTAAATAAGAAAAAAAAATCTCAGGAAAAATATTAAGGCTGTTATTTTCCAACAGACCCCACCGTGTTCTCGGAAAGCGCGTTAAACATTTCAGGTATCACCTGGTGTTAGTAAAATCGGCATAACTACGTCTCAAAACACTACCAATGTCAGTTTTATTCACAGTACTCAGACAATCAACGTAAGTACTCGTTTCTATCCAAACCTTTAAATAGGTGTTTCCTTCTTCCAATCCTACACACTACATACCAGCGGCTATTCATAGCAATGTGGTATCCTGTTAACAGATAGGAGCGCTTACTGCTTGACATTCATTCCTATCGGTGTTAATACTCGGACGAGTAATAAAGATGAAAGTAGAGATCATCTAATTTAAAACTGCACGCTTTTCCACTAAAATTTCTATACAAGCATTAGAAATGTGTATGCAACAGGGGTAGTGGTAGTAATAGATTTACCATCAAAATGGTGAAATTAAATATTTTGTACTCTAACAGAGAATTACTTGGATACCTTCTCATCAAAATCAAAAGTCCTTTATTCAAATTTGGCTGAGATTTAGCACTTTCCGAACGTCAAAATACATAAGACAGTCCCCCAAAACGCCCACCCTTCACCACTTCCTAGTGCTTTAGCTAGGAAGAAGAAGTGGTGCAACAAACTTCTCAGCAGCACAGCTGTCTGTTTAGTTAGATAAAAAAATCGTGTACAGCTAGAAACAAGCCTCTTTGAATTTTACCGTGATTGCCAGATTTGGTGAACCAGTCTATAAACATTGCAATTTATGGAAGATATAAGGTTCTACCTAATATCCACGGAGTTCACCATAAGTATACGCGAAAAGGTAGGAGTTAAATGAAACCAGTAGCACTGATATTGGGAAATGCAAAAAGTAATGTCGCAGGTTCTTCCGAATCTCCAACAGCGATTGTACCCGATGTGGTGTCACCACATCGGGTACAATTCCCGTAGTTGGTGACGCATCACCTGCCCACGCGATGTTAGCTCGCTTCTCAAAAACACGGATATGACCATCATCCATTAACTGGATTAATAGACGCGTCATCTTACAGTTTAGCTGTCCATGTGCACTGTCTGTTTTATTAAGAAGCATACAAGCACGTGCTTTAGGCTATAACCAACTTTTCCAGGGAAACCATGATTAGGTAAATGAAGAAATGGAGGTTGGAAGTCAAAAACTTCAAAATCACTTGTAGCTTAGAATGCAATTTTCCAGAATTGGAATAGATGATGGCGTATGTCTGCCAAACTTGTTGTTTACTTTGTGTGACCCGGTTCCGCTGGTCTTCTATGTTATGGCAGGACGAGCTAGTGTAGCCCTATTATAGCCGCTTTAAAATGCGCGGGCGCGTGATTCCACGGACCCACCACTTAGCTACCGTCTTGTGCCACTCCGCGAGCACGCTCACAAGTCTTTCTGCTACTATTTTTAATAATATACCATTACCCAGTTAATTAACTAAAAAAAGATACAGATTGTCTGTCTGTTGTGTTTATGTGTCAAAAACTAGTGTATGTGTTTGCAGATTTTTTTATAACTCATGTGCCGTCTGAGAATCTGCGTTTCTTATATTTCTAAAGTGTGAATTAAATAGTTTAGGGGTTATTAGAAAAGTGAGTGCTCTAGCAAGATGCGGTTAGAGCTACCGGTGTGCACAAGATGTTGTTTATGTCTACCGTTACGATATGGTTTGATCGCGTGGGGATATCTCCGATTGGTGAGTATGTACATACGATACCTACGTATATAAGAAGACCCATGCGTAGGAACATAATAATTGATCATTCCGTTCTTTTTCCAAAATTGAGTACCCATATATGTCTCTCAATTGGTATCCTCTCGGACAGAGGTCTATAATAAACAATGCTATCAATTAAAAATGTTTACTGAACAGAAATTTTAACTTGGGTGATATCAGCACAATTTCATGGGTTAGGTAACTTTTTATTCCGAAAAAGTGATGTTATTAACAATATGTCTCAATGTTCCAGGTAATTTCCGCCCTAGTGATGGTTGGTGCCGAAAAATCTTTTTCAACGATGTTGGGTTACACCAAATCTGAACCAGAAATAAGTTATAAAATCTATGCAGCGTTGTTGGCATTTTTAATGCTCTTTACATTGGGGGATATTATAATGAACATTGTGTTTGTTATCGGTGGACATAGGGTGAGTATATAAAGGGAGTGTAAAGTAAGGTTTCTTTTATTTCATAGTACTGACCGCCTGCTGGTTTAGGGAAAATAAATATATATGAATTGAATTAAGGGGGACACGCTAAGGCAGACCGTGAAATTCAAATTTACTTTCGTTTGTAGCAATTTTCAGGCCAGTGTCAGGTTGTATATAATTATTCTGCCTTTATCCGCTGTATGTTGAACAAAATATGGTTCGCGACCGTTACAAATCTCTAATAATTTTATACCGACCATTTAACCGTTGTTATTTTATATTTCAACAACGTTTACATGGTCGGTTTAAAATTACTAGATGCTTGTTACGTGTGGTGCCGGACGTAAAAGAATAGCACCATCCCATTTCTTCCCATGGGTGTCGTAGAAGGCAACTAAGGGACTTGCTAAAGAATGGTCAGCAGCGTTCTCTATGCATTGGACCATGACGATTATGGTGAATCCCCTCTTTTGTGGGAGGCTTATGTCCAGCAATGGACGTCTTTCGGCTACACATACATCGGCACATTATCCATTTGTTATACAGTCCGCTATATTTTAATTTTGCTCCACCACGACCTATCGTCGCGATCAATCATCATGAAATAATCATTCAATAGGATTATATGAACATACAGGGTTGTACTGCTAATTCTAATTGCAATGAACGTGAGAAAATTTGAATTTCACGGGCTATTTTCGCGCTTTCCTTTGAAGAAGAAAAGCTCCGATATTTTCTTTACAAAAGATATAATATATATTTTCTTTTTTCTTGAAAATTTCTTTGATCAAAGTGAAGACTTGCACATCAGATGAAGCAACAAGGAAAGGCAATATACCTTTGAAAACCGGAAAGTGTACGAGTGTCATCTTTCACCTATGTCCACACAACGTTTTGGTCGCCGGTGCCACTTTCATAATAATACTTTATCTTTTTTAGAAAATACTGAAGCTATTGAGAGCATACTATGTGTACAGCTTCGTCCTTTGGATAACGACGGCAGTGATTGGCTTCGGCTTGTCTTCGTACACTGTTTACTGGTTCAACCTGCAAGAGATCGATGAATTCCGCACTTGGGTGCTTCTAGTTGACTTGGCCACTTATCTAGCTCAAATCTGTAAGTTACCTTTATTCCTACTATCACCGAACTTGAGTTCTAGGCTCAAGCTACAGCCTGTTTGCAATTTGCATAGCTTAACTTAAATGTCTAAATACGACTAAGTATAGCTTAGATCTAATCGAATATTTATATAGTTAATTTAAATAGTGTATGCAATACGCTGCGACGATCTGGTAACGTTTTCAGGGCATAAATGGTTAGCAAAAGACAGTTTTAGAAGGAACAAGGAGGAGCCCTTGCCCATCAGTGGGACACAATATTATAGAGAAAAAAAATAGTCTATCTATCTAATTCTGGGATAGAAGAAATCCTACATTGTAAGTTAGATACACTATAACTACCCCAAAATGAACCATTTAAATCAGGGTGAAACTATTTATTATTTTTAAACTAGCGTTATTCGATGAAGTCATGTCAAGTTATGAAGAAAGTTAGTGAACTCCTAGCGGTTATTTTTCTTGCAGTCATTCAAGCATGTATCTTACTACTAATAAGAAGTCAAATGATTAAAATTAAGAAGAACTATGAGTTCAGGTTTATTAACAACGCAGCCGAATGTGAATGTACGATGCATTCGGAAGAAGAAATAGCTGATGAAGTAAAACATGGAAGTTGTGAGGAAGGATTGGGTGAGACACTCGGTACGACGGCAATAATAAATAAAAATACCGTCTAATGTTGGAATAATGAAGAATTTTATTTGTAACGTCTTTTTGTAAATTAAAATTGAAACTACAAGAATACCTTATTTCGTTTCTTTTGTAAAGTTAACAACAGTTAACATAATATGTTTTTACCCTGTTTCCATTACTGAAAACATGTAGTAGAATTTTGAAATGCGGTGAAATTTAAGCGGGGTGTTCAGTACTGCAGGTTACATTACGTTATTTTACGTCCTTTAGTCTTAAATTGGGACACGACGGCACTAGTTTATTGGGTCATGAAAATATGAATAAAAAAATGGACCACAAAAAAGAACTGTTAATAAAGCAACTTCTTCCTAGAATTAAAAATGCAAAGTTCCAAGACTTGAATCAATCCAAACAGTTTCTTGAAATGGTTCAGAGTAAAGACGATTACGCTCGACGGTAGGCACAGGTCGCAGGATTGCAGTGCGCGGGTTTGAGGCCACTTAACTACGGGCTTGTGTCGCTACCATTTACCATTTTAAAATACGTAACGTGTGGCATACGGCTGTGTCTGCTTCCTACTTTGTACACATAGTTAGTTGAAGGAGGATGAAAATCTTTCTCGTCCGCTAATTGACTGTACAGTGTACATCTGTTTGTAGATTCCTCTGCCGCATTGAAGTTTCAATGCAAGTGAAAATATTAAAGTTTTTCCTTTGTTTTCGTGTCGGATTTTGATAGTTCTGTCTTTCTAGACGTGTGAAGACGACTCAGTCTTGCACCAGATATAAGGATTTTCCGATATTGACCACAATAAGCATATTAGTTCCGTTATGACATACAGATAATAATAATTATGTTTACAATTTTTAGGTCCAAAATATTATTTATTTACTGTGATTTCTGCTAATTTATTATCGCTTGTTTTTGTTATTGAACATTTAATGGGGGAAGATACTTAGGTATATAAAGTTAGTAGCCTATCCTCTGACTTCAATCAAAGTAACTTTTTGACCTGAAATATTGTGTTCACAGAAATTGTTAATGTTGTTTTTGTGTGTTTTTACGATTTTTAAACTGACAGTGTTATAACTTGTGAAAATTGATGGACAAAATGATGAGAATTCGTGGTGAGATACCACAGTTTAAAAGATGCTGTATGTGTCTGCCGCTAAGGCCTGGACTGATCGTGTGGGGCTATATCAGATTGGTAAGTATCTACTCCTTAAAGGCCAATTAAATTTTCAAATTAGTCACATTCTGTTAAATTTTTTCTAACATAAAATTTTCTTTTATAAACTTTTCAGGTTATAGGTGCCATACTATTATTTTGTGTTTCAAATGGGTTCTTTCAATCGCTAGCAATATCCCAGAAGGAAGAAGGTTATGCAATATATATAGTCGTGTTTGGATTCTTTGTTATATTAGGAGGAGCAGATATTGTACTAAATGTAGTGTTCGTTTATGCAGGACATACGGTGAGTTACAAATTATAGTTTTATATTTTCTTTGTAAATTGAAACAACACTTTTAGACGTCCAAAATTAAATATAATAATATTAAATTTTTGGCGTCTTATCAAATTTATTTTCACGGCGTGCGTACCGGAAAACGTACGATTGAAAGGCAAAATGGACCCATGCCCTCTTGAAGGCCGCAGGAGACCAATGTCAGGCAATGGGCGTCTTTCGACTGAAATGATGATGACAAACATTTTCACGGCTGTGATTCATCATATGCCTATTATTTTCTCAACCATGTAAAGGTCAGCTTCCAGTCTAAACAGATGCAGCTGAATACCAGTATTTCGCATGAAGTGACTGCCTATCTGACCTCGACAGCAAGTTACTTGGTAATTGTAGCAGCTGTGACGGTCTGACTAAAAACAACAATGAAATTAAATCAAATCCCCATCACCACCACCAATGCTCTAAACAGTGAAGAAAAATACTGTGAGAAAACTGGTATCTCCCACAACCAAAAATTTGGAGACATGAGGTGACGGCCCACTCACAGAGAGAACGGCGGTGTTGCAGGAGTGGGAACATAACAGGCTAATTGTGCTCATAATTAATCACTAAAATAAGGTTGACGATCTGTTATACAGGTATTATGTTCATTATAATTATAGCCTTTCAGAAAATGGGTGCTAAACCGAAATCCGATCCATTCCGCATATTTTGTTATTTTCCAGAAAGATCTGAAGATGTTGAAAGCGTACTATATCTACAGCTTCATTCTCTGGATCCTGATAATAATCGTGGGTATCTCTCTAACCGCGTACGCTGTGCATGTGATGACACTGTACCAGATGGATGTCGTCCGCGTCTGGATCATTCTGGTTGATGTGGTCACTTTTCTGGCTCAGATCGGTAAATAATCTTAAACTTCTTAAAACTCGTGTCGATTCAACCGCAAAGTAGCTAGGTGGGAGGAAACGTTCGGGTGTTTCCACTGCATAGATCGCCTTGAGGACACGGTGGAGCATGCGGTGGAGGTCTATCCGGCTTGGGCGGAGCTCCACCGTGTAGAGGCGTCCTGTGTGGTACCTAGTAGCTCATGAGAGACAATCACTGATCAAAATGGTCTTATAGACAGTAAGTAAGTAGGCGGTAATAAACTTAATACGAGTACTAATCTTGAATTGCTATGAAGCATGACGACCAAATTTGTCGTACATTTTTATGGTCCAATTCTTTACTTCTTCTTCTAGTAAAGTTCTAGTGTCACCTCTTATGATATAAGTAACCGAAACGTAGTATTTTATGAAAAACAATATTTATGATTATTTTACTAATTTATTGAATAAACAATATCGAATAAATTGTGATTTTGAAATGCAATTCTGCAATCAAGCTCTATTATAATTATTTTCAGTGATTCAAGCTTATGTTCTTCTACTAGTAAGAAGTGAGTTCATAAAACTTACAAGGGACTGCGGGTTCAGATTCATAAATCACGCAGCCGAATCAGCTTGTCAGATGAAATGTGAAGAAGATCATATTGCCAATGGAGACGTTATAGCCGATGGCAATAATACAGCCGATAGAGATGGTAATGCATATAAAGATATGATAACCAATACATACGCTATAGCCGATGGAGATATTGCTTCTAATAAAATTATTGTTGACAATCGAGATAAAAAAGGAGTTTACACAAAAGAAACAACTGAATATGTACACACAATGACATATTGAAAGAATGACACATGAAACAGTTCACGGTTCAAAAAATAAGTATGAAGGAATTAGTCGAAGTGTAATTTATTGTGATACTATTTCGACCGACTAAAATTTACTATTAAAGATATATTCAAAAATAATATGATACTGTAATTTTTCGTGCTTAAAGAAAACAGAGGCAACCACTCTCATTAAACTGCTCTCTTGCAGCAGTAATAAACCTAATCCTCCAGCAGGCTTATCACGAGAACCGTAAACAAGCGTTTTGTCGTCGAAAGAGTAGACATAAATGACGTTTCCGTATAGACAGTTGACAGTTTTTCACCGAGAAATGTAGACAAGTGAAATCACTATTCTACAGTAGAGTAGAAACAGAAAGCGTCATGCTAAGCCTGCTGACAGTTATTAGGTATTGTAAAACGCATCGCAACGCGTCTCTGTTTTACCGTTTATTTTAATTTTTTTGGTGGGAAATCATTAAATAACTTCTCCCGCTCTGGGTGGAGCTAGGGCATGTCAGACTTTTACTGACTTAAAACCCACCCGTGTTCCCTCAGTTGCCTGTGTGCCAGGGGCCGCGGTATCTCTTTCGAACAACCCGCAGCTCTGTTTTACCGTTAGTGCGCTTAAGAGTTATGATGACTCAAGATACACTTATTCAATTTGTGTTTCTTTTTAATTCGCGGTATGTTCTGTTACTTCGTATGCTTCTCTAGTATGTCCACGTGAGTGAGCTTGGGTACAGCTGTTTCAGTATATTTAGCTCTATGGCAATTTTGCTCTAAACATTTACGATAATACATAGTAGTGGTTACCAAATCTTTAATTTTGTTTTCAATTCTTAGACCAGCTATTCTTATTAATAATTAACAATTTTTAGCCAGATCTGGAAATCGTAAATAACCTGGAAAGCCACTTGTTTTTGTTATTGTAAACGACTGAAGATGCCTATTCATGAAACCCGGGAGCTTATCTTCTAAACGTACATAACCGTATAAACAATTATTATGATAACACCATCAGTTCATAGTCAACGATTGACCCCAGCAGCTGTGTTTTTAAATAAATTAATGCATACCAATAGTTCACGAATCTTAATTAATCAGTTCCAAAAGTGGTAGAGAAATAAATTGTTGTATTTGTGAAAGGGAAGGATCACTAATTTGAATACAAAGGAAACAAAATGCATACGGAGCTGCCAGTGTGTAAACGATGTTGTTTTTGCTTGCCACTCCGATATGGTTTGTTAACATGGGGATATATCAGATTGGTAAGTACCAGTTAATCCTGAATTTTAGTAATTTCTATAATATTAAAACAAAAGCACAAACAAACGGGCATGATCTATGGGCAAATACGAACATAAATGGGCACTCTTGCAACTTGACAAAGTTGTGTTACTGTGATTTTATTTGACCTCGTTACCCAATTTTCTGACACCAATATAACGACGCCGGTATGAAAGATTCTCAGACAGAACGATAAACAATAGCCAGAAACGTTGAATTTATTCCGAAACACGGAAGAAGTGCAAAACTGCAAACACTAACCCCCTTATTCATCAACGATGATTAAAGTTAAATTATGTTTAAACGTCAAAAATGTATGGTTAAACAGACGCTAATCATTACTTAACTTAAAGCATATTTTATAAATAAGGGGGTAAATGGTGACGCGTGCAAAACGTGGGTTGGTATGGCCCTGCTGTATTAATAAAAAGCTGGACATTCAAAATATAAACTCCCGAGAAATCAAGTCAGATGTTGTGTTCTTATCGATATGTGCGTCATTCTCATTATACTGTTAATATTACTTAGTAGACACATACGTCACATAATACCAATGTTACAGTTTAAGATAAAACTATCAGTTGAATGCTCTTGTTAGGAGGTACGGTAGCTTACCTAGTTAATCTTTGTTTTTTCCATAACATTGTAAAGTAGAGTATTAGTGGGTAATCAACATATAAAGCCACTAGGTTATTTCGGCACGTTGCTAAATTCGAAACTAACGCCACCATCTTTTTTTTTTCAATACATTTCACAATGAATTGCACAATTATTTACCCACAACGCCAGGGGGCACTGCTGGTAGCCATATGTGGTCTACGTAATTCAAGCGCCGTCAGACCTTGTAACAGTTTATCTTATTCTGATCTTTTAAAATATTGTGTTTTGTCTTTTCAGGCATCATCCATGTTATTCATCACCGGAATGGTCATATCCTTCCTTAAGATATTATCAGAATGGAATGATCCTACAAATATAGTATATGCAGCAATATTAGGCTTCCTGATTCTATTAACAATGACAGATCTTGTTTTAAATACTATTTTCATCGTTGGTGGTCATATGGTAAGTTTTCATAGAAGGGCTTGAGCAGTATTTTGATTAAACAGTTAATGAAGCATTGTAGCTATAACGGGCGAGAGAATCGCGGCGAGTCTCACCGTGCCCTGCCATCACATTCAGTAGGAACTCTATGAATCAATACCTATTCGGCGATATCATCGCACCGATAGATTTCATAGCACGGCTTGAATATGGCCGCAATTCGCTCGTCTGTGCAGATCGCGCATTGAAATCATAGTAAAAACAGTGCCCGTGCGTGACAATGGCGCTTAGTATTTACAACTATACAAAGATCTTTTGGCTCGTGGCCAAACGATCTTTGTAGCAGTGTAAGAAAAGAGTTTCACAGAACACATCGCACACCTAAATCTAAACAGAGTTAACTCAAAAAAGCACTTTTTTCAGAAAAGGTCAAAAACTGTTAACCGTGTTCTTGTGCACTGGAAAAGTTATCTGTATACATATTTGGATATTTGCAAGTTCTACTAGAAAAATATTTTTAAACCTGTTTTATTGGTCGATAGGTAGTGAGTTAAGGAATTCAACGATAAGCATAAGTCAAAACTCCCAATTTTTTACTTAGCTCCCTTTAGATCTAGGTGTGCGACATTATAAACAGTAAATTATCACAATTAGAGGAAATAATGACTACTGCTTAGACCATAAAGCAAAAACGAATAGTTTTTCTTACCAATGGTACCATTTTTTATTACCAAACTGAGCATATATGTAAATAGATTCGTAAGCTAGTTTTATCTGTGATAGCTACTTCCATATGGGAGGGTCTACTATGCAAAGCTATTTGGCCTTTTCTTTATTATTCTTAAAGATACAAGGGTCTTAGTTTTAACCAATAATCCTCAAATTCCAGGAATCGGCCACTAACAATGTCCATAATCGTAATAACACCGCAGTAATCTTATTCCTATGTAGAAACGGATACAAGCGATTACTGTTTAATAAGCGGAGACCAAGTGGCTTTCAGAAGTCTAATTTATTTGTTTTTGTGGCCAGGGGCCCTAAAAACGCCACATTAAGCGATTCCTCTAATTCACTTCCTGAATTCCCCTATGATTCTGCCATTTGACATTTTACTTTAATAAAGCAATTCCTAACTTGGTGACCATTTCACGATTTTAAATAAATAACATAAAAAAAAAAAAAAAAAAAAAAAAAAAAAAACAATTGAATGAAATGAATTGAATGAATCGAAAAAAACAATACGGTTCAATACGTACGGGTACGTTCGGTACGTCCGTTCGGTTCGGTTTTTTTTGATTTTGTTTTGATTGAATTGATTGAATTTTTTTTTGATTGTTTTTTTTTTGTATTTTAAATATGATTCATAATATGATTCTGCCAACGTGGCCTTTTTAGACCTCTGATGTTTTTTCTCCTATTTAAATTTTCCAATTAGGTATAGGTTTTTACTTACCTTTATCATTATATTTAACCTCTACCATAGGTTAAAGGACATTTTCCGAATAATTATATCACAGTTTCCTCACATTTTCTTACTGCATCAGTCACAATGTCTACTTTTACTTACAATATACATAGACACATTGGTAGAGATCAACTAATTTAAAACTATACGCCGACTCCACTGCTCCACCGCTTGTTGCATACACATTTCAAATACTTGTATATCAATTTCAGTGGAGGGGCCTGCAGTATTGAATAAGTTGATCTCTACCTTGCTAGGACTAAACCCGCAATTTCAGAATCATCTTGAATTTATTAATAATATTTAACTCATACAATTTTCAGAAAAACCTGAAGTTGCTACGAGCGTACTACATCTACAGCTTCATCCTGGTTATCCTGACTGCTCTGATGAGCATTGCTTCGGCCATAGGCACCCTGTTACTGTTCAGAATCGGAGAGATCGACCTCATGTTCCACATCTGGATCATCGTCGTGGACACAGCTACTTTGTTGGCTCAAATCTGTAAGTTAAAATATAATATTAGTTACCTATTGAAGGAAGATTTCTAATTGGGTGCGAGTCAGATGCCCCACGTGGCAGAATATGATGAGACCATTTATTAATTTAAGACCATGTAATGTACCATGTTCGGACAAATAAATGAATTTGAATTTGAATTTATAAACCGCTGCTGCAAGCTTACTACCTCGATGCTGACCTTGTAGCATGGATTCAAAGATTATTGCAGTTCTGGGTTTATTGTGAAGATTAAGGCTACTAACATACACTTGAGAGCAATAAAATCGCACACGTTGACTTTTTGTTGTTAAAGCAGTTTTTTTCATAAATGTGAATACATATTAAAATAAAACTTACACTATTTGAATGTTTACTTCAGTACCTTTCTAATGATATCAAATACAGTGTAAAAAAAGTACCCATAGGGAGTTTTAGGGCACAAAACCCAACATACGGATAAAATTACCCAATTTAGCTTAACAAAGAATAAAAATAAAACTCAAAATGCTTGATCAAATTGTTTTTTAATAAGGTGTATTCCCTCCCCTAGCCTTGATTACAGCTCTTAATCGGTTTTTCATGGACCGTATTAATTTCACCATGAAATCTTGTGGTATGGCGTTCCACTCCTCTTCAATGGCAAGTTGAAGCTCTTGGAGGCGCGTAGGAGCAGGGCTTCTTGCTCGAACTCTTCTTTTTAGCTCATCCCAGACATGCTCAATCGGATTGAGATCAGGACTACGAGCTGGCCACTCCATCGCGGTGATTCCAACATCTTCCATGTAGTCGCAAACTGTTCTAGCGACATGCGGTCTGGCGTTGTCGTGCATTAAGAGAAAATCTTCTCCCATAAGCCACGCAAGCGGCCTCACATGTTCTTCGAGCACTTCTTCGACGTATCGTGCAGCCGTCAAACTTCTCGATCTCGGGCCGGTATTCGCCGTAGTGATGAATACAATGTCAGTTTTAGTGTCCAACATTATGCCACCCCAAAACATACACGATCCACCTCCAAAAGCCACACGTTCGCTTATGCAGCATTGTGAAAATCGCTCTGATGACCTTCTGTAGACCCTAGAGCGTCCATCATGACCATGTAAAGTCATTCTGCACTCATCAGAGAACATAACAGCCCGCCATTGGTCATACGTCCAATTTAAATGTTCCCTAGCAAATTGTAGCCGGGCTTGTCGGTGAGCTGTGGTCAATTTGGGACCATTTGCTGGGCGATGTGAAGTCATTCCTGCTTCACCTAGTCTTCTTCGACCTGTCCACCGACTTATACTGACATTGCGAACTTCTCGAAGCTGTTGTCCCAGTTGAACCGCGTTCAGTTGCCGATTTCTCAAAGACCTTGTCACAAGAAAGCGGTCATCACGCTCTGATGTTGTGCGTCGCCGGCCAGATCCTGGTCGCCGAATGTAGCCACCGGTCTCTTGGAACCTCTGGTATACACGACGAACAGAGTAGCGGCTCAAATTTAGCCGTCGAGCAACTTCACTTTGGTTATGGCCTGCTTCGAGCAAGGCAATAACTTGAGCGGCTTCTGCGGGCGTGGTATCCATATTTTTCCAGTAAATCCGTATGCTTCCAGTAGAGATGTTATCACGTTGACCTTCGGTATGCAACTGAATAAAAATTCCAATAAACTGACCTTTTTATACCTGCGGCTAAGGGTGCAAGTAGTGACAACGCAAACGCGTGAATTTGGGGAATTCGGTGTACGGTCGGTTTTTGTAAGTTACGTGAAGGTCAATGATTTTAATTTTATGTTTTTGTAAAGCTAAGCTTGTATGCTTTAATTTTGTCTAATGATTTTTACTCAATATCTTTCGATTTTAGAAAACAATCAGTAATAAACCAAATTACAAGGGGTGTGCGATTTTATTGCTCTCAAGTGTAGTTATTAAGAAATATTGGTAGGTACTTACATAAATATTGAGTCTTTGTTACTTGCTACAAAAATTTTGTATATTCTTGCTTTTCGATGATTTAGATAATGATGCCAACCAAATGTCCGCAGCTAGCATTTTTTTTGTCATGATCTAATTTCTGCAAAATGTTCATGTAGGCATTTTCAGATGACAAGTGGGTGGCCTTTAATTTGTTTTGCCTACATTACCCTGCTTTATTAGTCGTACAGGATTGAGCTTTCATTAGCATAGATATTTATCCAAAAACTAGTTCTTGTGCAATCTCAACCAAATTTTTAGTTCTCTTCTTAAAGGAAAATTCGTATGTTGAAGAACGGGAAAGAAACTACACCACACCAGTTACTCTTTTAAAATGTTTTACAATATATTGAACACATGAATTATATATTAATTTTAGAAAACGATACAACTATAATAAAAATAATATACAACAAAAATTTAAAAAAAATAAGCAATGACAGATAAATTAATTATGTGATAGAGACATGGTGCTCACATATTACAAAGTATAAAATTTCCCTAAAAAAATTGAATTAAAAATTCAGTGTGTGAGAATAATCACTCAAAATCAATGTCATATAAATATTACATTACACATTTACATTCGCAGCCAGTTTGATTTGGCGAGACCCCAGATTGTCATATAGAGCAGGACTGCTCAGCGTACCTGGGTATGATTGCCCGGGAAGTGTCATTCACTTTTACATCAGTAGTCTTGCTTGTGCTCAGTGTTTGTGCCATCCTCTTCCAGAACTGCAAGCTACCATGCAGACAGAGACCCAGTGGTAATATTATTAGTGAGGCTGCTCCTAACAAACATTTTGTTTTTATTTTCAGTGGCTCAAATCTACGTTTTGCTTCTCGTAAGGAGCGAGATCATCAAGCTAAGGAGCCACTGCGAGTTCAGATTCATGAACAATGCGGCCGAATCGGAATGTACCTTGAAATGCGAAGAAATGAACGGAGAAGAAGGAACAGAATATACGTATGAACGATATGTGCCTGAATTGTATAAATGACAAGAGTTGATCAATATAGAGATGGATGTTTAGTAAACAACTCTTAATAGTTATATTGTAAAATATATAGGTATAAAGTAGGTCAAAATATTGAAATATATTTTGTTTGTTATTTTTGCGAGTTTTTGGGAACGATTCTGATGCCGAAAAGATTTTTTTTCAATTTTTGTCTGTTTGTCTGAATGTAAGTTCCAGCTTCACACAAAATTTACCGGAAGGATTTTGTTCAAATTGTGTACAGATTTTCCATATAAGTCTGGTCAATCTGAAGGCTATTAATTTTCACACAATTTGCTGTGAGCGCTGAGTAATCTTGCATTTTATTCGTATTCTTCTATAGTTCACCGCAGATTGTAAAAAGATTAGTCAAAAGGATAGAATATTGCAGATATAACCTTTTAAATGATGTATCATCACGCTATTCCTTATGGAGCTAAGCAGACAATCACGACCAATACAGGGTGTATATTTGAGATGGGGCAATAAGGGCAGGTACCTTAATCGTTGTCGCTACAAGAAACCGGTCTTAAAGTAGCTTTTCTTAATTTTCTGAAACATTTTGATCTGCTCACACATTACGTAAAAAAATCAGTCAGCAAGAAAATGAGCAATTTTCCCAAAAATAATATATAAAGAATGGATCAAGCAACTCTATGGGACCACTGAGGTTTCAGTACTGGAAAAGTAAGAAATTGCAAATAACATGCCACATGTTTAGTTAGAAATGAAACTGAGATGAGTGCGAACACAAATACCAGTGTATGAAAACAGTTGAATTATTCCGTTACTTCACTGGGCTGGACAGGGAACGAATATAGCAAATGGCTACAGATTTATCCTTATACACGATTGTCATCTCGCTATACTCTACGAAGCTAAGCTGTCAATCATGACATAATATAACAACGAGAATTTGTTATATCATTTCAGTTTACTTTCTCCAACACATAATCACAATCAAATCAGTACAATACATAATAGTGTTCAGAAAAAATACATTGATGTTGTGGATACTGGTGCCTGTACTAGGAATACCTGTGTTACAGGTACTCAGGCCTCCAAACTATCGGACAAGCCACAATAATACATTGAGGACACGGTGGAGCATACGGTGGAAGTCTGCCCGGCTTGGGCGCAGCACCGCCGTGTCCTCGTGGAGGCGATCGGCGGCGGCGATCTCTCGCGTCCGACCCTGGCCATGGTACGGGGCGAGAGTGCATGGTTAGCCGTCACGTCCTTCAGCGAAGCAGTGATGCTCGCAAAAAGGGAGGCGGCGACGTGAGAGAGCGGCAGTACATGCGCCCTCACGGCCGTAGCCTTCGCAGGAGACGCCTTGGGCGTCGGGAATCTCAGGCTGATACCCGGCCACCGTAGGCGCGGGCTTGCGGACGGCGAGTAATGGGTAGCTCGCTGTCCATTAAGGACCAGGCCCGGGTCAACGGCGCGTTGTGTTCCACGCGCGCCTCAAAGAGATCTCAACACCAACTGGTGGGGCCCGCACAGACCTATGCCTGCCAGGGGTGCGGGTTGTTCGAAAGAGATACCGCGGCCCCAGGCACACAGGCAACTGAGGGAACACGGGTGGGTTTTAGTCAGTAACAGTATGACACGCCCTCCCGCTCCGCCCAGAGCGGGAGAAGTTAATTGATGAATTTCCAACTAAAAAAAAAATGCCACAATAATACAAACATCTACTAATAGTATAATAATGTTGGGATGGAGGACAAAAAAATATTTTAATACAATGAAGCAGAAAAAACAACAAATTATTAATTAGACAGCAAGATAGGGTGTGTGGGTGTGGGTGTATATAGTTTGTGGGTGTGGGTGCGTTGGAAGAGTCTGATAATCAAGACTGGTCCGTAGAACCTTATTATGAAATGACTTCTAATATTATCTCTGTGGCTTCACAATCAATTCGATTGAAGTCAATTTTGCACTTTTTTTTCTGGGTGGGAAATCATCAAATGACCTCTCCCGCTCTGGGTGGAGCAGCCGTGTCTGACTTTTACTGACTAAAACCCACCCATGTTCCCTCAGTTGCCTGTGTGCCAGGGGCCGCGGTATCTCTTTCGAACAACCCGCACCAATTTTGCACTTAGACTTACAATTGAATTTGAATATGGAGTAGATGGAAATGGCTTGCTATTGATGCTATTGATTTTTTTGTTAATGTCATCTAACAGGAAACAAAAGAATCTACGGCTGAAGCTGGTATTAAGGTTTTTGGAACGAAGTTCCTTATCGCGCGTTGCGAAAGGGGGCTAGACGGAAAAAATTAAGACCAAAAGTTGTAACGACACTTTTAATTAAGACCAAAAGTTGTAACGACACTTTTTGCTGCATTGTTGTAAGCGGTGCGGCGTGCGCGTGTTTCTCTGCAGACAGTGACACAGACAGAGACAGACAGATAGGACGGATCGGACGGATCGGGCGGATCGAACGGATCGGGCGGATCGGACGGATCGGACGGATCGGATGGATCGGATTGATTGATTGATTGATTGATTGATTGATTGATTGATTGATTGATTGATTGAACATTTCTTTGGACCTAAACTTGTACAAATCCCATAAACCAGCCAGACTGCGTGACAGTTTATCGGCAGGATTAGCGCTCGTATTAAACAATTTAATCAAACATCCAAGTAGGACATTGCATTAAGTAGTTCAGTTTTTGGAACGAAGTTTTGGAACGAAGTTCCTTATAGCGCGTTGCGAAACCCCTTTCGCAACGCGCGCTAGACGGAAAAAATTAAGACCAAAAGTTGTAACGACACTTTTTGCTACATTGTTGTAAGCCGTGCGACGTGCGCGTGTTTCTCTGCAGACAGCGACACAGACAATATATATTATATATATATATATATATATATGTGTGTGTGTGTGTGTACGTATATGTACAATTTTTTTAATTTTATTACAATTCCTTCACTAATTAATCGAAAGGAACTTCGTTCCATCCGGGTGTCTCTTGACACCTCTCAAGTGTTTTTTTATTTACATACTGTGTGTTTGCGTCTCTTCTTAAGACTTTCAACAGGATTATATGGAATTTGAGTATGCCTGCAAATGATAGTCATCATCATCATCATCATCATTTCAGCCGAAAGACGTTCACTGCTGGACATAGGCCTCCTCCAAAAGGAGGGTTTTGCCACAATCGCCACTTGGCAGGCGGGTTGGCGATCGCAGTATGGTTGTAAAATGCATAGAGAACGCTGCTGCCCATTCTCTAGTAAGTACTGTAGTCACCTTCAAACTCAAAACTCAAACTTAAAGCATTTATTTCAATTAAACCATTTACAGGCACTTTTGAACTGTCAAAAAGTCGATCAGTTGGAAAGTTGAATCTAGTTGCCCATTCCAAAACATAGATCTCTATGGAGAAGAACGGGCAAGAAACTCCACGGACACTCTTTTAAAATCAAGTTGAATATTAAAAAATCTTGGGAACATTATTCTTGTTGCTTCTGTATGTGAGAACAATGTAAAAAAAAAAATTATAAACAATTCTAAATACAAGATAAAAATAATCCCTGGAAGTTAGGCGATGACCAGTCTCAACCGACAGCGCCCGTTCACGAACTTGACGCGTGGATCAGCACCATCCAGCTCAACCATTTTGTAGGGAACCGAATGATCGAACACACGCGCCACCATCGGTGAGACATTTATGTGAGCATGACATACTCTCAACTGCCATGCTTTTTCAAGTCAACGTACATCATAACAACACAATAAACGGATGCACGGTACTCACGTTTACAAAATTTAAATAAAATGCTTCTAAATTTTACAAAACTATAGTTTGCAAGCTATTTGAAATATTAATAAAATTTGATTTCCTAAAAGAAGGAAAAAACATTTAATGACACCCACGGGAAGAAATCTTTAACGTCCGACACCACACGGAACGCAAATAATAGTGCTCAAAATGAATAGGTGTCAGACTGTCAGTAAGTTGCACTGCTGATAAAGGTGGAAAGAGAAAGGGAAGCTTACAACTAACTTTAAGGATAGCTCTCTGAGCTCTCTCCAACATCAGCAAATATCTCGTGGAGGCTCCGCCCCATACCGTTATGCAATATGATAAGATTATGAGTTAGTGTATCAGTGTTTTGCTATTAGGTAGTAAATATATACAGGAATGCCGCCTGCGTTCCTGTATATATTTGCTTCAGTAATTCACTAAATACAAAAAACTTCACAAGCAATGGGAAAGTTCACGGAAGGCTGGGTGTCGACCTCAGGATGAGTTGCTTCTCAAACGGACAACTGTACGTCGCTTGCTCCCGCGTCACCAGTTCGGACTCTTTTCATATTTTGGTTGCTGAGACCGAAATTACAAACTTAGTACTTACACAGGAAAGCTTGATTAAAATGTGGCTGTTATTTTAATACATTTTGGTGTCTTATGATGTGTACGTTGGCAAAGTCACACAGAAGCTAACTTAATCATAATAGAGAACAAGATATATTTTTTAATATTTTAAAATTGCACGGTTGGGATAGGAGATAGGAATTTGCAAACGAACTTTATCTATAATTCGTTTGCCAACACAATAAAGGAAGAAAAAGACAATACTATAATTCTAATCGAATCACCGCAACCAAACTCGATCTCGAAAAGCCACGCTATTTCCAAGTTTCATAGGATGTTAGATGGTAGGTAATAGTTGACTTACATGCGGATAAAAGCGCAAGCAGAAGCTAGAACCCAATATAGCCCAACTCATGGTACGTGGACAACTCCCATCCCTCAAATGTTTATAGATGGGAACATATGAACATTTGTAATATCAAAAGTATCGAGTGTGCCCCTTACTATACGGGCACCCATACCTTTCAAACTAGATTAATCGATGCTTAGTGACAGAAATTAGCTTGGAGGAGGTATGTACTTCCCTGGACGAGCTATTACTACTTTGTCACAAAAAGAAGTAGCTCGTGCGGGGAAGTACCTCCACCGTGAGAAATAAAACAAAAAAAGATACAAAATCGGGAAGTCCGAATGCTTATCTTATAATTCGTCATACTTACTGACCTTCTCACCTAACGGTCTATTGGCTATGATTGTGGAACTACTTAATAAGGGTCGTTTGACTATCTTACAATACATCATACATTTGCTTATGCGCCACATAAGTAGTAGTGTCATGTTTTGAAAATCATTAATAGTTACGCACATTCAAAAAAGGTCACCAAAACTTACAAAATATTCTTTAGCTTAAACGCTATACATAGTTAAACAGTTTCCTAGTTTATGAAACTAAGCATATTCTAATGTATAAGTGGTATTTTTGGAACCAGTGTACCAGCATTACCAATAGAGTGCAGTTTTCTAGATAAAGTGTTTTATAGGATTACAAGTACTCGTATTATTCTAAATAACCACCACGATGCGGACGGAAGTGCCGGAAATTAAAAGAGCGTGTTGCTGTTTTCCGCTTAGATACAGTTTGCTCTTCTGGGGGTATTTTAGATGGGTAAGTTAGTTTTTGTTTCTATTAAAAGCTAAAAGGCTGCGAAAAAGTTTATATAGAGCAATGGTAATGATTGAATAACTATGCAGAATGAAAGTGACACCGACTTAGGAGTTGGAGGAGATCCAAATTTTCGATGGCATGTGATGTATCCCATACATGACCGGGCCCGAAAGGTGATTACGCACTCACTCACAGAGGAGTCCTGAGTCCCAGCAGTGGGTAAATTAAATGCTGATTATGTCATACAATGGATCTTATATAAAGGCATACTAATATATTATTAGGACTTTAATCTATTTCACTGCCTCGGTGGTCACAAGCGTGTCTGCTGAGCAAGAAATCCTGAATTCAATCACCAGGTCGGGCAAAGTATTATCGAGTTTTAATATTGTGGAATTTCCAAGTAACACATTAAAAATTTTGGGTTCGTGTTTACAATATTTTACTTAACTTTTATAAAAAAAATGTTTAAAAATGTATTTAATAAGGATAAAGAATAAATAAAGGATGTAATTTTATTTGAATTATTTTCAGTTTTTCATCATAATTGTGTTAATAACGGATTTAAAATCATGGAAAGAAGACGACCGTATTTTAGGTAACATTTATGTGCAAATTGCCGAATCGACACTGATTGTGCTTGATTTTATACTCGTCATTATATTCATTATTGGAGCACATAAGGTGAGGATGATGTTATAATGCTTACATAATTATATTTACGTATAATTAAGGACTGTTCCACGTAAGATGCGTCTTCTTCTAGTCTGCTGGAAATTTCTAATGAAGTTAACAGTACCTTTGAGATCTTCTATCTATGTGTATTTTTCTGTATAAAGTGTATTGTGTGTACCATTATGCAATAAATATGTTTTTTTTTTAAATGAAGCCAGTCAAAATGAAAATGTTGCATTTTCTATTTCAGAAAAGCGTCAAGCTGATAAAAATCTTTTATTTCTACGACCTGGGTCTGTTAATACTAGAAATATTGATATACACCGGCATGGTAATCATGATATGTGTCATGTTTATTATGTATGGGCAGAATCTAGTCTCGACTAAGGGATGGAAAATTTTAGTGTACACTTCAACACTCGCTACAATTCTTAGTAAGTGTTCGTTTTACTCACATTTACTTTAAAAATAATCGTAACGTTTTGTAAAGTCAATTCAAAACTTTTGATTCATTATTCACAAAATGAAACATTTTTTTAAGAATTTAGTCTAACCTAAGCGTTTTTATTTATTTTCAGTTATTAAAGGCTACTTCGTGCTGCTAGTGAGGAGTGAGATTATCAAACTTAGCAACAATTGTCAGTTCAGATTCGTGAACAACGCAGTAGAATCAGAATGTACGATGAAATGTAAGATAACCGGTGACGAAGAGCTAGAGCCAGAAAAAAACATTGAAGAAACAATTGGACCTAAAGAAAACTTTCTTGAAAATGTGGATAACTTTAAAAATGTTCCAGAAGGTAACTTGAAATATAAAAAAATGGGTGTCGAAGAGTTAGGAACAGAAAATATTGGCAATGAAGATACAAGTGAACTTTCATCAAAATGTAACATGAAGTATAAGAAATCAGGTAGCTGGGGTTATAAGATAAACAAAATAGCCAACAATTTACGATGGTGAAACTTGTTGGCTAACGTGGATTATGTATACCCACTCATACTGATATTTCACCGAAGGCTTTCCTTGAAAAAAATTGAATTGGACACGTATGAGTGTGATTTGTATCTTCTGAAGCAAACGATAAAATATTTTTGTTCAATAAACAATAAGCTCTGTGTACGGTTTTCTTATTGTGCCATCTACCTGGCCATTACCGACAACGCCTTTATAATAACACACATTACTTTAAAAGTACTTGCATATTCAGTATTAGGTACATACCATGATTACAAAATTAAACTCAAAGTCAAAGTCATTCAAAGCATTTATTTCAATTTAACCATTTACAGGCACTTTTGAATTGTCCAAAAGTTGATCAGTTGGAAAGTTGAAGCTAGTTGCCCATTCCAAAACGTAGATCTCTATGGAGAAGAACGGCCAAGAAACTCCACGGACACTCTTTTAAAATCAAGTTGGATATTACAAAATCTTGGGAACATATATTCTTGTTGCTTCTTTATGTGACAACAATGTAAAAATAAAAATTAACAATTCTAAAAACAAGATTAAAAATAAGCCCTGGAAGTTAGGAGATGACCAGTCTCAACCGACAGCGCCCGTTCACGAACTTGACGCGTGGATCAGCGTCATCCAACTCAACCATTTTGTAGGGAACCGAATGATCTAACACATGCGCCACCATCGGTGAGACATTTATGTGAGCATGACATACTCTCAACTGCCATGCTTTTTCAAGTTAACGTACATAAAAAAAGACAAGAAACGGATGCATGGTACTCACATTTACAAAATTTGAACAAAATGCTTCTAAATTATATAAAACTATAGTTTGCAAACTATTTGAGATATTAATAAAACTGTCAAAGATCCACGAATGACAGCTGGGCTGAGCTGGGCTGGCTGAGCACCGCTGTGTCCTCATGGAGGCGATCGGCGGCGGCGATCTCTCGCGGCCGGCCCTGGTCAGGCCATGGTACGGAGGGAGAGTGCATGGCTAGCAGTCGCTTCCTTCAGCGAAGCAGTGATGCTCGCAAAGAGGGAGAAAGCGCACGTAAGGGAGAGGCAGTACATGCGCCCTCACGGCCGTAGCCTTCGCAGGAGATGCCCTGGGCGTCGGGAATCCCAGGCTGATTCCCGGCCACCTTAGGCGCAGGCTTGCGGACGGCGAGTAATGGGTAGCTCGCTGTTCGATAAGGACCAAGCCTGGGTCGACGGCGCGTTGTGTTCCACGCGCGCCTCAAAGAGATGTCAGCACCAACTGATGGGGCTCGCAAGGGCCGATGCCTGCCAGGGGTGCGGGTTGTTCGAAAGAGATACCGCGACCCCTGGCACACAGGCAACTGAGGGAACACGGGTAGGTTTTATTCAGTAAAAGTCTGACACGCCCTTCCGCTCCACCCAGAGCGGGAGAAGTTATTTGATGATTTCCCACCCAAAAAAAAAACACACGCGCCACCATCAGTGAGACATTTAAGTGAGCATGACATACTCTCAACTGCCATGCTTTTTTAAGTCAACGTACATCAAAACAACACAATAAACGGATGCATGGTACTCACATTTACAAAATTTTATCAAAATGCTACTAAATTATACAAAACTATACACAATACTTAATCTGACAGAGAAACAACTTCATACAAACGTGCTAGGTAAAACTCTGTGGCGCGACATTCGTACAAATTCGGAAATACGACGATTACCGAAGCGGATACCATTATTTTTGGTTTACCTATACCCGATATATTACTACGATATTTTCCTTTTTAAATACCTTTACACATTTCTCTATTTTCATGCCTATCTCCAAATCTTTTTAAATTTAATCTCAACCAGGATTTTTTTGGAACCGCTATGATGTAGACAATAAGTGTCAGTATGCAGTAGCGGTAGTAAATACGGTAGAGACTGGCCCTTTACCGGAAAAAAAATAATTGGTTAAGATTTTTTTGAAATAGAGTGGGTGTTCTATGGGTACCGCTGTTTAACCCTTCGGGGATTACAGACGTGATGTTAAGTTGTTGTGTTAATAAAAATTATTTCACAGGTACAAGATACAAATCCACAGATAATGGATACGGAAGTTGCAACCTGACAAGGTCTTGTATCAATTGCAGTAATTTCTAAGTTAATATTTGACACCTGTACTTGATTGTTTTATTGCCACCTCATAAGCTATTATCACTGCCAAATTGTAATTTTAATTAATAGTCAATTGGCCAACCATTTTCACTACCGTCAATATTACAGGAACTTTGGAATAGCATCGTTAATTAATGTGATGTCTAATGACAACAGAAATGTACAGACGCCAGTACATCAAGCTACCCCAAACTGTCAAATTTTCCCGATAGAACATGAACCTTACGCTTATGTAGTAAAGATGAAAATATATCAAAGAAATTTGACAGATTGGTGTAGCTTGATGTGCTGGCGTCTGTACAAAGGCGGACTTAAAGCCATTATCTACCAGTCAACCTTTAAGTGATGCAGAGACAAAGAATGGTCGGTATTTTTAGTATTTATAATAGTAATATTTGTTCATACATAGTATACTTTACACAACACAATACACTGTGGCAGAAACTTCGAAGCGCAATCTGCTACGATGCATTCAGTAGTACATGATACTGAATGCGTTGAAATTATTAAAACAAAAACTGCTGTTTCTTTCATAACCGACGACAAATTTGTACACTTAGGCGGTCTGGATTCATGCTCTCAATTTATCGTTACAGTTTGCGCGTCGATCAAAATCAATCTCCGAAATCTAAAGTCTAAAGTCCTTTTGGGCTGAGAATTAGCACTTTTCGAACGAAAAAAGTACATAGATACGTAAAGAAAGTCCTAGCAACAGACCCTTCATCACTTTCTAGTACTTTATCTGGGAAGAACAAGTGGCGCAACAAACTCCCCAGCAGCACAGCAGCTGTCAGTTCAGATATATGAAAATGATTCTATACAATAGTAGGTATGCAAAATAATTTACATTCCGAGACCCACAACATTAAATTAAATTAATGTGCCACATAATTGTAATATTCCAAAGTCTTAAAGGGGTTAAAAAAGCCACTCAGATAGAAGTGTAGCGAATAATTACACCACAACGAACCATTGAACGCTGAACGATCATTGAAGGCTGATGGCATAGTCTACAGAGCTTAATTGTTACCATCGCCAGTCTCACGCCCATGCCATGAAGGCTTTACTTCAATTCATCATCGTGGCAAATACATAGGTAATATATTACTCACATAGTAAGCACACCGTAATGAGAAATAGCTTATGAGAACCCTTAAAGATTCTGCCCGATACAGATTGTTCGCGGAGCGTCATTCAGTCACGGAGAATCTTAACACCGCGATTCAGAAATCGGCGCTGAATACAAAGTGCCATCTAGTTGCCCCTACAATGAGGTTTCTCACCCCTTGAGGGTGGATACAGCGACATCTAGTGCAGCTTTTGATATGCCTGTGACGTTTCGGGCTATGTTTTTTTTTACCTTTAAACTTAGGTCATAGTTCGCGCACGCGCGGTTGCACCTTTGATACGTTTGTGTAGCCTTGACCCGTTTTGCGATTTATTACGTATCACTCCAGTTGAACACAAGACAACTCAATAGTGCGCTCAATAGAAAGATTAACTAAATCTGAACGTTGTGTACATTTCAACTTGTTCGAAACAAGAATAAAAGATCCCACGTGAATAGCAAGGTTTCTTGCAAATGCCCTTGCACTTCATGTTTTTTCAACCAGTGTTCAGTCAGACATAACACCTGAATATCAGAGTTCTCCATAAATAAGCTCTTTACTGAACAGTACTCAACTTATGTAGTTCACTCGTTGTCACACCTAGTATTTTAAACTAATAAGCCTATCAAAAGTGATGTTACCACAAGACTTCGACACACAACTTATGTTTGAGTTTATAAAAGCTAATAGCCTCGCTATTTTATGTGTTATGGACAGATACACTGTATTCCTTGTCGATTTCAACTTACCAACAAAACCGTTTGTGTCAAAAAATAAATTTGTCACTGTAGTGACTTACTAAGAATTGTATAAGATTCTATAATTGCTTTTATAATAACATTGATAAATTCTCAAAATATGGAAAAGCCCACGAAATAATTTTATCTTTAAAAGTAACACTGTCAGTGATATCTTCTTTTTTGACCTGTGAACCGAGTATTATCTACCAATACAGTTATGTTGGTATTAGAATCACTTTGATTTCTCTTCAGGATGTCCTTTGTTCTTTCTGGATGTCCCAGGTAAATAATAGTTTTGAGTAAGTATAAGTAGAGTAGAGTTAAATACTCAAGTTGTTACTAACTAATAAACCTAACCTAAATGTCTGTAAACCTTTTCCTATACTATCTGAAAACATAACTGACTGATAACAAACTTGACTACTGCAAGGGGACCACTACTAGCTACTGACTGATCCTGAGATGGTATTTGCACAACATCAGGTATATCTTAGCTGGGGTTACAGTCCAGAGCACTCACAACCTAGGACGGGTCCTCCGTCGCCTCAGGCTGGAAGGCATCAAAGTTGGATCCCCTCTGACAAGTACACTGAGTGTTGCTAACAGTCAGCAAGTCCATTCCAACTCATTTGTAGCAAGGATGTGTTCCTTAATTTGGTACTGAGAGCATACATATTTATTGCTAGCTTTTGCCAGCGGCTTCGCCCGTATAAACTCAGGGGGCGAGCCTATTGCAATCAGCAATTGGCTCGCTCCCTAGGACATGGGACTTAAACATAATTGGAGAAAGGTGGTTGTACTATAGGCATATCTCTGCCTGTACCCTTCAGTGATTACAGAAGAGCTATTATGTAAGTATAATCAGTCTATAATAACATTCCCACTGCTGGGACACAAACCTCCTCTCTGTGAGAGGGATAAGCCCATAATCCACCACCAAGCCCAGCGCGGGCTGGCGGGTCTCACGTGTCTTCGCTTGGGTTTGAACCCACGGCCTACAACTCGTAAGACGCTGTCCTTTCGGCCACCACCGCTCTTATTGTTTTGTGGTATAGCTTTAGGAAATAACAAATGAAAAAAATAATAGGCATGTATACAAAAAACCCACATATGATCCAAAATAGATAGATGGGTTTTTTTTGTTTACCAAAAAACCTTATCACACACACACACACATTGAAACTAATATTATTATGTAGTTCACAATAATTATATAAATTAAGAGTGTTAAACAGAATTTGGCAGTGTTGATTAATACTGTGAGAGGAACAGAGACAATATAGGTACATGTCTGTCTTAGTGACTTTTTAGTGAAAACCGCTTTCAGCATTGCTTCAGGTACGTTAACTTGTTTTGATAACTTACTAGTGTTCATAGAGAGTTTAGAATAATAGAAAATAATAATTATTGTAATATCCATAGCATAGTGGTACATTTATAAAACTAGTATTGAATAGTAGATACAATGATTATAATTTTTATAGGTCTATGTGACCTAAACACGTACTTATGTCACGCTTTTCTGTGGCTTAAGTAGTCCATTTTTTCACTATTGAATTCACCATTATTGAATTGCGTGAAATTACCTTGCTAAACGCTGTGCAGACTACTTTAGGTGAATCTAGTCGACATTTTTTCCATACAAACTTCGGGAGTGAATTACTCCACTGTTTGACAATGTATGTCAAAAATTAAACATGGTCTGGTTTTGTCTCATTATTAATATTGTCTGTACGGAAACAGAATACTAAAATAAACAGCCATTAAAAAGTTATGAGCCAACAAAGATTCGTTTTTCTTGCTTATTTAACCTAACTTTGAGCGTGTTTAAGTAATATAAGACGTGTAAAATCTCCAAAACCAAGTCAGTATCGACAAAGTTCAATTATCCAAAAGTTCAATAAACTGTATTGATTATTGATATATGCAGTGGTTTTTTCATAAAAGCTGATCTTCCGAAGGACTTTTCTTAATTTTTTACGTGCCAGTTTTACTTTAATTGATCCTGCATTTCACTCAATAACGTTGTGCGTGTAGACTAGCGTCTAATTGCCTATCACTCTGCCGAACACGAAGCCCGGTGAGACAGCGTGCTTTTTAGCCAGGCCCACCAGTGAGTTCGAGCCTACGACTAGATTCCCCTTAAGTCACACGTATCGTAATGTACTATCATTTATTTACTTAACCTTTGGTGTAGAGGTGGAGTTTATATAAAATAATGCTCCATAATTGTTTTTTTATTATTGGAAACCTTATCTCATATTTATTCGTAGTCCGAGCGTTTTAGATATTTTATTTATAAGTTGCTTATTTTATAGGTACTACTACTACATTCATTGTTCCGTGTAGTGCCGGACGTAAAAGAATAGCACCATCCCATTTCTTCCCGTGGGTGTCGTAGAAGGCGACTAAGAGACTTACTAGAGAATGGGCAGCAGCGTTCTCTATGCAATTTACCACCATGCTACGATCGCCAACCCGCCTGCCAAGCGTGGCGATTATGGCAAAACCTCCCTTTTGGGGGAGGCCTATATCCAGCAGTGGATGTCTTTTAGCTAAAATGGTGACTACTACATTCAAACATTGAAATTATTTTCTTGCAGCCGAAGTGCGGGTCGCTTAGCGCGGCACGCGAAGATTAATGACATCATCCGACGGGCTCTTCTCACCGTCGCGTCGGCGTCCCAGCTGTATTAACCCAACGGCTTGGCACTTGCCACGCGACGATGGCAAGAGACCGGCGATGTCTTTATTTCCATGGAAGATGGGTAGCCCTTTAGTCTGGGATGTAACGTCTGTCGACACTCTTGCCCCATCCCATCTTCCTGGATCGGTGTGCTGTGCTGGCACTGGCACTGCGGCTGCGGAGAACCTCAAGCGGCGAAAGTATAACTACCTTATTGGTAATTATATTTTCGAGCCGTTTGGGGTTGAAATCCTCGGGCCGTGGGGTCCGAGTGCTCATGCTCTCTATAAGGAAATCTCGAAACGGCTGGTTGACACTTCCCGTGACCCAAGGGCTGGTGATTACCTTGGCGAGAGGCTGAGCATTGCTATTACAACATACAACGTGGCAATGCCGCCAGTCTCTTGGGTACATTACCAGTCGACAGCGATGCGGATGAGTTTTCGATGCTTTGTTTTAGTTTATTCGTTTTAGGGTCGATTTTTCAATCCTCAGATAAAAGTCCCAATGACCTGAAGAATAAAGTTAATAGACTCTTTATTCAACATCAAATTTAGTAACATCAACGTCATTTATCAATGGAATAAGTGGTTACCTGGCCGTCAAAGAGGCAAATAGATTAATTCCTCAGATAAGTGAATTATACGACGAATAAAGCCTATTTGACGATTGAACAATAGATTTTTTTGCTATCTATCGAATATACCCTATCTGTCTATCTGAAGATTGAAAAATCGGCCCTTAGCTAAGTTAGGATATAGGATATTTGTATTTTTTTTATTAAATTGAATCACACCCATATAATTTTTCTTTTTTTTCAGGCTTCACCAAATAATTATCAGAGGTTTTGGGCACCAAGCTAGCTTATTTTACATAGATTGAACTTACACAATGTACTCTCCAAACTTAGGACGGCCAATGGCTACCGGTGGAGTACCCAAACAATATGTTATACGTGCACCTCGTGTTCGGCGCACCTCCCCATGTCTTAGCTTTCTAAGAGGCTCGTTATTAGGATGGGCATTACTGCGATTGGTAAGTGCAAATAATCATTACAATTATTTATTACTAGCTACGCTCGCCGCTTCGCACGCGTGGACTTTAGAAATATTTTCACGGAATCGTGCTACCAGGACAAAAAGCCTGTGTTACTTCTCATAATATCAGTTATCTGTCAGTGAAAGTCTAGTTGACATCGGTACAGCCATTTGCGAGAATACAAGGAACAGACGGACAGATTTTTTTTTTTTAAGTATCGTACCTGAATGCTATCACATGCATTTTGTAAAAGCTGTTATTTTGAGATTACAAACAGAAACGTCATCAACATTTTAATGATTTGTAGTAGGTCTGTATGTATGAATTATAGATGTACAGATTATATAGACAAGCCATATGCCCAATGGTATTTTCCATCAACTAAAATGTCGATTTTCCATATAAACTTTAATTCCTTATTTACTCTTGTGCAGAAATTGCAGCTTCTAGATATAGACCCAGTAGATTAGGCTGTGCGTTGCCTGCCAGTGAATGAATTTAAGATTTTTGTTTAGTAAGTAATTTAGTTTTTAGGCTTAGTACACTTCTTCTTCAGACGGATGAAATGGGATTTTTGTCAAATCTTGTGCCCAAGGTTATTTCTAAGAAGACGTGTTTTACTTCAGCTTTGTCAGCAGTTCTTAAATATAGTTTTAGTAGCTGACTTTGTTACATTATATTTTACTAATGGAAAATATCTTTATTTTTTATTTTTGTTTTAAATAACCGTTATACTCTGACAAACTCGTGTCAGCTAAACCCTTAGGCATGATGTTTACAGACGATACAGGCTGGCAGGTACACCGACGTACAAATTATTGGTAATGAGTTCGCACGTGATTCTAGAGCTCCTAGCGTTGAAATGTTTAGGTCGCTTGTCAAAAAAAAGTCTGCTGGCTATTATGTTAAATTTGCCAGCCTTTTGGGCATTTTTCCCATAGACAACGATGCGGACGTATTTTTTGATGCCTTGTGATTATTTTCTTTTTTTATATTCCTGTATATATTATTATTTTAAGCAAATAAATAATAATATTATTTATTTGCTTGCATATTATTTATGAAATTTAAAAAAAAAAGTCTGATAATTTGATAAAATATGATGGTTAAAATGTTTCCTTGATCTTATAAAAAGGCTAACACACTAAGAAAAAAAAAGTAAGGTGATTTGATGAAAACATATATATTTTTTTTTATTTACAGGTAGCGTCAGTACTATGGACCGGGGTAATAATAACAGCAACTATTGTGCCATTTTTATCATCCCAAAACAGAGAACAGCCCAGTCGGTTGAGTTTTGGAATTATGGCAGTAGTTCTACAACTATTGGAATTTGGAATGATTGTCACGTTCATCGTCGCTGGTTTCAAGGTGAACTATAAAAACAATTATTTCGTTAATCAACAAGTCCCTACTACAGAGCATCGGATCCGTACCCTAATTTCGTAAGAGAGAGGCGGCACACGTGAGGGAGAGGCAGTACATGCGCCCTCACGGCCGTAACCTTCGCAGGAGACGCCCTGGGCATAGGGAATAATGGGTAGCTCGCTGACCGGTAAGGACCAAGCCCGGGTCGACGGCACGTTGTGTTCCACGGGCGCCTCAAAGAGATGTCAGCAACAACTGGTGGAGTCCGCAAGGGCCGATGCCTGCCAGGGGTGCGGGTTGTTCGAAGGAGATACCGCGGCCCCTGGCACACAGGCAACTGAGGGAACACGGGTGGGTTTTAGTCAGTAAAAGTCTGACACGCCCGCCTGCTCCACCCAGAGCGGGAGAAGTCTTGCAATGAATATCTTTTTCTAGGTTCTCAAATAACCCAACAATTGATTGATTGTTTTATTTCTTTTTCAGAAAAGTGCCATGCTCTACCGAGGTTACTACAGCTACTGCATAGCGACCCTAATTACCTACTTCATAGCTGTGTCACTGTGTTTTGCACTGGACTATGAAAATGGACACTACTTCGGGGAGATCTACTTCACTTATCATATCAATGATTTACCAATTATTGCAAACGATGCTCACATGTTTCTCGTAGCTGCCTTTGCGGATATTTGTAAGTACTTACCTATAAATTGACAAACTGGGAAATTGATTAACTGGAAAATGTATGTGTATTATTGGCACACCTCTGCCCGACCCTTCAGGGAAACAGGGCGTGATGTTATGTAATGTGTCAGGGCGCCAGAAATTATATCATTACCGGTCACTTCAATAAACATTTGGCAAGCAGACGAAACGATATGCATTTAATGGAAGACTCCGTTAAATGCATATCGTTTTGATACAAAAAGTATTTTGAGTGATTGTGAAAAGAACTACTTTTTGATAATTATTTGTTTTGGATGTCATAATTATTTGTTTTTGATAATTATTTGTTTTTGGCATTTATTGGTATCCCTCATACACCTTAGAAAAGGGCGTAAAATTACGTTTGTGCTTGGCCATAATTTGTCTCAAAAATAATATACTTAACAGTTTTTCTTTCTTTACAGGTCTGGAACTATTTCTAATACTTTCAATAAAGGGTTTGATAAGAGAATACAGTTATAATAAAAATTATGCAGCTGTTGAAAAAGTATAGTCCGTGTTATTTACATAAATAGTTATAGGTAGAAATAACTCCTAACATTACACAATGCCTGTCAGTACAAAAAAAATGTTATGAAAATGCACATTTTTTATTAAAAAGATTGTTTTAAACATTTTCCATTTGTCCTTAGAAAAAATACCTGACTAGGTGGTATTTTTTAAATTGTATACTGATGTTGTAAATAAAGAAAGACAAGAAAGAAAGAAAACACTACAAGAATAAGAGAAGAGAAGAGTCATTAGCTACAGAGGCAGTTTATGATTTAGATAACCACCTCAACCAGAAACGAAAATCGAATATAAGTAAGTATGTAATTTGTAGGTAAATTGGACGTTGCCGTATCGTGCAGCCTTAAAAATATTATAACACACTGTGAGAATATCGTAACTTTATCAATAAAAAATAAGCAATAATAACTTAATTTTTATGATTTCTACAGAATATATAATTACATAAACACGTAACACAAACATAAAATCACGCCTAATTTCCAAACCAAAAGCGATCATCGCACGTATAAGCTATCGTCGCTTTCTTATGTCACTTTTTGTTCAGTGACAGAGGGCGCCTTTCCTAAGATAAAGTGACATATGAATTTGACACGACGATCGTTATCGGTTTGGAGAATAGGCGTGATGTTATGTGGTGTAACGTGTTATATACAACGTGTAACGGAAAGGGTATATACATACCAAGAGCACGGCTTCTTTGGATGATATCAAACGATATCGGAAGGGTTTTTTAATCCTTTCTCTACATGTTCGGAAGTTATGACAATTTTTAATACATTGATACCAGAACAAATTGAAAAAAAAAACATATCACTCGGAAGAGATTTATCGTGATATTGGCAAATAACGTGGAAAGTTATTGGCCTACGTAGTGCGGTGACACGTTTGTTATGATTTGAATTTAAGAAACATAATTATGAAACCGAAAATTTTGTATCAATTCTTAGAGTATTTTATTTTGAGCTGAAACTATGTATGTGTGAAATATCTATACCAGCTGTTATCTTTAGTGTTTAAGGATAACAATAGGGTTTCTGTTACACCCTGTATATACATATACATATGTATAAAATATACATTTTACGTTGAATGCCGAATTGTATTTACCCTACAATCCCACATGAAGAAAATGTGACTCTCTGACATACCTACAGAGAATATAATTTTCTCTAGACCGAATTCCGGTCATGGCGGCCAATCCCAACATAAACTAGCCAACTACGCAGGAGTTATTAAACTGAACAAGTGTGCACGCAAACAGGTGCACTGTCTGTTCCTTATGTCTCATTTACATTCAGCCCCTGCCCTCCGGCAGCCTCCGCTTTACTTGCTGTCCATGGCTTGGAGTGGAGGCTTTAGTTTGATAGACTGTGTAGCATGTGAAAATAAAATAATGCCCGTTTTCACCAACGACCCCTAAATTTTAAGTAACCCTTAAGCCAATTTAAGTATCACTTAACGCAAGTTTTATTTTCACCAACGTTTAAGGGACACCTAAACTCTTAAGGGATCCCTTATATTTAGGGGCCCGAATATTCGGCCCCTAACCGAACCCTAACCTAAAGGTTAGTTTTAAGTTGTTTGACAAGTCGCGTGTTCTTTAATCATTTTTGAAATGGAAGATCTATAAGTGAGTTTTTTGATAGTATTGAAGCTGTCGAGACAGTGGAATTATTGGCAAACCCAAGGTTATTTACTCGGCCACGTGTTTATCGTGAAAGACCTGACTTTTTCACACAATATGATGATAAAGACTTTTTTTACAAGATATAGGTTATCCAAGGATAGCGTGATATTCCTACTACAAAAACTAGAACATGTTTTAGAATATCCAGACGACAGGTAAGCTACATAAACATTTATATTGAAAGAGAGTAGATAGGTAATAGTTATGTGTAGGTACCTACGTCCTACAGTACTTATTTGTACAACGCTTAAAACTGTTGGCTTTAACGTGTTAGTTAGTCTTCAAGTGTCGAAACTTAATTCTATCCTAGTAGGTTTTCATTAACTCGAAATTATTTTTACAGAAATAAATCCGTGCCCCCGATCAAACAACTACTATGCGCCCTTAGATTTTATGCCACCGGTAGTCAGTTGCTGACGATGGCAGACATGGGTGGGATCAGTATAGCTACATGTAGTCGAATTGTCAAAAGAGTTTCAGAAGCTATCGTAACTCTACGACAGGAGTTTATAATATTACACCAATTATTCCTGAACAACCTCGGCCCATAATATTGCACACTTGCTCCAGGATTGGATCTGTTTTTATTTCTGAGGGTCCACCACCAGTTTGTGTGGCACTCCTTCGTGTAGAGCCATAGTACAATTTGCTTTCACTCTTCAGTTTCTCCCATACCTTCATTAACGACTCTTTACTTCTAGAAAACAAAATATTTTACTTTAGGAATGTGTACATGGTGTGTATTACGTATGTACTCATTTAAGAATGGTGAAAACCACACAAAAAAACACTAAAAAGTGAAAAATAACTTTAATTTCGGAAGTCGGTGACTTTGGATATGTATTTTAATTTTTTGTCACCGCCTTCCGAAATTAAAGTTATTTTTCACTTTTTACTGTTTTTTTGGAAGTCGGTTGTTTATTTTTTTGAAAAAGTTTTTTATTTTTCACTTTTTAGTGGTTCACATGTGCTTACCCCTTCACAGCGTACCGGCGTGATGTTATGTTATTAACTAGTGTAAACAATTGACAGACATGAGATTTCAGCAATCCCTGTCCATTTGCTATCATTTATTGAGGAGTTCCGTTGCCTATCCCCGAAGTTCTTCATCAGATCTTCACCAAATTGAAATGGAACCACTCCGAGAAAGTACTCTTCGAAAAACTACACAAATTGCTTCAAGTGTGCCTATAAAATTTGAAGAGTTCTCTCTATTTCTCCAGGATCCCATCATCAGATCCTGACTTGATCATGGGACTACCTGGGAAGTATACCCTTTCAAACAAAAAAAAATATCCAAATCGGTCCAGCCATCTTCGAGTAATCGAGGTTCCGACGAATTGAGAACCTCCTCCTTTTGGAAGGCTGTTAAAAAAGGCACTGGACCTTCGTTAAACTGCTAAAAAACCCGAAACTATGTTAGTTATTCGTCGTTGAGATAAAGTTTTACAACGTAATTGTTATTAAAACATTTTCCTTGTATAAAATATTGGTATTTACTTCTAAATAAATATAAAAATATAACTTAAAACTTTTATCGATAAAAGTGCGATTTTTGGAATGACTATGACATAAAAAATCTGTCACTTATCTAAGTAACCCCTCTAAAGGTGTCCCTTAGCTTGGTGAAAATGAATTTAGTTAAGGGATGCATTTAAGGGGTACCTTAGCCTAAGGGATTCATAGCTAGGGAACAGTTTAGGGGTCGTTGGTGAAAACGGGCATAAGTCTCATAAAAATCTGCTGCTCCAAATTTTTTATTGATCTAAGTTAACTCAAATGTAGAGTAAGTATAGGCTTCCTATGGTAGACAAGCCGCAGGGGTCGATCGATCAACAATCTTAATTTATCAGAATATTACCTTATTTATCAATACATTAAAAAAATGTATGGTGATCAAAAATCAGGCAGGATTGTCTCACCATCTGAAACGTAGTTCATCAAAATCAAAAATCAAAATCAAAATATTTTATTTCAAATAAACCTGCAAGGGCACTTATGAAACGTCAGAAGCTAGGTGCACGGTTCCAATTTGTCGCTTCCTATGGAGAAGAGCCGGCAAGAAACTCCACGGTTACTCTTTTAAAAATAATTGGCTTTTATAATGTTTTCAAATTACAGTGATATTAGCTATGGGAGGACAGTGCAGGCCTGTCAATAAGTACCAGGTACTTAGAGGAATGAAAATAAACAATAGAAACTGTAGGCCTACAACGTTCTCTCATTCACAATATGTAAAAGAATCTACATAAATAAAATCAACCTATTTAAACCAAGTGACATGATTTCCATGAGAATCACTAATAAATACTCGATATTACAAGTGTTGTATAATGTCAAATAATGACGAGAATATGTCAGAATGTGTAAAAAATAAAATTAATAAAATTAACATTGAAATTTGGAAGCAGTTAATAGACGCTCACATAGTTATGGTGCTAATGAGTTACCAGGGAAGCCACATGTGCAGAAGGAATTAATGCCAAACTTCCTTGTCTTCAGCGTAGTCTTTTATCTTATAATATGCTTTTTTAATAAGGACACGTTTGATGTGAGTTTTAAACTTTCCATCGCTAAGTTCTGTAACCGATTTTGGCAACTTGTTTTAGAAGCGGATACTGTTTATTAGAAACGACTTGCTAGTTTTAGTTAATCTAAATTTTAGAATCACAATTTCATCTTTACTACGTGTATTTAGGTTATGGAAGTCGCATCTTTTTTTGAAAAGACTTAAATTTTTGCGAACATACAAGGTATTTTCTAGGATATAAAGAGATGGCAGAGTTAGTATGTCAACTTCGTTGAATTTGTTTCTAAGAGACTCGCGAGGCCCCATTTTATAGATTGCGCGGATTGCCCTCTTTTGTAAAATGAAAACTGAATCTACGTCAGCTGCCGACCACCACAGCAGAACGCCATAAGACATAATACTGTGAAAATAAGCAAAGTATACTAACCTAGCTGTGGCTACATCAGTCAACTGCCTTATTTTTCTTATTGCGTAAGCAGCTGAGCTTAATCTACTTGAAAGAGCTCTAATGTGGGCACCCCATTGCAATTTTGAATCTAAAGTAATTCCTAGAAGTACAGTTTCCGAAATAGCATCTAGTTTCTTGCCATCAAGTTTTAAATTTAGCCCTACTTGGGGTACATTTGGTAATGAGAACTTAAGACATTTAGTTTTGTTCGCATTGAGTAAAAGATTATTAGCCGCAAACCATTTCGAGAGAACAGCTAGACTATCGTTGACATGTAAGACATCCGTATCTTTTCTATCTATTCTAAAAATAAGAGAAGTGTCATCAGCGAATAAAATTATATCCAAGAAGTTAGCCATCAGGTAAGGAAGGTCATTAAAATAAACTAGAAATAAAAAAGGGCCAAGAATTGAACCTTGAGGCACGCCCATCTTAATTAGAGACCCCGAGGACGTTGCCCCGTTAACATTTACTTTTTGCTGCCTGTTTGATAAATAGGAAAGCACAAGATCAGCAGCTCATCCACGAAGTCCGTAGTGGTGTAATTTACAGATGAGTGTACTGTCGTCAATGCAGTCAAACGCTTTTGAGAGGTCACAGAAAATGCCAATTCCAAAATGTGACTGATAAGTTGTCATCATCAGCAGTATATCAGCCGAAAGACGTCCACTGCTGGACATAGGCCTCTCCCAAAAGGGGGGGATTTGTCAAGCGTGCATTTGACCACCATACTGCGATCAGTATGGTGGTCAAATGCATGGAGAACGCTGCTGCCCATTCTCTAGTAAGTCCCTTAGTCGCCTTCTACGACACCCATGGTAAGAAATGGGATGGTGCAATTCTTTTAGGTCCGGCACCACACGAAAACGTATGGTTACCCTGTGAAATTACAGGCATGCAGTTGTGGAGTCGCGGGGGGTGACGCAAGCTCTACCCACTTGCTGAAGGTCGCTGTCGATTATTGTCGCCTTAAGCTACGTTTGCCGCGGTTGGTTAAATGATGGGTAACCATCTTTACATACGAAGATCCCTCCGTTCCTCGAAAAGCACGATAAGCAACAGCTTACACAAATGACAGCCGGGACCAACATTTACCATTATGAACAAAATTTACCTTGAGGAGTAGCCTCATCATCTGCCTAGCCTTTACCTATGTTAAGGTCAGCTTCCAGTCTATCCGAATGCTGCTGTATACCAGTATTTTACATGGAGCTACTCCCTATTTGACTTCCATAACCCATTTACTGGGTAACACGTCACCTCTTGGTAAGACAGGTTATCAAACTTTAAACAAAAAACGACTGTTAAAGATCTGCGAATGACAGCCGGGACCAACGGCTTAGCGTGCTTTCAGAGGTACGGGGTCTCGATATGTTATGGTTGGTCACCCATCCACATACCGCAGCAAGCATAGCTTGCCGCTAAGATCTTTGAGGGTGGGAAATCATCAAGTAACTTCTCCCGCTCTGGGTGGAGCAGGAGGGCGTGTCAGACTTTTACTGACTAAAACCCACCCGTGTTCCTTCAGTTGCCTGTGTGCCAGGGGCCGCGGTATCTCTTTCGAACAACCCGCACCAAGATCATTGAGCCACGAGTCCCCTTACTTATTCAGCATGCAAGAAAATAAAAGCCGTCCCATTTCTGGTGGTTTTTTCATGGACAGTAGGAAATAACAAATGGACAACCTCAATGGGGTTAAAGAACCCAACATTTTCCTGCATAATATATAAATGGGTTTTGTTGCTTACAAATGAACCAATTAACATGCATTCAGATTACCAGTGAGTATTATGTAGTTCATTTATATAGAAATGAAGAGAAAACAGATTAATTACACAGTGTTGACAAGTACTGTGAGAGGGGCAGACGTAATTAACTTACAGATTATAAAGTGACTGGTGCTTTCGAGTGAGAAGCCAAACTTCCAGTCCAGGTACATACCTTTTGATACATAATGCATATAATTAAGCATAAACACCCTTTAATGTTCCCATTGCTGGGAGACAGGCCTCCTCTCGTCGAGAGGGAGTGCGCTGTAAACTACCACGCGGGCCCAGAGTGGGTTGGTATCACAATGTCTTCGGATTTATGGTTCTAGGCCATGCCGATTTCCTCGCGATGTTTTCCATCCCCGTTTTGAGAGCAGTGGCGAAGAAATTATTTACACAAAGTAAAACGCCTGCCTGGGTTTGAACCCACGACCCACAACCAGCATATTGCCTGTGTTAGGTGACAATCGACAAAATATCGTAATTTGTTTCATCAATGATAGGGACAAGCTATCTTCTAAACTTGGGGAACCTAGGAGGTTAAGTCATTTTTTTTCAAAACTTTGATGTCTTGGGCGATTGAATTGAATTTCTGTATAGTCGACTGTGTTAATTTCGCATTTTGAGTAGTTGAGGTCAAGGCGAATGGATTGGAACTGCTGCTTTAAGAATGAATTGAAATCTCTTGGAACGGTGTCTACGTCACCTCCTAGTGTTTCATCTTCTAAATACCCATTTAATTTTGAATTTAGTTGTGGTAAGTAGGTATTGACGAAGAAAATGTGTTATATTAATATACTAACTTCTGTCCGCGACTTCATTCGCGTCAAATTTCTTGCTCACCGACCCACCCCGTCGCTCGCCTCACCTGCCCTGCCCTGCGAGTACTTTGTGACTTTTTTCTCTTTTCTCGGCCCCTGAGAGGTTTAGCGTGATGATATATAGCTTATAGCCTTCCTCAATAAATGAGCTATCTAACACTGAAAGAATTTTTCAAATCGCACTAGTAATTCCTGAGATTACCGCGTTCAAGCAAACAAACAAACAAACAAACTCTTCAGCTATATCATTATTATTATATTAATATATATTTAAGATTTTGATGCAGTTTTTACCATAATTTACAGAACTTATTCCAGAAGGTTTATGCCTTCAATCACTCAATCAATCTCAATCAATGTGTTATGCAATAATTATTTATTGCATAACACATTGATTGAGATTGATTGAGTGATTGAGAAATGTCAACAGTTGGCAAGGTGTAAAATCGACGATCACTAGTGAATGAATTTAATTTTTACCAGCCCATAATTAATCAAGGATTTCTTTTGAGGCATTATTTCCCAGTAAAATATTGGTAGTTTAGATCTAAAACAATATTTTTAAAAGATTTGACTTCGACAATGGCTACTTGTGAAACAACCGAACCAGGACAGTCCAGTGATAAGGATATCCAGAATCGTAGAGATGCATTTATAAGGCGCGGATTATTAATTTGGGCATCTCTGCGATTGGTAAGTTATTTCTCTAAGTAGGTTTGTAAAAACAAACGTAATTTTTTTAAACTTGTTGAGGTCAGTTCTCGAGAAGAAACACCGTAGCAAAGTCAGCGGTTAAGGTTGAAATGTAATAGTTGCAAATAGTCTGAATTGTATCTCGTTTCTTGGCCCTCTTCCGACAGCTAACAGTCAAATCAAATTTATTCTGAACTCCTGAGTGCCGAAATACCTGCACGTTAGTAATTTTCTACTAACAATGCAATGCGTATTATCATACAACAAGCAAAAAACGACATGCGAAGGAAGCATGGCGTGATTTTATGTAATGTGTCAGGGCGCCAGAAATTACGTATATCATTACCGGTCACTTGATTAAACATTTGGCAAGCAGACGAAACGACATGCATTTAATGGAAGAGTCCATTAAATGCATATCGTTTCGATACAAAAAGTATTTTGAGTGATTGTGAAAATAATTACTTTTTGATAATTATTTCTTTTGAATGTCATAATTATTTGTTTTTGATAATTATTTCTTTTTGGCATTTATTGGTTTCCCTCAGACACCTTAGAAAAGGGCGTTAAATTACGTTTGTGCTTGGCCATAATTTGTCTCAAAAATAATATACTTAACAGTTTTTCTTTCTTTACAGGTCTGGAACTATTTCTAATACTTTCAATAAAGGGTTTGATAAGAGAATACAGTTTAAATCAAAATTATGCAGCTGTTGAAAAAGTATAGTCCGTGTTATTTACATAAATAGTTAAAGGTAGAAATAACTCCTAACATTACACAATGCCTGTCAGTACAAAAAAAATGTTATGAAAATGCACATTTTTTTTATTAAAAAGATTGTTTTAAACATTTTCCATTTTTCTTTAGAAAAAATACCTGACTAGGTGGTATTTTTTAAATTGTATATTGATGTTGTAAATAAAGAAAGACAAGAAAGAAAGAAAATACTACAAGAATAAGAGCAGAGTCATTAGCTACAGAGGCAGTTTATGATTTAGATAACCACCTCAACCAGAGTTGAGACAGGTTCAATGACCTGTGTTTCTCCCCTTATATATTAAAACTCCTTAGAAAAGGGCATTAAGAACAATGACAAATGTGTTTGGTTGTTATGCCTATACGAGTATCAAGTTTTCTTTCTGCCTTTACAGGTCTTGAAATATTGCTGATACGTTTAATAAAGAGGTTGATCAACAAATACAGTTATGTTGAGCATATTGAAAATTACGATAATGTTACTTTGACACGGCAATTAAGAGTCAATAGCTACAGAGCGTTTGAGCACCATGAAAAACGTCATGTAACTTCATTGTAAGTGTGTATTAATATCATAAGTTAATCAAGAAAAGAATAACCAACAATGACTGTTTTTATTAACTCTAGAGAATAAAGGTCCTCCATTGCCGCCTCAGCGGTGGTTCTACGAAGACCTCAGCTATGTGGTTGGTGTAGCTGGACCTGCCCTCCTGGTACCTCTCTTTGCGTAACTCACTGCGGACTAGAAGCAGCAGATATATCTGTAACACTGTATACAAATATTATGTCAGAGAGAGTCTGTGGTCATTAAAAATTATAGGCCAGACGGCAAGTATAGTATCCATGATGATTTTCCCACGATTAGAAAGGGTATCATACACCAATACACAGTCAAAGATCTAAATTGTTGTCTGGATTATTGGTCGTAGTGGAATATCGAGGTCCTGGGTTCAAGCTTCGGAGATGGGTAGAGTGTTAATGATTTTGTTCTACTAAGGGATTTGTAGCATCAATTAATTTCATAACACACGCCTTTCATTTTGACAATTCGACTAAATAATAATGTATTATCATTTTCGTTGTCGTGGTGACGAATTTTTCAAACATTCGATTGGTATTTTTTTAATCAAAAGCAATTAGTGTCCCGATTAAACGAAAACACACACTTATCAGAGTCGAAGGAAGTGAAGGAGCCGAAAGAATAAAATTTTAGGATTACTTGTATGAAATCCTATGAGAATCGTACGATTAGCCGCAAGAATTCGGAAGATTTTCTTGTTTTCCTGCACGGATAAGTAAATTAAAATCAAAATCAAAAGTCATTTATTCAAACGAGGCTAGTGTCAGCACTTTTTGAACGTCAAAATTACATAAGACAGTCCCCCAAAACGCCCACCCTTCACCACTTGCTAGTGCTTTATCTGGGAAGAAAGAAGTGGCGCAACAAACTCCCCAGCAACACAGCTGTCTGTTATGTTAGAAGAACTTGTTTCTACGTAACTTGGTACGTAATTAACGTTACGAAACAAAAAAAAATATTTGCCATATATGTCAGCTAGCACACGCCAATATACCAAAAAAAATCATTAAAATAGTAAATCTTAACGCCAACTCGAACAAGTGTGGAGCACGCTAAACACATTCGGGCTTGGAACGTCTTGTAACGACAAATTTGTACAACTTGTTATTAACGCAATTAAAAATGTGACATTATCTGCACTACGTCTCACAACGCCAGGAACCCATAGTAAATTCTATTAGTTAAACTTTTGCGCCACAACATTTGCAGGCGTCAAACACTTTGAGCCACAACAAATAGAATCTATCACTAAAACAAGTTATTCCACCAACAATCCAAATTGTATTGTTTTAGATGGATAAAAATTGGCAGTGTATAAAGGCGTCCTTGAAGCTTTTCGAAGATGTTTCGTCGCGTCTCGGCATCGGACCTTTCTGAGGATTCTGAATGCCCCAGAAGGTCCGGTAGTATTTTTAATACTCGTGCATCAAAACAGCGCAGAGTTTAGTCGAATTTTGGTATACATACAGAACAGGCGGATATTGTTTCGATCAAATCTCGTCCAGAGGGTAATTTAGAAAATAATTCACCTCTTGCATCACCAATACCTACAGAAATGAAAGTTATCCTTACATACGTACATATGTCCGTCAACGTTTAAGGACGTTGATGGGAAGAGTTGTGTCCAAAATGTATGCAGTTATATTGACCGTATACGGAGCAACGTCATCTGATGTCGACGTCTTCTGACGTTGTGTTTTATCTTATAACACTCTAGGATACTTGAAGATCGGAATGTTTCTGCACGTATGTCCACTTTGTACGAGAAAATATAATGTCAAACCCATAACGTGTGCGCCTCACACACGAGAGCGGTGCGGTTCCAAACGTGTTAAGCATGTAAAGCAAATTGATACATTACCAAACCCTGCGGACGCGAGAGAAAACTCAATGACGACGAAGTTCCACTGAGGGAACCTGTCCAGGTCGATGTAGGTGATCAGCACCACTACGAAGGTGGCCACCATCGTCGTCAGCTCGTAGTAGTAGTACACACGCAGAAGACGTCGTCTTTTCTGAAAAATTAAACATATCCTTATAATACCAGCCTATTACTATCTCACTGCAAGGCAAAATCCTCTTCTCGTACAAAGAAGGCACGAGCATTGATCGCCACCCTTGTTCAACACGGGTTGGCGATTGCAGACTTATATTAGCCATAAGTTCAAATTTCCTCACGATATTTTCGTTCACCGATGTCAGTAATGTCCAACATAAACTTCAAAAGAAACATAACCGAGTGGTGACCGAAGACAAGCGATAATCCCACAACTTTAAGTATTAGTTTCTCTCATAGTTTTCTCTTTTACGCATGTGTCAAAGGTTAAGGAAAAGAACTGGAAGTCTAGCTACTGCTTCATTAGTTAAGTGTTTGCAAATGCTAAGCTTAGGGTCCTGCGTTCGATCTTCTGGCCGTATGCCATAAGGGCATTTATTTACATAAAAAAGATGCCTCTCTGCACTACCCCGTGACCATGGTTTAGCTAGCTACCTCTATTTTACCTCCATGTAAACAAATGCATGCTAAGAGAAACGCAAGCACATGCCGAAGGATACTTCACTGCGGTACATCGCGGGCTGCTTGGGGGTTTAACTCGATGCCTGGCATGAACGTGTGTGTCTCATTATCATCATAATTCACCTATAATGTTACCTACTACTGGGACTAAGGCCTCCTCTCTGTGAAAGGGAATTTGCCATAATCCAACTCGCGGACCCAATGCGAGTTGGTAGATATCACATGTCTTCGAATTTTCTTTAGGCTCTAGTATGTATATGCTGATTTCCTTGTAATGTTTTCTTCACCGCATTGAGAGCAGTGGTGATGAAACTAACAACACAAAGTAAAGTGGTGGGGCTGATAGCACTAGGCATTTGTTTTATATGGGGATGACATCGAGGTAGCGAGCTAAACCGCAATCGGGAGGTATCGCAGTGAGGCATCTTTGGCATGTAATTACCTTTTTTTTGAGGATGAGAAATCATCAAATAACTTCGCAGGAGCGGGAGGGCAGATGTCAGATTTTTAGTGACTAAAACCCGGGTAGGTTTTAGTCAATAAATGTTCCTTCGGTTACGTGCTGGGTGTGCCAGGGGCCACGTTATCGCTTTCGAACAACCCGCACCCCTGGACATAATCACCTTTAGGACTATTCCACTTCATCTCTATATTACATCTCTGCCTATCCTTTATAAAAATACCAGCGAAATAATAATCATAAGCTATTGCAAATACAATTACCAAATGAGCTCCAACGATCAAAACAATATGAAACACGATATCCAGCGCGTATAGTACGAATATGACGCACAGCTGAGCTTCCATGATCACGCCTCTGTACAGGGCAGTAATGGTTGTGAAGGTGCTCTCGATGCCCCGGAAGAACATCCATTGTACCAGCTGCAGGATGCCAAACAAGGATGTCTCCAGCTGGAATAGAACATCATCATCATCATTATTTCAGCTGAAAAACGTCCAATGCTGGACATAAGCTTCTCCCGAGCGCCGCCACTTCGACTGGTTCTGTGCTTCTCGCAAACAGCGGAGTCCTGCGGCCTTCACCAGGTCATCGATCCACCTTATGGGCAGCCTTCCAACGCTACGTCTTGCAGAACGCGGTCACCGCTCCAAAAGTTTTCGGCCCCATCGGCAATCTGATTTGCAAGCAATGTGCACTACCCGCTGCCGTTTAAGTTTTGCAATTTGTCGGTTCCCTTGGTTCTCCTATGAGTCTTTTTATTTCTGATTCGATTGCGTAGGGAAACTTCTAGCATAGCCTTCTCTATTGCCCTTTAGGAGCGACTGCCTATCTGACCTCCACAACCCAGTTACTGGGTAATAATACGGTACCCCATGGTAAGACTTATGATTATGACTGGTTGTCTGACTGGGGCTTTCGACACGAAATACAGAGAGTACAGAAGTCAATCTACATACAGCAACGCACACATAGACACCACTCACGGACACGATATCTCGGACGGGTTGGGACCAGTGCGAGCGCGGGTGCCATCCCCTAAGACATGCGCCTGTGAAGTTCAAAAATGGAGCAACAAAAAAAAGTTATTATAACTGTTCAGAGGACGGTTGTTTAAATTCAACATTAAACTGTGATTTGCCGTTTTTTAAGCTACCGGTTCTGCTTGTTTCGATGGTCCGTTTTAACGTAACACAGAATAGTTAAATACTTCTACCATTGTTGATAGCCTAGATAGAGGAGAGAAGACCATATGTGTGTTCCTTGATCTAGCAAAAGCGTTTGACACAGTCTCTGTTCCCCTACTTCTCGCAAAGCTGGAAACCCTAGGCATTCGTGGAACAGCCTTAAAACTATTTACAAACTATATGACTAATAGAACTCAATGTGTCAGGATTAACAGCTTTGTGATTAAGCTGGAGTATGTGACTTTTGGTGTGCCACAGGGAAGTATTATGGGACCCACGCTTTTCCTTATATATGCGAATGACTTGTGTGATTTAAAGTTAAGACAGTGCCAGGTAATAGCCTATGCAGATGACACAGCCCTTTTGTTTAATGGTAAGACGTGGAAAGAGGCTAATGATGTGGCTAATTTGGGATTCAAACAGGTTTCGGACTGGCTACAGTCGAATCTACTCACTCTAAACGCACACAAAACTAAATTCATACCTTTTAGTATCACAAAGAGCAGTCAACCACCTCCTGGGATTATTCACTTAAAAGCTCACACATGTAATATGCCGGAAAACTGTACTTGTCATGAACTAACTAAAACTTCTTCAATTAAATACCTTGGCTTAGTCATTGATCAACACTTAAACTGGCATGAACATATATCAATGCTTATTTCAAGAGTCAGAAAACTTATATATATATATTCAAAAATATTCGTTGGTTTTGTCCGCCAAATATGACCTTATTAGTTTATTTGTCCTTGTGCCAGTCCATCATAACATATGCCATTACTGCGTGGGGGGGGTGCCTCCAAGTCAGTCCTTATTAATCTAGAACGAGCGCAACGTGCGGTTCTCAAGGTAATGAGTCACAAACAATTTAGATACCCCACCCATACGTTATACTCCGAATTGTCAGTTCTTACAGTGAGTGAACTTTTTATCAGAGACATAATACAAAATCAACATAAAAGTATACCTGACTATTCCAAAAAAAGAAGGCAAGATATTGTTTACTCCGTGCCTCAATGTAAAACTGCATTTGCGAAAAGGTTCATACATTTCCTAGGACCGTCTATGTATAATAAAATATCAAAGCAAATCAAAATTCGTCATCTTAATAGACATGAATGTAAAACCGAAATTTTCAACTTACTAAACACATTGAATTATGACAATACTGAAAAAATAATTAAAACCAATACTTAACTAAATTACCAAAACACATGCTCACTACATGAATTAATTTCACTACAAACTCACGCATACATATACACGTTCCCCTACATACATACATACAAACACAAACACTACACTATTCATAATATTACATAAATGATAAGCGGTATAATTGTGACCTAACTTTAATTTTACTTTAATTTTAGTTTACTTTTTCTTTTGTTTTGTTTTACTTTTCGTTTAACTTTTACTTTAAATTAGGATTAAGTGATAGATCTTTCATAAAAATGCGCAACCATAAATAAATTTGTAAACAAACAAAGCATCTAAAAACTTTGCTTAAATATACTATTGTCAACTGTAACAACTACCTACAAAGTTAAAAATGAACAAGTCCAAAATGTAAGGTCTACCCCATAAATTGAACTTACTTTGTTCGTTCTTAATAAAAGTACTTAACTGCCACAAGTCAAATGTTAGTTACCTATACCGCGACCGAGGAAACCTATTCCACCGTAATACAGTTCATACTAGTACGGGGGACAGAGCGAATCAGTTCCGTATAAACTAACAACCCATTATTATGTATTAGGTTGGGGAAAAAGTCTTTTCGCATTATAGTATGCATGTATGAACTTGTAATAAAATCTCTTTGGCTATACTATTTGTATCTGGCTGGTTTTGGTATCATTGAAAGTTTAAATTTTAAAGAACATAATTCCAAATTCAAATTAGGAAAATGTGTGATTTTCATTTGTTTTTCGTACCGTCAAGATGAGTGAATCTAATGAAGAAATTCGATACATTTTAAAATTTTACTACAAAAAAGGTAAAAATGCAACGCAAGCCGCGAAAAAAATTTGCGATGTTTATGGACCTAGTGTAGTGTCTGTGAGAGTAGCACAAATTTGGTTTAAGCGTTTTCAATCCGGAAATTTTGATGTCAAAGATGCACGTCGCTCTGGTCGCCCTATTACGGATAAAATGGATGCCATTTTTGAAAAAGTGGAGCAAGATCGGCATACCAGTAGTTACGACGTAGCTGAAGAACTGGAAATTGACCACAAAACAGTTTTGGCGCATTTGAAAAAAACTGGGTACACAAAAAAGCTCGACATTTGGGTACCTCACGAGCTCACTGAAAGAAACCTAATGAACCGTGTACTCATTTGTGATTCTTTATTACGACGTAATGAAACCGAACCATTTTTGAAGAAGCTGATAACTGGTGATGAAAAGTGGATCACGTATGACAAGAACGTGCGAAAAAGGTCGTGGTCAAAGGCCGGTCAGGCTTCACAGACTGTGGCGAAACCCGGGTTAACTCGCAACAAGGTGATGCTGTGTGTGTGGTGGGATTGGAAGGGCATTATTCATTATGAACTGTTACCACCAGGCAGGACCATCGATTCTGAACTCTACTGCGAACAACTGATGAGATTAAAGCAAGAAGTTGAGAGAAAGCGGCCGGAATTAATCAACAAAAGGGGTGAGGTTTTTCATCATGATAACGCTAGACCTCACACATCTTTAGCCACCCAACAAAAATTAAGAGAGTTTGGCTGGGAGGTGTTAATGCATCCGCCGTATAGTCCTGACCTTGCACCTTCAGATTTCCACCTGTTTCGGTCTCTTCAGAATTCTTTAGGCAGTGTCAGGTTAACATCACGAGAGGACTGCCAAAACCACTTGTCGCAGTATTTTGACCAGAAGTCCCAAAATTTCTATAGCAATGGGATCATGTCCCTACCTACAAGATGGCAAAAAGTTATCGAACAAAATGGTACCTGCATACTTTAGTTAAATGTAAATAAACTTTATTAAAAAATGTTTTGAATTTTCTTCAAAAATGCGAAGAAACTTTTTCCCCAACCTATTATTAAAAAAAAAAAAAGTTAGTTGTAAGTAAGAGTACATTAATATAAGCGACTTTGTGGCCATGTGTTTACAATTTATATAGTAGTACCTATAAGCTAAAAAATACGCTCACTTTCCTCACTAGAAATAGTTATGATTTTTTTTTTGGGTGGGAAATCATCAAATAACTTCTCCCGCTCTGGGTGGAGCGGGAGGGCGTGTCAAACTTTTACTGACTAAAACCCACCCGTGTTCCCTCAGTTGCCTGTGTGCCAGGGGCCGCGGTATCTCTTTCGAACAACCCGCACCCCTGGCAGCCATCGGCCCTTGCGGGCCCCATCAGTTGGTGCTGACATCTCTTTGAGGCGCGCGTGGAACACAACGCGCCGTCGACCCGGGCTTGGTCCTTACCGGACAGCGAGCTACCCATTACTCGCCGTCCGCAAGCCCATGCCTACGGTGGCCGGGAATCAGCCTGGGATTCCCGACGCCCAGGGCGTCTCCTGCGAAGGCCACGGCTGTGAGGGCGCATGTACTGCATCTCCCTCACGTGCGCCGCCTCCCTCTTTGCGAGCATGACTGCTTCGCTGAAGGAGGCGACTGCTAGCCATGCACTCTCGCTCCGTACCATGGCCTGGACCAGGGTCGGACGCGAGAGATCGCCGCCGCCGATCACCTCCACGAGGACACGGCGGTGCTCCGCCCAAGCCGGGCAGACCTCCACCGTATGCTCCACCGTGTCCTCTGGGCGATCTTCGCAATGGAAACACCCGGGCGTTTCCTCCCGCCCTATCCGAAACAGGAACCTCCCGAAACAGCCGTGTCCGGTGAGGACCTGTGTCAGGCGGAAGGTGAGGACCCCATGCCGCCTCTCAAGCCACTCCTCAAAGAGGGGACTTACCGCCGCAATCGTGGCGTGCCCAAAATAGTTAAATTAGAATTGCTCGGCGAGCCTGCCGGGCCGCCCGTCATAGCCGCCCGCCGCCGATCGTAAAAATTTGAGTTGATATTATTTGTGATCATGGCAAGAATATGTTGTAAGGTAGCTATTAAGCTCGATTTATACCTATAATAGTTTCCTATTTTGAATCAGTATAAACGAAGTAACTTTTTGGTAAGGTAAATTCACTCCACCAAATATTACATAAGTTGAAAACATATTATTTTTGTTTGTCTAGATATTGTGTTGTTTTTAGTGTCATTTGATAGGTTTAGATCTTAAACGGATAGGTCAAAATAAATTGTGTAAATAGGGTTTTTGTAATCCGTTTAGAAGTTATTAGAGATTTTCGATAGTGAAAATTGACAAATGTAAAATTTTAAATGCGGCTATACTGCGGGTTTGAAGTAGTCCCCATATTTTAGTTTTTATTGGTTTATATTTCCTACCTTCCTGTTTAATTCTCAACAATAAATCAAACACCTAGATACGACTGCCACTAGGTACCACGATAGTATTTGTGCATAAGCCAAAGTTGACAACGCTAGCGCGACCGCCGAGCGTAGGTATGAAAAGTGAAGTACATATGTGTGATTGACTTCTGCACTCTCTGTATCTTGTGCTTTCGACGACCCATAACAACTGTTAAGATAAACGAATGGCAGCCGAGACCAACGGCTTAATGTGCTTTCCCAGGCACGAAGGGTTCTTGGTAAGTAAAGTTGGTTCGCAAGTCATCTTGAAACACTGCGGTATTCGGGACGAGAAGATATCGAGTAACTTTACGAACGATGCCCAGCCCAGTTGGATCCGACGATTGGCCGATTGAAGAGATTGCAGCACAGCCTAAGTCTCAATCGAATCGAAGGCACTTTCGTAGTCCACAAACGCTAAGCACTCTCTGCTTATGCAGGTTATGTACTCTTCGGTCTTCTGAATAAACTGCCGCAAACTGCCTTCGTGATGACTCTTGAATACAGCTTGATTTTGACGGGGCTTTCATTGGCAGATATCTGATGATGAACAAGGTGATAATAGTAATTATTTATTTTCTTTGTAGGATTTCCAATTATTCAGTATCGTTAGGTTAGTATAGAGACCTATTGTTTTCATCTCATTATAATGTAAGACAAGTTGATAGCCAGCGAGTAGCTAATTATGTGAGAATTGAACAATGTTGACAACAGTTATATCTTTAATTAATTCAGGGAAGTCGCTTCGGACAGTAAATAAACAGATAATGTAAATTACATTCTTATCACTTCGCAGTATAAGCTTGGAATAACTAAATACATTTTTTTTTTTTTTTGGGTGGGAAATCATCAAATAACTTCTCCCGCTTCGGGAGGGCGTGTCAGACTTTTACTGACTAAAACCCACCCGTGTTCCCTCAGTTGCCTGAGTGCCAGGGGCCGCGGTATCTCTTTCGAACAACCCGCACCCCTGGCAAGCATCGGACCTTGCGGGCCCCATCAGATGGAATAACTAATGACGATTGTATTATTGTAAATCAAACGGAACAGAAAAGTCCAGTTTGGAAAGTCCCGTTTGGAAAGTCCAGTTTGGAAAGTCCAGTTTAGGGTCGTGGGTCAGAGTTTATCATCAGCTTTTTCCTAACTATGTTAGAATATTGTCCAGTCTAACCAGAAGCAGCTAAATTAAACTGGTATTTTATATGGAGCGACTAGCGGTAAGACTAATGGTCAGGGTTTCGGGCCTGTGTTTCGGATTGTGCAAACGGTTTAACGTGCTTTCCATAACACGGAGGGGTGGGGTCCTGGCATGTAAAAATGTTTAACCATTCACGGACTAACCTCCACAAGCATACCTTAACCTTATCAATCGACCGGTGCAGCTGTTCTTACTGCTATTACCTGCAACGCTCGCTTGTGAGTTGAATACAAAAAAATAACACCTACTGGGTTTTCCCTCTCACCGAGAGGAGGCCTGTGTCCCAGCAGTGGGAACATAATAGGTTGATAATGATGATGAAAATGATTTACTAGGACGTCCTCAAGTCGTGACTCAGAACGGATAGCCGGTACGTTCCACCGAAGATCCTTGTTATTTTTATTTAGAAGATGGGTGGGTTTAGACCATAAAAAACCGATTTACCACTTTTATTTCCCAAAATATTCAATTGAATCTCATCAACTTGCCAATCGATTTTAGTCCATAAATATTTCTGAAAAACGCACAGAACTCAATATAGTCAACTTCAACTAGATATAGGTCTGTCAAACGAATGGACTATGTCCCATTCTTATCAATAAAGTTATCCTCTCTGTGGTTGCGTCTCTTTCTATTATAATGCTCCCGGCCGAAATGGCGCGATTTCTCCGCGTTCACTAAAACTACGCTATTTTACAGAAATTACGAATCATAGCTGTTCAAAACCTATGCCATGGAAATTGTTTTAGAATCTGATAATGAAGGTTTTACCTACTTATTAGGTGCAGTTTTACCTTGTAATACCTATATTGGTAACTCGACGTTGAAAGTAAGTAGGGAGAGTGACGTTTTCCCAGTTTTTTTACAAATTAATAAAAGCAGTATTTCCAAAAGATACCTACCTATCTGTAGAAGTGCAGAACTGACTTTGGGTGCGTGGGCAAATTTAAAAAAAAATCTTGTCTTTTCAGTAGGTAAAGTCTGGCACACGAAAGTTGATCCTGGGGTTTAATCGTAAGTTTTTATATGGCAACTTTCTAAAAACGTCAGATGATTGTCATTCGACTTATATATTGTCAGACTATTCATAGGATTTCATTGTATTTATACTCGAATTTTAACGTTTAAAATGAACAAAACAATAAAAAGTGACGTGCGGAAGTTATTGTTTACTATGATGAATTCATTTGAAGAAAAACAACAAAAGAAACGAGATGATTACAACGAAAAACAGCAATGTTTACTTGCGATAACAGACTTTATAGGTTAGTTTATACATATAATTTTGATACTTCTAAATAGTATTATAATATTTGCTTCAAAATCATGTTTACCTTATTCGCATAGTTATGTAATGGATGTTTTGTTTACAGACAATTTGAATATTGAAGGTACCGAAGTTGCATCGGTTAAAGGAACTATTGCAAAACTAAGTGCTTTGGGAGAGAATAAGCTAATTAAAACCCAGAACCAGTTTTTGGAAGAAATTTCGTCAATCACTGGTATGTAACTGTGTATGCAGTGTTTTTACTGTGTAATGTACTGCTAGAATTCATATCATTATGGTATTATAAATGTATGGGATGTAATTTATGTTTTATTGTTTTCTTTTTCAGGAGTTAGCGTCGCAACTTTAAAAAGAATTAAAAAGGAAGGACGATTGAATGATGGAATTTTTAGTACACCAGGGAAAAAACGACCCCATAAGCCCATAGTATCTAATTTGGACAGCTTCGATTTAAATGCTATTAGAAATAAAATTAATGAATTTTACTTAGTACAAAAACGAGTACCTACTTTGCGAAGCTTATTGACTGAACTGAGGGAATCTATCGAGTTTACTGGCTCCCGTGAAACTTTGCGTCGCATATTACATAATAATGGTTATGAGTTAAAAAAAACAAAAATGAACGGTCCTTACTTATTGAAAGATTTGATCTTGTAGCTTGGAGACACAAATTTTTACGAACTATTTCTTCCAAACGTGCAGAAGGAAAACCAATAATTTATTTAGATGAGACATATGTTCACCAAAATTATAGACCCAAGAAGTCATGGCAGGGGCCTTCAACAAGTGGTGTTATAGACAAGATATCAGCAGGCAAAAGGTACATAATTGTTGACGCTGGTTCAGAAAGAGGCTTCGTGCCAAATGCACTTTTATTGTTTAGCACTAAATCAAAAATGGCAGACTATCACCATGACATGAATTCACAAAATTTTAACAAATGGTTAGTGTAAAAACTTATACCCAATTTGTACGAGCCAAGTGTCATTGTCATGGATAATGCAAGTTATCACACAGTGCAAGTGAATAAACCACCTACAACACAGACTGTGAAAAACAAAATTCAACAGTGGCTCAGAGAAAATAACATAGATTTTGAAAGTCATTATACGAAAGCTGAATTGCTCTGTCTGGTTCAGAAACATAAACCAGATCCAATTTATGAAGCTGATCAATTATTAGAACAGCATGGTCATGAAGTACTGCGTTTACCTCCTTACCACTGCGACTTAAATGCCATAGAGCTAACTTGGAGCCTGGTAAAACGTAAAATCGCAAGTAAAAATATAAATTTACCATCTATTGAAGTGGAAAGAATTATAAGGGAATCCTTTGAGTGTGTAACCCCAGAAGAATGGAAAAAAATACTGATCATGTTATCCTTATAGAAAATGCATACAAAGAAAGAGACAGAATAACCGATGAAGAAATGGATCGGTTCATCATAAATGTTGGTGACGATAGTAGCAGTGATTCGGATGCATCACTAGAAATGGAATTTCTAGATTACGATTTTGATTATGATTCATAAAATAAAGTATTAAAATAATTAACCGTTTATTTTTTTTTCTATCAACACACATAGTCTAAATAGCTTGATGTCTATGAACCTCATTAATTACGATCATTGCATACGATAATTAATAAAATAACTAAAGTTTACAGATACTAATATTATAAAGCTGAAGAGTTTGTTTGTTTGTTTGAACGCGCTAATCTCAGGAACTACTGGTCCGATTTAAAAAATTCTTTCAGTAACCAAAATGCGGATTAAACTGCGGCGAACAGCTAGTTCGATATAACACTGGTGAAATCTATTTAAATTAATCAGAACTCATTTACGTAATTCACTGGTCGAATTTTCAATTGTCAAATAACTTTTTTTTATTTTTATTTTTTTATTTAATACTTTACGCACAGATATGTACAGAGGCGGACTTAATGCCATAGGCATTTTCTACCAGTCGACCTTTGGGCGATGCAGAGACAAACAGTGGTAGGTGCTATCAAATAAGTGGTGTATTTAATTATTATTCAAATATAACTAAATATACTCATATTATGTATACTCATAATATGCTATATACATAATTAAATATATGCACAAATAAACATACATAAATACACATAAATATAATAAAACAAATAAGACAAACAATGGGAAAACATTATCGTTGTGAAGATACTGCCAGCTTCTTTTGAATATGCTCGCGAACTTTAACTTTAAAGGATAACCGGTTGGTTGCCATCCTGATATCAAGGGGGAGCGCATTCCACAGAGAGATAGACTGAACGAAGAAAGAAGAGTGCATAAAGTCTGTGCGGTGAGTGGGACATTGAAGAAGGCGATTGTTAGAGGAACGAAGATTTTTGTTGTGGTTGACACAAATGTATTGAAAGTGGGGGGCTAGATAACCAGGGGAAGTGGGAGAGTCAAGAAAAGAAAATAAGGTAGTCAACGCCCTTTGCTCTCTGCGCTGGCGAATGGGCAACCACTTCAGAAGCGACCGTTGCGCAAAGACATGGTCGTACTTACGCAGATTGAAGACGAATCGAATGCAGTAATTGAGAAGACGGTCAAGTTTGTCGAGGAGATCAGCATTCAGATCGTAATAGCACACATCACCATAATCGATGATAGGGAAAATTAAGGCCTGCACAAGCATTGTCTTCGTACTCGTTGGTAATAAATTTTTTAGTCGGTACAGAGCACGCAGCGTTCCAGTAATCTTCTGGCTGATCCTAGCGACTTGAGTACGCCAGTTTAGGGTACTATCAATGTGCAAGCCTAGGTCCTTCACATCAGCACTAAATGGAACGACCGTACCATCGAAGAGTACTGGTGGCAAAGTTGAACTATCCACTTTACTCATACTTCGAGAACTACCGATGATGATTGCCTGACACTTGTTAGGGTTTACTGCTACCCCAAATCGTTCAGACCAGGCTTTTACGGCTATCAAGTCCCTGTTCAGCCTGTCGATAGCTTCCGGTAGTTCTTCAACCCTCCCATGACAGTATAATTGCAAATCATCTGCATACAGATGATACGCACACTGAAGTTCGGAAGTTATGAGATTAATGAAAATAGAAAACAGAAGAGGGGAAAGAATACCGCCTTGAGGAACGCCAGATTCCAAATGACACCAGCATGACGAAGAATCCCCAACACGAATGGACTGCTGACGTTCCTGAAGGTAAGAGGAGAACCATTTCAGTGCCTCGGGAGAGACCATAGCATAAGACAAAATAGCCAACAGGATGTCGTGACTGACGGTTTTAAAGGCATTTGAGAAATCAACCAACACTAGTACAGTTGCTTTGGTCTCTTCCAGTCCTGCCCTTATATCGCCAGTCACTTTAAAAATAACTTTTACTAATATATAGTATATGATTTGGTAGCTTTGTATAAAAGATATGTCAATCCACTGTATTCATTCGTCAGAATACTATACTACCACGAAAAATCGGTTTCAACCTTGTTTGAACATAATATTTTTTTTTACAAATATCAAAACTAGTTATTCCTATTGCACTCCGGGTTACCACACTTGGATTTTTTAAATTTGCCGCTGTTTTTCAGGATCAACTTTCGTGTGCCAGACTCTACTTAAGTACCTTTCACAAAATAGTTGCACAAAATAATGTTTATAACACATTTGCTCGTAAAGGGTCTCTTATTACACCAATTTCAATATCGTAATGTATGTCATTACGCACTTGTGCGTTATTGTAATGTAAAACACACGGTTTATCAAAATGCTCCGTCTAAAACTACCGGTACTTTTTTAAATCTTAGCAAAGAGTTTTTATGTCAGCAAAGTGGTCAACATTTTATGAACAAAATTAACTTTGAGAGATAAAATATAAAAAATAAAACATTTCGTTCTTTAATTTAATTAGTTTTGACAATAAATTACAACCATTTATCTGTAACAAAAACTAAAAATATTTATTTACTTTATTAGTTATACTGGCTGCTTTTGTGCCTTTGCCTTTAAAAAAAAGCGCTGAAGCGCGCGCATCGCTAATTTGTGAACAAGTAATAATCAATTTTACAAATTGTTCAAATTTTTCCAAGTGATTAAAGATTTATTCGTTTAAGAAAGTCCGACTTTTATTTGTTTCCTCGCAAATATGTTATAAGACGTCGTGTGACATACGTGCGCACGTGCGTTTGATGCTTTTTCTTTATCAGTCAATTTTAATCTCGATTACGATCAACTAGCAGTAAAGCATCCTGGCCCACCATTGCCTAAATTACAAGGCAAACGAAGTTTAAGGTCAAGTTGTGTCGTTATGTGTGCATATTAATCTTGTAAGTGGAGTGTCCTGTCTATTGCGTCTGTCTAGGAACGTTAGATTATTATCTACCTACATAGCTATGTATAAAACAAGAATTATATGAGTTCAATCCTAGGTTTTTGAACATACATTATAACCTTATAACATACATTAAACCCTATTTAAAATCGATATCTTTAATAGTGAATATCAACTAATCAAGGAAAAATCATAATTTAACTAAATACATAATATTAATAGAATTTCCAAATAATTGATAAACAACGACTAACTTGCTGGTTTAATGGAAATCAAAAGACATTTATTCAAACTAGGCTGAGGTTCAGAACATTTTCAAAATAAAAATTACACAAGACTGTCCCCCAAAACGCCGTTCCTTCACCACTTCCTAGTGCTTTAGCTGGGAAGAACTCCCTTCTTTTGGATCGTTTTTCACTGAGATTATCTGACTGACAACAAACAAATAATTTGCTTATTACCTGATTTAAGCACTAATCTCACTCAAATCTACTAGTACTAAAATCAGAATAAAGATGACAACTAACGAAACAAACAATACTGATAGGTTTTTTTTTTTTGGTTGGGAAATCATCAAATAACTTCTCCCGCTCTGGGTGGAGCGGGAGGGCGTGTCAGACTTTTACTGACTAAAACCCACCCGTGTTCCCTCAGTTGCCTGTGTGCCAAGGGCCGCGGTATCTCTTTCGAACAACCCGCACCCCTGGCAGGCATCGGCCCTTGCGGGCCCCATCAGTTGGAGCTGACATCTCTTTGAAGCGCGCGTGGAACACAACGCGCTTTCGACCTGGGCTTGGTCCTTACCGGACAGCGAGCTACCCATTACTCGCCGTCCGCAATACTGATAGGTTAATCGAATAATATGAGGTCTGTCATTATATAATGACAATTACATAATAAAAAAACGTTCACCACTATGATCGAAACACCAGCTAAATAATATTGCATAACCATCCTTACACATCTTCTTCTATCCTCCTTATTAATAGAAGCCAATCAAGGTATAAACGATAAAACTTACCAAGCTCAGGTACGCAAACACAAGGATCCCCCGACGCAGCGGCAGGCAGAAGCAACACCGCTTTAACTCAGGTACCTCAATCAACATTATAACAGATGTTGATCATAGACTCAAAGAAATATACATGATACTTTTATTTTTGGTGTGACATTGGTAGGTGCTTCTTAATGCAACGTTTGGACTGTAGCTCGTGGAATAGTGACTGATTTAATTGGACAAATGATAGGGTTGCCGCCTCCGGGCTATTCAGAATTGTGTCGGTCCGTGGGTCCCGGAGGAATTGGTATATTATTGCCATTTTAAAAAAATTGTCGGGAAGGGATTCTTCTACTGTAGTTTCGATACGAACTATATATATCAAGGTAGAACTATTCCAAACTTTACTGGCTCTCCTTTGGAAAGATTCTGAAAGCAATAAATGAAGAATAGGATCAACTCGACTGCAAACAATGCTACAATAATAGAAAGTTAAAAAAGACAATTCTGTACATTTTGACAGTTCAACAATATTCATTGCGTTTTTTACTTTGTTAAGCTGACCATTTTTCAAACAACGGGACTCTAGGCAGATAACTCAACCGTCTCACAATCAACCGTGTTGTTCACTTTCAACCGTGTACACGGCAAGGTCAACGCGCTTCTCTAATTCAAAATCGGTGAATTTTGCGAGTCTGTGTGTACGGTTTGTGTAAAATATAAAGTTTACAACACTTGCATTAACATTGACCAAAAACAATTTGATAAAAATATTTATTTCTGTTGATTTATGCGTCTTGAAAAGTAAACCAAACAAAAATCTCGTTGTGTGAGAACATCAAAGTTCGTGTGTTAAAACGCGTAAGCAACGGAGGATTGTGCCCGCGCGCTTAAGACCAAATACTATTTTAGTTTTTGCTTAAGACCTTTTGGGCGCGACGCGACGTTCACTACTGAGGCGATATATTATCAACAGCGCAGCGGTGTAGGTACGTACGTCATGCCAATGTGCGATAATTGTAACAAAACCATTACAAATAAAATCCCTGGATTAGAATGTTGTAAATGTGGGAAAGTCGAGCATGCAAATACAACTTGCTCAGGGCTCACACAAAAGCAAATACTAGCGATTCGTAACTCAGACACCCTGGAGTGGACTTGCAGCGAATGTCGCCGACATACTCCTGTCAGGAAGTCATTTATAGTCCCAGAGGAAGATGATGATGAGGTCGACAAAACAACTAAAATACCGAATCTAGCGTCTAACTTTCCAGTAGATATGAAACAATTGTTATCGAACATTTCTAAGGAAGCAGACCAAGATAATTTGAACAATCTTGTTGAAATAGCTGGAATACCTTGCATGCAAAACGAAGAACTTGTGCAGATCTCAAATATTATTGCTGAAAAAATGAGCTTAGATAAGTCTGTGGTAAAAAGCGTAAAACGTCCAAATTCACCCAAAAATCTAGACGTGATACAGATTGAACTATGCAGCACCAAAGATGTGGAATGCTGAATGCGTTCCGCTAAGCAATTTAATTTGACAACAGCTGATATACTGTCCAGAAGCTGTTTGATTCCGTCATTCTCGAGGGCAAAACGCCACACGCATGGAACAGAAGTGTGGTGGTACTTTTCTTCAAGAAGGGTGACAATGCCCTTCTTAAGAATTACAGGCCCATCTCACTTCATCGAGTCATCACGAACCGTCTAGCGCGCAGGTTTGACGATTTCCAGCCTCCCGAACAAGCCGGGTTCCATATGGCTTTAGCACCGTAGACTACATTCATACGCTGCAGCAGGTTATACAGAAGACCGAAGAGTATAACCTGCCTCTCTGCTTAGCGTTTGTGAACTACGAAAAAGCCTTCGATTAGATCGAGACATGGGCTGTACTGCAGTCCCTCTAACGGTGCCAGATCGACTATCGGTACATCGAGGTGTTGAAGTGTCTGTTCAAAAACGCTACTATGTCAGTCCGACTCCAGGACCAGACCTCGAAACCTATCCTTCTGCAGCGAAGAGTTAGACAGGGAGACGTTATCTATCCGGAACTCTTCACCGCTGCAATGGAGGATGTCTTCAAGGTTCTATACTGGAAAGGGGCTGGCATCAACATCAATGGCGAGTACATCACTCACTTTCGGTTTGCCTATGATATAGTTGTCATGGCTGATACCATGGAGGACCTCAGTGCAATGCTCGTTAACCTCAGTAGAGCTTCGGACAGAGTGGGTCTTAAAATGAACATGGACAAGACAAAGGTCATGTCCAATGCCCATGTAAGACCCATTCTCATAACGATCGGAGACGCTGCACTTGAAGTTGTGGACCGAGTACGTTTACCTAGGACAAACTGTCCAGTTAGGTAGGTCTAACTTCGAGAAAGAAGAAAGAACGTTCGGGAAGTTACGCAATATCTTCTCGTCCTACATACCGCAGTGTCTCAAGACCAAAGTTTTGACCAGTGTGTGTTGCTAGTGATAACATATGGAACCGAAATGTGGTCGCTCACAATGGGCCTCACAAGAAGGCTTAAAGTTACCCAAAGGGCAATGGAGAGGGCTATGCTTGGAGTTTCCCTCCGTGATCGAATCAGGAATGAACAGATCCGTAGGAGAACCAAGGTAACCGACATAGCCCGTAGAATTGCCAAACTTAAGTGGCAGTGAGCAGGGCACATTGCTCGCAGAACAGATGGCCAATGGGGCCGGAAAGTTCTGGAGTGGCGACCGCGTACCAGAAGACGTAAATTTGGAAGGCCTTCCACAAGGTCAACCGATGACCGATGGCTTGTGACGGCCGCAGTAGTCCGCTGGATGCGGGAAGCACAGAACCGGTCGAAGTGGCGGAGCTTGGAGGAGGCCTATGTCCAGCAGTGGACGTCTTTCGGCTGAAATGATGATGATGATGATGATGATATACTGTCTAACTTATCTAGTACACATGCACCAGTAAAAGTTTCTGTACGATTTGCGTTATCTCAAGTAAACAGAAGACTCAACAGTTGTTTAGTCATACACATATGGCTAAACAACAGCTGCGACAGGATTTTAAATACATTTGGTTTCAAAATGGTAAAGTGCGGGTGAAGAAAGGTAAAGTAGAAAAATGGTAAAGATAAGATATACCTATATGATTAGATGTGAAGACGACATAAATAATCTGCTTAAAAATTAATTTAGTATTACAATATGAAAACAATAACAAAATCTTTTTCATGTGTTTATGTAAGTGTAATGGCTTTATTTAACAATATAAAGGAAATATGTGGTTGCAGTGATTTACCTACCTACATTAGTAAGCTACCAAAAAACACGAATAATTTAAATGTTATGCATGTTAACATTCGATCCTTGATAAAAAATCACGCTAATCTTATGGATTGTTTAATCTCAGTAAAATCACGAATAGATATTGTGGTACTCACGGAAGTGGAGATATCAGAACAAATTATACCATTGCATCAATTGGATGGATAAACACTGTACAATATCTTACGTAAGAGCAGGAAAGGTGGAATAATTATCTATGTAAATAATAAGCATAAATTTCAATCGAAAAATATACAGACTAGACATTGTGAATGTATACTAGGTAAATTAAAAACGCAGCAAAATAATATTATCTAAGTATATCTCTGCAGTGTATAGACCACCTAAAGAAAGCAAGCATTCGTTTATCAGTGAATTGTCCTGTTTGATTAATGTTGATTATGTAAAAACAAGCGATCTAATTCTATATATATAAATTTAGACCTTAAAACTACCAATAATGTAAGCAGTTACTATTTGAGTAAACTGGCTGAGTGCGGGCTTGAACGCGCGATCTCAGACTTCACGCGAGTTCAAACCAAAGGTAATATAAATAGTCACTAAAACATGCATAGATCACATTCTCGTGAGGTCTCGCCTTCATGACTTCTACTCGGCTGCTCTGGAGACTGTCTTAGCAGACCATCGTATGACAACTACCACACTTGCATCCATGCCTAAATTTAGAGAACCAAAGTTCATTGAGTCGATTGATAAAATATATTAAAAACACTCTTAGCTTCTACCGAATGGGAAATGATAGATGAATTAGACTGCGCAAACGATATATTTAAGTATAACGGCGCGTGACATTGTTAATAATGAAAATCAGTTAATTTCGAGAGTTGTAATTTATTTTGTTATTTTTTTAATCATTGGTCATTATTCTGTTGTTTTAAAATGATTTTTGATTTTGAAATTACTATTTAGTTGAATTCAAATGGATTACATTTGAATTCAACTAAATAGTAATTTTAATTAAGAGCGGGTAACACCGAATGGAGTTGCGTCTATCATGGCGGGTGAAGTCGTGTCAATTCATTCAGTTGTTGACAGCCGTTGCTCGTGGTGGTCACTCGCAAACCCATTGGCTCTAAATCGTTAATTATTACTGCAATTCTTAATTGTTTAAGTCATTTAAGTGTCTGTAAAATTAAAATAGTGAACAGTCAACGCTACAGAATATTTATTTCAACGTTTCCTGAAGTTTAATGCCCACTATGGATTCCCGTACTGACGAAGTCACGAATCAGCAATCAAATGCAATAGCCCGGCCGCCTCCGCCGGCCCGGCCTCCCGAAATCCCGTTAAGTACATAAAAGAAAATTTTGTAAAGTGCTATGATTAATGCAAATAATGATTAATAATGACCATCTTGTATTTGGCGTTGCTGCCATTTTAGATATTTGTAAGTACCTACCCTATTTTCACCTTACAGAAAAAAAAATGTTTTCATAGAAAGCAAAACTATAAAATAAGTTTTGCAACGGAAGCTTCAAGTTTTTTCTCTAAATACTTGCGCTGTGGCAGGTGAAAAATTATTTAATCATTGTTTGTTTTTAAACATGGAGTTTTATTTTACAGACACTGTGTTTCTCCCCTTACATATTAAAACTCCTTAGAAAAGGGCATTAAGATATCCTCCTCGGGATCCTTCAATCTTTCAATTTCTCTTCTTCTACTATTGCTTGGTTCGACACCTATCTTAAAGGCCGCTCGCAGCGGGTTCGACTCGATCAGTCTTCTTCTGACTGGTGCTCTCTTGTCACGGGTGGACCTCAGGGTGGCGTTCTCTCTCCCCTTCTCTTTTCTATTTTTGTTAACTCTGTCACCAGAGTCAACTCTTCCCACTTCCATCTCTATGCCGATGATCTACAGCTTTACAATCATTTTTCAATGCAAGATGCGGATACCGCCGTATCTGCTATGAACACAGACCTGGATTTGAAAAGCGAATGATCGCGGTCTTTTGGACTGCTGATCAACCCTAAGAAATCCCAGGCCATAATTATCGGTGGCAGGTTTATGCGGAATAGGCTTGGTGTTGCGTCGCTGTCTCCGCTCTGTATAAATGGAGTTCAGATAGAATACGCAAAAATGGTTAAAAATCTGGGGGTAACCATGGACTCTTTTATCGTGGATTGCCCATGTTGCTCAAGTCAGTCGCAAAGTACACTACACGTTCCATTCGTTAAAATACCTCCAGAGCTTCCTGCCCTTGAACACTAAAATTTCCCTTGCTCAGACTCTCATACAGCCCATAATTGACTACGCTGATGCCTGTTATTTGGATGCCACCGAGAAGCTTTTAAATAAACTTGAGCGTTTGCAAAATATCTGCATCCGTTTTGTTTTTAACCTAAAAAATACGATCACGTTTCTAACTTTCGCAAGATCCTCAAGTTATTAGATATTGTGTTTGCTATTTAACATTCTTCACAACCCTAGAACCCCATCCTATCTACGGGATCGCTTCTCCTACGCCCGTCCTTCTGATGCGCCTTGCAGGTCGCATCTTAGAAATCTCCTCAAGTCCCCCCCCACTCAACCGACTTCTACTCCTACTCCTTCACTGTGCACGCGGTCCGGTTATGGAATTCACTTCCACCTGACATTAGGGATTGCCAAACTGTAGTAGTATTCAAAAGAAGAGTGAAAGAACACTATCTCTCCACTTCATCATAATTGCTTATGTATTTATTATTTAAATTACATTATAATTCTATATATTTTGGTGATATTTATTTTAGAAGTACGTATGTATGTTTGTATGTATGTACAATCTCATATTATGTGTGTATATTTAAATTAGAGTTTAATTTATAATTTTATTTTTTCTCTTCTACTGTTATTACACGCATTGTCTACATCTCTGTGAACTTCTATCCTATCGCAGGTGTGCTGGAAGAGATTTCTGTAGAAATAAGCATTACCTATGTACGTATTTTTCTGTTCCTTTCCATGACAAATGTGTTTGATTGTTATACCTGTATCAAGTTTTCTTTCTACTTTTACAGGTATTGATGAAATATTGGTGATACGTTTAATAAAGAGGTTGATCAAAAAATACAGTTATGATGAGGATATTGAAAATTACGATACTGTTTATTTAGTCTTTGTATTTTATAATTAGGTATAAGCTAATTTTATTTTGACACGAGAATTAAGAGTCAATAGCTACAGAGCATTTGAGCACCATGAAAAACGTCGTGTAGCTTCATTGTAAGTGTGTATCAAAATCATAAGTTTATCAATAAAAGAATAACCAACAATGACTGTTTTTATTAACTTTACAGAACAAAGGTACTCCATTGCCGCCTCAACGGTGGTCCTACGAAGACCTCAGCAATGTGGTTGGTGTAGCTGGACCTGCCCTCCTGGTACCTTTCTTTGCGTAACTCACTGCGGACTAGAAGCAGCAGATATATCTGTAACACTGTACACAAATATTATGTTAGAGAGAGTCTGTGGTCCTTAAAAATGGTAGGCCAGGCGGCGGGTGAAAACGAACAAACGAAGATATGGTGGCTACCTCTCCACTGCTTAAATTTTCCATGACCTTATTTGCCATTCCCGCGAGTTTTTCCAATTTTTGGTCCTGACTCACCAAAAGAACAGGCTTTAAGGATTCCGGTAGCCGTGAAATCCACAGCTGTTGTAAGGTCATTGATTTTATCTCGGTGTTTTGTGCCAACTCTGACATGCGTCGTAGTAGATGTGACGGGTGTTGGGATCCTAGGCCCATTTCGCTCACAAATTTTTCACCCATCCAATCCATGAGGATTTTCCCACGGTTATAAAGGGTATTAACAATATACAACCAATACATAGTCAAAGATCTACATTGTGGTATGGATTTTTGGCCGTAGTGGAATATTGAGGTCCTGGGTTCAAGCTTCGGAGATGAGTAGAGTGTTAATGATTTTGTTCTACTAAGGAATTTGTAGCATCAATTAATTTTGTAACACACTTGCAATTGCAATGCCTTTCATTTTGACAATTCGACAACAATTCTATATTATCAGTTTCGCTGTCGTGGTGACGAATGTTTCAAACATTAGATTTGTATTTTATCAATCAAAAGACCCGATTAAAGGAAAACACACACTTGTCAGAGTCGTAGGAAGTGAAGGAGCCGAAAAAATGAAATTTCCAATCCAAATTGTATTGTTTTAGATGGATAAAAATTGGCAGGGTATAAGCTTGAAGCTTTTCGAAGATGTTTCGTCGTGTCTCGGCATCGGACTTTTCTGAGGGTTCTGAATGCTCCAGAAGTTCCGGTAGTATTTTTAATACTCGTACATCAAAACAGCGCAGAGCTTAGTCAAATTTTGATAAATATATAGAACAGGCGGATACTGTTTCGATCAAATCTCGTCTAGAGGGTAATTTAGAAAACAATCCACCTCTTGCATCACCAATACCTACAGAAATGGAAGTTATCCTTACATACGTACATATGTCCCTCAACGTTTAAGGACGTTGACGGGAAGAGTTGTGTCCAAAATGTATGCAGTTGTATTGACCGTATACGGAGCAACGTCATCTGATGTCGACGTCTTCTGACGTTGTGTTTTATCTTATAACACTCTAGGATACTTGAAGATCGGAATGTTTCTGCATTTCAATATTCCATTTTGTGTGAGAAAATATAATGTCAAACCCATAACGTGTGCGCCTCACACACGAGAGCGGTGCGGTTCCAAACGTGTTAAGAATGTAAAGCAAATTAATACATTACCAAACCCTGCGAATGCGAGAAAGAACTCAATGACGAAGAAGTTCCACTGAGGGAACCTGTCCAGGTCGATGTAGGTGATCAGCACCACTACGAAGGTAGCCACCATCGTCGCCAGCTCGTAGTAGTAGTACACACGCAGAAGACGTCGTCTTTTCTGAAAGATTAAACAGATCCTTATAATATGAAATGTTGAAATGAAATGAAATGAAATGTTTATTTATGTAAGTAGATCTTAAAAGATACTTTTACACGTCAATATTTTGTTGGTCAATATTTTTTAAAACTAGATGGCGCCGGCATTTCCTAGCTGACTGTTCCCTGAGAAGAAAAGCCGAAACAAACTCAGAGGTCATAGTCTCTTTTAAAGTCCAAACATTATATTATTTAAATTTTATGTGAGTCTAACAATGCAGGGTAATGTCTGGAAAGGCCTTTTGAAGAAAGAGCCATTGCAGCTTTGAGCTGACCTGTCTCAACAGACGGCATGTATGTAGCAGTCACCGTGTAGCTCAACCCTATTTTAGGGAGCTCAACGACCCGCCACAAGACGCTACCAGATTTGCAGGACATTTGCGTAGGCCATTTACAAAATGCTCAAAACCACCAGACGAGTTATAAAGTAGTGTGTTCAATCTAGCCTGCATAGTACTCACATTCACAGTTAGTTTTTTCTTTAAATGTCATTAAAAATCAATACTTAAATATAAAATGTCAACAGTATCTATTAAACACTTAGCTTATATAACAGTTTGTTGCTTGAGGGTACATTGGAGCAACTTAACTAGTCCCAAGCTTTTTTGTCATCCAAGTAATCTTTAACTTTATAGAAACCTTTTTGACAGAGTTTCTGTTTAATAAATAGTTTAAATTTATTGAAGCTTAGTTCCTTAACATGGCTTGGGAGTTTGTTGTAAAAACGAATACTTTGGCACTTAAATGAATTGCTAATTTTTTGGAGCCTAGTCGTGGGCACAATAAGTAAATCTTTATTTCTAGTATTTATGCTATGAACGTCGCTGTGTTTAGAATATAGATTAATGTTCTTTTTAACATAAATTAGGTTCTCATATACATATTGAGATGCGACTGTCATTATATTTATTTCCTTAAATTTATCCCTCAGCGAATGTCTACAACTTAGGTTATAAATTGCTCGAATGGCTCGTTTCTGCAGCACAAATATAGCTTGAATGTCGGCTGCATTTCCCCACAGCAAAATGCCGTACGACATTACACTATGGAAATAACTAAAATATACTAATCGAGCTGTTTCTACATCAGTCAAATGACGGATTTTATAGACCGCGTAGGCTGCAGAGCTTAGCCGCTTCGACAATTTAGTTACGTGTGGGCCCCACTGTAGCTTCGAGACCAAAGTAATACCTAAGAACACAGTGGTGTCCACAAGATCCAATTCCGCCCCATTTACTAATACATTGGTTTTCACCTGCTTAACGTTAGGTGTCAGAAATCGAATGCATTTAGTCTTTTTCTCGTTTAATAGTAAATTATTAACACTAAACCAATGCACTATTTTAGCAAGAGCATTATTTACATCGTCAGTAACTGTCTGTTGTCGTTTAAGTTTAAATAAAAGTGATGTGTCATCTGCAAATAACACTATTTCATGACTGTTCTTTAAAAGACAAGGTAGGTCGTTTATATATATTAAAAAAAAAAAAAAAAAAAAAAAAACCAGCCTATTATTATCTCACTGTAGAGAAAAATCCTATTGTCATACACAGAAGGCACGAGCATTGATCGCCACGCTTGTTCGACACGGGTTGGCGATTGCAGACTTATATTAGCTTGTTTTCGTTCATCGATGTCAGTAATGTTCTAACATAAACTCCAAAAGAAACATAACCGAGTGGTGACCGAAAACAAGCGTCAATCCTACCACTTTAAGTATAAGTTTCTCTCATAGTTTTCTCTTTTACGCATGTATCAAAGGTAATGTTTTCCTTCATCGCATTGAGAGCAGTGCTGATGAAATTAACAATACAAAGTAAAGTGGTGGGGCTGATAGCACTAGGCATTTGTTTTACATGGGGGTGACATCGAGGTAGCGAGCTAAACCGCAATCGCGAGGTATTGTAGTGAGGCATCTTCGACATGTAATTACCTTTTTTATGAGGATAAGGAATCATCAAATAACTTCGCCGGAGCGGGAGGGCAGATGTCAGATTTTTAGTTACTTAACCCGGGTGGGTTTAAATCAGTAAATGTTCCTTCGGTTACGTGCTGGGTGTGCCAAGGGCCACGTTATCGCTTTCGAACAACCCGCACCCCTGGACGTAATTTAGGACTATTCCACATCATCTCTATATTATATCTCTGCCTATCCTTCATAAAAATACCAGCGAAATATTATTCATAAGCTATTGCAAACACAATTACCAAATGAGCTCCAACGATCAAAACAACATGAAACACGATATCCAGCGCGTATAGTACGAATATGACGGACAGCTGAGCTTCCATGACCACGCCTCTGTACAGGGCGGTCATGGTTGTGAAGGTGCTCTCGATGCCACGGAAGAACAGCCATAGTACCGGCTGCAGGATGCAAAACACGGATGTCACCAACTGGAACAGAACATCATCATCATCATTATTTCAGCGGAAAAACGACCACTGCTGGACATAAGCTTCTCCCGAGCGCCACCACTTCGACTGGTTAAGTGCTGCTCGCAAACAGCGGAGTCCTGCGGCCTTCACCAGGTCATCGATCTACCTTATGGGCGGCCTTCCAATGCTACGTCTTGCAGAACGCGGTCACCACTTCAAAAGTTTTCGGCCCCATCGGCAATCTGATTTGCAAGCAATGTGCACTACCCGCTGCCGCTTAAGTTTTGCAATTCGTCGGTGCCCTTGGTTCTCCTATGAGTCTTTTTATTTCTGATTCGATTGCATAGGGAAACTCCTAACGTAGCCTTCTCTATTGCCGTTTAGGAGCGAATGCCTATCTGACCTACACAACCCAGTTACTGGATAATAATACGATACCCCAGGGTAAGACTCGGGTGTACCACAAGGGAGTTTTTTAGATCCCCCTTTGTTCTTATTATATATTAACGATCTTCTTGAACACACAGCCAATCCATGTACGTTCATTGCGGATACCATTTCGATTATTATGACATCACCAATTAATACTGAAATAAATAATTATATAATAGACATTAACACTACAATTGAATCAACAATTTCTTGCTTAAGATTAAATAATTTACATGTTAAAACAGAAATTATACAATTTAGGACATATGGTCGTAACAGAGAAAACTTAACATTAATTATAATGGACAACCTCTATTACAGGTAGACGAAACTACTTTTCTGGGAGTTGCATAGGACGGCTAATTCTCCTGAAAACCAGACGTAAAAAAGGTATGTACCAAATTAAACAAATTCGTTTATGTTCTCTACACAATGCGAACGACCTCGTCGCAGAGTACGATTATCATCATCATCATCATCCGCCTAGCCTTTTACCAACTATGTTGGGGTCGGCTTCCAGTGTAACCGGATGCAGCTCAAAACGAGTATTTCACATGGAGCGACTGCCTATCTGACCACCACAACCCAGTAACTGGGTAGTACGATAACCCTTGGTAAGGACTCATTGTCAGACTTTCGGGCTTCTGACGACCCGTAACGACTGTCAAAGATCCAAAAATGACAGCCGGGACCAACAGCTTAACGTGCTTTTCGAGCCACGGAGGGGTGTTGCTATGTAAAGATGGTCACCCATCCACGGACCAACTACGACAAGCGTAGCTTAACCTGATTAACCGACCCGTGTGGCTTATATTACTTAGCCACAAGCCCCTCTACTTGTACAAGTCTACGATATAGACTGCACCGCTGCGATGCATCGACGCTACAATACGGCCTCACTACAGGGTAACTCAACAGACGTAGATAAAGCCCTTAAGCCCCTGGTAACTTTAAATATTGTTGTTATGAGCGATAATAGTTCTTATTGCAATCTGTTACGGGTGAAAATCTGTTGTATTAAATTCGAATAACAAATGAGACATACGCTTGTATGTCGTAAAAATGAAAATAAAATCGTATAAAATTAGATTTTAACTATTTAATAATAAATAATCCATCATGCATGCAGTTTGGCTTTTGGAATTTTATGGTATATTTTTAATTAACTATGTTTATAACTGTTATTGAAGGGATAAACCGATTTTAAAGATAATTAAAAGGTGACTGATGATTTTTGATGCATTAAAGTATGTTTTGAGTTCAATCACTGTGTGCAAAAAAGAATTGAATTTATCATATATTTTATTTCTTTCAAAATTATTTACGGTTAAAGAGATACACGGCTTTAAAAAACCACCTTTTTGAGCGTTTTCCAGAAATCTCCGCCTTATGGTACAAAAAATGCATTCGAGCCATTTGTGGCAGCCCACCATGGGAACCATGTAAACCATTGCTTTTAAAATTAAAACTTTTTACATTACTCAGTATGTATATTTTAGATTCTGCTAAATTTGTCCGTCAGCACTTTGACCTGTTTAAAAAGGCTCAAGACCACTGCCCTCGAAAAGTAAGAGATCCAGATAGAATAGTTCTGCCTAGGGCACCAAGGACTTCTCTGTGTAAAAAGAACTATTATCATATTTGTGTGGAATGATCTATAACAAAATACCGAATAATTTCAAAGAGTTACCTAATTTTAATTAAGTTGAAATTATAGCTGCTGCAAAAACGTTTTTATTCTATTAATATGACGATAATTATTATTGACAGTATTGTAAAAATTCATTATAGAAAGCAAGCCATTGAGCGTAATATGTAATAAATTTAACATATTGTTTTGCATGTCAAATTATGTCCGATTATGTATTAGGAACTCAATTACCTACTTTCAGACCAAAACTGTACCAATACTTATCGCAACTAAATTATGATTATGACTGGTTGTCTGACTCGGGCTTTCGACGACCCATAACAACTGCTAAAATAAAAAACTTTTTTCAAAAAAATTAACGACTGACTTCCAAAAAAACACTAAAAAGTGAAAAATAACTTTAATTTCGGAAGTCGGTGACTTTGGATATGTATTTTAAAGTTATTTTTCACTTTTTAGTGTTTTTTTGGAAGTCGGCTGTTTATTTTTTTGAAAAAAGTTTTTTATTTTTCATTTTTTAGTGGTTCTCATGTGCTTACCCCTTCACAGCGTACCGGCGTGATGTTATGTTATTAACTGGTGTAAACAATTGACAGACATGAGATTTCAGCAATCCCTGTCCATTCGCTATCATTTATTCAGGAGTTCCGTTGCCTATCTATGAAGTTCTTCATCAGATCTTCACCAAATTGAAATGGAACCACTCCGAGAAAGTACTCTTCCAAAAACTACAACAACCAAATTGCTTCAAGTGTGCCTATAAAATTTGAAGAGTTCTCTCTATTTCTCCAGGATCCCATCATCAGATCCTGACTTGATGATCATGGGACCACCTGGGAAGTATACCCTTTCAAGCAAAAAAAATATATCCAAATCGGTCCAGCCATCCCTGAGTAATCGGGGAACATACATAAAAAAAAAAAAAAGGTTCCGACGAATTGAGAACCTCCTCCTTTTGGAAGTCGGTTAATAAACGAATGGCAGCCAGGACCAACGGTTTCACGTGGTTTCCCAAAACACCCCTTCGTGTTTTCGAAAACGAAAGTATTATTGTTAACCAAACGGAACAGAAAACTCCAGTTAGGAAAGTCCAGTTTTGGGCACGCCACGATTGCGGCGGTAAGTCCCCTCTTTGAGGAGTGGCTTGAGAGGCGGCATGGTGTCCTCACCTTCTGCTTGACACAGGTCCTCACCGGACATGGCTGTTTCGGGAGGTTCCTGTTTCGGATAGGGCGGGAGGAAACGCCCGGGTGTTTCCATTGCGAAGATCGCCCTGAGGACACGGTGGAGCATACGGTGGAGGTCTGCCCGGCGTGGGCGGAGCACCCCCGTGTTCTCGTGGAGATGATCGGCGGCGGCGATCTCTCGCGTCCGACCCTGGTCCAGGCCATGGTACGGAGCGAGAGTGCATGGCTAGCAGTCGCCTCCTTCAGCGAAGCAGTTATGCTCGCAAAGAGGGAGGCGGCGCACGTGAGGGAGATGCAGTACATGCGCCCTCACAGCCGTGGCCTTCGCAGGAGACGCCCTGGGCGTCGGGAATCCCAGGCTGATTCCCGGCCACCGTAGGCACGGGCTTGCGGACGGCGAGTACTGGGTAGCTCGCTGTCCGGTAAGGACCAAGCCCGGGTCGACGGCGCGTTGAGTTCCACGCGCGCCTCAAAGAGATGTCAGCAGCAACTGATGGGACCCGCAAGGGCCAATGCCTGCCAGGGGTGCGGGTTGTTCGAAAGAGATACCGCGGCCCCTGGCACACAGGCAACTGAGGGAACACGGGTGGGTTTTAGTCAGTAAAAGTCTGACACGCCCTCCCGCTCCACCCAGAGCGGGAGAAGTTATTTTATGATATCCCAAACAAAATAAAAAAAAATAAAAGGAAAGTCCAGTTTAGGGGCGTGGGTCAGAGTTTATCATCAGCCTTTTCCTAACTATGTTAGCATATTGTCCAGTCTAACCAGAAGCAGCTAAATACCGGTATTTTATATGGAGCGACTAGCGGTAAGACTAATTGTCAGTCTTTCGGGTCTGTGTTTCGGGTTGTGCCAACGGTTTAACGTGTTTTCCAAAACACGGAGGGGTCCTGGCATGTAAAAATGTTTAACCATTCACGGACTAACCTCCACAAGCATACCTTAACCTTATCAATCGACCGGTGCAGCTGTTCATACTGCTATTACCTACAACGCTCGCTTGTGAGTTCAATACAAAAAAATAACACCTACTGGGTTTTCCCTCTCAGCGAGAGGAGGCCTGTGTTCCAGCTGTACAAGACATAATAGGTTGATAATGATGATGAAAATGATTTACTAGGACGTCCTCAAGTCGTGATTCAGAACGGATAGCCGGTACGTTCCACCGAAGATCCTTGTTCTTTTTATTTAGAAAATGGGTGGGTTTAGACCATAAAAAACCGATTTACCACTTTTACTTCCCAAAATTTTCAATTATAGAAAAGTAAATGTCAGTTTTCATTATGAATCTCATCAACTTGCCAATCGATTTTAGTCAATAAATATTTCTGAAAAACGCACAGAACTCAATATAGTCAACTTCAACTAGATATAGGTCCGTCAAACGAATGGACTATGTCCCATTCTTATCAATAAAGTTATCCTCTCTGTGGTTGCGTCTCTTTCTATTATAATGGTCCCGGCCGAAATGGCGCGATTTCTCCGCGTTCACTAAAACTACGATATTTTACAGAAATTACGAATCATAGCTGTTCAAACCCTCTGTCATGGAAATTGTTTTAGAATCTGATAATGAAGGTTTTACCTACTTATTAGGTGCAGTTTTACCTCGTAATACCTATATTGGTAACTCGACGTTGAAAGTAAGTAGGGAGAGTGAGGTTTTCCCAGTTTTTTTTTACAAATTAATAAAAGCAGTAAGTATTTCCAAAAGATACCTATCTGTACAAGTCTAGAATGCGTATGTGCTGTCGCAGTTGTGAGACCTTAGGGAAACATAAATGGATGCATTAGTTAAATTTTTACCACCATCAGGTACCTACTCTGCTTATTGCGTTGTTTTCTTGTACTTACCCATTGTGCCCGGCCTTTTTTGCGACTGTGTCGCAAAGCTGGCGTCGATATTACATCATACACCCTCTATTTTTCAATAAATTCTTGGTCGAAGAAGATACTTCATCCATTGTTATAGGTAGGTAGATACTTCATTTTCTCAGAATAGTATTAAACTCACTGTGACTTATTTTCAACTTCTTCATTATTCGTGTTTATGCTCCACTGTAATTTTTAATTTTAATTTTTCTTGCCGTAATAACGAAATAACTGACACTAATGTCCGCCGCGCCCGGCGGCTTGTAGCGCTTTGTGAGTGCATCGTGCGTGCATGAATCAATGTACATAGATAAACGCTAAAAACAGGTTTCGCTGAGCTCCTGTTGTTTTCGTTTGATTCTATTCTGTTTTTGTAAGTTTATATGAAATGTTTGTATATAAGTTTAAAAATATTTTGTTTACCTATGTTGAAACTGTTTTGTACTCCTCGTCACTCGTCCCTAAAGGTTCATTAGAAAACCAGCGTCAGACAGCATCTGTCTGGCATTAATGCTGAAATGAACCTTTTTGGCGCGTCCGTGAGGCACATACTGTTGTACCTAGTTAATTATATTCACTTTTTTGTTATTTATTTTGTGTTTCACGAACTGTGTCCAAATAAACGGTATTCTTTCTTTCTTTCTTTCTTTCTAGAACTGACTTTGGGTGCGTGGGCAAATTAAAAACAAAAAAACATCTTGTCTTTTCAGTAGGTACCAAAGTACCTTTCACAAAATAGTTGCACAAAATAATGTTTACCAACGACGTCAAAAAATCTTTTGATGCTTTTTCTTTATAAGCCAATTTTAATCTCGATTACGATCAACTAGCAGTAAAGCATCCTGGCCCACCATTGCCTAAATTACAAGGCAAACGAAGTTTAAGGTCAAGTTGTGTCGTTATGTGTGCATATTAATCTTGTAAGTGGAGTGATAGCTATGTATAAAACAAGAATTATATGAGTTCAATCCTAGGTTTTTGAACATACATTATACCCCATTTAAAAACGATATCTTCAATAGTAAATATCAACTAATCAAGGAAAAATCATAATTTAACTAAATATATAATATTAACTAGCTGACCCAGCAAACGTTGTTTTGCCTTATAAATTATTTAGGGGTGGACTACTCCTAACATTTAGGGGGATGAAAAATAGATGTTGGCCGATTCTCATAGATACCGGATAAGCACAAAAAATTTCATCAAAATCGGTCAAGCCGTTTCGGAGGAGTATGGCAACGAAAACTGTGACACGAGAATTTTATGTATTAGATAGAATTTCCAAATAATTGATAAACAACTACTAACTTGCTGGTTCAATCGAAATCAAAAGTCATTTATTTCAAACTAGGCTGAGATTCAGAACTTTTTCAAAATAAAAATTACATAAGACTGTACCCCAAAACGCACGTCCTTCACCACTTCCTAGTGCTTTAGCTGAAAAGAAGAAGTAGCGCAACAAACTCCCTTCTTTTGGATCGTTTTTCACTTGGATTATCTGACTGACAACAAACAAAATATTTGCTTATTACCTGATTTAAGCACTATTCTTACTCAAATCTACTAGTACTAAAATCAAAACAAACAATACTGGTAGATTAATCGAATAATATGCACCAATATGATCGAAACACTAGCTAAATAATATTGCATAACCATCCTTACACATCTTCCTCTATCCTCCTTATCAATAAAAGCCAATCAAGGTATAAACGATAAAACTTACCAGGCTCAGGTACGCAAACACAAGGATCCCCCGACGCAGCGGCAGGCAGAAGCAACACCGCCTTAACTCAGGTATCTCAATCAACATTATAACAGATGTTAATCACAGATTCAAAGAAATATACATGATACTTTTATTTTTGGTGTGACATTGGTAGGTGCTTCTTAATACAACGTTTGGACTGTAGCTCGTGGAATAGTGACTGAGTTAATTGGACAAATGATAGGGTTGCCGACTCCGGGCTATTCAGAATTGTGTCAGTCCGTGCGTCCCGGAGGAATTAGTATGTTATTGCCATTAAAAAAAAATTGTCAGGAAGGGATTCTTCTACTGTAGTGTCGATACGAACTATATATATCAAGGTAGAACTATTTCAAACTTTACTGGCTCTCCTTTGGAAAGATTTTGAAAGCAATAAATGAAGAATAGGATTATCTCGACTGCAAACAATGCTACAATAATAGAAAGTTAAAAAAGACAATGCTGTACATTTTGACAGTTCAACAATATTCATTGCGTTTTTTACTTTGTTAAGCTGACCATTTTTCAAACAACGGGACTCTAGGCAGATAACTCAACCGTCTCACAATCAACCGTGTTGTTCACTTTCAACCGTGTACACGGCAAGGTCAACGCGCTTCTCTAATTCAAAATCGGTGAATTTTGCGAGTCTGTGTGTACGGTTTGTGTAAAATATAAAGTTTACAACACTTGCATTAACATTGACCAAAAACAATTTGATAAAAATATTTATTTCTGTTGATTTATGCGTCTTGAAAAGTAAACCAAACAAAAATCTCGTTGTGTGAGAACATCAAAGTTCGTGTGTTAAAACGCGTAAGCAACGGAGGATTGTGCCCGCGCGCTTAAGACCAAATACTATTTTAGTTTTTGCTTAAGACCTTTTGGGCGCGACGCGACGTTCACTACTGAGGCGATATATTATCAACAGCGCAGCGGTGTAGGTACGTACGTCATGCCAATGTGCGATAATTGTAACAAAACCATTACAAATAAAATCCCTGGATTAGAATGTTGTAAATGTGGGAAAGTCGAGCATGCAAATACAACTTGCTCAGGGCTCACACAAAAGCAAATACTAGCGATTCGTAACTCAGACACCCTGGAGTGGACTTGCAGCGAATGTCGCCGACATACTCCTGTCAGGAAGTCATTTATAGTCCCAGAGGAAGATGATGATGAGGTCGACAAAACAACTAAAATACCGAATCTAGCGTCTAACTTTCCAGTAGATATGAAACAATTGTTATCGAACATTTCTAAGGAAGCAGACCAAGATAATTTGAACAATCTTGTTGAAATAGCTGGAATACCTTGCATGCAAAACGAAGAACTTGTGCAGATCTCAAATATTATTGCTGAAAAAATGAGCTTAGATAAGTCTGTGGTAAAAAGCGTAAAACGTCCAAATTCACCCAAAAATCTAGACGTGATACAGATTGAACTATGCAGCACCAAAGATGTGGAATGCTGAATGCGTTCCGCTAAGCAATTTAATTTGACAACAGCTGATATACTGTCCAGAAGCTGTTTGATTCCGTCATTCTCGAGGGCAAAACGCCACACGCATGGAACAGAAGTGTGGTGGTACTTTTCTTCAAGAAGGGTGACAATGCCCTTCTTAAGAATTACAGGCCCATCTCACTTCATCGAGTCATCACGAACCGTCTAGCGCGCAGGTTTGACGATTTCCAGCCTCCCGAACAAGCCGGGTTCCATATGGCTTTAGCACCGTAGACTACATTCATACGCTGCAGCAGGTTATACAGAAGACCGAAGAGTATAACCTGCCTCTCTGCTTAGCGTTTGTGAACTACGAAAAAGCCTTCGATTAGATCGAGACATGGGCTGTACTGCAGTCCCTCTAACGGTGCCAGATCGACTATCGGTACATCGAGGTGTTGAAGTGTCTGTTCAAAAACGCTACTATGTCAGTCCGACTCCAGGACCAGACCTCGAAACCTATCCTTCTGCAGCGAAGAGTTAGACAGGGAGACGTTATCTATCCGGAACTCTTCACCGCTGCAATGGAGGATGTCTTCAAGGTTCTATACTGGAAAGGGGCTGGCATCAACATCAATGGCGAGTACATCACTCACTTTCGGTTTGCCTATGATATAGTTGTCATGGCTGATACCATGGAGGACCTCAGTGCAATGCTCGTTAACCTCAGTAGAGCTTCGGACAGAGTGGGTCTTAAAATGAACATGGACAAGACAAAGGCCATGTCCAATGCCCATGTAAGACCCATTCTCATAACGATCGGAGACGCTGCACTTGAAGTTGTGGACCGAGTACGTTTACCTAGGACAAACTGTCCAGTTAGGTAGGTCTAACTTCGAGAAAGAAGAAAGAACGTTCGGGAAGTTACGCAATATCTTCTCGTCCTACATACCGCAGTGTCTCAAGACCAAAGTTTTGACCAGTGTGTGTTGCTAGTGATAACATATGGAACCGAAATGTGGTCGCTCACAATGGGCCTCACAAGAAGGCTTAAAGTTACCCAAAGGGCAATGGAGAGGGCTATGCTTGGAGTTTCCCTCCGTGATCGAATCAGGAATGAACAGATCCGTAGGAGAACCAAGGTAACCGACATAGCCCGTAGAATTGCCAAACTTAAGTGGCAGTGAGCAGGGCACATTGCTCGCAGAACAGATGGCCAATGGGGCCGGAAAGTTCTGGAGTGGCGACCGCGTACCAGAAGACGTAAATTTGGAAGGCCTTCCACAAGGTCAACCGATGACCGATGGCTTGTGACGGCCGCAGTAGTCCGCTGGATGCGGGAAGCACAGAACCGGTCGAAGTGGCGGAGCTTGGAGGAGGCCTATGTCCAGCAGTGGACGTCTTTCGGCTGAAATGATGATGATGATGATGATGATATACTGTCTAACTTATCTAGTACACATGCACCAGTAAAAGTTTCTGTACGATTTGCGTTATCTCAAGTAAACAGAAGACTCAACAGTTGTTTAGTCATACACATATGGCTAAACAACAGCTGCGACAGGATTTTAAATACATTTGGTTTCAAAATGGTAAAGTGCGGGTGAAGAAAGGTAAAGTAGAAAAATGGTAAAGATAAGATATACCTATATGATTAGATGTGAAGACGACATAAATAATCTGCTTAAAAATTAATTTAGTATTACAATATGAAAACAATAACAAAATCTTTTTCATGTGTTTATGTAAGTGTAATGGCTTTATTTAACAATATAAAGGAAATATGTGGTTGCAGTGATTTACCTACCTACATTAGTAAGCTACCAAAAAACACGAATAATTTAAATGTTATGCATGTTAACATTCGATCCTTGATAAAAAATCACGCTAATCTTATGGATTGTTTAATCTCAGTAAAATCACGAATAGATATTGTGGTACTCACGGAAGTGGAGATATCAGAACAAATTATACCATTGCATCAATTGGATGGATAAACACTGTACAATATCTTACGTAAGAGCAGGAAAGGTGGAATAATTATCTATGTAAATAATAAGCATAAATTTCAATCGAAAAATATACAGACTAGACATTGTGAATGTATACTAGGTAAATTAAAAACGCAGCAAAATAATATTATCTAAGTATATCTCTGCAGTGTATAGACCACCTAAAGAAAGCAAGCATTCGTTTATCAGTGAATTGTCCTGTTTGATTAATGTTGATTATGTAAAAACAAGCGATCTAATTCTATATATATAAATTTAGACCTTAAAACTACCAATAATGTAAGCAGTTACTATTTGAGTAAACTGGCTGAGTGCGGGCTTGAACGCGCGATCTCAGACTTCACGCGAGTTCAAACCAAAGGTAATATAAATAGTCACTAAAACATGCATAGATCACATTCTCGTGAGGTCTCGCCTTCATGACTTCTACTCGGCTGCTCTGGAGACTGTCTTAGCAGACCATCGTATGACAACTACCACACTTGCATCCATGCCTAAATTTAGAGAACCAAAGTTCATTGAGTCGATTGATAAAATATATTAAAAACACTCTTAGCTTCTACCGAATGGGAAATGATAGATGAATTAGACTGCGCAAACGATATATTTAAGTATAACGGCGCGTGACATTGTTAATAATGAAAATCAGTTAATTTCGAGAGTTGTAATTTATTTTGTTATTTTTTTAATCATTGGTCATTATTCTGTTGTTTTAAAATGATTTTTGATTTTGAAATTACTATTTAGTTGAATTCAAATGGATTACATTTGAATTCAACTAAATAGTAATTTTAATTAAGAGCGGGTAACACCGAATGGAGTTGCGTCTATCATGGCGGGTGAAGTCGTGTCAATTCATTCAGTTGTTGACAGCCGTTGCTCGTGGTGGTCACTCGCAAACCCATTGGCTCTAAATCGTTAATTATTACTGCAATTCTTAATTGTTTAAGTCATTTAAGTGTCTGTAAAATTAAAATAGTGAACAGTCAACGCTACAGAATATTTATTTCAACGTTTCCTGAAGTTTAATGCCCACTATGGATTCCCGTACTGACGAAGTCACGAATCAGCAATCAAATGCAATAGCCCGGCCGCCTCCGCCGGCCCGGCCTCCCGAAATCCCGTTAAGTACATAAAAGAAAATTTTGTAAAGTGCTATGATTAATGCAAATAATGATTAATAATGACCATCTTGTATTTGGCGTTGCTGCCATTTTAGATATTTGTAAGTACCTACCCTATTTTCACCTTACAGAAAAAAAAATGTTTTCATAGAAAGCAAAACTATAAAATAAGTTTTGCAACGGAAGCTTCAAGTTTTTTCTCTAAATACTTGCGCTGTGGCAGGTGAAAAATTATTTAATCATTGTTTGTTTTTAAACATGGAGTTTTATTTTACAGACACTGTGTTTCTCCCCTTACATATTAAAACTCCTTAGAAAAGGGCATTAAGATATCCTCCTCGGGATCCTTCAATCTTTCAATTTCTCTTCTTCTACTATTGCTTGGTTCGACACCTATCTTAAAGGCCGCTCGCAGCGGGTTCGACTCGATCAGTCTTCTTCTGACTGGTGCTCTCTTGTCACGGGTGGACCTCAGGGTGGCGTTCTCTCTCCCCTTCTCTTTTCTATTTTTGTTAACTCTGTCACCAGAGTCAACTCTTCCCACTTCCATCTCTATGCCGATGATCTACAGCTTTACAATCATTTTTCAATGCAAGATGCGGATACCGCCGTATCTGCTATGAACACAGACCTGGATTTGAAAAGCGAATGATCGCGGTCTTTTGGACTGCTGATCAACCCTAAGAAATCCCAGGCCATAATTATCGGTGGCAGGTTTATGCGGAATAGGCTTGGTGTTGCGTCGCTGTCTCCGCTCTGTATAAATGGAGTTCAGATAGAATACGCAAAAATGGTTAAAAATCTGGGGGTAACCATGGACTCTTTTATCGTGGATTGCCCATGTTGCTCAAGTCAGTCGCAAAGTACACTACACGTTCCATTCGTTAAAATACCTCCAGAGCTTCCTGCCCTTGAACACTAAAATTTCCCTTGCTCAGACTCTCATACAGCCCATCATTGACTACGCTGATGCCTGTTATTTGGATGCCACCGAGAAGCTTTTAAATAAACTTGAGCGTTTGCAAAATATCTGCATCCGTTTTGTTTTTAACCTAAAAAATACGATCACGTTTCTAACTTTCGCAAGATCCTCAAGTTATTAGATATTGTGTTTGCTATTTAACATTCTTCACAACCCTAGAACCCCATCCTATCTACGGGATCGCTTCTCCTACGCCCGTCCTTCTGATGCGCCTTGCAGGTCGCATCTTAGAAATCTCCTCAAGTCCCCCCCCACTCAACCGACTTCTACTCCTACTCCTTCACTGTGCACGCGGTCCGGTTATGGAATTCACTTCCACCTGACATTAGGGATTGCCAAACTGTAGTAGTATTCAAAAGAAGAGTGAAAGAACACTATCTCTCCACTTCATCATAATTGCTTATGTATTTATTATTTAAATTACATTATAATTCTATATATTTTGGTGATATTTATTTTAGAAGTACGTATGTATGTTTGTATGTATGTACAATCTCATATTATGTGTGTATATTTAAATTAGAGTTTAATTTATAATTTTATTTTTTCTCTTCTACTGTTATTACACGCATTGTCTACATCTCTGTGAACTTCTATCCTATCGCAGGTGTGCTGGAAGAGATTTCTGTAGAAATAAGCATTACCTATGTACGTATTTTTCTGTTCCTTTCCATGACAAATGTGTTTGATTGTTATACCTGTATCAAGTTTTCTTTCTACTTTTACAGGTATTGATGAAATATTGGTGATACGTTTAATAAAGAGGTTGATCAAAAAATACAGTTATGATGAGGATATTGAAAATTACGATACTGTTTATTTAGTCTTTGTATTTTATAATTAGGTATAAGCTAATTTTATTTTGACACGAGAATTAAGAGTCAATAGCTACAGAGCATTTGAGCACCATGAAAAACGTCGTGTAGCTTCATTGTAAGTGTGTATCAAAATCATAAGTTTATCAATAAAAGAATAACCAACAATGACTGTTTTTATTAACTTTACAGAACAAAGGTACTCCATTGCCGCCTCAACGGTGGTCCTACGAAGACCTCAGCAATGTGGTTGGTGTAGCTGGACCTGCCCTCCTGGTACCTTTCTTTGCGTAACTCACTGCGGACTAGAAGCAGCAGATATATCTGTAACACTGTACACAAATATTATGTTAGAGAGAGTCTGTGGTCCTTAAAAATGGTAGGCCAGGCGGCGGGTGAAAACGAACAAACGAAGATATGGTGGCTACCTCTCCACTGCTTAAATTTTCCATGACCTTATTTGCCATTCCCGCGAGTTTTTCCAATTTTTGGTCCTGACTCACCAAAAGAACAGGCTTTAAGGATTCCGGTAGCCGTGAAATCCACAGCTGTTGTAAGGTCATTGATTTTATCTCGGTGTTTTGTGCCAACTCTGACATGCGTCGTAGTAGATGTGACGGGTGTTGGGATCCTAGGCCCATTTCGCTCACAAATTTTTCACCCATCCAATCCATGAGGATTTTCCCACGGTTATAAAGGGTATTAACAATATACAACCAATACATAGTCAAAGATCTACATTGTGGTATGGATTTTTGGCCGTAGTGGAATATTGAGGTCCTGGGTTCAAGCTTCGGAGATGAGTAGAGTGTTAATGATTTTGTTCTACTAAGGAATTTGTAGCATCAATTAATTTTGTAACACACTTGCAATTGCAATGCCTTTCATTTTGACAATTCGACAACAATTCTATATTATCAGTTTCGCTGTCGTGGTGACGAATGTTTCAAACATTAGATTTGTATTTTATCAATCAAAAGACCCGATTAAAGGAAAACACACACTTGTCAGAGTCGTAGGAAGTGAAGGAGCCGAAAAAATGAAATTTCCAATCCAAATTGTATTGTTTTAGATGGATAAAAATTGGCAGGGTATAAGCTTGAAGCTTTTCGAAGATGTTTCGTCGTGTCTCGGCATCGGACTTTTCTGAGGGTTCTGAATGCTCCAGAAGTTCCGGTAGTATTTTTAATACTCGTACATCAAAACAGCGCAGAGCTTAGTCAAATTTTGATAAATATATAGAACAGGCGGATACTGTTTCGATCAAATCTCGTCTAGAGGGTAATTTAGAAAACAATCCACCTCTTGCATCACCAATACCTACAGAAATGGAAGTTATCCTTACATACGTACATATGTCCCTCAACGTTTAAGGACGTTGACGGGAAGAGTTGTGTCCAAAATGTATGCAGTTGTATTGACCGTATACGGAGCAACGTCATCTGATGTCGACGTCTTCTGACGTTGTGTTTTATCTTATAACACTCTAGGATACTTGAAGATCGGAATGTTTCTGCATTTCAATATTCCATTTTGTGTGAGAAAATATAATGTCAAACCCATAACGTGTGCGCCTCACACACGAGAGCGGTGCGGTTCCAAACGTGTTAAGAATGTAAAGCAAATTAATACATTACCAAACCCTGCGAATGCGAGAAAGAACTCAATGACGAAGAAGTTCCACTGAGGGAACCTGTCCAGGTCGATGTAGGTGATCAGCACCACTACGAAGGTAGCCACCATCGTCGCCAGCTCGTAGTAGTAGTACACACGCAGAAGACGTCGTCTTTTCTGAAAGATTAAACAGATCCTTATAATATGAAATGTTGAAATGAAATGAAATGAAATGTTTATTTATGTAAGTAGATCTTAAAAGACACTTTTACACGTCAATATTTTGTTGGTCAATATTTTTTAAAACTAGATGGCGCCGGCATTTCCTAGCTGACTGTTCCCTGAGAAGAAAAGCCGAAACAAACTCAGAGGTCATAGTCTCTTTTAAAGTCCAAACATTATATTATTTAAATTTTATGTGAGTCTAACAATGCAGGGTAATGTCTGGAAAGGCCTTTTGAAGAAAGAGCCATTGCAGCTTTGAGCTGACCTGTCTCAACAGACGGCATGTATGTAGCAGTCACCGTGTAGCTCAACCCTATTTTAGGGAGCTCAACGACCCGCCACAAGACGCTACCAGATTTGCAGGACATTTGCGTAGGCCATTTACAAAATGCTCAAAACCACCAGACGAGTTATAAAGTAGTGTGTTCAATCTAGCCTGCATAGTACTCACATTCACAGTTAGTTTTTTCTTTAAATGTCATTAAAAATCAATACTTAAATATAAAATGTCAACAGTATCTATTAAACACTTAGCTTATATAACAGTTTGTTGCTTGAGGGTACATTGGAGCAACTTAACTAGTCCCAAGCTTTTTTGTCATCCAAGTAATCTTTAACTTTATAGAAACCTTTTTGACAGAGTTTCTGTTTAATAAATAGTTTAAATTTATTGAAGCTTAGTTCCTTAACATGGCTTGGGAGTTTGTTGTAAAAACGAATACTTTGGCACTTAAATGAATTGCTAATTTTTTGGAGCCTAGTCGTGGGCACAATAAGTAAATCTTTATTTCTAGTATTTATGCTATGAACGTCGCTGTGTTTAGAATATAGATTAATGTTCTTTTTAACATAAATTAGGTTCTCATATACATATTGAGATGCGACTGTCATTATATTTATTTCCTTAAATTTATCCCTCAGCGAATGTCTACAACTTAGGTTATAAATTGCTCGAATGGCTCGTTTCTGCAGCACAAATATAGCTTGAATGTCGGCTGCATTTCCCCACAGCAAAATGCCGTACGACATTACACTATGGAAATAACTAAAATATACTAATCGAGCTGTTTCTACATCAGTCAAATGACGGATTTTATAGACCGCGTAGGCTGCAGAGCTTAGCCGCTTCGACAATTTAGTTACGTGTGGGCCCCACTGTAGCTTCGAGACCAAAGTAATACCTAAGAACACAGTGGTGTCCACAAGATCCAATTCCGCCCCATTTACTAATACATTGGTTTTCACCTGCTTAACGTTAGGTGTCAGAAATCGAATGCATTTAGTCTTTTTCTCGTTTAATAGTAAATTATTAACACTAAACCAATGCACTATTTTAGCAAGAGCATTATTTACATCGTCAGTAACTGTCTGTTGTCGTTTAAGTTTAAATAAAAGTGATGTGTCATCTGCAAATAACACTATTTCATGACTGTTCTTTAAAAGACAAGGTAGGTCGTTTATATATATTAAAAAAAAAAAAAAAAAAAAAAAAAACCAGCCTATTATTATCTCACTGTAGAGAAAAATCCTATTGTCATACACAGAAGGCACGAGCATTGATCGCCACGCTTGTTCGACACGGGTTGGCGATTGCAGACTTATATTAGCTTGTTTTCGTTCATCGATGTCAGTAATGTTCTAACATAAACTCCAAAAGAAACATAACCGAGTGGTGACCGAAAACAAGCGTCAATCCTACCACTTTAAGTATAAGTTTCTCTCATAGTTTTCTCTTTTACGCATGTATCAAAGGTAATGTTTTCCTTCATCGCATTGAGAGCAGTGCTGATGAAATTAACAATACAAAGTAAAGTGGTGGGGCTGATAGCACTAGGCATTTGTTTTACATGGGGGTGACATCGAGGTAGCGAGCTAAACCGCAATCGCGAGGTATTGTAGTGAGGCATCTTCGACATGTAATTACCTTTTTTATGAGGATAAGGAATCATCAAATAACTTCGCCGGAGCGGGAGGGCAGATGTCAGATTTTTAGTTACTTAACCCGGGTGGGTTTAAATCAGTAAATGTTCCTTCGGTTACGTGCTGGGTGTGCCAAGGGCCACGTTATCGCTTTCGAACAACCCGCACCCCTGGACGTAATTTAGGACTATTCCACATCATCTCTATATTATATCTCTGCCTATCCTTCATAAAAATACCAGCGAAATATTATTCATAAGCTATTGCAAACACAATTACCAAATGAGCTCCAACGATCAAAACAACATGAAACACGATATCCAGCGCGTATAGTACGAATATGACGGACAGCTGAGCTTCCATGACCACGCCTCTGTACAGGGCGGTCATGGTTGTGAAGGTGCTCTCGATGCCACGGAAGAACAGCCATAGTACCGGCTGCAGGATGCAAAACACGGATGTCACCAACTGGAACAGAACATCATCATCATCATTATTTCAGCGGAAAAACGACCACTGCTGGACATAAGCTTCTCCCGAGCGCCACCACTTCGACTGGTTAAGTGCTGCTCGCAAACAGCGGAGTCCTGCGGCCTTCACCAGGTCATCGATCTACCTTATGGGCGGCCTTCCAATGCTACGTCTTGCAGAACGCGGTCACCACTTCAAAAGTTTTCGGCCCCATCGGCAATCTGATTTGCAAGCAATGTGCACTACCCGCTGCCGCTTAAGTTTTGCAATTCGTCGGTGCCCTTGGTTCTCCTATGAGTCTTTTTATTTCTGATTCGATTGCATAGGGAAACTCCTAACGTAGCCTTCTCTATTGCCGTTTAGGAGCGAATGCCTATCTGACCTACACAACCCAGTTACTGGATAATAATACGATACCCCAGGGTAAGACTCGGGTGTACCACAAGGGAGTTTTTTAGATCCCCCTTTGTTCTTATTATATATTAACGATCTTCTTGAACACACAGCCAATCCATGTACGTTCATTGCGGATACCATTTCGATTATTATGACATCACCAATTAATACTGAAATAAATAATTATATAATAGACATTAACACTACAATTGAATCAACAATTTCTTGCTTAAGATTAAATAATTTACATGTTAAAACAGAAATTATACAATTTAGGACATATGGTCGTAACAGAGAAAACTTAACATTAATTATAATGGACAACCTCTATTACAGGTAGACGAAACTACTTTTCTGGGAGTTGCATAGGACGGCTAATTCTCCTGAAAACCAGACGTAAAAAAGGTATGTACCAAATTAAACAAATTCGTTTATGTTCTCTACACAATGCGAACGACCTCGTCGCAGAGTACGATTATCATCATCATCATCATCCGCCTAGCCTTTTACCAACTATGTTGGGGTCGGCTTCCAGTGTAACCGGATGCAGCTCAAAACGAGTATTTCACATGGAGCGACTGCCTATCTGACCACCACAACCCAGTAACTGGGTAGTACGATAACCCTTGGTAAGGACTCATTGTCAGACTTTCGGGCTTCTGACGACCCGTAACGACTGTCAAAGATCCAAAAATGACAGCCGGGACCAACAGCTTAACGTGCTTTTCGAGCCACGGAGGGGTGTTGCTATGTAAAGATGGTCACCCATCCACGGACCAACTACGACAAGCGTAGCTTAACCTGATTAACCGACCCGTGTGGCTTATATTACTTAGCCACAAGCCCCTCTACTTGTACAAGTCTACGATATAGACTGCACCGCTGCGATGCATCGACGCTACAATACGGCCTCACTACAGGGTAACTCAACAGACGTAGATAAAGCCCTTAAGGCCCTGGTAACTTTAAATATTGTTGTTATGAGCGATAATAGTTCTTATTGCAATCTGTTACGGGTGAAAATCTGTTGTATTAAATTCGAATAACAAATGAGACATACGCTTGTATGTCGTAAAAATGAAAATAAAATCGTATAAAATTAGATTTTAACTATTTAATAATAAATAATCCATCATGCATGCAGTTTGGCTTTTGGAATTTTATGGTATATTTTTAATTAACTATGTTTATAACTGTTATTGAAGGGATAAACCGATTTTAAAGATAATTAAAAGGTGACTGATGATTTTTGATGCATTAAAGTATGTTTTGAGTTCAATCACTGTGTGCAAAAAAGAATTGAATTTATCATATATTTTATTTCTTTCAAAATTATTTACGGTTAAAGAGATACACGGCTTTAAAAAACCACCTTTTTGAGCGTTTTCCAGAAATCTCCGCCTTATGGTACAAAAAATGCATTCGAGCCATTTGTGGCAGCCCACCATGGGAACCATGTAAACCATTGCTTTTAAAATTAAAACTTTTTACATTACTCAGTATGTATATTTTAGATTCTGCTAAATTTGTCCGTCAGCACTTTGACCTGTTTAAAAAGGCTCAAGACCACTGCCCTCGAAAAGTAAGAGATCCAGATAGAATAGTTCTGCCTAGGGCACCAAGGACTTCTCTGTGTAAAAAGAACTATTATCATATTTGTGTGGAATGATCTATAACAAAATACCGAATAATTTCAAAGAGTTACCTAATTTTAATTAAGTTGAAATTATAGCTGCTGCAAAAACGTTTTTATTCTATTAATATGACGATAATTATTATTGACAGTATTGTAAAAATTCATTATAGAAAGCAAGCCATTGAGCGTAATATGTAATAAATTTAACATATTGTTTTGCATGTCAAATTATGTCCGATTATGTATTAGGAACTCAATTACCTACTTTCAGACCAAAACTGTACCAATACTTATCGCAACTAAATTATGATTATGACTGGTTGTCTGACTCGGGCTTTCGACGACCCATAACAACTGCTAAAATAAAAAACTTTTTTCAAAAAAATTAACGACTGACTTCCAAAAAAACACTAAAAAGTGAAAAATAACTTTAATTTCGGAAGTCGGTGACTTTGGATATGTATTTTAAAGTTATTTTTCACTTTTTAGTGTTTTTTTGGAAGTCGGCTGTTTATTTTTTTGAAAAAAGTTTTTTATTTTTCATTTTTTAGTGGTTCTCATGTGCTTACCCCTTCACAGCGTACCGGCGTGATGTTATGTTATTAACTGGTGTAAACAATTGACAGACATGAGATTTCAGCAATCCCTGTCCATTCGCTATCATTTATTCAGGAGTTCCGTTGCCTATCTATGAAGTTCTTCATCAGATCTTCACCAAATTGAAATGGAACCACTCCGAGAAAGTACTCTTCCAAAAACTACAACAACCAAATTGCTTCAAGTGTGCCTATAAAATTTGAAGAGTTCTCTCTATTTCTCCAGGATCCCATCATCAGATCCTGACTTGATGATCATGGGACCACCTGGGAAGTATACCCTTTCAAGCAAAAAAAATATATCCAAATCGGTCCAGCCATCCCTGAGTAATCGGGGAACATACATAAAAAAAAAAAAAAGGTTCCGACGAATTGAGAACCTCCTCCTTTTGGAAGTCGGTTAATAAACGAATGGCAGCCAGGACCAACGGTTTCACGTGGTTTCCCAAAACACCCCTTCGTGTTTTCGAAAACGAAAGTATTATTGTTAACCAAACGGAACAGAAAACTCCAGTTAGGAAAGTCCAGTTTTGGGCACGCCACGATTGCGGCGGTAAGTCCCCTCTTTGAGGAGTGGCTTGAGAGGCGGCATGGTGTCCTCACCTTCTGCTTGACACAGGTCCTCACCGGACATGGCTGTTTCGGGAGGTTCCTGTTTCGGATAGGGCGGGAGGAAACGCCCGGGTGTTTCCATTGCGAAGATCGCCCTGAGGACACGGTGGAGCATACGGTGGAGGTCTGCCCGGCGTGGGCGGAGCACCCCCGTGTTCTCGTGGAGATGATCGGCGGCGGCGATCTCTCGCGTCCGACCCTGGTCCAGGCCATGGTACGGAGCGAGAGTGCATGGCTAGCAGTCGCCTCCTTCAGCGAAGCAGTTATGCTCGCAAAGAGGGAGGCGGCGCACGTGAGGGAGATGCAGTACATGCGCCCTCACAGCCGTGGCCTTCGCAGGAGACGCCCTGGGCGTCGGGAATCCCAGGCTGATTCCCGGCCACCGTAGGCACGGGCTTGCGGACGGCGAGTACTGGGTAGCTCGCTGTCCGGTAAGGACCAAGCCCGGGTCGACGGCGCGTTGAGTTCCACGCGCGCCTCAAAGAGATGTCAGCAGCAACTGATGGGACCCGCAAGGGCCAATGCCTGCCAGGGGTGCGGGTTGTTCGAAAGAGATACCGCGGCCCCTGGCACACAGGCAACTGAGGGAACACGGGTGGGTTTTAGTCAGTAAAAGTCTGACACGCCCTCCCGCTCCACCCAGAGCGGGAGAAGTTATTTTATGATATCCCAAACAAAATAAAAAAAAATAAAAGGAAAGTCCAGTTTAGGGGCGTGGGTCAGAGTTTATCATCAGCCTTTTCCTAACTATGTTAGCATATTGTCCAGTCTAACCAGAAGCAGCTAAATACCGGTATTTTATATGGAGCGACTAGCGGTAAGACTAATTGTCAGTCTTTCGGGTCTGTGTTTCGGGTTGTGCCAACGGTTTAACGTGTTTTCCAAAACACGGAGGGGTCCTGGCATGTAAAAATGTTTAACCATTCACGGACTAACCTCCACAAGCATACCTTAACCTTATCAATCGACCGGTGCAGCTGTTCATACTGCTATTACCTACAACGCTCGCTTGTGAGTTCAATACAAAAAAATAACACCTACTGGGTTTTCCCTCTCAGCGAGAGGAGGCCTGTGTTCCAGCTGTACAAGACATAATAGGTTGATAATGATGATGAAAATGATTTACTAGGACGTCCTCAAGTCGTGATTCAGAACGGATAGCCGGTACGTTCCACCGAAGATCCTTGTTCTTTTTATTTAGAAAATGGGTGGGTTTAGACCATAAAAAACCGATTTACCACTTTTACTTCCCAAAATTTTCAATTATAGAAAAGTAAATGTCAGTTTTCATTATGAATCTCATCAACTTGCCAATCGATTTTAGTCAATAAATATTTCTGAAAAACGCACAGAACTCAATATAGTCAACTTCAACTAGATATAGGTCCGTCAAACGAATGGACTATGTCCCATTCTTATCAATAAAGTTATCCTCTCTGTGGTTGCGTCTCTTTCTATTATAATGGTCCCGGCCGAAATGGCGCGATTTCTCCGCGTTCACTAAAACTACGATATTTTACAGAAATTACGAATCATAGCTGTTCAAACCCTCTGTCATGGAAATTGTTTTAGAATCTGATAATGAAGGTTTTACCTACTTATTAGGTGCAGTTTTACCTCGTAATACATATATTGGTAACTCGACGTTGAAAGTAAGTAGGGAGAGTGAGGTTTTCCCAGTTTTTTTTTACAAATTAATAAAAGCAGTAAGTATTTCCAAAAGATACCTATCTGTACAAGTCTAGAATGCGTATGTGCTGTCGCAGTTGTGAGACCTTAGGGAAACATAAATGGATGCATTAGTTAAATTTTTACCACCATCAGGTACCTACTCTGCTTATTGCGTTGTTTTCTTGTACTTACCCATTGTGCCCGGCCTTTTTTGCGACTGTGTCGCAAAGCTGGCGTCGATATTACATCATACACCCTCTATTTTTCAATAAATTCTTGGTCGAAGAAGATACTTCATCCATTGTTATAGGTAGGTAGATACTTCATTTTCTCAGAATAGTATTAAACTCACTGTGACTTATTTTCAACTTCTTCATTATTCGTGTTTATGCTCCACTGTAATTTTTAATTTTAATTTTTCTTGCCGTAATAACGAAATAACTGACACTAATGTCCGCCGCGCCCGGCGGCTTGTAGCGCTTTGTGAGTGCATCGTGCGTGCATGAATCAATGTACATAGATAAACGCTAAAAACAGGTTTCGCTGAGCTCCTGTTGTTTTCGTTTGATTCTATTCTGTTTTTGTAAGTTTATATGAAATGTTTGTATATAAGTTTAAAAATATTTTGTTTACCTATGTTGAAACTGTTTTGTACTCCTCGTCACTCGTCCCTAAAGGTTCATTAGAAAACCAGCGTCAGACAGCATCTGTCTGGCATTAATGCTGAAATGAACCTTTTTGGCGCGTCCGTGAGGCACATACTGTTGTACCTAGTTAATTATATTCACTTTTTTGTTATTTATTTTGTGTTTCACGAACTGTGTCCAAATAAACGGTATTCTTTCTTTCTTTCTTTCTTTCTAGAACTGACTTTGGGTGCGTGGGCAAATTAAAAACAAAAAAACATCTTGTCTTTTCAGTAGGTACCAAAGTACCTTTCACAAAATAGTTGCACAAAATAATGTTTACCAACGACGTCAAAAAATCTTTTGATGCTTTTTCTTTATAAGCCAATTTTAATCTCGATTACGATCAACTAGCAGTAAAGCATCCTGGCCCACCATTGCCTAAATTACAAGGCAAACGAAGTTTAAGGTCAAGTTGTGTCGTTATGTGTGCATATTAATCTTGTAAGTGGAGTGATAGCTATGTATAAAACAAGAATTATATGAGTTCAATCCTAGGTTTTTGAACATACATTATACCCCATTTAAAAACGATATCTTCAATAGTAAATATCAACTAATCAAGGAAAAATCATAATTTAACTAAATATATAATATTAACTAGCTGACCCAGCAAACGTTGTTTTGCCTTATAAATTATTTAGGGGTGGACTACTCCTAACATTTAGGGGGATGAAAAATAGATGTTGGCCGATTCTCATAGATACCGGATAAGCACAAAAAATTTCATCAAAATCGGTCAAGCCGTTTCGGAGGAGTATGGCAACGAAAACTGTGACACGAGAATTTTATGTATTAGATAGAATTTCCAAATAATTGATAAACAACTACTAACTTGCTGGTTCAATCGAAATCAAAAGTCATTTATTTCAAACTAGGCTGAGATTCAGAACTTTTTCAAAATAAAAATTACATAAGACTGTACCCCAAAACGCACGTCCTTCACCACTTCCTAGTGCTTTAGCTGAAAAGAAGAAGTAGCGCAACAAACTCCCTTCTTTTGGATCGTTTTTCACTTGGATTATCTGACTGACAACAAACAAAATATTTGCTTATTACCTGATTTAAGCACTATTCTTACTCAAATCTACTAGTACTAAAATCAAAACAAACAATACTGGTAGATTAATCGAATAATATGCACCAATATGATCGAAACACTAGCTAAATAATATTGCATAACCATCCTTACACATCTTCCTCTATCCTCCTTATCAATAAAAGCCAATCAAGGTATAAACGATAAAACTTACCAGGCTCAGGTACGCAAACACAAGGATCCCCCGACGCAGCGGCAGGCAGAAGCAACACCGCCTTAACTCAGGTATCTCAATCAACATTATAACAGATGTTAATCACAGATTCAAAGAAATATACATGATACTTTTATTTTTGGTGTGACATTGGTAGGTGCTTCTTAATACAACGTTTGGACTGTAGCTCGTGGAATAGTGACTGAGTTAATTGGACAAATGATAGGGTTGCCGACTCCGGGCTATTCAGAATTGTGTCAGTCCGTGCGTCCCGGAGGAATTAGTATGTTATTGCCATTAAAAAAAAATTGTCAGGAAGGGATTCTTCTACTGTAGTGTCGATACGAACTATATATATCAAGGTAGAACTATTTCAAACTTTACTGGCTCTCCTTTGGAAAGATTTTGAAAGCAATAAATGAAGAATAGGATTATCTCGACTGCAAACAATGCTACAATAATAGAAAGTTAAAAAAGACAATGCTGTACATTTTATTCATTGCGTTTTTTACTTTGTTAAGCTGACGATTTTTCAAACAACGGGACTCTAGGCAGATAACTCAACCGTCTCACAATCAACCGTGTTGTTCACTTTCAACCGTGTACACGGCAAGGTCAACGCGCTTCTCTAATTCAAAATCGGTGAATTTTGCGAGTCTGTGTGTACGGTTTGTGTAAAATATAAAGTTTACAACACTTGCATTAACATTGACCAAAAACAATTTGATAAAAATATTTATTTCTGTTGATTTATGCGTCTTGAAAAGTAAACCAAACAAAAATCTCGTTTTGTGAGAACGTCAAAGTTCGTGTGTTAAAACGCGTAAGCAACGGAGGATTGTGCCCGCGCGCTTAAGACCAAATACTATTGTAGTCTTTGCTTAAGACCTTTTGGGCGCGACGTTCACTACTGAGGCGATATATTATCAACAGCGCAGCGGTGTAGGTACGTACGTCATGCCAATGTGCGATAATTGTAACAAAACCATTACAAATAAAATCCCTGGATTAGAATGTTGTAAATGTGGGAAAGTCGAGCATGCAAATACAACTTGCTCAGGGCTCACACAAAAGCAAATACTAGCGATTCGTAACTCAGACACCCTGGAGTGGACTTGCAGCGAATGTCGCCGACATACTCCTGTCAGGAAGTCATTTATAGTCCCAGAGGAAGATGATGATGAGGTCGACGAAACAACTAAAATACCGAATATAGCGTCTAACTTTCCAGTAGATATGAAACAATTGTTATCGAACATTTCTAAGGAAGTTCAAAAATCGGTCAAAAAGAGCTGGACCCCTTACAATCTTCCATTGAATTTTGCACCGGGAAGATCGATGATTTTGTGGAGTCAATTAAAATGATGAAACAAAAACTGAAAGAAATGGTAAACAAAAATAACCTACTATGCAATAAAGTCACCCACTGCGAAACAAACATCCCTTCTTTAAAATTAACTCAAAAACAAATCTCTCAAATTATCTTGGTCTGCTTCATTTAAGCGCTGTCGCGCTTAAATGAAGCAGACCAAGATAATTTGAACAATCTTGTTGAAATAGCTGGAATACCTTGCATGCAAAACGAAGAACTTGTGCAGATCTCAAATATTATTGCTGAAAAAATGGGCTTAGATAAGTCTGTGGTAAAAAGCGTAAAACGTCCAAATTCACCCAAAAATCTAGACGTGATACAGATTGAACTATGCAGCACCAAAGATGTGGAATGCTGGATGCGTTCCGCTAAGCAATTTAATTTGACAACAGCTGATATCAGTATATCAGCTGTTGTCAAATTAAATTGCTTAGCGGAACGCATCCATAACGCGCATTTCGCTTAGAAATGTTCGATAACAATTGTTTCATATCTACTGGAAAGTTAGACGCTATATTCGGTATTTTAGTTGTTTCGTCGACCTCATCATCATCTTCCTCTGGGACTATAAATGACTTCCTGACAGGAGTATGTCGGCGACATTCGCTGCAAGTCCACTCCAGGGTGTCTGAGTTACGAATCGCTAGTATTTGCTTTTGTGTGAGCCCTCGAGAATGACGGAATCAAACAGCTTCTGGACAGTTCCAGAAGCTGTTTGATTCCGTCATTCTCGAGGGCAAAACGCCACACGCATGGAATAGAGGTGTGGTGGTACTTTTCTTCAAGAAGGGTGACAATGCCCTTCTTAAGAATTACAGGCCCATCTCACTTCATCGAGTCATCACGAACCGTCTAGCGCGCAGGTTTGACGATTTCCAGCCTCCCGAACAAGCCGGGTTCCATATGGCTTTAGCACCGTGGACTACATTCATACGCTGCGGCAGGTTATACAGAAGATCGAAGAGTATAACCTGCCTCTCTGCTTAGCGTTTGTGAACTACGAAAAAGCCTTCGATTCGATCGAGACATGGGCTGTACTGCAGTCCCTCTAACGGTGCCAGATCGACTATCGGTACATCGAGGTGTTGAAGTGTCTGTTCAAAAACGCTACTATGTCAGTCCGACTCCAGGACCAGACCTCGAAACCTATCCTTCTGCAGCGAAGAGTTAGACAGGGAGACGTTATCTATCTGGAACTCTTCACCGCTGCAATGGAGGATGTCTTCAAGGTTCTATACTGGAAAGGGGCTGGCATCAACATCAATGGCGAGTACATCACTCACTTTCGGTTTGCCTATGATATAGTTGTCATGGCTGATACCATGGAGGACCTCAGTGCAATGCTCGTTAACCTCAGTAGAGCTTCGGACAGAGTGGGTCTTAAAATGAACATGGACAAGACAAAGGTCATGTCCAATGCCCATGTAAGACCCATTCTCATAACGATCGGAGACGCTGCACTTGAAGTTGTGGACCGAGTACGTTTACCTAGGACAAACTGTCCAGTTAGGTAGGTCTAACTTAGAGAAAGAAGAAAGAACGTTCGGGAAGTTACGCAATATCTTCTCGTCCTACATACCGCAGTGTCTCAAGACGAAAGTTTTGACCAGTGTGTGTTGCTAGTGATAACATATGGAACCGAAATGTGGTCGCTCACAGTGGGCCTCACAAGAAGGCTTAAAGTCACCCAAAGGGCAATGGAGAGGGCTATGCTTGGAGTTTCCCTCCGTGATCGAATCAGGGATGAACAGATCCGTAGGAGAACCAAGGTAACCGACATAGCCCGTAGAGTTGCCAAAAGTTAAGTGGCAGTGAGGAGGGCACATTGCTCGCAGAACAGATGGCCAATGGGGCCGGAAAGTTCTGGAGTGGCGACCGCGTACCAGAAGACGTAAAGTTAGAAGGCCTCTCACAAGATGAACCGATGACCGATGGCTTGTGACGGCCGCAGGAGTCCGCTGGATGCGGGAAGCTCAGAACCGGTCGAAGTGGCGGAGCATGGAGGAGGCCTATGTCCAGCAGTTGACGTCTTTCGGCTGAAATGATGATGATGATGATGATATACTGTCTAACTTATCTATTACACATGCTCCAGTAAAAGTTTCTGTACGATTTGCGTTATCTCAAGTAAGAAGACTCAGCAGTTGTTTAGTCATACACATATGGCTAAACAACAGCTGCGACAGGATTTTAAATACATTTCGTTTCAAAATGGTAAAGTGCAGGTGAAGAAAGGTAAAGTAGAAAAATGGTAAAGATAAGATAAGGTATATGATAAGATGTGAAGACGACAAAATAATCTGCTTAAAAATAAATTTAGTATTACAATATAAAAACAATAACAAAATCTTTTTCATGTGTTTATTGTAAGTGTAATGGCTTTATTTAACAATATAAAGGAAATATGTGGTTGCAGTGATTTACCTACCTACATTAGTAAGCTACCAAAAAACACGAATAATTTAAATGTAATGCATGTTAACATTCGATCCTTGATAAAAAATCACGCTAATCTTATGGATTGTTTAATCTCAGTAAAATCACGAATAGATATTGTGGTACTCACGGAAGTGGAGATATCAGAACAAATTATACCTTTGCATCAATTGGATGGATAAACACTGTACAGTATCTTACATAAGAACAGGAAAGGTGGTGGAATTATTATCTATGTAAATAATAAGCATAAATTTCAATCGAAAAATATACAGACTAGACATTGTGAATGTATACTAGGTAAAATAAAAACGCAGCAAAATAATATTATCTATATCTCTGCAGTGAATAGACCACCTAAAGAAAGCAAGCATTGGTTTATCAGTGAATTGTCCGGTTTGATTAATGTTGATTATGTAAAAACAAGCGATCTGATTCTATTAGGAGATATACTACCAATAATGTAAACAGTTACTATTTGAGTAAACTGGCTGAGTGCGGGCTTGAATGCGCGATCTCAGACTTCACGCGAGTTGAAACCAAAGGTAATATATTCACTAAAACATGCATAGATCACATTCTCGTGAGGTCTCGCCTTTATGACCTCTACTCGGCTGCTCTGGAGACTGTCTTGGCAGACCATCGTATGACAATTACCACGCTTGCATCCATGCCTAAATTTAATGACCCCCACTTTGCAATTTTACCGATGAAATTAACAACCACCTAGACGAGAAGAAGCATATGGTGCTAATATTCATTGATTTCAGCAAGGCGTTTGAAACTCTTGGACACAATACTCTATTAAAATTCTAGAAAATTCCGGTATAGGAGAAAAATTACTAGATTAGTGTATAGAATATCTTCGTAGCCGAAGTTATCACGTCAAAGTTGGCCCCAGCCTAAGCAGACCTGTCAACGTTACACAAGGTACACCCCAAGGGTCAGTGACGGATCCCCTCCATTATCTGGCCTACGTCAATGACCTGGAAAATATTCTAAAATACTGTTCCCTCTACCAATATGCTGATGACACTTGTATACTCTCTGCTAACAAAGATCTTTATTTGGTCGCGAAATGTTTGCAAGCAGATTTTACTAGTATGACCAAGTGGGCCTATGACATGGGACTTGTTATGAATCCACAGAAAACGAAATTAATACATATACATTCAAGCCATATAAATATCTCCCATTCTTTTCAAATCAAAGGTCATACCCATGATTGTCTGCATAAAAATGTAACAGATTGCCAATGTTTGACTATTGAGTAAGTTCCATATCATACCTACTTGGGACTTATAATTGGTAATCGCTTCAACTGCAGTTATAAGGTGGAATCTGTATGCGGTAAGTTGCGTAGAATACTCTCTAAATTTTCCATTACAAAGCGGAATATACCGTACAAAAACCTCCTACAAATGTACACAGCTCTTGCTGAGTCTATAATCTCTTTAGGACTCACCAGCTATGGACGCACTTTTAAAAGTTATCTCGATAAAATTCATAATCTGCAAACACGTCTGCTGAAACTGGTGGTACCAAAGTATGTAAGAAATAAATACCGCGACAATTATACAGGTATATTTAAACATCGCAATGTATTACCACTTCTAGCCCGCGCTGAGTACTTGTTTCTCATAGAAGATTTTGACAACATTGAGATCCAGTTTCCAGTGAAATATGATGTGAAAACTCGTCAGTCAAAAGTAAAATCACTTAAAGTGCTACGTATAAATATTTTTTATGGTAGGCGCACTGCATCTTTCACAATACCCGTCTTATTAAATCAAATACCTATAGACATTCGCGACTCAATGAACAGGGAAAACGTAAAACACAAGCTCAAAGAATATTACACCTCCATTTTACCTTAATTTCACAGTAGCGCGTTGAGTAATTCCAGACCATGGCATGCTAAGACAGATCCCAGAGGTCTAATAGTGTGCTTTGTTTAATTATAAGGACAAAATCTTGTTTTTAAATAAAAATCTATGCTGCGATATTTGAAATATTTAGAGATTCGGGGCAGTGCAAAAAAAGGTGAGCCATTTTATGAAACAATCATAATCTGTTCCTGATGCTTAAATATCATAACATCATGCCTGAAAACCCTGAAAGGACCTATAGTACACTTTTATTGTCTACTTTTCTAATGTTCATTAAGGATGCAAGGAAGCACGTGCTACACAATTTCCGCATGTATGATTCTCCTTATTCACTTTTAACCTTTTTTTAACGCAACAAGTTAACATCACGCTTGTAATCCCCGAAACGTTAGGCAGAGCTAGCGCGCATAGAACAACCACTTTTTTTTTAATTCGTACAATAAACTTTTTTCAGAAAAGTGTCGATCTCTACCGAGCTTACTACCGCTACTGCTTACTGACACTTATTATCTACATTATAGCGGTGGCACTGTGTTCTGTACTAAGCTCTGAAATTGAAGCCTACATCGGGGAGATCTACTTAACTTACCATACCAATGATTATCGGATGATTAATAATGACCATCTTGTCAATGATCAATGAACGCCAAATGCGTTGCTGCCATTTTTGATATTTGTAAGTACCTACCCTATTTTCACCTGACAGAAAAAAAAATGTTTTCATAGAAAGCAAAACAATAATATAATATAGCAATATATAATAATAAAGCAAAAAAAAAAAATTAGTTTTGCAACGGAAGCTTCAAGATTTTTCTCAAAATACTTGCGCTGTGGCAGTCGAAAAATTATTTTAGTCATTGTTTGTTTTTAAACATGGAGTTTTATTTTACAGACACTGTGTTTCTCCCCTTACATATTAAAACTCCTTAGAAAAGAGCATTAAGATATCCTCCTCGGGATCCTTAAATCTTTCAATTTCTCTTCTTCTACTATTGCTTGGTTCGACAACTATCTTAAAGGCCGCTCGCAGCGGGTTCGACTCGATCAGTCTTCTTCTGACTGGTGCTCTCTTGTCGCGGGTGTACCTCAGGGTGGCGTTCTCTCTCCCCTTCTCTTTTGGATTTTTATTAACTCTGTCACCAGAGTCATCTCTTCCCACTTCCATCTCTATGCCGACGATCTGCAGCTTTACAACCATTTTTCAATGCAAGATGTGTATGCCACCTTATCTGCTATGAACAAAGACCTGGACTTGCTTAGCGAGTGGTCGCGGTCTTTTGGACTGCTGATCAACCCTAAGAAATCTCAGTCCATAATTATCGGTGGCAGGTTTATGCGGAACAGGCTTGGTGTTGCGTCGCTGTCTCCGCTCTGTATGAATGGAGTTCAGATAGAATACGCAAAAACGGTTATAAATCTGGGGGAAACCATGGACTCTTACTTATCGTGGGCTGGCCATGTTGCTCAAGTCAGTCCCAAAGTACACTACACGTTCCAATCGTTAAAATGCCTCCAGAGCTTCCTGCCCTTGAACACCAAAATCTGCCTTGCTCAGACTCTCATACAGCCCATCATTGACTACGCTGATGGCTGTTATTTGGATGCCACCGAGGAGCTTTTAAATAAACTTCCGTTTGTTTTTAACCTTAAAAAATATAATCACGTTTCTAACTTTCGCAAGATCCTCAAGTGGCTCCCTATTCGACTTCGCAGAAACTCTCGGATATTGTGTATGCTATTTAACATTCTTCACAACCCTAAAACCCCATCCTATCTACGGCATCGCTTCTCTTACGCCCGTTCTTTTGATGCGCCTTGCAGGTCGCATCTTAGAAATATCTTCAAGTCGCCTCCCCACTCAACCGACTTCTACTCCTACTCCTACACTGTGCACGCGGTTCGGTTATGGAATTCACTTCCACCTGACATTAGGGATTGCCAAACTGTAGTAGTATTCAAAAGAAGAGTGAAAGAACACTATCTCCCCACTTTATCATAATTGTTTATGTATATATTTTTTAAATTACATTATAATTCTATATATTTTGGTGATATTTATTTTAGAAGTTTGTATGTATGTATGTATGTTTGTATGTATGTATAATCTCATATTATGCTCGTATATTTAAATTAGCGTTTAATTTGTAATTTTATGTTTTCCCTTCTACTGTTATTACACGCGTTGTCTACATCTCTGTTATCTTCCTCCTATCGCAGGTGTGCTGGAAGAAATTTCTGTAGAAATAAGCATTACCTGTGTACGTATTTTTCTGGTCCTTTGTTCTTGTCTGTTTATATGTGTGTGCATAAATGGTTAAATAAATAAATAAATAAGAACAATGACAAATGTGTTTGATTGTTATACCTGTATCAAGTTTTCTTTCTGCCTTTACAGTTCTTGAAATATTGCTGATACGTTTAATAAAGAGGTTGATCAACAAATACAGTTATCATGAGGATATTGAAAATTACGATAATGTATAGTCTTTGTATTTTATAATTAGGTATAAGCTAATTTTACTTTGACACGGCAATTAAGAGTCTAGCTACAGTGCATTTGAAATAGTGTTATCGGGCATCATGAAAAACGTCGTGTAGCCTCATTGTAAGTGTGTATTAATATCATAAGTTAATCAGTAAAAGAATAACCAACAATTACTGTTTTTATTAACTCTACAGAATAAAGGTCCTCCATTGCCGCCTCAGCGGTGGTTCTACGAAGACCTCAGCTATGTGGTTGGTGTAGCTGGACCTGCCCTCCTGGTACCTTTCTTTGCGTAACTCACTGCGGACTAGAAGCAGCAGATATATCTGTAACACTGTACACAAATATTATGTCAGAGAAAGTCTGTGATCCTTAAAAATGGTAGGCCAGACGGCGGGTATAGTATCTATGAGGATTTTTTCACGGCTATAAAGGATATCATACAACCAATACACAGTGAAAGATCTAAATTGTTGTCTGGATTTTTGGTCGTAGTGGAATAGCGAGGTCCTGGGTTCAAGCTTCGGAAATGGTTAGTGTTAATGATTTTGTTCTACTAAGGAATTTGTAGCATCAATTAATTTCGTAACACACAATAGCAATGCCTTTCATTTTGACAATTCGACAACAATTATGTATTATCATTTTCGGTGTCGTGGTGACGAATATTTCAAACATTAGATTTGTATTTTTTTTAATCAAAAGCAATTAGTGTCCCGATTAAAGGTAAACACACTTATCAGAGTCGAAGGAAGGGAAGGAGCCAATAGAATACAATTTTAGGATTACTTGGATGAAATCCTATGAGAATCGGACGATTAGCCGCAAGAATTCGGAAGCTTTTCTGTTTTCCGGCGTGGATAAGTAAATTTAAATCAAAATCAAAAGTCATTTATCCAAACTAGGCCGGTGTCAGCTTTTTTTGAACGTCAAAATTACATAAGACTCCCCCAAAACGCCCGATCTTCACCACTTCCTAGTGCTTTAGCTGGGAAGAAGTGGCGCAACAAACTCCCCAGCAGCACAGCTGTCTGTTATGTTAGAAGAACTTGATTCTACGTAATTTGGTATGTTATTAACGTTACGAAACATAAAATTTAAATATTTGCCATATATGTCAGCTAGCACACGTTAATATGCCAAAAAAATCATTAAAAAAGTAAACGTTAACGCCAACTTGAACAAGCGTGGAGCAAGCTTAAGCATGTGTAGTAAATTGATACATTACCAAACCCTGCGAATGCGAGAGTGAACTCAGTGACGACGAAGTTCCACCGAGGGAACCTGTCCAGGTCGATGTAGGTGATCAGCACCACTACGAAGGTGGCCACCATCGTCGTCAGCTCGTAGTAGTAGTACACACGCAGAAGACGTCGTCTTTTCTGAAAGATTAAACATATCCTTATAATACCAGCCTATTACTGTCACTGCAAGGCAAAATCCTCTTCTCATACACAGTAGGCACGAGAATTGATCACCACGCTTGCTCAAGACGGGTTGGCGATTGCAGACCTTATATTAGCCGTAAGTCCAGATTTCCTCACGATATTTTCGTTCACCGATGTCAGTAATGTCCAACATAAACTCCAAAAGAAACATAACCGAGTGGTGACCGAAGACAAGCGATAATCCCACAACTTTAAGTATTCGTTTCTCTCATAGTTTTCTCTTTGAGTTGAGGAAAAAAACTGGTAGTCTAACTACTGCTTCATTGGTTTAGTGTTTGCAAATGCTGAGCTTAGGGTCCTGCGTTCGATATTCTGGCCGTATGCCATAAGGGCATTTATTTACATGACGAACATACCTCCCTGCGTTTCCCTGTGATCGCGGTTTAGCTAGCTACCTTTATGTCACCTCCATGTAAAACAAATGCATGCTAAGAGAAACGCACGCACATGCCGAAGGATACTTCACTGCGATACATCGCGGGCTGCATGGGGGTTTAACTTGATGCCTGGCATAAACGTGCGTCTCATAATCATCATAATTCACCTATAATGTTTCCACAATGCTGGGACTAAGGCCTCCTCTCTGTGAAAGAGCATTTGCCATAATCCAACGCGCGGACCCAATGCGAGTTGGTAGATGTCACATCATCACATGTTTTCGAATTTTCTTTGGGCTCTAAGACATGGTGGTTTCCTCATTGAAAACAACGGTGATGAAATTAACAACACAAAGTAAAGTGGTGGGGCTGATAGCACTAGGCCTTTGTTTTCATGGGGGTGACATCGAGGTAGCGAGCTAAACCGCAATCGCGAGGTATTGCAGTGAGGCATCTTCGGCATGTTATTACCTTTTTTTTGAGGATGACAAATCATCAAATAATTTCACCCGCTCTGGGCGGAGCGGGAGGACGTGTCAGACTTTTACTGACTGAAACCTTCCCATGTTCCTTCAGTTGCCTGTGTGCCAGGGGCCTGCCAGCGCAATATTAATCATAAGTTATTGCAAACACACTTACCAAATGAGCTCCAACGACCAAAACAACATGGAACACGAAATCCAGCGCGTATAGTACGAATATAACGCACAGCTGAGCTTCCATGACCACGCCTCTGTACAGGGCCGCCGTGGTTGTAAAGGCGGTCTCGATGTCACGGAAGAACAGCCATAGTATCACCTGCAGGATGCTGAACAAGGATGTCACCAACTGGAACAGAACATCATCAGCATCATAATTTCAGCTGAAAAACGTCCACTGCTGGACATAGGCTTCTCCCGAGCACCGCCACTTCGACTGGTTCTGCGCTTCTCGCAACCAGCGGATTCCTGCAGCCTTCACCAGGTCATCGATCCATGCAGCTTTCCAGCGCTACGTCTTACAGAACGCGGTCAACACTCCAAAAGCTTTCGGCCCCATCGGCAATCTGATTTGCAAGCAATGTGCACTACCCGCTGCCACTTAAGTTTTGCAATTCGTCGGTTACCTTGGTTCTCCTATGAGTCTCTTCATTTCTGATTCGATTGCGTAGGGGTTTCCCTACGCAATCGAAGTAACTGGGTTGTGGCAATAGAGAAGGCTAGATATGCTAGGAAAACTCCTAGCATATCTAGCCTTCTCTATTGCCCTTTAGGAGCGACTGCCTATCTGACCTCCACAACCCAGTTACTGGGTAATAATACGATAACCCTTGGTATGACTCGGGTGTACCACAAGGGAGAGTTTTGGGTCCCCCTTTGTTCGTATTCTATATTATCAATCTTCCAGAACACAGCCAATCCATGCACGTTATTTGCGTATGACATTTGGATTATTATGACATCACCAATTAATACTGAAATAAATAATTACAGAATAGACATTAACAATAAATTTAAATCAACAATTTCTTGGTTAAGATTAAATAATTTTACATGTTAAAACAGAAATTGTACAATTTAGGACATATGATCGTAACAGAGAAAAACTTAACATTAATTATAATGGACAACTTCTATTAGAGGCAGACGAAACTACTTTTCTGGGAGTCCATAGGACGGTTACTTCTCTTAAAAATCACACGTGAAAAGGTATGTACCAAATTAAACAAATTCGTTTATGTTCTCTACACAATGCGGAAGACCTCGTCGCAGAGTACGATATAGACATGCATGTGAGAGATAAATTATTTAATGTTTTTTTTAACAAATGTCACAGATTATTTTGAACTACCTCCAGTCTATAATAGTATTGTGACTGACTACTTTTTCCCCACTTTACGAGCTAGTTGTGCTATAAAGAGGGGCGTACTGTTTTTCGACGGATCAGAAGCTGTCCGATAGTGGGCACGGCACAACGGTGCTCTGAACTGTCAGGTATATTTTCTTACAATATGTTCATGCTGATTTTTTATTTCTTTTATGTATTATAATAACCGTGGTTATTTTTAAACTATAATAATGTGTTACTAATTATTGTTAAATTGTATTACTGTAATTTCATGTCTGAATATAATAACGTGTTATTAATTTATTATACGATTTGTTTCTCTGTCATTTTGATTTTGAATATAACGAACAAACCTATTTATGCCAATTATTTTATCGTCTCTCACATGCATATCACGGCTGCGTTGCATCGACCCTACAATACGGCCTCACTACGGGGTAACTCAACAGAGATAAAGCCTTTAACGTACAAACGTGCATTCGAGCCATTTGTAGCATCCCACTATGGGAATCATGTAAACCATTGCTTTTAAAATTAAAACTCCTTACATTACTCAGTATGTATATTTTAGAATGTGCTAAATTTGTCCGTTAGCACTCTGACCTGTTTAAAAAGGCTCAATACGGCTGCCCTCGAAAAGTAAGAGATCCAGATAGAATAGTTATGCCTAGGGCACCAAGGACTTCTCTGTGTAAAAAGAACTATTATTATATTTGGAGTATTTTCATGGTGGAGTTATGTATAACAAAATACCGAATAATTTCAAAGAGTCCTAATTTTAATTAAGTTAAAATTATAGCTGCTGCAAATACGTTTTTATTCTCCAAATAAATTTATAAACAATACTAAATGATCTATTTAAAATTAATGTGACGATAATTAATATTGAATGTATTGTAAAAATTAATGATGGGAAGCATGCCATTGAGCGTAATTTAATATAATAAATTTAACATATTGTTTTGCATGTTAAATTATGTCCGATTATGTATTAGGAACTCAATTACCTACTTTAAGACCAAAACTGTACCAATACTTGATGCAAATAAATTATGATTATGACTGGTTGTCTGACTCGGGCTTTCGACGACTCATAACAACTGTTAAGATAAACAAATGGCAGCCGAGACCAACGGCTTAGTGTGTTTTCCAAGGCACGAAGGGTTTTTGGTAAGTAAAGTTGATCCACAATTCATCTTTTCAAGATGACTGCGGTATTCGGGACGAGAAGTTATCGAGTAACTTTACGAACGATGCCCAGCCGAGTCGGATCCGACGATTGGCCGATTGAAGAAACTGCAGTACAGCCTAAGTCTCAATTGAATCGAAGGCACTTTCGTAGTCCACAAACGCTAAGCAGAGAGGCAGGTTATGTACTCTTCGGTCTTCTGTATAACCTGCCGCAACGTATGTATGTGGTCTTCAGCGGTAAAGCGTTTACGGAATCCGGCTTGTGGGGTTGGGAGGCTCGAAGTCGTCAAGCCTGTGCGCGAGACGGTTCGTGATGACCCTTGAAAACAGCTTGATTTTAACGGGACTTTCACTGACTCTCATCTGATGAGTTGATGACGAACAAGGGGATAATAGTAATTATTTATTTTCTTTATAGGATTTCCACTTATTCAGTATCGTTAGGTTAGTATAGAGACCTATAATTTACATCTCATTATAATGTAAGACAAGTTGATAGCCAGCGAGTAGCTAATTATGTGAGAATTGAACAATGTTGACAACAGTTATCTCTTTAATTCATTCAGGGAAGTCGCTTCGGACGGTTCGTAAATAAACAGATAATGTATTAAATACATACTTATCACTTTGCAGTATAAACTTGGAATAACTAATGACGAATGTATTAGTGTAAACCAAACTGAACAGAAAAGTCCAGTTTAGGGTCGTGGGTCAGAGTTTATCATCAGCCTTTTCCTAACTATGTTAGCATATTGTCCAGTCTAACCAGAAGCAGCTAAATACCGGTATTTTATATGGCGCGACTAACGGTAAGAATAATTGTCAGTCTTTCGGGCCTGTGTTTCGGGTTGTGCCAAGGGTTTAACGTGCTTTCCAAAACACGGAGGGGTCCCGGCATGTAAAAATGTTCATACATTTACGGACCAAATTCCACAAGCATATCTTAACCTTATCAATCGACCGGTGCAGATGTTATTACTTACCTGCAACGCTCACTTGTGAGTTCAATACAAAAAAAAATACCTACTGAGTTTTCCCTCTCACCGAGAGGAGACCTGTATCCCAGCAGTGGGTGGATGAGATAGCCGTTGCGTTCCACCGAGATCCAGGCATTGTTCTATTTATTTAGAAGATAGGTGGGATTAGTCCATTAAAAACTGATTTACCACTTTTATTTCCCAAGACTTACAAAACATAAATCAACTACAGATAAGACGCAAGTTCCTAGTTAGCAAAAAGGTTAAGAAAACATGTAACAAAGAATATAAAAAATTGTTCCCTATTTGTAAAGTCCTACGAATAGACAGGAAAGTTGAGTATCTGATAAGCCTAGAGAAAGAAAGAAAGAAAAAAATGTTTGTAAAGTAAAGCTTTAAGACAGAAAAACGCACGATTTCAATCAGCGGTTATGAAAGATGGATCAAAAAATATTTTAGTAGCACTCAGGAGCGGGAACTCCACAGTTTCTCCTGCAACAGTAAATTAACTATCCAAAAACATGCAAACGAATCCCAGAACTCCCACTCAGGTATCAGCAGAGCATGGGTAAAGATTTAAGACAGAAAAACGCACGATTTCAATCAGTGGTTATGAAAGATGGATAAAAAAAAAATTGAGTAGCAATCAGGAGCGGGAACTCAACGGTTTCTTATGCAACATTAAAATACCTATCCAAAAACATGCAAACGAATCCCAAAACTCCGACTAAGGTATCAGCAGAGCATGGGTAAAGATTTAAGACAGAAAAACGCACGATTTCAATCAGCGGTTATGAAAGATGGATCAAAAAAATCTTGAGTAGCACTCAGGAGCGGTTATGCTCTGCTGATACCTTAGTCGGAGTTCTGGGATTTGTTTGCATGTTTTTGGATAAGTATTTTAATGTTGCATAAAAAACCGTTGAGTTCCCGCTCCTGAGTGCCACTAAATTTTTTTTTGATCCATCTTTCATAACCGCTGATTGAAATCGTGGGTTTTTCTGTCTTAAAGCTTTACCCATGCTCTGCTGATACCTGAGTCGGAGTTCTGGGATTCGTTTGCATGTTTTTGGATAGGTATTTTACTGTTGCATAAGAAACTGTGGAGTTCCCGCTCCTGAGTGCTACTCAATTTTTTTTTTTGATACATCTTTCTATACCACTGTTAAATTCCTGAGGTTTTCTGTCTTAAAGCTTTACCCATGCTCTGCTGATACCTTAGTCGGAGTTCTGGGATTCGTTTGCATGTTTTTGGATAGGTATTTTAATGTTGTATAAGATACCGTTGAGTTCCCGCTCCTGAGTGTTACTCAATTTTTTTTTGATACATCTTTCTATACCACTGATTAAATTCCTGAGGTTTCCTGTCTTAAATCTTTACCCATGCTCTGGTGATACCTGAGTCGGAGTTCTGGGATTCGTTTGCATATTTTTGAATAGGTATTTTAATGCTGCATAATATACGGTTGAGTTCCCGCTCCTGAGTGTTACTCAATTTTTTTTTGATACATCTTTCTATACCACTGATTAAATTCCTGAGGTTTTCTGTCTTAAAGCTTTACCCATGCTCTGCTGATACCTTAGTCGGAGTTCTGGGATTCGTTTGCATGTTTTTGGATAGGTATTTTAATGTTGCATAAGAAACCGTGGAGTTCCGGCTCCTGAGTGCTACTCAAATTTATTTTGATCCGTCTTTTTATTCCACTGATTAAAATCCTGAGGTTTTCTGTCTTAAATCTTTACCCATGCTCTGCTGATACCTGAGTCAGAGTTCTGGGTTACTTATGCCGTTTTAGTATAGTTCATTTATAGTTGCAATATGGAATGTGGAGGGTTACAGCCTCAGTTGTAGTCAATTTTTTTTTTATCATACCAACTTAATCACTCAATGAAATCTAGATTTCTTGCCATCCAACTTTTTCATAAGGCTCTGCTGATATCTTTTAGAGACAACTGCGTTTATTTCGTTTTTTTTTCTGTTCCTGGGGGTCTTGACTGCTACTAAACTTAGTCCATAGAATCTACGAAAAGCTACAAATTTACCAGGCGCCTCTTTTAACAAAATGATTTTATTTTCCTTGTAGCGGGTAACATTTTCTTTTTTATTTATTTCATGACTAAAGTCGGCAGAACTATTCCGGAAAAGTATTAGGAACTATAGAACTCACCACTGTGTGCCTAAATCAGTTTTAAATTGTAATTTTGGAAAAAATGATCTGCTACCAAAAGTTAGCAGAGCATATTTTCATTCGACCTTTTTTCAGGCAAAAACGCCAGAACTATATTTTTTAAGTATAAGGAACTCCAGAACTCATCCGCATGCGAATAGAACTCACATTATATTTAATTTCCCTCCTTTTTATTAGAAAGCTATTATACAAATTACAGTTAAATTAAATAATTAGACATTATGAAAAAGTATAGTAATATAAGTAAAAAAACGAAAGAGCTTACTGGGCATCAAAGAATTCGTCCGCATCGCTGTCAGTGGGAAAAGTGCCCAAAAGGCTGGCAGCGTTACCACGTTGGATGGCAATGCTGATTCTTTGACCTAAGAATAGGCCAGCCCTTTGGTCACGTGAAGAGTCGACCAACCGCTTGGCGATGTCCCGAAATACTCGATGAGCACTCGGACCCCACGGCCCTAGTGTTTCAACCCCAAACGGCTCAAACATATAGCTCCCAATAAGGTTGTTATATTTGCGCCGTTTGAAGTTTTCTGCACCTGCAGCAGCCGCACCAGCACAGCCCGCCGTACTCAGAAGATGAGATGGCGCGAGGGTGTCGACACAGGTTGCATCCCACACCAAAGGCCTACCCAACTTCCAAGGCATTATGGTAATTCCGTCTGGCCTCTTCCCATCGTCGGGTGCCAAGCCATTGGGTTCTAAGACAGCTGGCACCCCGGCGGTGACAAGAGCCCGACGGATGATGTCATTAATGCTGGCGTGCCGTGCCAGCCGACCAGCGCTCTTGCTGCAAGCAAGGCCGTGGTGTCCGAGGCAATCAACTGCTTCACCGCACTGACAGCGATGTGGAGCCACGCAAGGAGCACCCAAACGCAGACCTGTAGCGAGCCGGAAGGTAGAGTCACCCAGCATAGTACCTATGTTAGGTGACGGTAGCGCCTGAAGCCATAGGCCCGACTCCCATTCTCCCACAGCCAGTAGGCGGGCGCGCTCGGCAGTATTGGTGGACGTATTAATGAGATTATTCCGTACCAACCTGCAGAGCGGCTCATCCCACTGTCTCTGGGAAGATGGGTTCACGGGCTGAACCGTATTCGGACAAGCCACCTTCCAGGCGTTCAGTGCATCGGTCAAACACGGCACTTCAGAGTCAACCTGAGATGGGGCTAAGATTTTTGTGGTTAACTTTTCGGTGCTGTGGACTGAGGACAGGAACGCCGGTAAGCTTACACTAGAAATTTTGCGGACGCCGAGTCCACCAAAACGGATGGGTAGAGTGGCTTGCAGCCACGAGCGGTCGTCCAATGCCACATTTAAAATGGATGTTAAAGTGCTTTGAATAATTTGATCGATTTTGTGTAAAAGTTGTGGTTGCTTCCATAAAGGGGAAGACCGGAGAAAATACATGAAATTTGGGCCAAAACAGCAGTATCTGATAAGGGTGAAAGCCGAATGTAAATTAATTTTAGAAAGTCTATCCGAAATATCATTGAAATGTTTAATTTTGTCGTCAATGAAAGGTGAAAAACTGTCTTCTAGAATTGGGGAACCTAGGAGGTGCAGTGAACTTTTTTCCAAAACTTTGATATCTGGGGCGATTGAATTAAATTTGTGTATAGTCGGTTCTCTGTCGGTATTGTCACTAAGGTAAATTTCGCATTTTGAGTAGTTGAGGTCAAGGCCGATGGATTGGAACTGCTGCTTTAAAAATTGAAAATCTTTTAGAACGGTATCTACGTCACCTCCTAGCGTGCCATCATCTAAGTACCACACATTAAATTTTGAATTTAGTTTTTTTATTATGGGATGGATAGCCAAACTGAAAATGACTGGCCCGAGAGGATCACCTTGTCGGCATCCGACTGCAGATTCCAAAACGTGGTCTTTATATAGTAATTTTGATGGATGCCTGTAGCACTGCCACATGAAACGAAAAATTTCTGGTAACTCTTTTTTTACTTCAGCCAACAAAGTGTCCCTGTTAACGGAGTTGAAGGCGTTCTTAACGTCAACCTTGAGAATGACCTCACCTTTACCGGCATTTAAAAAACTAGAAAGGGCATGTACGGCAGCCTCGCAGCCACCTTTGGATCCAAAGCCAAGCTGTAGGGGCTGGAACTTTTTTGACAATATTTCGCCGAACAATTTGCAGCAAATTTTGGCTGCCGTACGCCTGTAGGTGCATCCAACGGCAATGGGTCGAATTCCACCGTCCCTTTTGCGCAGGGCACATAAGTCGGCCCCGTACAACACATCGGCGACGGCATCATTCACACCGCCGTTGAGCATCAAGTTGATTAGAGCCGCAAGCTCCTTCAAAAGCGACTCACCAGCTTCCCCGACGCCTGAACTTAATAAATCCTTTAGATGCTGAGGAGTCAAGCCATCAAGGCCGCCAGCGGAACCACTTCGGAAGGAGCTCACGGCTGCAAGCAGCTGGGGGGCAGAAATATTAAAAGAGGTTGATTCCGGATTGGGAGGGAGGGGAGGGTCGGGAAAGGTCAGATCATCCGCAGGCGCTGGATGTTTACTCTCCAGGGCTGAAAGAGTTTCTGGAGAGTAGGGCGCCACCACATCGCTACTGAACAGTAGCCTGGCGGCTCCCCTGATGTCACCGTCACTTATTTTGGATTCTACGTATGAGCATATGCCTCTTCGTGAAGGGTTATTGAAAACCGGTAATTTAGGATTTAAAATAAGGGTCGAATTGATGCAGTTATCTTTAATTTGGTTTGTTAATGTTTTTTTAGATGCCAAACTTTTTTGGACATGCAGAATTCTATAAGGGAAGGTGAGTAATTGCTCCCAGGCGCTATAAGAGTTCTCCTGGGCCGCAAGGCGGAGACATCGCGCCAAAGTTAGAGCAACAGATCGCCTTGCGCCCCGGGGAACTCTCTTTAAGACAGGGGTAGAATTTTTTAAATTTGAAAGTGTTTTCGAAAGGGTTTGGTCAGAATGAATTGAAGTTGTGGCTGGGGGGCCCAAGGGTACACTGTGAGGTTTGTGAACCTTGCCATAGTGTATCCGTAGCCCCCGTTCACCTTTGAAGAAGCGTGGCTGGGAGCAATGGGGACATCTCACCTGAACATCGAGCGATGTGGCAGGTTGACTGGCACTAGTTTCAGCGTCGTGACAGGCGGCATTTAACATTAGTATAAATAAACTTACCTAAAACAAAACAAAATATCAATAAGTACCGTACAAAAAGCACTAAAATTAATCTATACACTATTTACACTGCTAAAAAATCCATAATAAAACACAAAAGTCAAAATAACTGGAAATTGTAGGACACGTCACTTCACTGACGGATGACGGATGCGCCACAGGCACGCGGGCCTAGAGCGCCGCGGCGCCGCGTGTGCCAGGCGTACCTTTTGCGCCCTGATGACTGGTTTCTGCGGGCCTCGCGTCGCGTATTGTTGCGTTGTTATGCAGGCGTAGGCGTCGGGTATACTTTTTCCAAAATATAATTTTCTTTGCAAAACTTCAAAATAGGTGGTTACGGCATGGAATTCGGAAGTACTAAATATTATATACTAGTTTGTTTAATTTTTAACTGTAAGCGCAGGAAAATAGGTCTTAGACTTATTGTGACCCCAGACCGAAAGAGTTGGTGATTTTTTTATTTTATTGTGAAGAGTAGGTGGATTATTTTAAGAATGATGGCACTTTGATGTCGTAAAAGGGCAATTATTAATATTAAAATAGAATAAATACATTTTCTTCTACGTGTCAAACTGACATCATATTATATTTTGTTCTGCTGAGAAATGATCTGCCAAGTTCACCCACATCCGCCAGCACTGGCCCAAGCACTTGCCCGAGCACTTGCCGCCAGCACTAGCAAGAGCACTTGCCGCCAGCACTGGCCCGAGCATTTGCCCGAGCACTTGCCGCCAGCACTAGCCCGAGCACTTGCCGCCAGCACTGGCCCGAGCACCTGCCGCCAGCACTGGCCCGAGCACTTGCCACCAGCACTGGCCCAAGCACTTGCCGCCAGCACTGGTCCAACCACTTGCCACCAGCACTGGCCCGAGCACTTGCCGCCAGCACTGGCCCGAGCACTTGCCACCAGCACTGGCTCGAGCACTTGCCGCCAGCACTGGCCCGAGCACTTGCCCGAGCACTTGCCCGAGCACTTGCCCGAGCACTTGCCGCCAGCACTGGAACGAGCACTTGCCACCAGAACTGGCTCGAGCACTTGCAGCTAGCACTTGCCCGAGCACTTGCCCGAGCACTTGCCTCCAGCACTGGCCCAAGCACTTGCCGCCAGCACTGGCCCGAGCACTTGCCCAATTACTTGCCGCCAGCACTGGTCCAACCACTTGCCACCAGCACTGGCCCGAGCACTTGCCGCCAGCACTGGCCCAAGCACTTGCCCGAGGACTTGCCCGAGCACTTGCCGCCAGCACTGACCCGAGCACTTGCCCGAGCACTTGCCCGAGCACTGGTCCAACCACTTGCCACCAGCACTGGCCCTAGCACTTGCCGCCAGCACTGACCCGAGCACTTGCCGCCAGCACTGGCCCAAGCACTTGCCGCCAGCACTTGCCCGAGCACTTACCCGAGCACTTGACGCCAGCACTGGCCCGAGCACTTGCCCGAGCACTTGCCGCCCGCACTTGTCCAACCACTTGTCACCAGCACTGGCCCTAGCACTTGTCGCCAGCACTGGCCCAAGCACTTGCCGCCAGCACTTGCCGCCAGTACTGGCCCGAGCACTTGCCTGAGCACTTGCCGCCAGCACTGGTCCAACCACTTGCCACCAGCACTGGCCCGAGAACTTGCCACCAGCACTGGCCCGAGCACTTACCGCCAGCACTGGCCCGAGCACTTGCCGCCAGCACTAGCCCGAGCACTTGCCGCCAGCACTGGTCCGAGCGCTAGCTCGAGCACTTGCCGCCAGCACTGGCCCGAGCACTGGCCCGAGCACTTGCCCGAGCACTTGCCCGAGCACTTGCCCGAGCACTTGACGCCAGCACTGGCCCGAGCACTTGCCCGAGCACTTACCGCCAGCACTGGTCCAATCACTTGCCACCAGCACTGGCCCTAGCACTTGCCGCCAGCACTGACCCGAGCACTTGCCGCCAGCACTGGCCCTAGCACTTGCCGCCAGCACTGACCCAACCACTTGCCGCCAGCACTGGCCCGAGCACTTGCCCGAGCACTTGCCGCCAGCACTGGCCCGAGCACTTGCCCGAGCACTTGCCCGAGCACTTGCCCGAGCACTTGACGCCAGCACTGGCCCGAGCACTTGCCCGAGCACTTGCCGCCCGCACTGGTCCAACCACTTGCCGTTGCTTGCGTGTCAGACTTTTACTAACTAAAACCCATCCGTGTTCCCTCAGTTGCCTGTGTGCCAGGGGCTACGGTATCTCTTTCGAAAAACCCGCACCCCTGGCAGGCATTGGCCCTTGCGGCCCCCATCAGTTGTTGCTGACATCTCTTTGAGGTGCGCGTGGAACATAACGCGCCGTCGACCCGGGCTTGGTCCTTACTCGACAGCGAGCTACCCATTACTCGCCGTCCCCAAGCGCCTACGGTGGCCGGGAATCAGCCTGGTATTACCGACGCCCAGGGCGTCTCCCGGAAGGCTACGGCCGGAAGGCTACGGCTGACTTGTGTCCTCACGGACACAAGTCAGTACTTGTGTCCTCACGTACTTGTGGGAGAGGCAGTCCTCTCCCTCATGTGCGCCGCTTCTCTGCTGATACCTGAGTCAGAATCCTGGGATCCGTTTGCATGTTTTTGGATAGGTCTTTTAATGGTGCATAAAAATACGTGGAGTGGGCCAGCTCCTGAGTGCTACTCACATTTTTTTTAATTCATCTTTCAATACCACGTAATATCATCCTGATTTTAAACTATCTTAGATCTTTACGCATGCTCTGCTGATACTAGAGTCAGAGTTCTGCGATTAATTTTGCCTGTTTTTCAGGCAAAATTAATCGCTTAAACTTCACGTTTCATGTTGCAACTATAAAGTTGCAACATGAAATGTGGAGTTTTAGCTCCTCAGTTGTAGTCAAACTTTTTTTATCATGCCAACTTAATCACTCAATGAAATCTCGATTTCTTTTTCATTAGGCTCTGCTGGTAATTTTTACAGACAACTGCGTTTATTTAGTTTTTTTGCAGTTCCCGGGGGAAGACCCCCGGGAACTGCAAGAGACTGCTACTAAACTTAGTCCTTATAATATACGAAAAGCTACAAATTTACCAGGCGCCTCTGTTAACAAAATGATTTTCTTTTTCTTGTAACGGGTAACATTTTCTTTTTTATTTATTTCATGACTTAGGTCGGCAGAACTATACCGGAAAAGTATTAGGAACTATAGAACTCACCACTGTGTTTAGGCACACAGTGGTGAGTTCTATAGTTCCTAATACTTTAAAATCAATCTCAGTGTTAAAATTGTAATTTTGGAAAAATTGATCTGCTAACGGAAGTTGGCAGAGCATATTTTCATTCGACCTTTTTTCAGGCAAAAACTCCTGAACTATTTTTTTTAAGTATAAGGAACTCCAGAACTCATGCGCATGCGAATAGAACTCACATTATATTTTGCTCTGCTGGGAAATGATCTGCCAAGTTCACCCATATCAAAATGTGCGTGTGCGTCTTAAAAATGATGTAAGAAATTACAAAATGGCCAATGATATAATGTGTTATTAGAAATAGAGCACTATTTTAGTGATGAGTATAAAGTACCTGTTGATAATAAATATAATACAAGAAGTGTGAGAGATAAAAGACTAGCTGCACCGAAAATTACAAATTACTATGGGGAAAGAACTTCCAGATATTTAGTACCAAAAGTATCTAATAAAATAAATATGTTAAGACAAACCCCTAAACTCAGTAAAGGTATTCTAAAATCGAAACTAAAGAGTTTATTTCTTGATAGCGAGGATTCAGCCACTATCGAGAAATGGACTCACTTCGAACTTTATAATTCGTTATTTGTTTAGTATTATTTAGTTAGTAGTTTTATTTAAGGTCAGCTTCATATAAGTTTAAAATAACATTGAAAATGTAGTAAACAACCAGCGCTTATCGCTATCAAACTGCAAAGGTTGGAGAGCAAATTATCAAAGCCAAAAAATTGTATTGTTACCTATGTACCATTCACAAAACAGTTGCACAAAATAATGTTTACCAACGACGCTCTTTATGAGTCAATTGGAATCTCGGTTACGATCAACCAGCAGTAATGCATCCTGGTCCACCAACATAATTGGCTAAATTACAAGGCAAACGAAGTTTAAGGTCAAGTTGTGTCGTTATGTGTGCATATTAATCTTGTAAGTAGAGTGTCCTGTCTATTTCGCCTGTCTAGGAACGCTAGATATAGCTTATCACCTACATAGCTATGTATAAAACAAGAATTATATGAGTCCAATCCTAGGTTTTTCAACATACATTATACCCTATTTAAAATCGATATCTTCATCAAGGAAAATTCATAATTTAACAAAATACATATATGTAGGATTACCAAATAATTGATAAACAACGACGAACTTGCTGATTCAATCGAAATCAAGTAGTCATTTATTCAAACTAGGCTGAGATTCAGAACTTTTTCAAAATCAAAATTACATAAGACTGTCCCCCAAAACGCCCGTCCTTCACCACTTCCTAGTGCTTTAGCTGAAAAGAAGAAGTAGGGCAACAAACTCCCTTCTTTTGGATCGTTTTTAACTTTGATTATCTGACTGACAAAAAACAAATAATTTGCTTATTACCTGATTAAAGATGACTACTAGCAAAACAAACAATACTGATAGATTAATCGAATAACCTGAGATCGGTCATTATATTTTAAAAAACAATTACATTAAAAAAAACATTCACCAATATGATCAAAACACTAGCTAAATAATATTGCATAACCATCCTTATATATCTTCTTCTATCCTCCTTATCAATAGAAGCCAATCAAGGTAAAAACGATAAAACTTACCAAGCTCAGGTACGCAAACACAAGGATCCCCCGACGCAGCGGCAGGCAGAAGCAACACCGCTTCAACTCAGGTATTTCAATCAACATTATAACAGATGTTGATCACAAACTCAAAGAAATATACATGATACTTTTATTTTTGGTGTGACATTGGTAGGTGCTTCTTAATGCAACGTTTGGACTGTAGCTCGTGGAATAGTGACTGAGTTAGTTGGACAAATGATAGGGTTGCCGGCTCCTGGCTATTTAGAATTGTGTCGGTTCGTTCCTGGAGGAATTTGTATGTTATTGACATTTCAAAAGAAATTGTCGGGAAGAGATTCTTCTTGTGAAGTATCCATACGAACTATATTTAACAAGGTAAAACTATTCCAAGCTTTACTGGCTCACCTTTCTGAAAGCAATAAATTAAGAATAGGATTATCTTAAGAAGCTAGATGCTATTTCCGAAACTGTATTTCTAGGAATTACTTTAGATTCAAAATTGCAATGGGGTGCCCACATTAGAGCTCTCTCAAGTAGATTAAGATTAAGAAAAATAAGGCAGTTGACTGATGTAGCGACAGCTAGGTTAGTAAACTTTGCTTATTATCACAGTATTATGTCTTATGGCGTTCTGCTGTGGGGATCGGCAGCTGACGTAGATTCAGTTTTCATTTTACAAAAGAGGGCAATCCGCGCAATCTATAAAATGGGGCCTCGCGAGTCTCTTAGAAACAAATTCAATGAAATTGATATACTAACTCTGCCTTCTCTTAATATCCTATAAAATATCTTGGATGTTCGCTGAAACTTAGGTCTTTTCAAAAAAAGATGCTATTTCCGTAATCTAAATTCACGTAGTAAAGACGAAATTGTGATTTCAAAATTTAGATTAACTAAACTAGCAAGTCATTTCTAATAAACAGTATCCGCTTCTATAACAAGTTGCCAAAGTCGTTTACAGAACTTAGCGATGGAAAGTTTAAAACTCACATCAAACGTGTCCTTATCAAAAAAGCATATTATAAGATAAAAGACTACGTTGAAGATAGGGAAGTTTGGCATTAATTCCTTCTGCACATGTGATTTCCCTGGTACCTCGTTAACAGCATAACTGTGTGAGAGTCTATTGACTGCTCCCAAATTACAATGTTAATTTTTATTCTTTTTATTTTTTACACTTTCTGACATGTTCTCGTCATTATTCTAATATCCACTATTTATTCGTGATTCTCATGGAAATCATGTCACTTGGTTTAAATAGGTTGATCTTACTTATGTAGATTCTTTTACATATGTGAATGGGAGAACGTTGTAGGCAGGTATAAAAAAGATTTAGCTAGTAGGCAGCCCTAAGGCATCATTATCTTATTGAAACTTTGCGTTGGAGGACGTGAGCCGTGATACACTGCTCTAGTCTTGATGATGTCTTCCTCCTAAGGATTCTCGATATTCTTCTGCGGAAATTTTCCTAGGGTTACGTCTGTGTGCTTCATCATCATCTACATGCGCTTGTTTCATGTGACTTGGGGTTGGCGCAACAAGTTTTCTTCTTCCATTCTCCCCTGTTAACCGTCAGTGGTAGTCCCGCTATATATTATTTACGCTGTGCTTAAAACACAGAAAATATTTAAAAAATAAAACAGACCAACCAATCTATCGTTTTCAAGAGACTTTATTAAGAATAGATACATAATTATTAGGGTATTTTTAATTCTCTAGGTACTTATTACCGCGGTCACAATCGAAACAATTTGAAATTATGATTTCCTGCTTCTCTCGTCTTGCAGTGAACACTTCTTTTTACAAATACATAATCACTACATAGTATAAAATAAAGTCGCTTTCTCTGTCCCTATATCCCTATGTATGCTTAAATCTTCAAAACTTCGCAACGGATTTTGATGGGGTTTTTTTTTAATAGATAGAATGATTCAAGAGGAAGGTTTATATGTATAATAAACCGACCTCCACGCGGGCGAAGCCGCTGGCAAAAGCTACTTATATTATATATTACATAATTATATTATGTATTTATTTGAAGAAGACATGATGACTGGAATTTAAGGCACCGTTCATAACCAACTTAGCTACAATGGCAGGTGATAAATATATCTCGTGCTCAATAAATATATCATCATATCTGCCGGAAGCTGTCCACTGCTGGACAAAGCACTTGCTTACCAGTGTGGACAGTTACTTAGAAATCTAAAAATAGCCTATTGACGTGGGGTTTAGTTCATGTTTATAGAACTAGATGGCGCCATTGGTTGCTTCTTGACGGAAAACTGGAAAAACTTCACTTTTCTTTTTTACTATCGTGCGTTAAGTCTTATTGTAAAGAAAAAGATAAAAGCAATTTAGTTAAGTACTCATTTTAAATATGTATATATTTACAAAATTATTAAGTAGGTAGGTAGGTAAGTGTTTTCACAATTTTCATTAGATGATGCTATCGTCCATCTCGTAAAACACAGTCCAGTTTTACTAGTCTTAAAACACTTGGCCTTACCAATGCGTACAATGCAATGTTAATTTATGAATTAATAAAAACCGAGGAATTCATTCAAATCATTGTACTAGGGGACCAACACAAAGAAAAACATTCCCGACGCAGCTCATTAACGCACCATCCATTGCTCACTACCCCAATGTACGGTAGATTACCGCCCTTATAAACACAGCAATCGATCAACAAAAAAGTACAACATATATAGGAACGAATGTGGCTTTAAGTAGCGGAAGTATCTTATAAAAGATGGTCTAAGAGGATGCAATTTTGGATAAGAGTCGCTCAGACACAGTCAGTGATGAGATTTGATATGAAATGTATGTAAAGTGTAAGAAATATGAAGAATCTGTGTAAATTTAAATGCCCTAAGATACCTGTAGTTAGGAAGTGTTGTTTCTGTATACCTACTTATGTTGGGATAGCTGTGTTTGGATATGCCGATCTAGTAAGTGCAATAATTAGACGTATTGTTCTAAGGTGGATTCTGACGTGTACCATGTGATGTGATCACTCAGGTTTTTCACTATATTAAACGTAAATAATTAACAGATCTAACAGCACTAAAGTTAAAGTACTAGAATTATTTTGGATGCTTTGTAAAGATACTTGTAAACGCATTTTACATGAACGTTACTTGCAAGATAAATAAACTGTAACATGGTAATGAAATAAATAAGTCATTATCTTGTAAGCAGAAGATGACGCAAGTAATTCTGAGAAATTCGCATTAGTTACTTCCCATCCCCAACATTTCCAATATCTGGTACCTCTTTATTATGAAATGTTTATATTATGTACTATGTCAAGTCGTCATCAAGTTCGTGAACTGGTGCTGTCGGTTGCGACTGGTCATCTCCTAACTTCCAGGGCTTATTTTTATCTTGTATTTAGTATTGTTTATAATTTTTTTTTAGATTGTGCTCATATAAAGAAGCAACAAGAATAATGTTCCCAAGATTTTGTAATATTCAACTTGATTTTAAAAGAGTGTTCGTGGAGTTTCTTGCCCGTTCTTCTCCATAGAGATCTACGTTTTGGAATGGGCAACTAGCTTCAACCTTCCAACTGCTCGACTTTTTGACAATTCAAAAGTGTCTGTAAATGTTTTCATTGAAATAAATGCTTTGAGTTTGAGTTTGAAAATTGATTACGAAATACAATACAAAACAGAGTTCCATATTTTGAAAGTTTACCATTATTATGAAATGATAAATTTAAGATAGAATCAAATATTAGTAAAAGGGCACCTATGGTTCCATTAAAGTGACACGTACAGTTGTTGCTGCAACCTGGTTGGTAGCTACAGAACGTGGGCTGGCCTGGTGGCCTTTCACTATTGAGTACCATTCAAAAACTTTGATCATGGCGTTTTATTGATATTGTGAATAACGGCTTGGGCTACACAGCTACACGGCTTGGACGGAGCACCGCGCCGTGTCCTCGTGGAGGCAATCGGTGGCGGCGATCTCTCGCGTCCGGCCCTGGTTCAGGCCATGGTAAAGAGTGAGAGTGCATGGGTAGCCGTCACCTCCTTCTGCAAAGCAGTAATGCTTGCGAAGAGGGAGGTGACGCACATTAGGGAGAGGCAGTACACTTGTCCTCACGGCCTTAGTCGTCGCAGGAGACGCCCTGGGCGTCGGGAATCCCAGGCTCATTCCCGGCCACCGTAGGCGCGGGCTTGCGGACGGCGAGTAATGGGTAGCTCGCTGTCCGGTAAGGACCAAGCCCAGGTCGACGGTGCGTTGTGTTCCACGCGTGCCTCAAAGAGATGTCAGCACCAACTGGTGGGGTCCGCAAGGGCCGATGCCTGCCGGGGGTGCGGGTTGTTCGAACGAGATACCACGGCCCCTGGCACACAGGCAACTGAGAGAATACGGGTGGGTTTTGGTCAGTAAAAGTCTGACACGCCCTCCCGCTCCACTCAGAGCGGGAGAAGCTAGTTGCTGATTGCCCACCCAAAAGAAAACCAGTGCAAAATATCGGAATCAAAATATTTTTCTATAACAAGTTCATTAAAATAACTTGGAGTACATTAATCTACTGATTTGATCATCGTCATCAGTATATAGTGGTCAACTGTTGGATAGAGGGCTCCAATTCCACGCCATTTAACTAAATCTTCAGCTAACTTTTGCAGGTTATACAATACTGATTCCGTTCCGGATTCCCTCCGAAAGTTTTCCTCTGATAAAAGGGGACTTTAAATAATATTACTTTTTGAGTGGAAACAAGTGCGGGGGAAATCGGTTCTAACCCATTATTGCAATCTTTTTTACAGTCAAAGTCTCAACATCAAGATTGGGCTGATACTTAATAAGTACTACTTATATTATTTTTTGGTTTGTGAACAGATCAGATTACTCCATTATATTTAACAAACTTGAACTTTGTATGATCTTTGTTTGCTCATTGATACGTACCTATAATTAATGCAGGTACCTTCTGCCTCATAATTTGCGGAGTCAATATTAGGAGCTATTTTTGACCAATCCTTCGGAGAATCACAAGGTTGAGCTTGCGTAACAAGCATGGAATTTCAACGAGTTTTGACAAAACTACATCTTGAATAATGTACTATGTTTCAAAATATAATACTCAGCTACCTACATTAAAAAATGCATGTCATTCCATGCAGGTTTGCAAAGTCAAATAAAGAATAACTGCTGTGGTTTTAATTGATATGGACTTAATGAACTCAATCCCTGTCGGTAAACTGTTATCCTTAAACAAAATCAAGAAAAAAGCTCGAGCGCTGTAAGCATCAGGTACCTTGGGTCAGGTACTTGGCACAAAATCGAAAAGACCAATACTAAAAACAAGGTAAAGTAACATCATGTGGGCGACTAAATAACATTTTGCCGCATTGTACCTTTTTGTATTAAATGCGTTGCGCTGCAGCCCGTTGAAGCTGAAATATGCGTTTAGCTTAATTGTTACTTCTTTCCACGTAGAAAGCAAAAATAAAACTTCTCTAATCTGTTTTCCAGACGCTGGCCCTAGTCGCGTTTCCGATGCTAATGTACGAGATGGTGGACGAGCTGACGAGTGACAAGCCTCACGGAGACATGCACTACAGTGACCCTGCGGTACACCTCCCGGTCATAGTGACTGCGGCATTAGCAGATATTGTACTGACTGTTGTTCTACTGATCGGCGCTCATAGGGTAAGTCAAGTACGTTTTTGTATCGTAATGCACCCTGCGGTACCCCTCCCGGTCATAGTGAGTGCAGCATTAGCAGACATTACGCTGACTGTATTTCTGCTCATCGGCGGTCATAGCATAAGTCAAAGACCGTTTTTGAATCGTAATGGACCCTGTGGTACACCTCCCGGTCTTATTGACCGCAGCATTAGCAGATATCATGCTGACTATAGTTCTACTGATAGTGTAGGTCTTTTCGTGTCGGCATGAACTGTAATATAAAAACAGCTTAAGATGGTGGATGAGCTGACAGACCACAAACCTCATGGAGACATGCAATACAGTGACCCTGTGGTATACCTCCCAGTTATAGTGACTGCTGCATTGGTACTCATAGGTTGCGTCAATTGCTTTTGTTGAATCGTAACGGACCCTGCGGGACACCAGAGAAAATAAACTGTGGCTTGTACATACTTTGCTGTGTGTAAAGAACTATATGCATAGGGCAGCAGCAAGTGCACATTTAGAAGCATGTCACGTTACGCCTGCAAATCTTGCCATTGCAGTTTAGTACAAGTGATTGTTGAAGTCACCTGGATTTAGGGGTAGTACAAGACGGCTTCAGTTTAACAGATTATAGTCATATATTGCCGTCCTGCTACTTTCATCTTTTTAACTCCACAAATAGTGTAGGTGGAGTATAAAAGCTCTAGTTCCTAGATTAAAAATAATACGCTCGTATGAATTTTGTTAATACTTTTATATCAGGCGCGACAGACAAAAATCTTGGCATCTTGACTGTCACTGTAAAATAATAATGTAGTAACGGTTAGATAGTTTGCCTAGCTAAATGAAACCTTAATATAATTGCAGAAAAACAAATTAATGCTGAAGATTTACTTCTACTTCGCGACAGTCTCGCAGTTGATGACGCTTCTCGCTGACCTGCCCTTCTTCGACTACACGGAGTACAAGAAAAACGCCATTTATCTCTTCTTTGTAGGTTAGTATTTAATTATTTATTAGAATCGTATCTCATTGTCTGTCGTTTCACTTGTCATAACCGAGGCTACTAATCATCTCGTTATACATTACCTGTAAAATGTATCCTATACACGCTAGGACTACCGAAGACGTCTAATTGTGTAGTTGTACGGTACAACTACACAATTAGACGTCTTCGGTAGTCCTAGTCCATCTGCGCAGGTACAACTTGTACCTGCGCAGATGGACCACGAGCAGATTAAAAAACTGCACAATGCACAGGTCTATTCCAATATACGGTCCGGCCTACTTTCGCAGGCACTACAGCGTAGGTAGACCTCTCTGGTGGACCATAGTATGTATGGCAGCCACAAAAAATCAGTTTGACACACCGCATGATAACCCAGTAGGCAAAGGTATAAAGGGAAGGTACATATCGGAAAGGTAAACATTTTTAACACAGATATAACGGCTAACAAATTCTAGATGTTAGATCCATGATTCACTTTTTCTCAAAGACGACTAAATAGTTTACGTGTTTTCAATACTTTTATGCAATAAAGCCAGTGTTCGAGTTGCATCAATGCCGATTGTGCAGTTTCATGGACGCATTTCAACACAGTGATAGCACACACAATATTTGGATTTCAAAACATAATTCGATACAATTTGTGTTATGTGAAGCTGAAAATTTAAATTTATAACTTACTTTCTCGGATTTAATCATGGAAATATTGTTGTATCACTATTTACTGCCAGCTTCTCATTGAACAACTGGTTACTGTTAACACGTCGAGATCACAGAAGTAACGTAGTGTAGCATCCATACATAAGACACTATCAATCACAATCTGAATTACTTTGAAGGATATTGCTAATCCATTGTTTCATATGTTCGAAAAATGAGTCTGGTCAACAACATAAATAATGCAATGATTGTTGTTGCACTGTCGAAATCAAAGCCGAAAGTATCATTACTACTATTAGTGGGGTATGCAATTACCCCACATGAGTAATGAGACACATGAGGGCAAATCTTTTACAGGAAATCTTCTTAAGTTGCCAATCTTTTAGCCAGCTCTTACACAAGAGTTGGGAAAGTAGTTTTATTTCATCTACTCTTAGCTCAAATCTTAAGGGAAATATATGTCACCCATATTCACAAGTGATTAAAGATCGATATCTTCCCAAGAACCACACATTAATTCAAGTGTATTCCTATTCAACAGCCCTGAACATCTACCTCCTATTCCTGGTTCATAACGTAGTCTACGTGAGAGAGGAGAGCAGAGAGATCCAGTACATAGCATACGAGCAGCATCGGACCAGCGTATGAAGGACCTTCTACGATCATCAGCCAACCACTTAAACGTGAGGATGTGAGCGTTGTAAATAAGATAACCATTTTAATAAAATTTGAAATACTTTAGGATGTTTTAGTTGATGAGAAACAAGACGTAAAAGATAACAAGAACATACCTAATTATGAAACCGACAAGAAATTCCTAGTCAAACAAGTAATATACTAGGAAATTATTTAAGTTTTTGATGATTCATGATGATGGTATAAGAATGATATTTTACATAATCAATCTGTTCATAATCTGGCTATAATGTTCCCACTGCTGGGACACAGGCCATCTCTGTGAGAGGGAGTGGGCCTTATTCTACCATGCGGGCCCAGTGCAGTTTGGTAGATGTCACATGTCTTTGAATTTTTTGGTCCTCACGATGTTTTCCTTCACCGTTTTGAGAGCAGTAGTAATGAAATTATTTACGCAAAGTAAAGCGTCTGCCTGGGTTTGAACCCACGATTTATTTTACACGATTACCACGGGGCCACCACTGCTCTTGATAATGGGATAAAAATGATGTTTTACATAATCTGTTAAATATAAAAATAGAGAATTTTCCATCATAAAATTAATACTTGAATACGTTTTATGTTTTATAAGCCTTAGTAGGCTTGATTTAAGAGAAAGGTCCTAATGAAGTAAATCAAAGTATAGATCCACACTCGCGAGCATTAAACTGGAATCACTTCATCGCGCGTTGCTCAAGGCAATTTTTTACAAGTTCTATGCAATGAGCTGTGAATTGTAGTATATCACTTGAAAGGTAATTTTGTTAGCTTTCAAATGATATCAAAAAGATTTAAAATTAATTAAATTTTCTACCAAAATTTAGAGAATTATTGCAATAGGTCGAAGTTGCGGACGTCTAAATGAATAGGAAGTAAGATGAAAAGATACAATGTTATTTACCCCTTAATATTTTGTGTTATCCCTGGCCCTAATGACTACCTCTAAACGGTTTTTCATTGACCGACTGAGTTTCCTGATGGAATCCTGGGGGATTTCCTGCCACTCTTCGACTAAAGTAGTTTTCAGGTCTTCTATTGGCGCCGGAGCTGGACATCTTCCTCGTACCCGCCTTTTCAGCTCGGCCCAAATATGTTCAATCGGATTTAAGTAAGGGCGGAGGGCTGGCCAGTCTAGTGTGGCAATCCTGACTTCTACAAGGTACTGTCTAGTCAGTGCAGCGGTGTGGCATTATCGTGCATTAGCAGGAAATCTTCGCCTATAAACCCGGCGTAGGGGAGCACATGGCCTAGCAGAATGTCGTTGATGTATCTTTCTGCGGTTAGCCTCCCTCCCCGACCTCCACCAGGTACGAATATCAACTCCGTTTTTGCTTCAATAGACATCCCCGCCGACATCATACAGGACCCACCCCGTATGCCACTGTTTCCACAAAACAGCATTATGCTAATCGCTGCCCCGGTCTCCTATAGACTCACTGTCGACGGCCGCTACCATGCAGGCACATCCTGGATTCGTCCGAGAACAGGACTCGCCTCCATTACTCAATATCCCAATTTAAGTGATCGCGAGCAAACTGAAGCCTGGCTTGTCGGTGGGCTGGAGACAATTTAGGTCCCGTGGCTGGCCTTTTCGGAGTCAAGTTCGCTTCTTTGAGTCTTCGCCTCACTGTCCACTCGCTGACAGCCCTCCCCCAAACTTCTCTGAGCTGCTGCCGGACGTCCACGCCGGTCAGTTGTCGATTTCGGAGAAAAAAGGTGACAAAAATTCAGTCATCTCTCACCGAAGTGCATCGCTGTCGTCCAGATCCTGGTCTCCGGACTAAGTTTTCAGTCTCCCTCAACCTGTTGTATACCTTCGAGGCACAAGACTGGCTCAAATGAAGCTGTCGGGCGATAGTACGCGGAGACAATCCTTGCTGGATTAGGATGATGACTTGACTTGAGTGTCTATAGGTGTGGTTTCCATTTTCTTTTAGCTTCAATATTCCGAGTGACGTGAAATATTGGACTGATGATCAATTTTCATAAACCTATTACCAAACAATATGGTGTTTTGTTTAAAAAAATTATGTTTTTTGTTTTACGTTCCATGACCTAAGGTGAATAATCTATGGCTATGATATTGAAAGAGGTTGAAATCTAATAAAATTGCCTTTCAAATGATATGCCACAATCCATAGTTCATTGCATAGAAGTTGTAAAAATTTGTTTCGAGCAGCGGACGATGAAGTGATTCCAGTTTATTGCTCGCGAGTGTAGTTGTAGATACGAATGCTAAACTGAACTTCGTAGATATGCAGTTATTGTTAGATGTACAACAATGTATTACATTGCTTAAGGTGCGTGACGTCGAACAGTTAGACTAAACTGTGGACTAAACTCATTGTTTTTAAACTCAACATCTGGCACAATCTTCAGCTATTGAAGACATAGAATTAATAGTAAAACAAGTAATATGAATATGAATAATGCCACTACTAAAGTTCAACTATTAATTACATTCAGTACCTTGACAGTTGAAGGGTTACCAGATTTTGTCAAAGAAAAGATACTGAGTTGGTATAATAATGAACGAAATTGAATGAACTTGAAATAATGTACTTACATGCAATTTTTTATTTCAATTGTAATAACTTGTCTTTAAAACATGATTTATGCACTATTCAAAATTGTATATTTTGATATACATATATCTGGTTTTCAGTAGTTAGGTAATTTATTTACTTATAGTTTGTTTTTATTAGAAGAAAATAAAAAAAACCCTATTTTATTAATAAATTATTAATCATTCTTATATTCCACATCTTATAAACGATTTTTTAAAGTTTTATAACGAATGATAAAAATGGTTTGATTTAAAATTAAACCATTTTTATCATTCATTCTTTACGCAAAATCGTTCACTACCTCAACACTAACCCTTTACTTTTCTTTGAACTGCCAAGTTACTGGATACAATTAAAAGTCGAACTATAAGCACGACCCTTAAACCAAAACCATGGTTCTCCGGTTACAAAAAAAGTATCCAAAACTGTCTTATGTGCTATATGCAGAATTCGTTTAGGTTTTTGTTCCACTTCTGTGTTTTTACACAAAGTCCATGTCCGCGATTCCTCGCTCTGCGAGTGCAGGGTGCCTCCCTTGACCACATATTTTTCGAATGTTCCAATAACGTCCCAGCTCTAGATTTGTACAACCGTCTCACCAAATTTATGATCCCTCTTCCGATAAATTTCCCCTCTCTTTTAACTTATTCCTCTCCTGAACTGCTTGTGGCGCTGATGATTTTCATCCGTCACAATAATATAAAATTATGATTTGTTCCCCCAATTTGTGTTTATGTAGTATATAATGTATTTTTAATGTTCTAACAATTTTATTATAAGTATTTATGTAATTTATTTATTCTTTGTTTGTTTCAGTCCAGTACTAACCCCACAAGATCAACAGTTAAGCCCAACTGTATAATCGAAGATTACTATCGGCTTTTTTTTTTTAATAATGCACACATGCTTTTATTGGCAGAATAGTCGACATTGGCTTTGCTTGCCATAGCTAAAACTAGAATAGAACTATAGGCAATGTTTCTCTCATCAAGCCCATCTCCACAATGATTGTTTTAGTACGATTGCAACAATTACCTGCCTCGTTGGTCTAGTGATCGCAAGCGCTTAACGCGAGGTCCTGGGTTTAATTCCCAGGTCGGTCAAAGTGTTATTGGGGTTTTCTATCTGGAAATTCTCAGTAGCAGCCCGGAGACTGGATTTGTGCCTAGTTGATGGAAATAAGCTCGCCTTCAATTACATAGGACGAAATGTGGGTATACTATAGGCACATCTTTGCCCAACTTTTCTGAGAAACAAGGCCTGTAACAACTCAGTCGCAATTCAACCAGATTCTTAAATGGTGTACGCCTAACGATGCCTACCTCGCTTACTACTTAATTAAACTAAGCAAGGCAATTCTACAACAGTAAGAAAAATGAACCATAATATTTATGAACTCAGAAAGTCAGTGAAGAGTAAAACAAGATAAATGTGGAAACAAACGTACAATAATATATAACACTCTCATCTTCTCACACGACTGTGAAGCCTAAATAAGTCTAGCTGCAGGAGATGGTATTATATGGAGTTGATAGTTTAGTGTGTCTGCGTATGTTTAGGTCTGACAATTTAATATCATTTTGTAAGTGTGAGACTACCTGTACCCTGTAATGTGAAACTACCTGTACCGGACGTAAAAGAATAGCACCATCCCATTTCTTTGCGAGGGTGTCGTAGAAGGCGACTAAGGGACTTACTAGAGAATGGGCAGCAGCGTTCTCTATGCATTTTACCACATTACTGCGATCGCCAACCCACCTGCCAAGCGTGGCGATTATGGCAAAACCCCCCCTTTGGGGCAGGCCTTTTACGTCTTTCGGCTGAAATGATGAGTAAAAATTATAAAAATATGACTATCATCTCACTAAACGATCTATACTTAGGTAAGTATAGATCGTTTAGATGATAGTCATATCATATTAATTTGTAATAGTTTCTTTTTATCAGACATTTTTCAGGAAATAAAATAAATCGCATACAAAGTAGACAAGTTCTTAAAAACATGAACAATGAGTCTGTGTTTCCGTCTTCAACAGATAACAGACATTTTCTTTATACAAAAATAAATACGGGGTTTAACACTCCATGTATGTAAATATTAACCCGAGCATCGCGGAGCGTCAACTCTTGCGCAGCTTAGTGTTGCACCAGCCGTTGTAGTTCGCGCACGCGCCGTCGCGTCATGTCCACCTCTACCGAAACTAGTTGGAAGTAAGTGTTGTGAGCGAAAGTTCTACGAATCTACGCAATTTGGGCCGTGTGTGTTTTGGTGACATCGTCAACCTTTTTTTTTTGCTGACGTCTTAGACCTGCAGCAAACGTAAAGTATCGTATTTTTTTCTCCGGAAATGCTTAGAAATTATTCCAGTTTTCTTGCGATTTTGCGCGTTTAGAAATTGTATGTTGCTATCATGATTTGGATTTTGTGAGGGTATATGCATAGACGCTGTGAGTATGTAATAAAAATATATATCAGGTGCAATCATCACGTTTTGTGGAAAATAACATAATTATTCTCTGGTATTAACATAAAACCGATAGAACACGAATTTATCATAAATTACCACGGTTTTCTACAGATAACGAACTAACGGGTTCCGTTCTTCCGATATGCAGTTATATTATAAATTATTATAGCCTGAATTTAGGAGCAACAGAATTTTTGAGTTCCAAATTTCAATGGCGATTAACAAAACTCATGAGGTATAGTCTCCAGTCGACATGTACATATAGGAACTAGATTTAGCACCAGAATATTACTATCCCATTATAGAGTACCTTTGCCCTCAAAGATTCTTTTTTTTATTACTAAATGGACCTGCTCTTGACTTTGATCACGCCTGATGAAAAGCGATTGATGAGGTCCATGATGGGTCGACCGTGCCCAGATGTCTGTTCACTCTTGTTTTGAAGGTAGACGGGTTAATACTTTGACTAAAGTTTATAATCCAGTACATCCATTGTCTTCGCGTCTTTTTTGTAATGGAGTTTAAATAATCCTAAGCAATATACGTTGAATGTATCAACGTCATTATGATGATTAGATGCGATCAACACGCTAACGCTTCGCGCAAACGCAGGCTCTGCTGTTGAGAATCTGTTTTATTCCCTCAATGGAGTTCTCTGAAATAAAATTTTCAGTCAGAATCTTTGGGACTGGACGTGCTTTTGCTTCTGGATAAAGGATAAATTCTAGATAAATTTTCTCACCAGGACCATCCATAGTTTGTTATCGAAAATATTTGTTACATTTCTGGATTGATCCTTATAAAGTTATTTATAGGATGTGATGAGTAGGTATAACTAAGAGGTTTTCATTCATTTTAATTACATCTTGTAGGCAAGCCTTATTCTCAATTCTCACTTACTGCCTATTGTGTATAATATCTTCCTTTCCGTCTCATTCTTCTTCTTTTCTCTTCTCCTATTTTAGTCTATTGGCTGAAATAATTCCACAGGCTATCGTACCAAAAATTACACATTTCGATAACCTGATTTGCCTTGCCCCCGACAGAAAGCAGCCATAGGAAGAATAGCGCTCGACTATTTGATTTAAACTGATAACATTTTTTGGGTTTTGGATTTGTTTTGACCCAAGGATTTTTTTTTATTTTGGTCAGACTTTCACTGGCTAAAACCCACTCGTATTCCTACAGTTGCCTATGTGCCAGGGGCCACGGTATCTCTTTCGAACAACCCGTACCCCTGGCAGGCATCGAACCTTGCGGGCCCCATCAGTTGGTGTTGACATCTATTTGAGGTGCGCGTGGAACACAACGCGCCGTCGACCCGGGCTTGCCATTACTCACCATCCGCAAGCCCGCGCCTACGGTGGCCGGGAATCAGCCTGGGATTCCCGACGCCCAGGGCGTCTCCTGCGGAGACTACGGCCGTAAGGGCGCATATACTGCCTCTCCCTCACGTGCAGCCTGGACCAGGGCCGGACGCGAGAGATCGCCGCCGCCGATCGCCTCCACGAGGACACGGCGGTGCTCCGCCCAAGCCGCGCAGACCTTCATCGTATGCTCCACCGTGTCCTCAGGGCGATCTTCGCAATGGAGATAACATTGATTGATGTTTGATTCGGTACGAAAGCGTATCTAATAGTTGTGAATAGCTACGCTGCCTACTAATACCCTGCTTACTAATCTTTTCCTACTCAACACAAGTAAACAAGCCGTTTTAGATGTCTTTCGAAAACAAGATTAGTTTCTTAGAATCGTTCGCGTTTCTTTATTACCTATTTTGTTTACGTGTTGGTGCTCATCAACCGGTTAGATTGTTATTGCCAAACTGATATCGCAAAAAACGGGCCTTGAAATATGGTAGGATATTTAACTACTGATGAGTTTTCACTCAATAATAATAAGCGTAGGTATTTATGAATCCCAATACCTACCCAGCTAACAGGTTTGCTTAAAGTTTTTGACATGATGCTTTTGAAGAAGATGGTGGTGAATACAGTGACGGCTTAAAGGCTTCTTCAAACTGGCGCGACGCGACTCTCGTAGAACAAGTTCTATGAACACTTCCTAATAATGGAAATTGTTCTACAAGTGTCTCGTCGCGCTTGTTTGAATAAGCCTTAAGGCTCCCGCAACTGTTCTAGTCGCACCGCGCCTGTTTGCGGGAGCCTTTAAAACGAATGTGTCAGGGTGGCCCACAAAATTCAAGTTTTCTTAAGTTTTTTTTGCAAATTCTGGGTCAGTATCACGTTGTTTGGTCTAAAAATTATTCGTTCTCAGAGTCCCGAGATATGTCAAAGACATCTAAATAAAATAACTACAGCCACTTTTTAACCGTCAAGGGTCGGTCAATCAGAAAGATGGAGCTAGTTGCCCATTCCAAAGCGCAGTAGGTTCATTTTCACTAACTATGGAGCAGTAAATAAGTCCCTATAATTAAGATACTTCGTTAAGAGTTCATCTTATGACGATGTAGCTTAACAAGATGCCTGCCCACTTACTTATCATTAGAACAACAAATAACATTGAGACAATATGACTTTTATGAGTCGTCCATAATGATAAGCACATGCTACTTCGAACTACAAAGTTGGTACTTACTTAGTTAATTATACAAGACAGACGTTTCTTTATTTAATGCCATGTTGTTTGTCTTTGTAACCAACGAGACCCTATTAGGTACCCACTGCCTGAGCGTCCATCTGTCCGTCAGCGGGCTGTATCTCTTGATCCCTAATAGGTAGACAGTTAAACTTTTCATATTAAGAATTTGTATTTCTGTTGCCGCCATCACAACAAAATATTAATAAAACAAAAACAAAGTTAAAAATTAAAGGGTACAAGGAACGTGTTTTTTTTCGGCGTTATTTTCTTCTTTCTTCGTGAGCGAGTTCGACTCGCACATAGCCAGTTTTTTTTTTACAATAATTTCTGGGCTTAATTTGGAACCGCAGCCTCAATTTTTTTATGAGTCAGGTTATAAACGTTCAGCGTTAGCGAGCAGCTCTTGGAAAATCTTTGATTTGAGATAAATTTAATCTGATTGTGGCGAAAAATGTATAACATTTAATTGTAGGTACTCCTGTTTTTTATCTCGAAATAAAATAAAATTTAAAAAAATATATATAATAACAGTCGCATGGGTAAATCGATCAAGTTAAGGTACGCTTGCCGCTTGCGGACTACTAAAAAGTCAACCCCAAAAATAGTTGCGAAAAGACTAGGCAGTTTTTATTTTCCTTAAAATGACCGGCCAAGTGCGAGACGGACTCGCGCACGAAGGGTTCCGTACCATCATCTATAAAAAATAAAAACGGCAAAAAAATCATGTCTGTTGTATGGGGGCCCCCCTTAAATATTTGTTTTATTTTAATTTAATTATTTATTTTTAAAGTGAATATAGTTATCTAAAAATTCTGTGATATACTCGTATTCACAGAATATTTAGTTTAGTTATCACTATCAGTGTAGCAAAAAGAGCAAAAATCAAAAATCACGTTTGTTGTATGGGAGTCCCTTAAATATTTAATTTATTCTGTTTTTTAGTATTTGTTGTTATAGCAGCAACAAAAATACATCATCTGTGAAAATTTGAACCGTCTAACTATCACGGTTCATGAGATACAGCCTTGTGACAGACGGACAGACAGACAGACGGACGGACAGCGGAGTTTTAGTAATAGGGTCCCGTTTTACCCTTTGGGTACGGAACCCTAAAAATACCCCGACATTTGATCACATTGCAAATGCAAAATGGAATAAACAGCGCAATTGAATCTTGCGCATTCTGTAGGTATCTCGCTTGCCATGATTGTTACCATCTACCAAGAATTTCAATATAAATAAAGAACAAATTAAACAATGCGTCAGGAAATAGTTTGCACGAATTCCATACATAATGCCATTGTTATATCAAACCTTAATGACATAGGTACACTGTATAAAATTCTTTTTATTCTGTTGTAACTTAAGTACAAGTCATTAAGGTGAATCTAGTCCAAATTTTTCCCATACAAACTTCGGGAGTCTATTACTCCACTGTTTGACAATGTACATCAAAAATTAGAGATGGTATGGTTTTTTCTCATTATTAATATTGTCTGTACGGAAACAGAATACTAAAATAAAAAGCCATTAAGAAGCTAAGAGCCAACAAAGATTTAACCTAACTTTGGGCGTGTTTAAGTAATTAAAGAAGTGTAAAATCTGAAAAACGAAAGTCGGTGCCGACAAAGCTCAAATATCGAAAAGTACAATAAACTTCATTGGTCATTGATTTATGCAGTGTTTTTTTCATAAAACCCGATCTTCCGAAGGACTGTACTTAATTTTTTACGGGCCTGTTGTACTATAAATGATACTGCATCTCACTCAATAATGTTGTAAGTGTAGACTAGCTTTTATCTGCTCATCACTGACTTACTACCTCTGTCGGACACGATGCCTGGTAAGACAGCGTGCTTTTTAGCCAGGCTCATCATTGAGTTCGAGCCCGCGACTAGGTTCCCCTTAAGATCAGTTTCTTGATTATGTGTACATAGCTTATCTAGAGACTTCAGTCTGATAAACTGTGACAACTACTTTTTTATTGGAATATTAAAAAAAAAACATTAGTTAATACCATCGTTAATATGATAGTTACGTTGAGGGTGATTGCTTTGGTTATTCCTTACTATTTTTAAACGGTGAAGGAAAACATCGTGAGGAAACCGGTAAGTCCTAGAACCAAAAATTCGAAGATATGTGACGTCGACCAACTGGACCCGCGTGGTCGAGAACTGCCCACTCCCTTTCACAGAGAGGAGGCCTCTGTCTCAGCAGTGGGAACAGTCTATGCTGATTATGATCTCTAAATGTGAGGTCTCCTAATTTAAGGCTCCCGTAGACCGGCACTAAGCGACAGCGCGACGCGGCTCTAGTAGAAGAATTTCCATGAAGTTTTCATAGAAATGGTTCTAGTGGAATCGCGTCGCGCCTGTCTGCGGGAACATTTGAGGGAATTTTGAATTAGGATGTACAGAATCCAAAAACATGCATAAATTCGAAATTCCACAGGGGTATATTCGATTCTGTATGGAATTATACTGTTTTGCCTAGTGTGTTTTAGTTTTTTTTTTATTTTGTTCCGTACCCTTTTATGTTTAATAGCTAGTGGTCATTCTCTGGTCGAAATTCCACCTTAACTCATACAAAAAAAAAAATGTTTCCTGCACTTCTTCTGCATATGTACTTTAACTGGGCCAAACATACTCACTCCTCCGTCCGCGTAATTTTCTTAACATAGTTTTTGCTTCACGTATTAATTATTATTATAATTTATTTAACAGACAATAAAATCCAATTTGTTAGTACACCACACACCTTAAACACAAGCGTTAGTACATACCTAGTTTTGCCAAAATTTTGGTAATAATTTCTAATAATGTCAAAATATTCAATAATAGTGTCAAACAAAATCATTCATAATAATGTCAAAAATTACCATTAATAACGTTAAAACTACCATAAATAATGTCAAAATCATTAATAATAAAATAATCCAAATACAAATTGATAAAAATGCAATAGGCACAAGCAACACATTATTACAAGGCACGGTTTGAAGGGAATACTTGTGTCCTGGTCCAGTGGCTGAGTATTAGACCACCCGCTGTATTGGCCACGGTGACCGAGAGGTTGTTGGGGCTGCCCCGCACCCGCCACATCATAGAGGCGACACGCTTTCGCATTATTACGTAAAAGTCGTCTATACGTACCTCTGCGAACATCCCTAATACGCTAGTGTCGTGGACTCGTGGCAACCCCAACAGCGCCCTGTAAGCGTTGTAGTACTGGACACATAAGGCGCTGTAAGTCCTCTGCATGTAGTCGACCCATGGATTGCAGGTGTAAAATGATTGGCAGTATGCCCTAAACAGAGTAGTTTTCACACCCCTCGAGCAATCATATATAGATTAGGGATAATTAACCTGTTTTATTATAATTGTAAAGCAATACAAATCGTCAGTCTTTTTAATCAATACTAAGGACGAATTTCAACAATGGCGTACTCTCTCAATCAGTCAACAAAGATACGCCCGTCCCATAGTACTCACGACTCTTCGAAATTAACCGTAGGTACTCCCGATTTATTAGCTTTTTCGGGCGTAAGTAAGGACAACTATCAAATCGTTTAGTCATTCATTCTTATTTCGGACCCCAAACAAATGTTATGTATTCGGCCGAAACTACGGACTTCGTGTTTAGAGAGACCCCCTGAACGCGAACAGCACATCGTACATAACCGAGTTCAAGAGCTGTCAGTGCCAATATTCCACAATACTGACGACACTGACAGCTCTTTAGCTTTTTTATGTATCTTCTTTTGTAAAGCGCATTTTGTTTGTGCAGAGTAAACAATTTTTCTTTGTTGCTTCTTCCTTTCTTTCTTTTGAACGCCTTTTATTTGTGCTGATCGCGTTTATAAGTACTTAATGATTGAATAACACTGAGCTAAACATAAATTAGTATTCTAGTTGACAAGCAACAATACTTGTTGCTTATCAACATTATTATATTTTCAACAAACGTAGCTAGTTAACAAACTAACCTAGTTAATTATTTCGTTCGGTCTCGAGTACACAATATTCTATTGGTACCTACTTAGCGCCTTTTATTTAAATTACCATTTAACATTTTTCCGATTATACTGGAAGCCTACCTCAATCTAGTAGGGAAAAGGCTTAGACAGATGATACTGACGAGTTTATAGGAACAGACTGAGCCATTACTTTTGAGGTAGTAGCTCGTGATTTTTGATATATAAATACACACCATTTTTCATAGGAAAACAATACACTTAAACGTCATTTAAGGGGAATCTAGTCGCGGGCTCGAACTCACTGGTAGCCCTGGCTAAAAAGCACACTGTGTCACCAGGCATCGTGTCCGACAGAGGTAGTATCAGTGATAAGCAGTTAGACGCTAGTCTACACGTACAACGTTAGTGAGTGAGATGCAGGAGATCATTTATAGTAAAACAGGCGAGTAAAAATTAAGAAAAGTCCTTCGAAAGATCGGGTTTTAAAAAAACCGCTGCATAAATCAATGACCAAAAATGTTTATTAAACTTTTCGATATTTGAGATTTGTCGGTACTGACTTGGTTTTGGAGATTTTAGACGTCTTTTGTTACCTAAACACGCCCAAAGTTAGGTTAAAATAGCAAGAAAACGAATCTTTGTTGGCTCCTAACTTTTTAATGGCTTTTTATTTTAGTATTCCGTTTCCGTACAGACAATGCTAATAATGAGATAAAATCATATCATTTTTTCATTTTTGATGCACATTGTCGAACAGTGAGTAATACACTCCCGAAGTTTGTATGGAAAAAATGTCGACAAGATTCTCCTTAAGATTAAATTGACAACAAATAATTAGGTTAAGGTAGCAGGGAAAATAGACGTACAACCATGGATTTAGTACATGATTCTGGACCTCTTTTTTTTTCAAATAACCAATTCTTCTTTTAAATGATAAAAAAATGCTCTGCTATACAGGATAAAATTTTATCCAGTGCGCAAACTGTAACCATGAATTCAGCATATCATTTTAGCCCCCCAGCGCAGAAATTTTTCGCCGGTAATACCAAAAAAAAATCAGCTGTTCCATACAATTTGACCGCTTAGGTTTTGCACTTTTCTATGAAAAAGCTGATTTCTTTTTTGTATAACTGACGGAAAATTTCTACGCTAGGGGGGACTAGACTGAAATACTGAATTCATGGTTACAGTACGCGCGTTAATGTCACTGCCTCCCGTATTATGGTATTTTAAAAGCCACAGAAGGTATAATAGTATAGTAGATGTAAAATTGTTTTACTGTCCATTTTTCCTCCTGTTTTTATTGTATTTTACTAAAACGGCACTACAACAAGTCGCTCAAACATACACAAAAAAGGTATTGTGAATTCCTCATTTACAGTTAAAATAATGATTAATTTAAATTGATTAAATTTACCCACTAATGTTTGGAACAATCATGTTTTAAAATAAGCAACTTTTATGCCTTTTTCGGCAAATGTAAACGTGTAGAAAATTCCCAGAGAATCACAGAAAAAACTACTCCCCTATAAAATAATTTCTGCGTATCATCACTTTTTATGATTATTTCTTTTGTTTTTAAACTCTTTTTGTTGCTTCGCTTCGTTTCGATGAAGTCGGTGTAGTAAACAAAGTTTATTTCCAATCTAAATATTGCGTTTCTTGCTACACAGCGGTGACCTACGGGTCACCTGTTCGATGCTCACGTTGGGTAAATCTGGCATTTGCTGGTTTATAACGCAACACGGCAACAGTGAAAGTCTCTTCGCATTTAGTGATTTTACTTGAACGTACCCTTTGTTCATACACGCAGGCGCAGTCGACCTCACAATAGCTTTACCGCCCTATGGTTGAAAAACATAGACAAATAGATTGTCTATGTGACAGTTGAATTGTTGTCAAAAGTCAAATCAATTTATGATGAGGACTTTTCTTACTCAAATACTAAGACCCTTAAAAAGTTATAATTACATTCTTGAATGCTTTTTTCATCACGTTTGGTTATAGGTATACGGTCTTTGTCCACTACACACAACATTAAGCCTTTAAAATACTGTGGATAGCATACTGTGGTTTAAACCACAGTATGCTATCCACAATTGTTCATGGTTGTCCTACTGTGATTGCGCTACAACTGTGGATGTTCTCAACATCAGCCTTCTTCAGTCCACTGCTGGACATAAGCCTTTCCAATTGCACGCCATCCAGCTGCTACCAGTCACCCTGCGAAGATTGTCGCTTCACCTAGCGTGCTTCCTACTTTACGTTTGCGTCCACGTCCATCCCAAAGGTCATTAGGTTGTCCTCTGTCTTATAAGGGTAGGATTACTCAATCTTTTTTATTTTTAAGGTACACCTAGAAAAACAAATGTGTGTTTATGATAATAAAAATCAATCAAGCATGAAAAGATGTTTAGTGAGAAATGTTACAATCTCCAAACTTGGATCGCCTATGCTCAGTCACCGCCTTCCGAAATTAAAGTTATTTTTCACTTTGTAGTGTTTTTCTGGAAGTCAGTTGTTTTTTTTTTTTTGAAAAGTTTTTGTTTTTCACTTTTTAGTTATAGTACACACGGCTACACATCAGGCTATAATTTCCAGTTTAAGCTGATCTCGCATTGTATGGGATTTCCTTACAGTGCGAGATCAGCGTAAACTGGATATGTATAGCTTGATGTGTTGCCGTGCGTACCTACCCCACACCAATTCGAAATTTCATCATCCTTGGGTCAAAAGAATGCTTATTACATTATGCGATAGCAGTAATCGCGGCCGATTTGCTTTAATTTTTTTGAAGAGTTCCGTTGTCTATCTCCGAAACTCATCATCCGATCTAAGTGAAATTTATGGAACCATTTCAGAATAAACTCCTTTCGAACAAAAAAGGAATTTTGCAAATCCGTCCATATAATATGACGGAGTTATGCTCGAACATACATTAAAAAAACATGTCGAATTGATAACCTCCTGCTTTTTGAAGTCGGTTAAAAACTAGCAAATAGCGACTTGTGTGTGTGTACAAAACCGCGTGATGATACGACGGCGACGCAGATGCGTTATACCGTTATATGTTTCAGTACAATTTTTACCAGGACGTGTTACAGCCATGTGTAAAATCGCAAGCCGATAAAAACGCACTTGTTTTTCCGCGGCACACCGTCTGATGACCGCGGTACACCAGTGTGCTGCGGCAGAGACTTTACGGAACACTGCCGGTAGAGGTCAACCGATGCCCTTTGATTTTTTTTAATACTGAACAGTGCCTGTAATTCAACTCTGTTCAATCCAAATTCACGGTTGTAAATGTATGCATGCGCTCCTAAGAATACAGTGCATAAACGAGCAAGTAATTAAAAATGATTAACTACCAATTAATGATCTTAACCGGAACCATTCAGTAGCACCTACGTCACATTTTATTGTACCTACCTATCTACCCACATTTTACATTGATAATTTGTCATAGAAACATGATTTACCCATAAACGCTTTTGTTTCTGCCACAGGATATTTTGTTTGAATGAACTGTGACAGATAAGAGTTTGTTGGATTTTTCTCCGAAACTATTGATTACGTATAATGTGATATTTCCGTAAATCAGGAATGTGGAAAACTGATTACGGAACGGCCATAGTTTTGAGGGCTCTTTACTTATTTTTCCCTAACTTAATTTAAAAGAATATTAAATGTATTTAATTTGTATTTGGGTCTAAATTGCTTTTTTTTTAATAACTGAAATATTGTAAGTGGCCATTGCAATAATCATTCAAAGAAGTTTTCACTACGGGATCAGCGGATCAACCTTTTAATTGCTAAAAAACAAACAGGTTTTCGTATAAAGGCTCCCGCAGAAAGGCGCGACCTAAAAGCGCGACGCGACTCTAATGAAACAATTAAATAAATTTTCTTGATGTTTTATGGAAATTGATTTACTGAAGTCGCATCGACGTGTTAAGGCTCCCGCAGACCGGCGCGTTAGCCTTAACACGTCAAAAGTAAAAAACAGCAGATCTTGTTTTGGTTTAATTGTAGTTTCCAATTCTGTCCGATTGCATAGAGTTTTCAAAAAGTTATTAACCTCGCGCATCTTTAATAATTTCATAAGACATCATTGTGATAACGTGGGATGCCATGCGATTCAAAAGGGCTTGTGAAATTGAAGTAGGTAAATGCTTTGGATTTGATTTTGAGTAGGTAACACTGATATTTGGCAACATTATGGTCACTTGGTCAGGCCGCACACTGAAAACCGTCTAGACTGACAACAACACAGGAACATTAAAATTTGTTGTACCAACAAAGTAAACACGACAAAGAGTACATTCAGTAAATTGTTGTAACCAAAGTCAATGGTCAGTGGGTTGAAATACTCGTTACATGACGTCATAGGTGACATGTGGCGTAATATGAACTGAAGTTATTATTAGCCAATAGAAATATCTAAGCCAGTTAGGTAGACATAACATCGATTACATGTATCGTTAATTTGCGAGAAGTTAGACGTAATTCACAAAGATCGATTTTTGGATATGATGATTTAAAAGTTAAAAAGCAGCGATAGAATAGGATAGAATACAATTTTATTTTGTAAATATGTGTAATACACAATAGTTGTTAAGATACATCAGAGGTCAGCCATATTTTACCATTCGGCATTCAAACATTTACCTACATTATTTATGTAACTTTATTTATTTATCAAGGTACACCAACAACTACGCATTGCGGCAATGGCTTTGGTCTGACACAGTCGCCAATTACAGGTTATCCAGCAATTTTATGAGTATGTGGTAACACACAATAATAAGAAGACAAAGACTCTGGCATAAAAATAAAAACGGCTAACTACTTCTTGAACTTAAAATTAATAACAAAAAGGAAAATAAAATTACACGACTTTACAATACTTATTGCAATTTTGCCCACATACTTATGACTAAAAATTAAACAAAATAAATTGAAATAAAATAAAAATGAGATCACAATATAAAGTATAGCTTCTAAAATAGAGGACGAAAAGGTAAAAGGTTCCAAAATGTACTAACAAATTACTCGTATCATTGCATTTTCGACTATTTTTATCAAAGAATTAATCTGTGCACTGATTCTGTTTCGTGGTGAGTTTACGCCAATATTTGCCTTGGATGCTTGAGTGTGAAATACATTAGTAACAGGATGTCTGGGTATTTTGTAAGGAACTTTTAATCCAATAAGCTCAACTAATTTGTCACAGTTTAATTTATTGTTGACGAACATTTTATGTGGTGTGCCTGTAACACCTATGTTGTCTGGCTTCGGTAGCAGTTTTTGATGACTCACAGTACCTATCGAACGCTTTTTTTAAATCGATGAATATGCCTAAGGCATAGCTTTCTTGATCTATATAGGTTTTAATTTTGGTAATTAGATCCGTTGCAGACTTGCAGCCGAGAGGGTACTTGATTTCGGGCCAAAGCCATATTGTTCGTCTATTAGAAAATGTTTATTTAGGTGTCAAATAGTTATTTAGGCGATTATATAACACGCGTTCGAAAATTTTGGACATTACAGGTAGCATTGACACTGGTCTGTAGTTGCTCGGGTCAGTTCTATTTCCAGATTTGTAAATAGGACTGACCCTTGAGGGTATCGGGAAAAATAGCATGTACTAAACAAGCGTTTATACAGTTAGTTAGCTGCTCAACGATTATATTTTTAGACATTTTATTGACTTAGTACTAATCCCATCTAGCCCAGTACTAGTGTTACTATCGAGATCGTCAATGATTCAATTTTTTTTTAAACAACGCTGGATGAAAGTGGAAGAGGTGTGTATGCGCATGGGTACACTCGCGCTCGAAAGTACTAGGCTAATTATTTTATTTTTGAACTAGCCTTTCGCTCGCCGCGTCGTTTATTGGTAGGTACATTGAAAAACCCACCTCATCCCACCAAATAGACCGATAAATCGTTAAGTGCGCAGCTAGACTCGCCGGCGTTCTTTTTACATGACACGACCTGTAAACCTCCTCCAAGAGCTGTCGGTGTCAACATTCCACAACAATGATGACACGACCATGACACGACCTTTGAACGCGGTTTAGAATGTGCTGATCGTTTTCTGTTTTTAATTAACTGACTTCAAACAGGAGGGGATTATCAATTTGGTATGTTTATATAATTTTTTTGTTACACTATTAAAAAATTATACTTCACTTGAAATCTCGTTCAAGAATGATTGCATACAATGAGTCAGTGATTCCAAGTCCGCTGCTCGCTCGAGCCAGTCAAGGCCACAATAGGTTAATGTAACATCCATATTTTTCAACTTCTTCCTAAAATTGTTTGTGCCGACGGTAATGTTTGTTCAACTGTTCATTGTTCTGCTGAATATAGGCCTTTCTGTATTCCGGTACAGTTACAATGGCGTTTAGGTACTGACTTATTTGTATGTACAGCTGTATTAAGTTAAGGCTCCCACAGACCGGCGTGACGCAACAGCGCGACGTGATTTTTAATAGAACAATTACTAGGAAAACTTCATTGAAATTTATCTACTAGGGTCGGGTGGCACTGTCGCGGTTGTGGGAGCCTTTATTCTTCGGATTATATAAATAATATTCACTACATAGATACCTACTTCTATAATTTGAAACATTTAAATGTGATATTATAATGAATTGCTAATAAAGTTCATGATAACATTTAAAAGTATAATAATTATTTTAAGATCTTTCCTACTCATAATTATATAGGTACCTACCTACTTATACCTTTTTTTTTCTGGGTGGGAGGGAAATCATCAAATAACTTCTCCCGCTCTGGGTGGAGCGGCAGGGCGTGTCAGACTTTTACTGACTAAAACCCACCCGTGTTCCCTCAGTTGCCTGTGTGCCAGGGGCGGCGGTATCTCTTTCGAACAACCCGCACCCCTGGCAGGCATCGGCCCTTGCGGGCCCCATCTGTTGCTGCTGACATCTCTTTGAGGCGCGCGTGGAACACAACGCGCCGTCGACCCGGGCCTGGTCTACCGGACAGCGAGCTACCCATTACTCGCCATCCGCAAGCCCGCGCCTATGGTGGCCGGGAATCAGCCTGGGATTCCCGACGCCCAGGGCGTCTCCTGCGTAGGCCACGGCTGTGAGAGTGCATGTACTGCATCTCCCTCACGTGCGCCGCCTCCCTCTTTGCGAGCATAACTGCTTCGCTGAAGGAGGCGACTGCTAGCCATGCACTCTCGCTCTGTACCATGGCCTGGACCAGGGTTGGACGCGAGAGATCGCCGCCGCCGATCAACTCCACGAGGACAACCTACTTATACCTACCAAGCAAATTACGCTACGAAGAGTGGTAGCCAGAAAAAAAATGGCTTAGGTATAGGGTTGCCAACCATACTCAAAAAAAGAGTATTGTGCTCTTTTTCTTATGGATGAATTCTATAAACTATAATGCTAATAGAGTACGCCAAAATACTCTTTTTTCTTAAACTGACTATTTTAGGCAAATGATATCGTTTTCCTGCGGTTTTTCTAAATTTCCAAGGTGAGACTTGACTATTTGTCGGTCATGAATGTGAAGTGGCGATAAGAGAGAAACAGGACTTCATAAATATTGACTGAAATGAGCTCCTGAGCTTATATTAACGTAGAATTAGGATGTTTGGAGTCATACAATTCTTGTAAAATCACAAAAAAAATGTTATGTACTGCAAAAAGTACTAGAAAATATATAAACAGAAATGAATAAATGATACTCTATTTAATTAATCTGTACTCTTTATTTACTTTCTCTGAAATCAGAAATACTTTACTTCTTCTAGACAAAGTTGGCAGACGAAAGAACAAAACGGTGTTACTTAGGTGACACCGTTTTGTTCAGCACTAATAAAGATAATGTGACGTCATCAATAAAAACAAGGGACTATGCAAAAACTCTGATTAATTAGGAACGACGATGGACGATGCTTTTTTACCTTTTCTAATTAATATTAGATACATATCTTAATACCTACAACACTACAGCAAATAAATAACTAAACATCCATTAAGTAGTTTACAAATAAATATATTTCCATCTCAAAAATGGAAAAACCTTGCGATTTGAATCTTAAAAAATTTTGTAATAACCTCGTCTTTGATTACCTTCCTATTTAATGAATCTTCATTATACATACAAGATTATATTCGTACGTAATTTACACTGTGGTTATAGGTACGTAAATTTTAGTATCTTGTAGACGTTCAAGATAGAACCTTTTAATTAGATTTTATGAAGAGGAAGACAGATTGGCACGTACTAGCACCAGTTGAAAAAAAAAAACAGAACTTATATCTAAGTACTATCTAACGTACATACGGTACGTAGACTCCTGTTTTTTTAACCGACTTCAAAAAGGAGGCCTCAATTCGTTGGAACCTTTTTTTAATTTTTTTTTATGTATATTCCCCGATTACTCGAAGATGGCTGGACCGATTTGGATTATTATTTTTTGTTTGAAAGGGTATACTTCCCAGGTGGTCCCATGATCATCAAATCAGGGTCTGATGATGGGATCCTGGAGAAATAGAGAGAACTCTTCAAATGTATAGGCACACTTGAAGCGATTTGGGTAGTTTTTGGAAGAGTACTTTCTCGGAGTGGTCCTATTTCAATTTAGTGAAGATCTGGTGAAGAACTTCGGAGATAGGCAACAGAACTCCTCAATAAATAATAGCAAATGAACTGGAATTGCTGAAATCTCATGTCTGTTCAGTTCATAACATAACATCACGTCGGTACGCTATGAAGGGGTCAGCACATGTGAACCACTAAAATGTGAAAAATAAAAACATAAAAAAATAAAAACTTGCGGACTCCTAAAAAAACACTACAAAGTGAAAAATAACTTTAATTTCGGAAGGCGGTGACAAAAAATTCAAATACATATCCAAAGTCACGGACTTCCGAAATTAAAGTTATTTTTCACTTTGTAGTGTTTTTTTGGAAGTCAGTTGTTTCTTTTAAAAAAAAAAATTAAATATTTTTTTTTGATATTTCAGAGTTTGAAGGCTATTTTGAGATGAACTTTGTGTAAAACATGCTTTCGTAGGTATTTTATATGTATACTAATAATTCATGAAATACGTCAGAGTCCTCTAATCGTGTAAGTTACACCACGCGAAAACTAAACTAAATAGAAAATATTGACTGTATTGGATGTGGAAGATCTACATCGCCACTTCGCCACACACATACTACGCATCATAATGAAGTCACGCCGAACCCTGCATCGCGCAAGCAGAGATTATCGCGCAATTAACATAAACGTCCTGACATTATCGGTTTCCCTAGGTACCTAAATCAAAACTCAAAAGTAAGAATTCTCACAGCATAAAGTTTGGCTAAGTAAAATATATACCATTAAGTACTTTAAAATCAAGTCACAAAGGCAAAACTTCATTTGAAATGCCGCTATATCTGTAAAGCTAATCATTTCCTAAGATTTTCTATAAGCATCTCTGAAAAAGTCTTTAGTTCTTATTCTCAACACTTCATTATCGACCTCATAACATTCCGTTATTGTAAAACATGATAATCACAAAGTACTTGACGAAAACCCCGTTGTATTGGATTCACTGAGCAAAGAGGACAACCTTAAAGTAATCACTACAGTTGTGCTTATAAACCGCGACATGGAAATGGTGTTTTAATACTATATTCTTATGAAGATGATGGCCATTGGGAAACTTCTATCGTCAAAAGAAGGAAAGGAATCATAATTTGTATGTCCTCGCTTCGTCCTAAAAGAGACGACATACAAAATATTATGCATTTTGGGGCTCAACTCTATGGGTAGGAAGAGACAGTAATCCACCATGGGCATCGGTCTGGCCCTGTGGGGACCCGTGACAGTCTGGGCAATCAAAATCATCAAAAAAAATTAAACATCGCTATTCGCACTTAACAATTACTTACGCATTTTTTAAAACTTAAGTTTGTTTTAAAATTCCAGAGACTAATCTGACATTACAAGTAGTTTGTGTTTGCTTTTTGAGTTTTTTTTGGTTTTGGCTTCACACGGTTTGTGCATTTAGCCAGTGTCAAGTAATTTATCTTTTCGATCAAGTAAAGCACGAAGTTACAAAACAGTCGTCTTTAGTCAGTCAAGTCAAAGTTATTGTAAAGCGGTAGTAACTTTACAACAACCTAATAGGAGTTTTTGGGGGGAACACGAAAAGTCCACGTTAGTCACTTATTTTCACCTTCACTACACTTGTGCACTCACACGTAACTAAATTGAATAATTCACTATCAAAATTATACAATTTAATTCGCTATTTCACTAAATTCCATGAAAATGAAAATTCGTGCGACATGTTCCAACGCGATCCCGCCAAAAACTCGCCTTTTGAGTTAAGGAGTTTGACATTACACACTTGTCAAATTAGTCTCTGGAATTTTAAAAACGAACTGTAGGTACTTCTTTCTGATATGAGAGAACAAAATCTCTTTTACTGAAGATTGACAAGCTTAGCACAAGAATTCAATCATCCACAAAACAGCCACATAAAAAAGTCCCGGCCCCAAATTTTATGCGTAAAATATATTTTATGCAAGAATCGTTCAAAACCGTTGCCCTTGAAAAACCGTAAATTATAAATCTAAAATATGTGGCCTCAGAAAATCCCCGAGAGCTATCACTAAAAATAATAAGAGAGAAACCATAGCTTCGACTATCAATTAAAATCTTCGTGCGTCATAACTTTTTGTATCTAAAGTGGCCAGTTTTACACGTTCGAAAAACAACAAAAAGTTTTGTTTCCATTTATGCACTCAACAGAACTACAGTGGAGCACTGGCTGTTTATAAAACAAACAAAAGAAGCGCGTTGTTTGGAACCGATGACGTTTACCTTCGAGGTCAAGGTTATTGAGTCTTTCAAACATTCATCAGCGAAAGTTTTTATTACCGATGAGTCACTTCGCTGCTTGAAAGTTAATCTATTCTTCTTTGGCACTTCACAACTGTTATATAGGTGTAGCTCTTGCCTTATCCCGTTCGAAGTACATGTTAAATTAATCTCGGGAATAGAAAGATTATCTCTGGGTTGATATAAAATAACGGGTTCCTTTTAATTTAAGCGCGCTAAGAAATAGTTGTTCCAAACCTGAGACTAGCATGTAGCACCGCTAGCTGCGGCTCGTGAATCTTTGGCAAGAAAAAAATAACGCCTCCACAGTTTGTCATGGACGACATTCCCATCCGTTCACAGGTAACTGTTTGCCTGTAAGTGCGAAGACTCAGTTTGGCAATAAATAATTTACCATGGCTATCAAAACGATTCATGATGGGCATAGTCATTGGGCATTTTAACATTATTTATCGCAATCTGACATTGATTTGGGAGCGAAACTTATTTTATTTATTGCTTGGATTACATAGCTATAAATATCTTCTGACCACCACAAAGTTTATTAATTACAACGCAATGGACAGATCCTACATAAGAATGACTCCCACAGAAAAAAAATTGTGTCAAATAATTCAAGACAAATGCCACACAAGTAGAAGATGACACACTTACTAAAACAAGCCCTCGTAATAACACTTCTTACTTAATAGTCTATAAATATATTCAATGTCACACAAGCATCTGTACTTAAGATGTAATAGATATGTACTTTAACGATATACTAGCACAAGAGTAGGTAGCACACGGAGAGTATACTTGATTCAAGGCGAACAAGCCGTGCGATCCAGCTCAACACTAGGCCGCCGACAATGCTTTTTTCATGTGGATCCTCGTTTACGTCATGTAGAACCTCGTTAATACTCTTCATCTTTCTGCCTATATTCAATTCCTAATTTATTAGGCATGTCTTATTCTTCCATGCTTCTCTATTACCCGCAATCTCAGAAATTACTCCCTTTCTAGGCATAATCATCATCAATTACATGACCCATCCTTGAAATATAATAAAAAATATAAGTATTAATGCTTTCTTTCACTGTAGGTCGCATTTCTACCTACTAAAACAATACATTAACCGTCCTTCAGCAATTGTGGATGTTCCGAGATCAAACCTTCATTGAACCCATATCAATCCTTCCTATGGAACTCCGATGGCTCGTCCTAGAGGAAATCAAGTTTACCTTCAGCACCGTAGTGGCACTCGGTAGCAATGGACCAGCCTATACACCCTTCCCGGGTCTCGCGCAATTTTAAATTTGATGGAGATTGGTCTCTGTCTGATATATATTCATGTTCTACAACTGTGTTGCTTTATGTCATCGAGAACATTTATATCGTCTGGACCATCAGATGTGAGACTGGGCCAGGCTTTGCAAACAAACTGATATGCAGATGCAAGTGGTTGGTCTAGATGACTCCTATTTTATTTTATTTGAGGTAGGTTTATAATTTTCTCATAATTTTGTCATAGCTACATGATGAACCTTTTATAATAATTTTGCCACTGGATGGGGGCTCTTCTCTATGAGAGGAACTGTGCCATAATTTACCACGAGGGGCAGAGTGGGTTGGTGAACGTCACTATTAAAATTTGAGTGATTACAGTAAAGGCTATCTTTCCACGCATAAATTGTTCCAACATAATAGGTACGTAAATTTGTTGTACCTTAGCAGTTGATACATCGTCAGTTGATACATCAACTTTCTCCATGTACATTAGTAGGTTCTGAACTGACGTTTTATGTGAAATGCGATCGGAGGAATCCGTACGAAATGGATTGAGCATGAGCAAATCGGTGTTGCAAACCTTAGGTGAATTGGCATTCCTGGCTGCATCATGCAACGTATCTACAAATGTAGGGTTAAAGGCTCGTGCAGACTAGCGCGACGCGACGGTCGCGTCGCGACACTCGTAGAACAATTTCTATGAAAACTTAATGGAAATTGTTCTACAAGTGTCGCGTCGCGCTGTCGCGTCGCGGCTGTTTGAATAAGCCTTAAAGAGCACAACTGCATTGGAAATAATAGGCTTCCTGTATAGAAAAAGACGACTCTCCATACAAAATTAACTAATATTACAGGCTTCCTAAGTTTTGCAATAGTTAGTTGGAAACAGGCCATTTGTGAATAGGAGCATCCGGCTAAATAATACTATCAGTATTGCTGTAAGCCACCACAATCTGGTACCTGAATATGAGTTGCCTTGGCTTAAGTGGAAGTCTCTCCGGAGTCAGGTGGGCCGAACAAAGAAAACCTGTTCAGGTGGAGATTAACAGATGACTCCGACCTCGAGTGTAAATGTGGTGCTGTTCCATAGGGCACTTAATATCGTGTTCAGCGTGTCCTGTTGTCTGCACGCTACAAGAGTTGATGGACGCTACTAAAGGTGCCAAGCTCGTAGCCAAATTCTGGGCTAACTGTATAGATGACTATCGATACAAAAAACAAAGAAACAGATTAAGCTGCCAAGCAATATTACTGCTGTGTATGGAAAGCATATTTCTAGTTTTTAATAACTTTGATATTTCATATAATCTTCGGACAGCGATAACTGATATCAACTAAAATTGGCTGCTGTGTTCTTTGCCGAACGAAGATATTTTTTTTCTTCTACATCTTGACATTCTAATAGGCCATGACCGGGAACTGAGAAGGTCGGTGTTGAAGTAAATAATACTACATAATAAATAAGCATCTAGTGATGAATTTCAAGTTTAGAAGCATAAACAAAGGATTACATAACCTTTGTTACTTCCGCTCAGAGATTTCTCAGTCACATGAATGCATTGTCACAAAACTGGTCAGTTGTGTTGAATTCCTGATTTTGCATCTCGTCATTCTATCAACCTTGGTGCTTACAGAAACAAGATTCAACCAAATTGATGATAAAATATGAGGTTGTGTTACAAATAACACACACATACAGACATGTAGATACATCGTTTTTTTTTTTGTTTTTTTATTCTTTATTTCGGGCAACTAAGACCCATAAAACACAATACATATGTATAAGTATTTATTTATTTATTTATTTATTTATACTTTAAGCACAAACATGTACAGAGGCGGACTTAATGCCATAGGCATTTTCTACCAGTCGACCTTTGGGTGATGCCGAGACAAACAGTGGTAGGTGCAATAAAATATATATACATAATTATATGCCTATCTATATATAAATATAAGCATAAATAAATATACATAAATAAACGAATTTACTTTAAAACAAATGAGACAAACAATGAGAGAACATTATCGTTGTAAGTATAAAAACAATAACTATGAACTAATATATATTTTATAAAACAAACTTAAAAGCTACTGCACACGAAGTGACGGCACCGGCGTGTTATGCTGTCATGTTACGCTGCGAGGTGTCGCGTAGCTGGCCAAAACTTTTCCTTGAGGAAGGTCACCGAATGGTGAATTGGAACGCGCACATGAGATTTTTTATGAGCGGCACGCGTGATCAAACATAATCAATGAAATTAGTAAGCAACAGACTATTGATAAACTCTTTTTGTAAACAAATATGTAAGTTGTGATAAATGTTATAATAGATCCTTTGGGAGTGGGACCGTATCGTAAAACCTACACACTTAGCATGACCATTGTAAAATCTGCAGAAACGAAGGACAAAATGATAGATTGGAGAAAGATCTACGGCGATGGCAACACACATAACTGAAGAAAATATTAATGTAAGTTTGTATAGAAAACTTACAAAACTGATGCATATAAATATCACTTCGTACATAAAAATATGGTACTCAACGGCACTAAATGTTTCAGTAGGTAAACAAGAACTTTTGTCCGTTTTTCTGAATGTATGTTCGATTGACACAGAAACAGCTCAATGGATTTGTATGAAATTTGGCAAACAGATAGTTTATAACCTGGATTATTTACCGGTCGAAGCCGTGAGCAAAGGCTAGTATAACAAATAATTTGTTAACATTTCCGGGTACACAACTTTGTTACTGCAAGGTAAGTAGAAGACAAATCCTCACAACTCCTAATTTATCAAAATTGTGAGCGAAACCATTTCGCGATTCTGATTTCCTCTTGTCGGCTGTCATTCTCTTTGCCACTGACCTTAACCAACAATTAGGAACCATTCTTGATTGACCTTTTAAATCAAAGCTTCATAAGATACTTCTTAGAATCTAAAACTTTGATTTGGTGGCAAAAAACAGTATAGCTGAGCTGAGATAAACATGATTTAAGAATAGTTTTTATTCAACGTCGCGACTTGATGTAATCTTTTGACATAGAATCTAAAACTTTGATTTGGGGGCAAAAAACAGTATAGCCGAGCTAAGATAAACATGATTTAAGAATAGTTTTTATTCAACGTCGCGACTTGATGTAATCTTTTGACATCATAGTTTACAACACGTAAAGTAGCCTCATTTTGAAAACTAGAAAAACAAATGATAATAAAAGATACCATTTGGGCAAACAATTGACTGTTTTCTGGCAACTAAATTAAAACAGTAAGATAAACTTTATTATACTGTGATATAGATAATATAGTTGTGCCTCGGGAATCCCAATCTGCGAACACAATGTGTAACAAATGTTTTAATTTAGTATTGTTCTAATTATAATGCATGCCAGGGTTACTGCGTACACAACAGCACAATATATCTTATTGCAGCTATACTATTTCAAGTCGTAGCTAAATGAACTGATAACAGCTGAGCGGGTCAATCGAAGGATAAGCTACCCTTGGCGCGGTCGTCTCGTAAATGATTAATTAATTATTGAGCACCTCCTTACTCATAAAAGCCCCCTTAAACTGGCTCCAGCTGTCATTCTTAGATCTTTTAAAGTCGTTACGGCTAGTTAGAAGCCCAAAAATCTGACGACAAGTCTTGACAAGGGGTATCGCGTTAATCCAATGAATTTTGGAAGTCAGGCAGGCAGACGCTTCATGTTAAATAATAGTATTCAGCTGCATCTGCTTAGACTAGAAGAAGACGCCAACGTAGAACTGGGAAAAGACGCTAGGTATCTCATCATCATTTCAGCCGAAAGACGTCCACTGCTGGATATAGGCCTCCTCCAATTTGGGGTTTGCCATGATCGCCACGCTTGGCAGGCGGGTTGGCGATCGCAGTATGGTGGTCAAATGCATAGAGAAAGCTGCTGCTCATTTTCTAGTAAAGTCCCTTAGTCGCCTTCTACGACACCCACGGGAAAGGATGGCATGGTGCTATTATTTACGTCCGGCACCACACGGAACTAGGGCTAGGTATCTACTACATATTTACTAACGAAAATCCTCACATAATATTTGTTGACATCGGAATATATTTATCACCTTTAGTAAGTATCGAAATATTCAATGAGCACAATGACACGGGAAGCCATTTTAATAAAGACACTCAGGTATTCAACTGGGATCGGTATTTTGTTGGTTAAAACTAACGGAATGTAACATTTTAATGTTTGTAAACGATTCAACTTCAAGGTTGGCTTTCAACAAAGTTCGCGATTTAATTTGTATAAAAACGTATCTTAGTCTTTCCGCATTCATAGATCCATCAATCGTCTGGGCCTTTTTTTATAGGAATCGAACGTGAAAAAGAAGTTCACCTATTACTTAGACCTCTTTTACTGTCTTGATTTGATTAATTATATAATAGCTTATTCTTCGATGCAGATTTTTAAAATAAAAGCCTGGGGTAAATGGTGGGTCATACAGCAATATTTCAACATTGGTCTTTCGTCTATGGAATAGCAGTAGAAAGACAGCCATCACACTTACGAGAATCGAAAATTACAAAGTCGATACATGATGAAAAAGCTAGTGAGACGTGGTCATCTGATTGACAATAGAATCAAATCCAAGACAAGGACTTTCCCTCGACTCATTGACTTTCAGATCCATGCCATCTTTTCACATGGTTTCACCACGAACAACAGGACTAAAGAAATGGGTGATTCACATACGATAAACAAGTATTTACATATACATATGTTTGAATGTGAAATCTAAACAATTTGCATGCACGAACGTATGTCTTAATCGATTTAGACATGATATTGGTACTTGTCCTTACATGGTTTGCCTGGGAAATCGACGAATTGATCAGTTGCTTTAACGTAATCCTCAATGATAATTTCTAAAGTAGCAGCGTTAAGATTTGGTAAAGAGCAGATACATATGATACTACTATAGCCACTGAATTGGAGAGGTCTACGAAATAGAGAATAGTGGAAAACATTACATATATCCAATAATATCGAGCAACATTAAATAATGAGGTACCTAACGAAAACTTAATACTCTGCTGACCAAGTAAAAAATATATAACCTTTGCAAAAAGGTCAAAAACATTTATTCACACGTTTTAATCCATTGGCGCATCTATGACCTCCACTTTGCATACTTGAAACGAATTTGATCGAAGACTATTTTCTCTGATTCCAACAATGGTAGTCAGTGGTCCACTTAATGGACGAAGCGAAATAAGGGTCAGTAGAAAGCCGTCGATAAACGCTGTGAATATTTTAGTGTCTGATCGTTGGTTTACCGTTAAAAATTTCTGCTATATCGTCTGAATCCTCTTCTTTAGCATCTTTCTTGTCTTTACTATCTATATTACCTATCTACTAATAGAGTAAAACAGTTAAGATTTTTAAAATTATCATTAGCCGTTTCTGTTTGCTGGTTTTGAACCTCCAATTTCTATTGTACACTGTTCTTATCTCGCAATGATCTCATGTGTCTCATGCATCTTTCTCGTTTTAGCTATAAAATAAAATCTGTGTCATGTTTTGCATTACATCAAAGCAGGTTTTTGTACAACCAGCATATATTAAGTTGATTCACTTAATTTGTGTGCATTTCATTTGATTAAATTATAATACCATTTATATTTTATTATTAAATTGTCAGGAAATCTTAGTTGAGACTTGTACTTTTATGTATTGGGTGGTATGAGTATGGAATTCTATAAGTGCGAAACATCTATTTAATATTCTTTCCGTTGGGAACCACAGCGTGTAAGCCAAGCCGTCTGTCATCACAAATGTTGTAACATTAAATTGTGGGAATTGGATTCTTTGTACGTAAACCATGGCGACCGTACCTCATCAACGTAATGGTTGCGCAAATTGTAAGTAAATGGAAAAGTGCGTCAGCAGAATGACCGTGGAAACGGAAAATGAATAAAATCAAATTTCAACCAACTTCGATATCTCTAAACTTCGTAAAAACCACCATTCATCATTTACCCACCTCTAACTAACCACAAACTGCATTTTAAAGGAATTAGACCAAACACCTACACCTAAATAACTTTTAAGCCAAATAAACTTTATTTCCTTCCTTAAATTGTATATACCTTCCAGCTTATCACAATTTATTGTAGTTAAAATTTAACGACTCATAATTTTACCTTTTTCCTTATTAGTAAGTCTGACGGTATAACCATCACCAACTACTTAGAATGTTTGGCCCTACTATACAATTTTTTTTTTAAGTTAACTATGCCCAAAATACAATAATAAGTTCAATATTTTAGTTATTTCTTATTTTTCATGTCTTCATCAATATTTTTGTATACAAAGCTGGTAAAGTAAAAATAATATTGTTTGAGATTTTCCGACCGCTGAAGACTCACAGTCATATAATCTCTGGTTGTCGTTACGAGGAACATACGCCAGTTGTCTAGTCTCAATGTAAGCACATATTATTGTATTTTTTATTCAACGTTTTATCAGAAATAGAGAGAAATACTGTGTAGTGGAAGGTACGTTCTTTTTCTTGATATTATTATCTTCTAATGTTTGATATGTATCTTATACAACGACATTTCTGTTTACCGACACAATTAAAAATAAATCAACGGGCTCTCTGTTTCCCGATTTCCCTTAATTCCTCGGTCACTGAGCATCGGTGTATTTCAACTATAAATAGGTTTTTCAATATCTCAAAATTGTACCTAAGTAGCTATACAATATCTACATCTATATGAGCTATAGACCCGGTACATTATATACTAACGTTGCTTGTTTTCGTCTAACATAGTCATTCGACTCCCCATTTTCCTAGACAATGACGGTAAACTTCAATATATCCACGTGCATCCTGTGTACAACGTAAATATGTCAATTTGATAACAATGCCGTTCGGTCCGAGACCGCAAACTGTCGGAAATTATCGTTGGCTGAAATTATCGTCGGCTGAATTACAGCTAATCGACCGGCCTTCGCTCATTAATGAACTGTCATCATTCAGTTCTCAGCCTGGTCACGTTTCTGCAGTTATGTACGCAAACATACGCACATCGCTTCGTCACGGTTATGGGCACTAAAGATGAGACAGTAAAAAAGTATAATTTGTGATCGAAATGAAAAAATACAGCTTTTATTCAATCTCACGTGTTACTTTGTCATGTTATTGATGTCATTAAATTAGATACTTGATTCTCAAACTCGGAACTCAAAGCATTTATTTAAATTCAACCATTTACATAAACAATTTGGAATTGTCAAGGAGCCCATCAGCCAGAAAAATGAAGCTAGCAGCTGGTTCCAAAGCGGAGTACGGCAAGAAACTCCATGAACACTCTTTCAAATTACATTGTTCTAAAAATATTAGTTAAGTACATCAGTAATGTTGAATTTATAATTATGGTATTTGAGAATGATTTAAAAAAGACGTAGGTACTTGCACGCTAAAAGCGTCCAAAGTACAGCAAATACTTATAATTAAAAAACAATGCACAAATAAAATAAGCAGTGGCAACTACGTTATGACGGCGGCGTCAACGAAAATGACGCATGGATCGGCACCATTCAGCTCAAATATTATGATGGGAGCTAAATGATCCAGAACGCAAACTACCGTCAATGAGACTGTTGAGTGAGCATGACAAACTATCAGCCGCCAGGGCACATACACGTCAATGATTTCTTTAGGATTCAAAATATCAGGAAAATATGGATAAATAGATACAAAAATGTTTCAGCTAAAAGTCCACAAAATAACTTTAAATATATTTTTCCTCATACTCGGACTTCAGCGATGAAGAATCCGCAGAAAATGCATTTAGATTAAAATTACCTTGTGAATAGCGTTTCGGGCCAAAGACCATTTACTCTCCGGAAATTACACCATTATTATCAATCACGCGTAGAAGTCACTTGCAAAAGCCAGCACGAAAATAATAACCCAAATTATTCGCTAAACCGACCGCATTTCCTTTAATTATGAACATTATTACGTTCAAAATAGAGACGTTAATAGTAATAGTTTATGGCGTACATAGAACGTAACCAGGTACCATGAAATATGACGTAGTCATTACATAAGCGACATCTAATGAGGATGGTGGGATAACCTCTGTCGAGAAAAAATATGTTGCAATGTTGTGGTACAAGTCATGTGCTTGTGATTTTAAATCGGAAATGATGAAAGCCTTGAACACCAGCAGATTTGACAGTGCCACCGATTTTTTTAATGTGGGTCTATTTACGCTTTTGTTGTGTCCAGGAGAGGACCTTCATTATACAGGTGATGATATTGATATCGCGGTTGGTGAAAATCTAGTTCTACATATTTGTAAAGTACTTGTTTGATTATGATGTCATTATAATGTATCTTGGGTCTTACAAGATCGCAGTCAAACACATCTTATCTTGTGTATTTTTCCTTGTTATGCACTATTAAAATATGATACTAGGTTTTACCTTTTTGGTAGATGGTTCGGTGTGGTTATTGAAACCACTGTTAAACAAAATCCAGTTTACAACTCCACAATTGCTTTATTGTACACCGGATGAATAAATTCATTTGATGTTTATCTACTTTTGATCTGCCGATAATGTTCGCAATGAGTTCAGTAAAGGGCAATGGATAATGAATCCATCAGAGTTAGACAGTTTTATTGCAAGTTGCTCTATTGAGGTTCTTAGATCATTGTGTTTTTCGTTTTGTGGTTTTACCTCGGGAACGACATGATCGATACCTAGATAAAATCAATATTCTGTGGTCTGCAATACTTTTTTTGGGGATCTTATGTTCTGCATTCCTACTGCACTGTCCTTGTAATGTCATCTGACGTTATGCTGAGCTAAGGCCCTTTTGGCACTATTGTCATTATTTTCTGTTTTTACTATAGTTTCAAGGTTTTTTATGCTGTAATACCAATAAATGCATTCTTCTTTCTTTACATGCTGCTTGTAACTCTTTACTTAGCGAGATTAAGATTAACTTTAGTTTCTTGTAGAACCTGAATAACTTCTGTTTAATGGAAAAACCATATGGTGGCATTATTATTTTTTATCCTCAATAACAATATTTTTTCTTCGTTATTATCAACGGAGTTTATGATGACACAGATTTTGTTGTAAAACTAACGGATTTATGGAGACTTGTTTTAAAATACTTGGCACTGACTCAAATTTATCTTCGGGTTTCCTTCGGATACAACTGTTGAGTGTATCCTTTGTGACGAATCTTAAAGGTCATTCAACCACAGAACCATAGATGTTAGCTACTCTTATTTAAAATTTCTATATATTCAGTCCAAAGAAATTGACTCTCTCATCTTTTCTATCTCTTTCCTCTACCTAGCCGGCATTCTTCATGGATTAATATGATAAGCGAAAAAAGCTTATACCGTAATAAATCGAAATAGTGTACAGGATCTTATAAAACCTATGTTATCTTCCTGGATCTCTTAGGTTTCATCATTATCAATGAGGATGCTGCATCTTTTTTAATTTTGTTCTTCTTTGTAAGCTGGTATTATTATAATCCTTGAAAATTCCAACTAGTACGTTTTTTTTGTATTTACTTTGATGATGTTACTTAACTCAAAAGCGTAAATGCTAAAGTGTTAAAGGTTCCATTGTTCAAATGTCCTACAGGCTACAGAATACATAAAAACTTATCCTTTCGCTAAAATTTCGTGTTTTTTGCTTTATGTGATAAATACTCGCCCGTCTCTTACGTTTGAATAATGACTGAATACAAATTGTTGTATGACTTACGTGTTGTCACTGCGATTACGTACTAGCTGTCACCTGCATCACAATTCCAGTGTAAGCAAAGCTAGTATAAGGCTAGGTTGGGTTAAGATTTCCTAAGAGATGACTGCTTTTAGGAGAATTTGCATACTTCAGGAGGTATACTCCCGAAGCATTAAATCCGTAGCGTCGGCCGAAGTTACGGGTGAATCTGGCACGAAATCCGTATTACCTACGGACATTATGATTAGTTTGGAAATGAATGACACCCAAATTTCACAATTGTCTCTACTCCCGAAGTGTCTTTGCCCGACGATGTTAATGAATCGAGTGTAGGGTTAGTCCGAAGCTTCTAACTACTTTCGGCCGAGCCTGTATCTTCATTGACGGACTTAGAGAGTAGGCCCCAGACCTATACGTTAATTGGGGTACCGTTTTCTGATTAGTAACGGTTAACTACTAAGTTGGGGACTTCGTTTTTTTTATATTTTACTGTGAAGATCTTAACATCTTTTGGAGCAATGAAGCAATCCTATCAACTATATAGCTTCGCTCTCAGTAGAGGAGTACCTATGTATAATAACAGCCGGCAGTCGCCTGCGATCATTATCTAGTAGGTATTGTCAGCTAATTGTCCAGAATATGGGACGACGACTAAGTGCCATTAGCATGCTACACTCGCTGCGGTATCAGCAGTAGCCTACTATTTAAATGATGCACTGAAACTAACAGACTGCAATAAAACGAATTCATACTGCAGTGAGATGCGACACCAGATATGTAGAATGTCGACAAAGCATAACCCTCGCCCTAACTAAAAGCGACAGTCGCGCGAATACGCAATCGTTTAGCTGATTATAGACGTACGTCTGTTCGGAGAATCCTCCCTTTTGTATGGAGGACGAGTAACCTTTACACCCCGTTTCTTATACATCGATAATAGTCTCACGATACATCATCGCGATTCCTCTGTTATTGACCACTTATCCCTCAGGAAAATCATCCGTATTTGCCACAGAGGGAATCGCCACCACCGAAGCCCTGAAGGCCTGTGTTGCTTACCAACGACATAAAAAACCCAGTGACATATCGTCTAGTCACGGTGGTGCCTTTGCAAGTAATCTACGTAATACACATGAACTTGAATGTTTAGGCCAATGAACTCTAGAAACACGGTTTTAGAAAAACGGTTATAAACGGATATATGTCCGAGTAAAATCAAACAAGTTTACAAAACTAGCTCAGAAGTCGGTCGCAGAGGTATTTGAGGAAACCATGTACGATTGACCGTCACATTATGCAGGCCTTGCCATATCGACCTTAGATATTACCTATGCGAAATTATACATTCAAAAACAAGATTGTGACCAAAACACACAACCGGCTCATGGTAACTTACGTTGCCAGTTTCCAAACATGTTTTGTAACCTCTTTGTTTCAGCTTCTATCAACTGTAAGTATGTATTCTGTGATATATGTATCATCATCATCATTCTCCTGCACCAATCCCAATTTATTTGGGGTCAGTACAACATATCTTTTTCTTCCACCCTTCTGTATTACTTGTCATCTCGGTAGTCACTCCCTTTCTAGAAAGATGCAGTCCTTCCATCGTTTTTTTCTTTTCTCTGAGATAGTGTACTTACATAGTCGTCAAATTATATCTATCCCCAAATGAGTGCAATATCGTGCTTCTTTTTGAAGGCATACTATATTCCTAACAGTGAACTTTTCGGAATTAGGGAACTGAGGAAAATCCTGTAACAGTATGAGATTAAGCAATAGTCCATACATTTAAAAGAAAGGTACTTACTCACTCATTGGCTGATTCATTAACACTCAACCCAAACCCTTGGACCAAGAAAGCCGCCATTTTGCACATAAGTTCCCTTTATGATGTAGACTTTCTAGTCTACATCATATATTATTATATTATATTCCGGGCTTATTTCTATAAGCCCGGAATTTTCGATTCCCCCCATGAGAATAATAACCCACGGACGGGTGAAGTCGCTGGCAAAGTGCTAGTTTCAAAATAATTGTATACTTGCAACACTGTCAAAACTTGTGATATTCCAATAAATTGACTGACAGAATCTTACCTTACAATTATCATCCTCAAAGTACAATACTTTCTTAAACAAACAGCTTCTAGGAAGCATTCCACTAGCCGTTTAATCTAAAACAAATTGCTTATATTCAAAAGTCCTTAACTACTTCAATAGAGTGTGAGTAACATGGGCGTCCGGTGATAAGGGGCTGATAATAGCTATCAGACCTCCTACGCCACCAACCTTTGTACTTAGATGTACTTTATCATCCAGTCCCGTCCATAAAAGCTTTTTAGTCAGAGTCCTTTTGTTGTAAAAGTTTTTGCCCTCGGATTTTCTACCACCGCATTATTATTTGTCTCCAGTAGCATTGCTGTTCATTTTATACAGGGTACGTCGCAACTGAAAGCATGAATTAATAAGCACATGATTCAAGACCGCATCGCAGAAATTTTTCGTCGTTTATCAAAAAAATCAGCTGCTTGATGAAAAGTCCTCTACGCGGTCAAAATGTATGGCAGAGCTCATTTATTAAAATTACTGACGAAAAATTTCTGAGCACTAGATCAGAATCATATAGGTACTGAATCCAAGATTACAGGTAGTTCGTCGATGTTCCTGCCACCCTGTATTCTTGTGTCGACACGAATTATGTCAAGGCTCATGTTGTGGTAAACAGAAACGCCAGTCAGGTTTTTAAAGATGCTGCGTGTCAAGATTGAGCTGATCGAGCGTACCCTGAAACTTCTTCAATATCTTACCACATGAGAAGAATTTTGTTTTGTTGTAAGTAATAATGATCATGTTGTAACATCATTTTTATTTATAATTTTCCAGAAACAAGATAAAGGATGCTGTGGAGATCCCCCTGCTGACAAGATGTTGCTTTTGCTTCCCGCTACGGAAGGGCCTCATTGCCTTCGCGTATATAAACTTGGTAAGCAAATTCATCAATCATCATCATCACCCACACAGCCCGACATGGGGCATAGGCCTCTCTTTTTTGAGCCTATCCCCACGCTCCTGTGCCAGCCTCATTCAGGTTTTGTCCTCGATGGCAATAAAGTCATCCGCCCATCTCGCCGCCCGACAGCTGACATCTTGTCGTCCAGTCCTTGGTCGCCACTCTGCCACAGCTTTTCTCCACCTGTCATCACTGCGCCTCGCCAGGTGTCCTGCCCAACTCCATTTGAGTTCCATAATACGCTTTCCAATATCGAAGACCTTCGTACGTCTTCGTAATTTGACGTTGGGAACTCGGTCTACTAGTCTGATGCAAAGCATTGAACGCTTCATAGCTCTCTGTGCAACTCTAAGCCTGTAGACAGCTTCCTGCGTGATCCTCGCCTCAGCACCGTACGTCACGGTGGGAAGAACACACTGGTTATAGATGAATGTGGAAATGTGGTTGTTGAATTTGAACGAATAAATCTATAATTACTTTAAAACTATTGAGCAGTAGGTATGCCTATTGAAACTTGTATGAGGAAATGTACTTCCTATGGCGACAACTTGTGACACTGCCGGACGACGGCAATACCTTTGTTATTTGAATGTTTTTTATCAAGAATGACACTAAATGAGACCGACAAACATCCATGCTAAAACTTTGTACCCATTTTAACGAAAATTACGCTGACGGAGGACTATGAAATTTGGCACAGTTAAAGTTTATATACTTAGAGAAAGAGTGCAGAGAGCTAATTTTTAATTATGGTCGCGTTTCGTATCTTTTAGTTATAGTCGAATATCGACCACTGAGCGACCACTACTTATAATAAATGCGAAAGTAACTCTGACGGTGTGTCTGTTTTCACGCCTTTATAGTAAGGATTTGGATGAAATTTGGTACACGGACAAACCATTACCAGCACCTTAATTGCGTATCACACTGTCAATCAGAATCTGAATAATTTTATAGGATATTGCAGATCCTTTAAATCCTCGAAACATTTGTTTGCTCAACAGCGGAAATAACGCAATGAATGCTGTTGAATTATCAAAAAAGAAGCCATTCTCTATGTTAGTGGATTACGCAATTACCCAGCTGAGGTTGGGAATATAATACTTTTTGCCATTAGTACGCTCCCGTAGAATAATTTCCGCGCTTAACATAGTATAATCTTCGTGGATTTGTAATTGCAGTTTGTTGCTATGAGTAAGTAGGACAGGAGGACAAAGATTAAAAAAGAAAACCCATTTTACAGTTTATCTTGTAAAAGCCACAACGTTAGAAACCTACAAATTAGAGAAACCTTTGATTTGCCAGAGACCACATAGATGGAGTTAAGTTCATCTAAGGCTTGATGAGCTTCGTTTTAAACTTTGATCGTGGCATTGAATGTTAATTATTCAAACGATCAATTAGTCACCCATAACTAATCCACATCAGTCGACAGACCTCTCCAGTAACTTGTCAACTGTTTTTAACCTTATGTATGGTCAAACGAGCTATTTCTCATAGATGCAACTTATCTAATTCATAATTCTATTACACTGCCGATTTTCGTTTTGGCTTATGGCAAACTTAAAACGGTGATGTAAAACAATTGACCACCCAGCACAATCTCATTAAAGCAACTACGCAACTACAACTACCAACAACTACTGCAACAACCTCCCCCCTTCTCTCCTCCTCTGCTGCAACTACTTTATATTTCAATTTAATTTTAATTTACTTATTTCAAATTTTTATTTATTTTCTTTTAATAATTTGTTTTTCTTTGTTTGATTGCTCTCCCTCACGACTAACATAGTTTTTAAGATATTAATGTACCTAATACTAACAAAATATGGAAATGTTAATAGTCTGAAAGGTTAAACGATTTTTTTTTATTATTGTTTAAAACTAGTTGAAAGTTAGCTGCCCGTAGATCAGCTAGTACGATCGTACAATCAAGATTAATACAAGATCATCTCACTTCCAGATGCTGACAATAGTAGTGACATGCTTCCTGTCACTCTACATCTCGTACATCCGAAACTCCTCCGAGTCGGACCAGATGACCTTGGCGTCGGAGTTCGCGAGGCTGGTCACCGATGTCATCGCCTTGCTGATCGAGGTCATCATGACCGTCACCTTTATTGTGGCGTTGCATAGGGTGAGTTGTTATTTTGGTGTTTATAATTTTGTGAGTAACATATTTAAGTATTACATTGCAAGGGTGTGTCAAGACTTCAAGGGCTCAAAGTGGTAAACTGATAATTCGGCTCGTCACCAATCAAACTAGATAACCATCACAAAGAAAAAACGTACTTATAATGTAAGCCATCACAAAGAAAAAAACATACTTATAATGTAAGTAGTTCAGTTGCAATCTTAAATTATTAAAATAATAAACTAAACTTTAAAAAATTATACTTCAAATGATCATCTAGCACCTTAGGCTTGTGTAGTGAATGCTTATATACGAGATAAAAACCAGTTCAACCCCTGTGTGGTCATTTTAGTAATCATAAACTCGCTAGATACCTGAACAAGCTTGCCCCCTTGTCACGAGCCATAAGATTGGTCAATATTATTTCTATGGAGGTTGATATATTTCAGTGCAGCCTGAAGAGGTTCACAGAAGTAGCACTGAAGTGCATTGAACATATTTAGAGCCAAGTTATGTTAATTTCTTGTTAATTTTTGTTATTTTTAACCGACTTCCAAAAGGAGGAGGTTCTCAATTCGTCGGAACCTTTTTTTTTTTATGTATGTTCCCCGATTACTCGAAGATGGCTGGACCGATTTGGATATTTTTTTTTTTGTTTGAAAGGGTATACTTCCCAGGTGGTCCCATGATCATCAAGTCAGGATCTGATGATGGGATCCTGGAGAAATAGAGAGAACTCTTCAAATTTTATAGGCACACTTGAAGCAATTTGTGTAGTTTTTGGAAGAGTACTTTCTCGGAGTGGTTCCATTTCAATTTGGTGAAGATCTGATGAAGAACTTCGGAGATAGGCAACGGAACTCCTCAATAAATAAATGATAGCAAATGGACAGGGATTGCTGAAATCTCATGTCTGGCAATAGTTTACACCAGTTAATAACATAACATCACGCCGGTACGCTGTGAAGGGGTAAGCACATGTGAACCACTAAAAAGTGAAAAATAAAAAACTTTTTTCAAAAAAATGAACAACCGACTTCCAAAAAAACACTAAAAAGTGAAAAATAACTTTAATTTCGGAAGTCGGTGACTTTGGATATGTATTTTAATTTTTTGTCACCGCCTTCCGAAATTAAAGTTATTTTTCACTTTTTAGTGTTTTTTTGGAAGTCGGTTGTATAATGTATGTAAGATGATTTTTGAAACTGTTTTGTTTAGAATAGTATCATAACATTGGCGGATCATAGCTGTTAGGGTGTTATGTACGAAATTTTTAATAAATAAATAATAATGATCCATAGCTAGGGTATTGGATTTGACTCCTTGACTTTAGAATTGCTTTCATATTACGAAGTCACGGCCACTGGTACTTTTCCTGACCAAAGTTTTTCGACATCTCCTTAATTTCAAACTCATCATCTGCCTGGACTTTTCCTAACCATTTTTGGGGTTGACTTCCAGTCTGACCAGAAACAGTAGAATACCAGTATTTAACGTGGACTGACTGCCTATCTGACCTCCACAATCTAGTTACTGGGTATCACTATACCCCTTGGTAAGGCTGGTTGACCCGTAACCAGTGACAAAGATCTACAAATAACAGCTGGGACCAACGGTTTAACGTGCTTTCCGAGGCACGGAGGGGTCTTGGTACGTAAAGATGATCACCCTTCCTCGGACCACCCGCGCCTAGCGTAACTTAACCTGATCGTTTTAGACACAAATCCAACCAATTCACGTTATTTCAGAAACACGTGCTGCTAATGAAGGTGTACCTGTACTTCGAGATCGTGTACTCGGTGTTCGGTTTCGTGTACAGCATCGCATTCATCAGCAAGGAGACTGCCAGCGAGCTGTTCCTGGTGCTGTTCCAGCTCAGTAAGTATCCTTGTGAATATATTCAAGCTACACTGTACTATATAAACACCTGAATTAGGCTTGGGAATTCAAGCTCAGCACAAAAACGAGGCCAAGTCGGACTGTGGTTGATGAAGTTGATGGTGATAGGGAACACAGAATATACCATGACAACTTGCTTCCCCGAAGGGTTAGGCAGATGTGTATCTGTATAGTACACCCAAATTTCGCCAATTATAATTGAATCTTGTATAATAGAGGGGCACCCTATTGCGATCAACCGGGCTCAAAGACTCCGGGCTGGTACTGAGAAATTCCAGATAGAAAAACTCAATAACATTTTGGCCGACCTAGGAAGCGAACCGTCCTGACCTGAGCTAAGCAGTAGCGCCTGCGACCAGTAGTTCAATTAGAAGGCGTACAAAACACATTTTGAAGAGAGAGATAGTAATTTCGTTAGTGGAATTGAAGTTAAAACTGAAAAATAGATCGAAATCGGACCATCATTTTGGGAGGTACGCGCCACGGTGTCAAAGATAGTCAGAAACAAGCTAAAATGGTGGAAGGCGAAAGTTCATGGCATTCAGTGCGTTGACGATATGATGAGAAAAATTAGATACTAGATACAGACGCCAGCACATCAAGCTACCCCAAACTGTCAATTTTTCCCAATTGAACATGAATCTTCTGTTTATGTTATAAAGTTGAAAATCTATCAAAGAAATTTGACAGATTGGGGTATCAAGCTATACCAATCTGTCAAATTTCTGAGCAGAGTGCTGGCCTCTGTACCATTCACTATTAATTTCTAATTCAACATTTATTTGTTTAAATTCCAGTGCTTCAAATGTACCTGGTGATCCTCATCTGGAGTTCGATAGTGAAGATGGAGCGAGACGGTACAGTAAAGTATTCAAGAGAAACGGGCGCCGTCTAAAATAGTATTATTGAGATTGCATGGTTAGTTAATTTACAAGTAAGGGCAAAATTACGGAGTGCGTTGTGTAGGCACTAAACTTTTTTTTTTCAAATCTGTGTAAATAGTAGTGATATTTTTGAATGCGGCAACATTTGTTGATCAATTAAAATGGCGTATGTAAATCAAAATACGAAATTCAATTTACTTTTTCTTCTGTTACAAGAACTTCGTGATTCGTCGTCTCTGATTGCTTTATTGTCAACTAGCTAATCCCTGCGGTTTTTGCCGATTGACAAAACAACGAGATTTATTTCTTACATGTGATTTTAATATTGAAGTGGTGTCCACATTACTGTCTCGGAATCAATTCGCTAAATGATGCTGAAAACCGCAAAAAAATCCGTTGCGTACTTTAGAAAACCAACGCATCTGGACACGAAAAATGCCTAATATGTAAAGGAAAGCATTTTATATTCACGATACAAATAAACACTTTAATTTTCATTAAATATACTACTAAGTACCCAACGATATTATTACGTTTAGATGCGTTACCGGCGTTCAATACTGGCAAGGTAAATGACAGGTGATTGCCTGACGTGTTATTAGTTACGTACCATCCAGTGACGCGGCGCAACGCTAGTGACGTAACTAAATACATATGTATCTCTTTCTAACAACAGGAATCGGTTCGGGTCTTTCCTGATCTTCGTGCACTGTATGATTGTTTGTACTAGTAGGTTTACGCTGTTTTTAAGCTGTTTTTACCCTGTTTACGCTGTTTTTAAGTGGTCAAATATTCGTGTATAACGCGTCTATTTATAACACGTCATTGTAACTACCTACATACTTTTAACGTTCTTTTCGTGATATTATATCTGAAATCGAACAGAATGAGAAATTGTAACGTGATACTTATTAAATCGGTGTACCTAATTATAGTTACCTTTACTTAGATTAAGCGCAATTAAGCGCTATATTATTTTTTATATATTTTCATCGATATTTTGCTTCCTCGAATAATTTCTGGGATAATTGTTGTCAGAATAAGTACCTACCTTTCGATTTTCAAGTGTATTAACTTATCATCAACTATTACAATAGCGCATGTTAGAAAATATTTGTTTACAATTTAATATTGTAAATTTTGCCTGATGTATAAAATTACATTACCTAGGTAGATATTGATGACGAGGTAAATACACCTGAAAATCATATAAATTATAAAGATTTGACGTTTTTCCCTTCTCACGTTTTGAATGCGATAATTAATCAATATAGGAATTAATGTCGCATATTATGATTATATTTTATGAAAAGGTCAAAGATGAGTGAGTGGTTTTGTTCATGACCCACAATTTTACACAAAAATCTTGATTCTTGATTATTTTAAATTTTTCGCGATATTGGAATGTGTATGAGAGAGTAATTATATATTTTTTCTATGAATATATTTAGTTAAGTAAACAATATTTAGTAAAATTATTCTAAAAACCACGTTACATTTAAAAGGAATTGTAAATATTAAGTTTAATGTAGATTTTTTATTTAATTAAGATTCTAAGAAATGTTATGCCAAATAAACGTGAATAATTAAAAATTTTTTTTTTTTATTCGTAAAAACTTAATACTAATAGTCATGTTGTATGATAATGAAAAATATTTACAAAGTGACAATGAAAACATAAGTTATGAAACATTTTTATAGACACACAACGGTATCCTACAAATATAAAGCTTTATTTACAAGAATAACACGTATTTACTTCATTCACTTTCATTAATTGCGAATATATTACATACTAAAGTCATCACAAATTTCAATTAAAATAAGTTTATGGTTCACTATTAAGACTCCCGCATACAGGCACGACGCGACAGTGATGCACGGCTCTAGTAGAAAATTATCCTGGAAGCTTTCATAGAAATTGTTCTACTAGAGTCGCGTCGCGCCTATCTGCCCTTTACACGTTGATTGACCATAGGTACTATTTTCAGCTAGTAAAAAGATTTGGTCAGCCAGCATGTTAAAAGAATTATATATAGAAGCAGTGGCACCACTATTCGCAGTTAGTTAAACTACGAATAGTGGTGCCACTACTTCTAAACTTATGAAACAAATAATTCCTCTAGACATTACTATTTGCATCAGTCTCGTTCTTAGTGATCCCGCCATTTCGACTCGACGTCATCGATAACTCGGCTTGGAAGTGCCTAACATTTAACTGAAAGCAATGTTACGCAGTACTGTGCCACGTCTCGGTGCTAAGCAAGGTGCGCAGACGTTCCACTCTCTCTTCTACTAGCTCCAGGTAGTGACTCGACACCAGAGTCAGCATGTAGATTCGGAAAACTATAAAAGATAACATTGAAGTTAGTTTGTTAAACAGTGATTAAGAATAATCATTTTTCCCTACCATACTTGCAAGAAATGAATCTTTCGGTAAGAACTTTTGAGAAGAAAAAAAATTGCTTTTAAGATATTATATTAAAAAGTTGATCCCGTACACTTTCGAACCATTTATTTCAATAATAAAACCATTTAGCTTGTCAAGAAGATTTGAAAACGTACCTAGATTGGTTAAAAATCCATATCGACCACCGGGGAGACATATCCGTGGCTGGCGTGAATATGTTGACATGTCTAAAATGACAATTTGTCAGGATAGCCATTTCAAAGGTTTGACCTTTTCTGGTAAATCGGTAAATTAGTTTACAGTATTATGTTTTAGTTGTTTTAGGGGTTATTTTAAACCATCTTCTAAATAATGACAATAAATAAACGAAATTCCCCGTAGTTTGCATAATAATAGACTTGTCAAGTCGTTCACCATCGAGTTATCAACTTATTCACCGAGTTGTCAACATATGCACCAACAGTTATCAACTTATTCACCTTCTGAGTGGGGGAATATTAGTATGTAAACAATGTTATTAATGACAAACACAATGAGGACCAATCAACCAACTGATGACGAATATAAAAATATTTGTTGAATTGTTGAAGTACCTACTACTTACTCAAATCAAGCAAAGTTGTTCTAACTGAACAAATATTAAATTGAAAAACCACGAACCTATCAGTTTTCTAGTGTTAGAGCAATAAATAAAAAATTTAAAAAATTGTAAATTGTTTTATTGGGCCAAACAACGGACATACTTATTAAAGAAAGAAAAGAATAAAGAAATAATAACGTTACAATGACAGATACGTCAGGTACACAGATACAAGTATGTATACCACAGTACCGTTCATATTTCATTGGACCTCAAAATCTTCTTCATCTGGGTTGTCCTCGTCCAAATCTGGATCATTAGATGCGGAGACATCACCAACAGTTTTTATTTTAATATAAAATTCCTTGAAAGAATCATCAATCAGGTCAATCATGTCCATCAAATCCTTTTTTTTCTCTGCGCTGATTGGCAAAGCCTCTTTGGAGATTTGGCTCAAGTTAAAGATATCTATGGTGGTTTTTCCTCTTTTCCTAAAACTTATTAACTTGAAAGGGGGTTCGCGATCCAGGGTTTTCTCAAAATACATTTTTCCTACGCTGCTTTTATCATATTGCAGCCATTTAATAGGTTGCCACAAAAATTTGTCTCCCGTATCATCCAGTTTTTTGAGAGTAAAGGGTCCTTTCTTGGATTTTAGTTCGGTAAAATCCAAGAAATCATTTACCGTCATCACCACGACCTTGAATGGCTTCTGCACTTTGCAAGTCCTCACCAACTGCACCCAATCATATAAATGATTGATTCTCATTTGTGTTCTCTTTTTTGTATTTTCAATAATCGCATGGTCAGAGTCACACTCCATATGTGTGTGCCCACTGAGGAGGAATTTGTGGTTTATCTTTTGCAGCGTCGGATGATTATTAAGCAAAAACATGAACATCATCGCCACGACATTGTTTTTGTTTTGGCCAGCACAAGTGTCGGAATGAAAAATCAGTTCTTTGACTTCCGATGGCAAACTGTTGCAGAAGTGCCACAAACATGACGCAATTTGGTTTGCTCCTCGAGCTCCTATAGTCTCGTCCCACATGTAGCATGTAGCCTCATTAGTTGCTAAATCGTGTATTGTCAAATTAAAAGACCAAAGCTGTCGTTTATAAAACGAGACAGACGTTTTTAAATATGGTGTCGGCAAGCACTGCTGTAGGTCAAATGCAAATGCCCTAACAGATGAATCGGCTTTGGCGTTCTCTTTATCCACACGTTTTTCAGCATAAGCTTTTTCAGCTTGATGTTGGTGCTCAACTAATTCAGCGGATAAATCTACTTTGCGGTCTTCATCTGCAACTTTTATTTTAGCGTTTAACACATCGCACGTATTGCATGTGTCTTTGGATGGTTGCTTAAACGACAGATTGAGGTCGTGAAAGCATTTGGAATATAATTTTAAAGAGACAGGATTTGATGAAGTATTTTTATACTCTCTGTACATTTTAGAAATTGAAAGGTCAGCAGCTAAATATTTCTTACCAGTCGAATTTCTACAATAGTGGCTCTCATAACTTGGAAAGCTCAAAATGTGGTGGTTGACAACCGAAATGTCTTCGATAGTCTTCTTATTTTTGGGAGGTTGACGACCTCTCTGATCCTCATCAATGATTCCGTTAGGGGATAATTTCTTTTTTTCTATAATTATATTAACAAATCCCTTGGTCTCTCCTAGTATTTTACAAAAACACTCTTTACAAACCGGTTTATTCTCATTATAAATCTCTAGCATGTACTTACAGTAGTACTCTCTATTTAATGCCCTGCTGCCCGTTTTTTGAGAATTTTTTGGTAAAATCTCTACTGACTTACACACAAATGCTGCCCTTCTATCTCTATCTCCAAGTTGCCAATAATTTTCAAAACATTGCGTCTGTTCAACCTTTCAACACATTTTAATCTACATGAAATCAACTGGACCTCTCAATATATCACTATTTAAACAGAAATACTTCGGTTGGCTATAACTTGACATCTCAATATGTCAAATAAAAGAGAAATCTTCTACGTGTATAAGTTGAGATATCAAATAACGAATAATATTTTGGTCACTGGCTATACGTTGATATAACGAAATATCAATGTTCGTTCACAAAAACATGTGAATCGTTAATTTGATATGTTGTGTTGTCAGGTAAAACACGTAAAAATGCGAGATGTCAACATAATACCATAGTCGATTGCTCCAAAAGTTATTTATATTTTGAGCTGTCAATTTTTTTCATATAAATTCCTAATGCGTAGAACGTATTAAGCCAATAAAAAAAAAAACATACAAGTCGAGATGTCAATGTATTCACGCCAGCCACGGATATAATCTCTAACAAACTCCGTTAATAAAAGTTGCAACATCATAGGAAGCTTGTAAGACTACAGCTACATCAGCTACTACTACTTACATAACACGTAATATTATTGAAGAATAGATTAATACTCACTTAATGCCATAAAAGCTAGCATATAATACAACATCAATGAGGGTTCAAAGTCCAAACGGCTGAACACCATCATCAGTACGGTGCAGAAGACGATCAGCAGTAGATTGCCCAGCACTATGCAAGATGTCCAGATTATCCACGGTTTCATCAGGTTCGCCTTTTCCTGGAAGTGAGTAGAAGCAGAATGAATTAATATCTAGCTATGTAATTCAACCGTCCCTACATATAACCCCCTAACTATAAATCACAAATTTTACAGGAGAGCGCTTCAAAGTTTCAAACACGTGCATATCATGTTAATGTAAAGTCATGATGGATGTAAAGTGCATTTGGCCATCTTAGACTTATTTTTGTTACACTAAACGATAGTCTATGCTGGCCTGAAGGTCACGAAAACAAAACATGTAAATCACGTATCTACCACTTAGGGGATTGTACGTAGGGATCGTCGTTTTCATCTCTCTGAAGATCGGGTATGATGTCATCACTGCACACCGAAAGACGATGGCATCTTCTCATATAGTAGAGCAACGAGCTTTAAACCACTATGCCGTTCAGATTACGATTTCTGTGACTAAAGTAGTGAGTAAATGGACCATTTAAATTACAGAAAAGCGTGACTTTAGTGCAGGTTTAAGTCGTATAGTGCTATAAGTGATATTATGAAGATCAGTAGAACCGGCTACTCACGAGTTCTTTCATCAGCCTGACGCATTTGGATCATGGATTATGCAAGCTGTTGGTTTTAGAAAGCCCAACTGATATTCACAACAAAGAACACTGAATCCGAGAAAGATTGTCAAACATTCCGCCCGTTGGCAATCTTTACCTAAATTATCCTTACTAAAATTATGGTTCCCTCGGGATTTTAGGAAAATATACGTACCCTCAAAACACCGACCAGCATGATAGTAGTTAGTATCAGAGTGATACAGTGGCAGATGATGACGGCCACCTCGAAGCAGGACACGAAGACGTTCCCCCAGTGGTTCGTGTCCACAGGACCAGGGATCTGCTTGTCCAGGGTTGCTAAACATTGTGCGAGGGCTAGGACTGTGTATAACTGAAATTGGAAAATAGTTTATAATAATATTATTACAACTAAACTGGGATAGTAACAAATATCTAATCATAAAGATCTTATTAATGCAGGAGTATATCTATAGAGAAACTAATGATAACTTGAAGAAGTAAACCACGATATATGTTATACCTTGTGCTGTGCGAACACAAAAAAACATACCAGAATGGCTTTCGACGATGAAATTATGTATTTCATGTATATTAATCTGATCGTCTACTTTCTAGCTTATATATTCTACCTTCTTTGTAGGACAAACTTCATGATACTTACTATAATAACTAAACCAGAGAAAAGACATCCGAATCGAAGTGAGAGGCAGCCGAAGCTCTTCTGCCTCGGGATGTTGTCCAAGATTAACGGGATCTCTGGAAAAATATAAAACATGTGTAGGTAAGGAATTTAAAAAAAAATGTTTTGTAGCGATGCTAAACTGAAAGAAAAATAAAGAAAGAAAATACGTTTATTTGCGGTAAACATGACGCAAAAAAGAACAGGAACACAAAAAAAAAATATAAGAAAATGTTGAGGGGAAACCTACCTACCTTCTTCCTTATGATGAATTCTGGGATAGCCCTAACATCATTTTTGCATATATTGTTGGAAACTACGCAGATACCTGCCTGCCATATCGCGACATGATCGCGGTTTCAACACTATCAGCGGATATAGATTTGATTAATTTTGTGAAAATCATGTATCCAAGCAAAAATATCAATATGTTATCTCCGAATAACATGTTTTTAATATAAGTACCTTAAGATATCTGCATTATGACATTACCAGGTATTTTGGAAAACCAATGTGTTGACATTGAAAGAGATGAAGGAATATTGATTATCAACAAGGTATCTTACGCCCTTGAGCTAAGTATGAAGTACGTATTCAAGGTTGTTGAAGCTGTAAAAAATATACCTACACCTTTAAATAAACATACACATAACATCACGCTTATAATCCCCTTTTGATAGTTATGTAAAGTCCCATTTGATAGGGGGTGAGCCTATTCCCATGAACTGGACCAAAATCCAGACTACATCCTGTGCTTTATCGTAGGCAAAAATTCATTGTCTTTAAAACTGAACCAACATGTACAATTTCAACTCCGTACGATAAGAGGAAGTGGCTTTAATTCAGCTTGCAAGATTTGATCCATACGACCAATCAGAGCAAGTCAAATAAAACAAAGTCCCTCTTGACACACTATATCCTATAGTCATTCTTTCTAATCGGATTGGAACTAATTACACCACTGTTGTATTTAGCGACAAATAACATGCTTTTATCATCCATGCTGAGCTATTGGGTTTTTCTATCTGGAATTACTCAGTAGAAGCCCGGAAGCTGGATCTGTGCCCAGTACACCTTCGCCTAACTCTTCAAGAAAACTAGGTCATTATAATCCATTCAAAAAAGAAGGAACCAGGAAATCTGCCGTTGTTCAAACGTAGAACATTTTTTTTTAATAATATAGTCTACAGTTACCCAATTTTGGTTTCGTTGTTTGTGCATGTGTCTCATCTGTCATCGCTTCTGTCAACGCATCTTCGATACAGAAAAAAATAGTATGGGAACGTGGTGGGAACAATATATTCGACGAGGTCACATAGAATCAGAACATCTATGTCATGGTTAGACAGTACTTATGCATCGTTATCTAGTATTAAATAGGACTATCAATATAGGTATTTATTTTCTATCTTAAATATATTTAGGTACTAGAGGAATAAGTAATGAGTATGAAGGAAAATAATGTAATGGCTATAGAGAAGGGAAGACAAAAGAAACCATGGATGGGCTGTCTGATAGATGATATGGTTAGAAATAGTCTGACGGCTGAAATGGGGACATAATAATAATAATATGAAAATATTTTTAAATGTTTTTTATGTATTTTATATCCGAATATTAAAAAATATAATTTATATGTATTTAATGAAATAAAGGAAATAATAATAGTAATCTTGATTGCAGACCACATGATCCAAGAAAAAATCACAATAAAAAAATTAATTTAAAAAATAATAAGTACAATTAAAAATTTAGAATAAAGAACAAAAAAATATAACACATAGAGAAGTATGAAATTAGTAGACATTTTGCGTCGACCCGAAATAAATTGAGATAAGGACAGGAGAACAATGATTATGATATAGGAACAAGTTATAACTGAGAGTTAGTTTTCATTAATAAATTAATGAAAATAATTTAATTGATTAATTAGTTTTAATCCACCTATACGTGTACCTCATACATCTTTGAATTATAGGCAAAACAGTTATATTGTGCGCGCTAGCAAGAATTTCAATGATAGATGCAAGGAATATAATTTTGATCCATTCACAATTAGTGTGAATTCGGCCAGAAGGTGCTTAAGTTTTACATTTTTCAAGTGGTTTGTTATATTATTTGTTTTTTTTATTATTTTGTCTATTGTTTTAGTCATATAATTGCAAACTTAGTATTTATATCACTTCTTTTATAAAAGCGATGTGTTTTTTTTTGTTTTTGTGCTCATACTATAAACTATTATTATAAAATGTCTATACGTGAGGATCTGTAATTGGGTTTCTGGTGACTATAGTTTCCTTTTTTTGTCTGTTTTTATTAGCTGTAAGTCCTCCATGTTCTTAAAAAAAAAAAAGATTGAGTCTTAGAAACTTTAGCTCTCCGGACTCCGGTGATGGTCTGGTAGGGTGCCAGAGAGTCAGACACATTGACTCGCAAACTGAAACAATGAACTCAGCACATGGTAACCGTACAAATTATGGTCGGTAATAAAAAAAAATCTGCTGTTTCATAGAAAAGTGCCCTATGCAGCAAAGCGAATCAAGCTACCCTAATCTGTCAAATTTCTTTGATAGATTTTCAACTCTATGCCATAACAATAAGGTTCATGTTCAATTGGGAAAATTTGACAGTTTGGGGTAGCTGGCGTCTGTGTCTACTGAATCCATTGTAATAGTTTACGCGTCGATGTATAATACCACCCTGTACAACTAATTCAAGCAGTAAGTTACACAAGTGAAAATGAAACTTGTTTTAACTCCAGGCGCTAACAAGTGACAATTCTTAATTTTAGTATGTTTACCTTATGCATAAGCATAATTCGCCTATAACGTTTTCACTGCTGGAACACAGGCCTCCTCTCTGTGGGAGGGAGAGGGCCGTAATCCAGGCCCAGCGCGGGTTGGTATGTTTAATCAAGTATATTGATGACAATTTCTACGATTCTACTATACTTATACTTCACCCTGAAATAGCTTTAAAAGCAAATATAGGAAATTACGTGATAGAAATAAGTTAGAGCTTAAAGTAACACATGCAGGTACGGTTTTAATGAGGAAAATCTTTTTTTGTATGGCGCAAAGAATATTTACCTAATAAGTTGCCTTGGTCAATAAAAAGTCTAAATTTGGTCAATTTCAAGCGTAAACTAAATATGTACTATGTTAATACAGATGTTACTACTGTCTCAGTGACTATTTTGATGACAGTTCTTTGACATGATAATATTTGTATACTCATAACATAACATAACGTGACTATTTATGCATGACGACTCTAATAATTCGGTGGACAGTGTCAACTTTAAACATTTTTCAGTAACTTATTGACATTATTATTATTTAATATTGACATTATCGCATTTCGTTAAATATTCTGACATTACCTTTTGCATTTTATAAAAAAATCATTTAAAATAAAATAAAAATTTACATTGATACTACTGAATTATTATACTGAAATTAATTATTCTGACATAACCTGACATTTCCTATTGCATTTTTATTAAATTAATTTAAAATAAAATAAAAATTGACATTGATCCTATACTGAAATTAATTTACTTATTTGGCCATTTGGACATATTTAAAAGCCTACCATAATTGTATTTTTGTAACAAATGGCAAAACATAGAGAAACTGTAATTGACAATTGTACTATCTTGCACACTGTTGTAACCTATAAATTTATAAATAATTATTAATAAAGACTATTGATTGATTGATTGATTTTCCCACTATATTCTCTTCGTTCTTTGCAAATATATAATTCTGGTTATTTTTAGTGTAGTTACTTTCTGACTTTATAAATTTCTCTTCGTATGTCTAGGTTAACTGAATTTATCGGAGTGTAAATGCTTTGCATTTCATAGAATCCTTGAATTGATAAGGTATACTTAACCTAATAGTAAACAGCGGTTAGCCTTGATCGAAGGTTAGCCCTGAACTTCATTATTTTCATTGTTTCCTTCTTTGGAAACACTGATGGTAACTATTATGCGTCCAAAGGCTAGTCAACAACTTACGTACTCACTTATTATTTCAACAACAAAACACAAATAAAAATATTATAAATAAATACAAAACTTACTGGAATACATTCTCATTTCTTTATCACAGACAGTAACACAAACACTTATCACTTCCTACACTAGTTTAAAAGTATTTTAATATATTTAAAATTAATAATTTTATCACACGAGAAGTCCAATCCGGCCGCCTAAATAGTACAGACTGATACTGTGCTATCAGTGCGCGATAATAGCTGCTTTATCAGGAAAATATCGGTATTAGAAACAGCGCTAACGACAATTATAGATAATCCCTTTACTTATCCCTTTAAAACAGGTAATGTGTATGAAAAAAAAAACATGAATTTGCTAATGGAATAGTGAAAACAATGCTTTGGATAGAACAAATTTTATTTTTATGATTAGGTAAGTAGACATTCTTTGTTTATGTTTTTGTATTCTGTGTTTAGTAAAAGGACGAGGAATTAAAAAAAAAAACAAATAATGGACAACCACTAACAAAAAGGGGGAGTGAAAAAGAAACTAGAGCACATAAACGGGAAAATTAAAGGTGAAGGTTTTTGCAATATTAGATAGGTACTTTGCAATATTAAATACGTGTTTAAGATTTAATTTTTTTCCGACTTCAAAAAGGTGGAGGTTCTCAATTCGTCGGAACCTTTTTTTTTTTCTTTTTTTCGCCTGGATCGATTTAGATTTTTTTTTTTTGTTTAAAAGGGTATACTTCCCAGGTGGTCCCATGATCATCAAGTCAGGATCTGATGATGGGATCCTGGAGAAATAGAGAGAACTCTTCAAATTTATAGGCACACTTGAAGCAATTGGGGTAGTTTTTGGAAGAGTACTTTCTCGGAGTGGTCCCATTTCAATTTGATGAAGATCTGATGAAGAACTTTGGAGATAGGCAAGGGAACTCTTCAATAAATGATAGCAAAATGGACTAGAATTGCTGAAATCTCATGTCTGTCTATTGCTTACACCAGTTCATAACATAACATCACACCGGTACGCTGTGAAGGGGTAAGTACATGTGAACCACTAAAAAGTGAAAAATAAAAAAAAACCGACCTCCAAAAAAACTTTGTAGTGTTTTTTGTGAAGTCGGGTGTTTTTGTTTTTTGAAAAATGTTTTTATATTTTATATGATTGTGACTTGACTATAAAAAATGCTGCGTCTTTAGTTGACACAAATAGGTAACTGGATCACTTTAATTCTTTGCCGTAAACATTAATGATTCAGCATTCATTCTGAACAGCAAGTGAAAATACACTAAACATAATTATGCATTAGTTGTTATTATTCTAATGCTTTCACTGCAATATTTAAATCGAAGGCTATATAATTCGAAGACTAACTGTCTGATGAGACTGTTGATTACTTTGCCTACCAATGTATAAAATCAAGTCTATCTAACTAAACAGACAGATGTACTGCTGGAGAGTTGGTTGCGCCACTTCTTCTTCCCAGCTAAAGCACTAGGAAGTGGTGAAGGGCGGGTGTTTTGGCGTGCGTTATGTTATTTTGACATTCGAAAAGTGCTGATTCTCAGCTTAATTTGAATATATATATATATATTTTATTTTATTTATTTTTTATCTATATTTTTTTTTTTGTCTTTTGATTTTTAACTTTGAAACACAATAATATTTACTTTTTATAATATCCTACTAATCCTACTAACAATAGTGAGGATGGATGGATGAATGGATGTTTGTTACTCTGTCACGCAAAAATTACTGAACGGATTTGGATGAGGCACACAAATATTTTATAACCTGGATGCCGGGTACGTTCTCGTGTGATAACTTCAGATCTCCAAGTTAGCGAAACTGCAGTCAATAGCTAGTATGTAAATAAAACAAGAAACTCTGATGAAATATTCTTTAATTCACCATAAGCAGTCTTAGTAAGAATAATTAAAGCTTTTATTCTTCACATAATATGACTATGTACATCAGTCAGTACAAAACAGCAAACTATGTACAGTAAATAGGCATACATAGATACACATATCTGGCATAAAATTAAATAGGTGGTAATATACTTATTTAACAATAGCAAACATAGGGAGCTACATTTTTGAGGAATCCACGTAAACGACTAAGTAAATAGACAAATATGACACTTATAGACTAAGTAGATACAACATAACGGAGGATATTTAATTAGCACGAAACGGTAAATTGCTGAAACTACCGTATGAAAGCTAAATGACGGTACAATAAAAACATGAAAAAGCAATGAATCGATACAAATCAAATAAGTATGTACATTGGTTAAAAAAAAAAATTACGAAAGCTAATTAGATAATATTTGTTGTCATAGCAAAATGAACGCAAAATTATTATTATTATAACTTAAAACCAACTTAACATACCACTTATTAACTTACAATATTTGGTAAATTAGATACAATAAATATATGTAGAAGTAATTGACTTGTTACAATTAAACCAAGTAAAAGTGTCAGTACCTAGTGATGACCGTAACCGTGGCCATGTGACGAGGCCACGATTGAACCACCGCCGCTCAAGCCATGGCCAATCCCTGGTGAAGAAATAACTGAAGTATGGCCGCCAATATGGCCAATACCACCTAGACCGCCAAAGCTGCTACTTATCCCACCAATCCCCCCAATACCGCCAAGTCCAATGCTACTTATTCCTCCAATTCCTCCGATTCCTCCAAGTCCTCCAAACCCACCGCCGCCCCCACCCACAGACACTGGCACGGCAACAGGTTGGGGAACTCTCACAGGTACTGGAGCAGGTACCCCTACAGCGTACGGCTGAGGCACAGGGATCCCCACAGCTTGCGTCACACTTACCGGTACTGGTTGTGCATATGGGTACGCGAAGGGACGGTCCACAGGGACGGCTACAGGTCTGGATATAACTTGGGCCACAGGCTGGGGTACTGGAACAGCGACTGGACGCGGTTGGTCAACGGGTACACCTACATGGACCGGGTACGGGACCGCCCGGGGTACACTGTAGGGGACAGGTTGGGGCACGGGGATGGCGACTCGGTTGTGGTATTCAGAGTATGTGTGGCGGATTGGAAAGGAACCGTCGCCGATGCTGCCGATGCCAGCGCCTCCCCCAATTCCTCCTATTCCAGCTCCACTTCCTATGCCCCCTATTCCAGCGCTACCACTTATGACAGCGCCACCGCCACCTATGCCGCCAATGGAATGGCCACTGCTTATAGATCGTTTTGCCTGATCAGCGCTTTCAGCGTAGTGCACGCTGAGAAACAGCAAGATCTGAAAAAAACAAGAAACTTCTTAAGTATTTGATTGTATTTTGTTGGCTTTACAGGGGGTTGGAGATTATCTACGGCCGGTGTAGCGCTTATTCTTCGAAATCACCATCATCTGCCTAGCCTTCTCATTTATGTTGGGGTCGGCTTTCAGTCTAACCGGATGCAGCTGAATACCAGTATGTTTACATGGAGCGACTGCCTATCTGACCTCCACAACCCAGTAACTGGGTAATACAAAACCCTTTGGTAAGACTGGTTGACAGACTTTCGTGCTTCTGACGACCCGTAACGACTGTCAAAGATCCACAAATGACAGCCGGGACCAACGGCTTAACGTGCTCTCCGAGGCACGGAGGACTCTTGGTCTGTAAAGATGGTCTCCCATCCGCGGACCAACCACGGCAAGTGTAGCTTAACCTAATTGATCGAATTTTGCAGCTATTTTTACTTAGCCACAAGCCATTCCATCCAAAATGAAGCTCCTCCTCTTATTCTTCGAAATATTAGTAACAAAAAGACTTTGTTTTTGTGCAAAAAAGAAGCTTCTGGTTTGTAAATTGATCATAAACGTGTTTTATGGTTACCTGCGCCAAAAATATCGCTGTATCGTTATTCAAAATCGATATGGTTATCTTATCAGTTACATGAACGTACCTATTTACTTATAATAATTACCTACGAACGTATAATGATTAGATACTAGGTGCACTGAGTTCAGTGTTCTAGAACGATCTGCTGTCATTAATTAAACTCGTTTTAAAACCATTTCAGTGGAGATTAGCATATCTGCCTTTTGTTAAACAAAATTTATGACTTAGTATCTTGGAAGATATATGTATGTCTGTGTGAATATGCTCTTAGTAGATAGCGTCATTATCAAACAAAACATTCCAGGTTTATTTTAATGAGAGCTGACCCGACAGATGTTATCCTAGCCTAATTTCAATCATTTATTTTTCCCGAATTTTCCAGGCCTCTGCTCAAAATTTCTTTAAGGAGACACTAGTCGCAGGGTCGAATTCATTGGTGGGCCTGGTTAAAAGCACGCTGTCCAACCAGGCATCGTGTCCGACAGATGTAGTATAAATGATGAGCAGTTAGACGCATAAAACCACTGCATAAAAATCAATGGCCAATAAAGTTTATTGAACTTTTCGATATTTTTGATCTTTGTCGGTACCGACTTGGTTTTGGAGATTTTACTATTCTTTTATTACATAAACACGCCCAAACTTAGGTTAAATTAGCAAGCAAAATGAATCTTTGTTGGCTCATTACTTTTTATTTTAGTATTCTGTTTCCGCGTAGACAATATTATAAATGAGACAAAACCATACCATGTTTAATTTTTTATGTGCATGGTCGAACAGTGGAGCAATACACTCCCAAAATTTTTAAGGAAACATTGTCGACTAGATTCACCTAAAGGGTCAAAACACATACCTAAACACGACACGATACACCTAGTTCGGGAGTGCGTCATGCTCCCGAACTAGGTGCTAATAGCTTTGGGGATCGGGTTACCTCTTTCCCTCAAATATGGCGAGGGGAGTAATGGCTGATCTTTGCGTTATGCTCGTAAACGGGTGCTGCTTGTGGTGACTGGTCGTCTTGCTGACCATGATTTTTTTATTGTTGCTAATAATTACCTACCTGTTTATTTATTTTACGTCGATGGTCCTAGTTTATCATTTGTAAACATAATCCAGCATTGCATATGTTAGCTAACACGCCATTTATACCAGGAGGCTTTTATTTTGGTAGTATGCTTTGTTTACTTTTTTTTTGTGCTTGAGTCAAGTTTTCATTTTATTTGTTGGTAAGTATATTGGCATGGCTAGCTGACATATGACTAATTTTTAAGTTCTGAGTCTCGTAATGTTGATTACGTTGCCTACCTATGTATAGAATCAAGTCTATCTAACTAAACAGACAGCTGTGCTGCTGGGAAGTTTTTTGCGCCACTTCTTCTTCCCAGCTAAAGCACTAGGACGTGGTGAATGAAAGGCGGGCGTTTTGGGGGACTGTCTTATGTAATTTTGACATTCGAAAAGTGCTGATTCTCAGCTTAATTTGAATAAATGACTTTTCATTTTGATTTTGAATAAAGATTAATTTGAGCTTTGAGGTGAAAAAACCAAGGTAGTACGGAAATTCCAATTTCCTTACGTGTTTCTTACTTTTTCATAAAAGGAGTTATATGAAGTTAGAGGGTTGTATTGGTGATTTAAATGATTATAATCATGAACAGCTATATTTGTTACGGTCGCGAACCATATTTTAATCAACTTACAACCTTGGAAATTGCAAAAAAGTAAGAAAAATTCATTTTCGCAGGCTTTCCTGGAGCTTCCATCTTAAGAAATAACTTTGGAAGAGTAGGAATTCCTTAGGTTCCACATCTAGGAGGTAACTATGGAATTAAATCTTTTCTCGAGACAGAAGAAAATCAGTAGCGAGCAACATTTTACGCGTGAACGCAAATCCGATAAATATGCGGCTTTATATGTGCCGAATATTATTTCAAAGTGCACCCACGATAAAGTAGATAAATGACGCAATCGTCAAAAAATAATTTTAATAATATTTTATCTACAAAGAACTGAGTTAAGAAACTGCTTACGTAGGTACCCGTAAACTCTTTTAGTGAATTACGCATTTTCTTTTGTTATGATAACCCAATTAATTTTGTTAATAATAAACTACTAGTTAGGTACCTAGTAGTATTCTGAAAATTCGTCAGTAATAGCACTAACACGATTTATTAGGTACCTTAGTGGTGTTTTTGACAATTTTTCAGAAAGATTAATATTATACCTTATAGGTCCATGCCTACTTTAATTCTTAAGCTGAATCTAGTCCACATTTTTCCCATACAAACTTCGGGAGTGTATTACTCCACTGTTCGACAATGTACATCAAAAAAACATGATATGGTTTTGTCTCATTATTAATATTGTCTATACGGAAACAGAATGTTAAAATAAAAAGCCATAAAAAAGTTAGGAGCCAACAAAGATTCGTTTTTGTTGCTAATTTAACCTTACTTTGGGCGTGTTTAAGTAATAAAAGAAGTGTAAAATCTGAAAAACCAAGTCAGTACCGACAAAGCTCAAATATCGAAAAGTACAATAAACTTTATTGGTCATTGATTTATGCAGTGGTTTTTTCATAAAATCCGATCTTCCGAAGGACTGTTCTTAATGTTTTACCCACCTGTTGTACTATAAATGGTCCTGCATCTCACTCAATAATGTTGTGCGTGTAGACTAGCGTTTAACTGCCATTCATGGGTACTACCTCTGTCGAACACGAAGCCTGATCAGACAGCGTGTTTTTTAGCTAGGCCCATCAATGAGTTCGATCCCGCGACTAGGTTCCCCTTAATACTGATAATATTCTTAACGCCTTTGTTATTTTAGACGTAACTTTTTTTGGAACTGGTACCTACTATAACAGCCGCATATTTGGTTAAATTAGACGTGTAAAGTTTTCTGTTTCTAAATCTAGGTAATAATTTACTTATATTCATATTATTATAGGAACGATGCGTACCTACCTACTTCTATAGTCACATCATAACGATAAAGAAACTATTTTTACAAAAAAAAACTTTTTAAACCGACGGAAAAGAAACTGGAAAGTGCAAAAATAAACCTTTTAGTCTAACTAAGCTCCTAAATTAATGTAAATTACAAATTTTGAGTCGACGCCAAACAAACATACTAGCGCAAAGAAATCGGACTACGCAGTATTAAGATATGCGTTGTCATAAAAAAATATCGTATGTACCTATTTATTTATCTAATACTCATACTTAAAATATTCAATAACTCGGAAAACTATAAAAAGAATTGTCAAAAAACTTATAAAAATGCCGGAATCGTGTTAAAAAAAAAATTAAAATAAAATGTAAAATATAACCTATATGTCGACAAAATTTTGGTACTGAACCCTTAGAATCACGGTACTTCCCAAGTTCCAACAAATTAATATGAATAATGAAAAACAGGTCACATGCTTGTTGTGAAAATAAATAATAATTTAAGGTCAATAGTAACGAGGTCTGCTACTCTTTATATCTCAACCGTCCGCAGGCTTAGATAAACTTTAATCCCAAACGTCATACCGACCTACATTTTTTCACAAGGACGTTATCTATTCTAATAGATTTCTTTTAAGTAATCATCATTATCATCATCATCATTTCAGCCGTAAGATGTCCACTGCTGGACATAGGCCTCCCCCAAAAGGGGGGTTTTGACGTAATCGCCACGCTTGGCAGGCGGATTGGTGGTAAAATGCTTAGAGAACGCTGCTGCCCATTCTCTAGTAAGTCCCTTAGTCGCCTTCTACAACACCCACGGGATGAAATGGGATGGTGCTATTCTTTTACGTCCGGCACCACACGGAACGCAGTAATGCTAAGTTCTTTTTAAAGAGATTCTTATTTGCCAGAATTTGCCTGCTGTAAGCTTGGTTTCATTGGATTCCTCATGAACAATTCAACAATATCACTGGAATAAGGGAGCAGTGGTGGCCAAGTGGTAAAGGCCGCGTTTAACGAGTTATATATAGGTCGTAAGTTCGAACCCCGATAGACGCTTTACTTTGTGTAAATTATTTCTTCACCACTGGTCTCAAAACGGTGAAGGAAACATCGTGAGGAAACTGGCATGTTCTAGAATAAAAAATTCGAAGACATGTGACATCTACCAACCCGCACTGGGCCCGCGTGGTGGATTACAGTTGAAACAGGCCTCCTTGCAATGAAAGGGAGGGGCCCTTTCATTGCAAGGAGGCCTGTTTCAACGGTAGGAAGGAACTAGCTTCAACTTTCCAACTGATCAACTTTTTGACAATTCAAAAGTGCCTGTAAATGGTTTAATTGAAATAAATGCTTTGAGTTTGAGTTTGAGTTTGAAGGTTATAGGCTGATTAAATACGCAATAATAATAGGTACTTACAACAATTCTCCTTTTAGAAAATTCCTAATAGCAGTTAGAAGTCTGGATTTGTGTGGGTTTTTGGAAAAACTCTTGCCCATTATTGCAAGATACGTGATTGGGAGTAGGCGAATCTTGTCGACATTTTTCCCATACAAACTTCGGGAGTGTATTACTCCACTGTTCGACAATGTACATCGAAAATCAAACATGGTACGGTTTTGTCTTATTATTAATATTGTTGGCATGGAAATAGACTACTAAAATAAGAAGCCATTAAAAAGTTAGGAGCCAACAAAGAGTCGTTTTTCTTGCTAATATAATTTGCGGAAAATTCAACAAACTTTATTGGTCATTAATTTATGCAGTGGTTTTTTCATAAAACCCGATCTTCCGAAAGACTTTTCTTAATTTTTTATGCGCCTGTTTTACTATAAATGATCCTGCATCTCACTCAATAACGTTGTGCGTGTAGACTAGCGTCTTAATGCTCATCACTGATACTACCTCCGTCGGACACGATGCCTGGTGAGACAGCGTGTTGTTTAGCCAGGCCCACGAGTGAGTTCGAGCCCGTGGTTAGATTCCCCTTAAGTATGGTACTCTTACCCTTCGCAGAATAAATACCTGATTTTATGTTAGATGCCTGGATGCGGCAAAACAGTCATCGCTCACTTAGTGGTCTACTGCTTTAGCACGAAACCCGTAGTCTCGGTCGAAGTTACGGCCATAAGATTTATTAAGGGTTATTAGTAAGGGGCCCGAACTACGACTGAATGACGAACACGATTCGACAGTTGTCCCTACTCGCGATATATTTTTACCCGTACGAAAAATTGAAATTGACACTTGTTTTGACGGATCAACTAACGGACGAGCCCGTACCTTCGTTGGCGGACTTATCGCCCTCATTTGAAACAATGTATGTCCTCACTATCAGTCAATTTCCGTCAACACTAACCACTAGCCGGCTTCCATGTCTTATCATATCACACATAGTTTATAATGAACTGCGTAAATATAAACAACGTTAATTAACTTCCACTGAGAGATAAGCAGAGGTTGTAGTACAATCACAACTAATTATCACATAATTATGGACGGAACTAGTTGTAATTTTATTTGCAATAGTGACAATTACTGATCGTTCTTTAAGTATGTACCAACATAATAACTTTTAACTATCTGATACAGCTATTAAAATTAAAGTGACTCTAAAGTCGCACGCTTTTCTCAATTTACCAAATCTAGAGAAGCACAGTTCCGTGTGGTGCCGGACGTAAAAGAATAGCACCATCCCATTTCTTCCCGTGGGTGTCGTAGAAGGCGACTAAGCGACTTACTAGAGAATGGGCAGCAGCGTTCTCTATGCATTTGACCACCATACTGCGATCGCCAACCCGCCTACCAACCGGGACGATTATGGCAAATCCCACCCTTTTGCGGGAGGCTTCTGTCCAGCAGTGGACGTCTTTCGGCTGATGTGTGTGTGTGTGTGAGAGAAGCACAGGGTTTCTACGACAAAATGGTTTTGAAATTCAGGAGTATAAACTTTTAATTGTCCCCATAATCGAGCGACCTACAGACAGGTATGGTCCACAGTAGCTCAAGACAGAGAGAAGGGGAAAGGAGAAAGATATGCTATATGCAGTGAGACAACAGGCTCAAAGTAGAATAATAATTCAAAGACATGTGACATCCTACCAACCCGCATTGGGCCCGCGTGGCATACGGCCTATTCCCTCTCACCAAAAGGAGGCCCAGGCCTGTGTCCCAGCAGTGGGAATATTATAAACTGATTATCTATTAATAAAAATCAAAACACTATAAATCACAGTATAATTCTTACTACTGTCATTGCCTGTTTTTACCACCACAGAAGTTCCGATTGAATCTAGCGGGTTAAGTAAAAAAAAATTGTTCCGTTTTTAACACGATTTTAGAAGCTTGGTATGTATGTATCTATGTAACGGAATCTTTGAACGTGATTTTCACCCCCTTCAAAGCGTCGGATTGATTTGAAACTTTCCACGCTTATCAAGGACCGATGATAATTCAATAATTTCATTAAAAAACACGCTTTAATAACCAAAGTAAAAAAGTAGAAAATAATTTCATAAAAGCGTGGGATGCTTTTTGAGGTATCTTTATAATCAATTAATATCACGAATCCCACGCTTTTGTTTTTAAAGCCTGTTTTTTAGTTTTTAAACTATTATTTATTTGAACTTTGGTATCTATAGTCCATTTGGAATAAGATTAGACATTTAAAGAGACAAGTGAGCTACACGGTGACTGATACATACATGCCGTCTGTTGGGACAGGTCAGCTCAAAGCTGCAATGGCTCTTTCTTCAAAAGGCCCTTCCAGACATTGCCCTGCATTGTTAGACTCACATAAAATTCAAATTATATAATGTTTGGACTTTAAAAGAGACCATGACCTCTGAGTTTGTTTCGGCTTTTCTTCTCAGGGAACAGGCAGCTAGGAAATGGCGGCGCCATCTAGTTTTTAAAATATGGACCAACAAAATATTGACGTGTAAGTGTCTTTTAAGATCTACTTACATAAATAAACTTTTCATTTCATAAACATTTCATTTCATTTCAAACAAACTTTTTTACAGTCCGTTCAACCGATTTTGTCTTCTATTCTGTAGGCATATGGATGACATTGAAAGCAAAAAAGTAGTTACAATACCAACTGTTTAGTGCAGATGCCATTTATCATGCTACCAACGCAATAGAATTCAAAATCAGTAGAACGTACTAAAAAACGGTTTATTTAAATGTCTACTCTTATTTCAAACGCACTATAGTGTCTCACTCCGTAAGTCCCTATCTTAACTGGCCACAGTGGTTTATAGACTTATTGATGAGCTATTCTATACCTTTTTACTTAAAAACCAAGTATCAAAATAAAAACAAACTTACATAAAACAGACGAAACATTTTCTCCAACTACTCTAGTCCAGGTGAGGAATGAAAGTGATCCAATGAAGGAAAGTGATGGTATATATAACATCATGTGTTTGGCGGAAACACGGCTTATACACCCTGTATAGGAAAGCTGCCAAGGATTTATATGGAGCTGATAATTAGAGGAATTCACGGTGATATTTAGCTTCAGTAAGTTATCTCGGCACGGGAATGCGATCTTGAAGTTGAAGATGAGGTATGTAAATAAGTTGTAAACTAAATGGTATGATACTGTGGAAAAAAGTGTAGTTACATTATGCAAATTGGATACGTTGAAGTGGTTTGTGCAATTTTAAATTTTAATGTGTTTCTTTTAAATCTAAAAATGTTTTAGGTTTCCTGAAGTGCAAACTGCAAATCGGCCATCAAATTTGGACTTTTGGTTTGGTTGTTTTCTTTGGGTTTCATACACAAACCATGTATAATACATGTTTTTCCCGATGGGTCAAGCAGAAGTGTTTCTATAGTAGGTACACCTACATTTTGCCAGTTATGTTTAAGTTCCATGTAATATGATGGCCAGAGGTCGGAGTAGGTAGATTGATTTTATATACTTGCGTCAAGATATTATAATATGGACATGCCATTTTATCCATAATGTGCGGGAAGTACCGGAAAAAGTTCCGGAATTGGAATTATGGAATAAAATAAAATAAAAAACATACAGATAGGCTAACAAAATCGTTTATTATATGAATGATTGATTGAATTCAATGAACAATTATTTTCACCATTAGCTAACACTGGTAGCGTAGATTGATATTATTAATACGTATTTCACCTTAAACACAAATTCGTGCTAATTTCAAAATTCTGGAACAAATATCACAATAAATATGAAGTTCCGGTATTTTGGAGGCATATCCATATTATCCTCTACGTTTGACGTCAAAGACCTTAAATCAATCTACCTACTCCGACCCCTGATGATGGCAGTTAGGATTTTTTCTTTACTTTTCTTTATTCAGGATTTGTGTCTGGTTGTTGTTGAAGATATCTTTTGTCCTTTGTCCAGCAGTGGACGTCTTTCGGCTGAACTGACGGCCGCGTACTGGAAGACAGCGTTGGAAGGCCTCCCACAAGGTGGACCGATGACCTGGTAAAGGCCGCAGAGGTCCGCTGAATTTGAAAAGCACAGAACTGATCGAGGTGTCGCGGCTTTGGGGAGGCCTATGTCAAGCTGTGGTGACCAACCAGACATCAATCCCAACTTCGAGCTGCAACCTCCATAACCAATCAATCAATCTGCCTAGCCTTTTCCCCATTAAGTTTGGGTCGGCCTCCAGTCTAACCGGATGGAAGAGTACCAGTATTTCACATGGAGTGACTGCCCCTCTGACCAGCACAACTCAGGAACTGGGTAATACGATACCCTTTGATGAGACTGGTTGTCAAACTTTCGGGCATATGACGAATCGTAACGACTGTCAAAGATCCACAAATAACAGCCGGTACCACAACGGCTTAACGTGCTTTCCTAGGTACGAAGGGGTCTTGACATGTAAAGATCCACGGACCAACCCTGGCAAGCTTAGTTTAACCTGATGGATCGATCCGTGCGGCCAGAACCAGAACCCAACCTATATGACCATCCTGCCAGGGGTGCGCGTTGTTCGAAAGAGATACCGCGGCCCCTGGCACACAGGCAACTGAGGGAACACGGGTGGGTTTTAGTCAATAAAAGTCTGACACGCCCTCCCGCTCCACCCTAGAGCGGGAGAAGTTATTTGATGATTTCCCACCCAAAAAAAAAATCCATATGACCATTATTTTATAATTTTTGTTTATCTACCACGTCAAGTTTGTTAGCACTCCTAGGAATAGTGTTTTCATTCATAGTAACAAAAATTTTGAAGGATACATCAGGTTTGATATTTAGTTTGTTAACAAAAAATAAACCTCTCTATACAATTCCACATGGGTGACACACACGGGCGTCACCTATCACTCTAGATCTAGTTAGCGTAGACTACCTATAGTCAACTAGTCTACTATAAACTAGTTACTAGTTAGGCTATGCCACTACACCGGTAATGGAGACGTAATAGCCTATCTGACCGCTATCTCTTATGTAATAAGGGAATTGTTTACGTTCGGATCATTAAGACATTAATAGTTTATGAACTAAAACTTGAATTGGACTGCTTCGATTTCTATTTTCAATCAAGAACTAATGAAAGGATTATTGAACGTTTATTTGTAAGTGTTCGAACTGACTCTGTGTTGTTGGTTCCTTCTATGGTATCCCAGATAATACTGTAAAGGCTAAATGCAAAATACGACCTTAAGATGTACAGACTGGTGATAAAGTAACTTCAGTTACATTCAAACATTAAGTGAGAATAACCTTTCAAATTCATTAGAAAAGGTTTTTTTTTTGTTTTATAAAGACAGGTTTATGGCAGGCACGTGACTGGAAACACGAAAGCGTGAAATAAACGGAATAATTTTAATGTGATCGCTGTAGCTACGTGCAGAAACACAACATCCAAGAATAATATTATACGTGTCAATATCATACTGAGTGTCCTGATGACTTTTCAACGCATCCCGGTTTTGCACTTTAAATAATCTATTCTTGACCATTCTACCCATTACAACACTATTAGGCTATAAACTCAGAATACCGAGTTAAATGTATATATGTATGTCATCGTGATCGGATACCCAAAGGAAGGTCCTGAAGACTGCTACTTGGTGGGCAAAAAGTACTTTGTACGAAGTCGAACGTTGCTTTTCAAATCTGTGCAGTTCTTTCCGCAAACGGCCCTTTCAAACACTAATCTGCATGATCTGGAGAGAAATCATACTATCCTAATAAATAATAAATATTATAAATGTGAATGTTTCTATGTTTTTATGTAAAAACAGCTGAAAGGATTGGGATAAAATTTGACACACAGATAGTTTATAACCTGGATTAACAGAAAGGATACTTTTTATCTCGGTAGTACGTTCCCGTGGGATAATTTCCGACCTCCACGCGGGCGAAGCCGCTGGCAAAAGCTAATAATAAATATCTTTTAATTACGATTTGAAGTCGGTTCTTTGGAGATAAAATATTTCCTATTTGCAACTTATAAAAACCTAGACCCATAGTCAATCAGCAAGTTCCACAGAAAATGTCTCCTAATTATGCGTTAACGTAAGTTGTAGCTTGTAACTTACCAAAGTAATGTATTAACATAACTATGTACATAAATCTAGCGGTGTAATGCTCAGTACATTATGTGCACAGGATATTTGTACACTGAGCGTCCACTCAAAACGAATAGCTCGTAAAAACATAGGATTCCTTATTATCACACGCGGCGAGGTTAGGTGGCGGACATGCTGTGACTGTGACGCGAAGAGCGTGAAAAATTATTCGTTCACGTATGTAAACAATTGTTGGTTCACCTAAATAAATAAATAAGAAGGAAATTAAGGAGGACTTACGTTTTTTACAATTTTCAGGTCAGTGTTAGGTGGTACGGCTTTTTCTTTTTTGACGGTGGGAAATCATCAAATAACTTCTCCCGCTCTGGGCGTAGTGGGAGGGCTTGTCAGACTTTTACGGACTAAAACCTTCCCGTGTTCCTTCAGATGCCTGTGTGCCATGGGCCACGGTATCTCTTTCGAACAACCCGCACCCCTGGTAGGCATCGGCTCTTGCGGACCCCACCAGTTGGTGCTGATATCTCTTAGAGGCGCGCGTGGTTCCCGCCGGATCTCAGTCCGTCGCGAATCACGTTTTTTTCAACATACAGCGCGACACTGATCTGCGAATTGCAAAACAAGTGAGACAATTTCAATTTCACAGTCAATAGACTACTGACGCTTCCCCTTTAACATGACATTGCCAAGTGCTACCACAGTAGAACCACAACAACCATTATTTCCATGAACAATAAGTATTGTTTTCTTATTGATCTGAGGCATAATTTCCATTATTTATTTTTATTTGTACCCATCATCATCATCATTTCAGCCGAAAAACGTCCACTGCTGGACATAGGCCTCCCCCAAAAAAATGGTGGGGTTTGCCATAATCGCCACGCTTGGCAGGCGGGTTGGCGATCGCAGTATGGTGATAAAATGCATAGACAACGCTGCTGCCCATTCTCTAGTAAGTCCCTTAGTCGCCTTCTACGACACCCACGGGAAGAAATGGGATGGTGCTATTGTTTACGTCCGTCACCACACGGAACAAGTAATCAGAACCATTAAGTGATTTGAATTAAAGCGCGAATCTTAATCCCTTTTGATTAATTCACTTTATTAAAATAACATTTTCATGAACATTTTTCTGATTTTCCCAAATCATAAGCGTTAAGCGTTTTCCTGATATACCCTGCTTCTCTCACCATATTGAGGCCCTTAGGAAGAGTTACGTAGCCGACAACTGAATGTGTCTGCACCATATAAGCAGTAGAATGCGGTTCTCTCACTACACGTATACAGCTCAGACATTTCCCTCGTCTGGTTTTTTCATGGACTGACTGACCGATTGGTGTCCAGGTTCCAGTGAAAGCTGTTTTACTACACTTTATTTTGTCTAGACTCCTGAGTGCACCTAAGACGTTTTTTATATCTTGAAAGTGTTTTTTCGTCTGATCCTTATATTATATCTGATCAAAGCGCCATAACATTCCCTCACACACAGCAATTTTTTTTTTCTCAGTTTAGTAAACACGGTAGTATCGGTAACGGGTTGCATTATTCACAACAAACTTCTTTATGCAGACACCTCAAGAAAGAAGATTATCTGCCAGGGGTGCGGGTTGTTCGAAAGAGATACCGCGGCCCCTGGCACACAGGCAACTGAGGGAACACGGGTGGGTTTTAGTCAGTAAAAGTCTGACACGGCCTCCTGCTCCACCCAGAGCGAGAGAAGTTATTTGATGATTTCCCACCCAAAAAAAAAAAAGAAAAAAAAAAGAAAGAAGATGATATGCATAAGAGACTTCTGCAAATAAAATTGGCTTGTGACGTAGTAATAACGGTCGATTGATCAGGGTTAGGCTACGACCATTTTTACATACCAAGACCTCTCCGAGCCTTGAAAAGTTCGTTAAGCCGTTGGTCTCGGCTGTCATTTGTGGATCTTTGGTCGGCAGACTTTTGAGTCTGCCGTCCAGTCTTACCAAGAGGTTTTACCAATATTACCCAGTAACTGGGTTGTGGAGGTCAGATAGGCTGTCGCTTCAAGTTATATATTGGTATCTAGCTGTATCCGGTTCTGCTGGAAGCTAGGAATAAGGCTAGGCAGACTTCTGAAAAAAATACAACCCCCAAAAAGGGGACCCTTCAACGCTTCCTTTCGAAGAGGTGTACACATTTAAAAAAAACACTGAACAAATATTCATGTGTAGCCAGCCAGCTCGATGGTGCAGTATCTAATTAAACCATACGATCTAACTGTTACAGCTTCCTACTTAATTAACATGGCGGATAGCCCAACGACTTTTTGTTACACGACAAGATACGGGATCGCCGGCAACAAGAATACATTAGTAAGCTGCCATGATACGGCCAGTTCTGAGGATTGGCGTAGTATGGACTGCAGTGTAATGTTTTTATGTAATAGTTTGAAATATTTAACGCGTAAAGACGGCTTATCTACCGTCGTTTAACTAGAAAGGCGTTAACCCTCACTTGGTAAATTTTTACTTTTTAATAGAATCTAAGAGAGTTCAAAATTCTCTATCTGTCTGTCTAACAAACATTTTTACAATACAAATAGTTCCCAAAATATGAAAAGTTTGTAGGCTGTTAAATAACATAATTTTGGATGATTCCATCACTTGAAAGCGTCTTACCCACACTTCTTAGCTGTATGTAATGTACTTTAAAATACTATAATTACCGGATGAAATGATTATTATCTAGTATCAGTTGATGTGTCCTACAATCAGTAACGTAAGTATCACAGTTTTTTTAAGAAATAACGACTCGCACGTTTTTGCCATTTTCTCGGAAACAACTTTTAGGGGCGTAACACCTTTCTAGTTAAAGGACGGCAGTTATGCAGCATAAAAGGGGCATGACATTTTATTACTTTTGACACCTACACCTAACCCTTGTTGTGGCAGGGCTTATTAGTCAATTCGCACGAATTAGCTCATCCGGATCAACTCGCCCGCATCGGACGAATTTTAAATAATATAGTCGACTAATAAGCCGCGGCAGGGCTAATTAGTCGATTAGAGGTTGCGGAGGAGGCAGATAGGTATTCGCCCCTTGTAAATTACTGGTATTCAAATGCATCCGGTTTGACCGGAAGTTGGGAAAAGGTTGGCCTTTTCAAAACTGTGTTGGCTGCCCAGGCAGGTCATGATGCATACTTTAATATTGAGGATGATATTCTCGTAGCACTTTTGTCTATTTCCTTTTTATATTTATTTTTTTCTTTATATTCTTGTATAATTTATATCACATTCACATTCATTATATTAATTTTCTCTATGTTCGATGTTAATTATTTGATGCACCGGGCGACGTCATTACGTCAAAGCCGGTTGTCGCTGAAAACCAGCGCTGGGGCTCTGTCTTGCATAGGGTTGCAGCAAAATGCTGAGCGTTTTGTGTGGATGTGACGCATGTGTCCCTCAACCGTTTTATTATTTTTTTGTGTGTTCCTGGTTTTTGCGTCATGTTTACCGCAAATAAACGTTTTTTCTTTCTTTCTTTCTTTCTTTCTAATAAAGATTGGTCCTCGACAGCTCAGTGGGGTATTAATGGCTAAGAACAGTAACGCGTAATTGCAAAGCTCTGGACGACCTCTTCACAAGGTCTACAGTTATTCATAAGTAACTTCTACACAATCTAGCAACTATTTCATGAGGAAAAATGCAGGCATGCCACTTATTAATAAAGCGATTAAAATGCCCACTACGTAACCACTTATAACGTAAGAAGAATAAAATGTGTAGCAAGCCTGATCACTGGATTAGCTTTTAGTAATAAAGTGATCAAGCATGCTATACATTTTATTACCAAGCATAAATTAACTACACAAATGACTAGAAGGTATGCAAACAGGACACGCGCGTACCCCCTGCGCGAGCGCTTCTAATTTAATTCAAATTCTTGCGAAAATGTAACAATTGGCGACGAGCGTTTGTGACCAAAATTAATCAACACCTGGACATCTTCCGCATTGGTACAGTCGTCTAGTCGACACAGATCCATTGTAATCAACTGATTTACATGCTATCACAATGATATTTATTACTAGGCTAGCTGGCCCGACAGACATTGTCCTGTCTTAACTATTGAATATTGAATTCGCATTTTATATATACAACGTGTAACGGAAAGGGTATATGCATACCAACGGCACGGCTTCTTTAGATGATATCAAACGATATTGGAACGGTTTATTAATTCTATCTCTACATGTTCGGAAGTTATGCCGAACTTTTCAAATTGACTCGGAAGGGATTTATCGTAATATTGGCAAGTAACATGGAAAGTTATTGACCTACGTGGAGCGGTGACACGTTTGTTATGATTTGAATTTAAGAAACATATGAACACGAAAATTTTGTATCAATTCTTAGAGTATTTTATTTTGAGCTGAAACTATGTATAGTGATGTCCAGCTGTTATCTTTAGTGCTTAAGGATAGCAAAAGGGTTTCTGTTACACCCTGTATGTGTTACTTGCAACTTTCTTATTTTCTTCTTTCATAAGAACCTTCTCCTGACAATAACAAATACACCAAAAAAATTGCAAAATTGGTCCAACCGTTCACGTGTGAATCGTGTGATGCCGTGACCAAGGGAAATAGGGATTCATTTTTATTTATACAGATAACGAGATACAAAACCTGCACCCTAATTGCATACCTCACGATTAATCATAATCTGTTTCGTTTTGAAACAGATGGCTAATCCATTGCTTCATATGTTCGAAAAATGTGTCTGCACTACAACGTAAATAACGCAATGAATATTGTTGAACTGTCAAAATGAAACCGATTATGATTAGCCGTGTGTTACGCAATTAGGATGCTAGATGAAGCTGGCACAGGAGCGTGGGAATTATAGGACAAGAAAAGAGGCATAGACGATGTGGTGATAGGTATTGACCCAGGAGTAGGTGAAGTTGGGTTGTTGTAGGTCGACGGTGATGACGACGAATTAACGAGGAAACTTCAACAAAAACTATACCATACAAATAATAGAGGAGAAGAGGGATCAGTCAGGAGCCAAGGAAGTGCGCATCTATACAGACGGCTCAAAAACACAAACCGGTTCAGGTGCTGGCGCACATTCCCTTGACCTCAACATTAACTTTCACATACCGCTAGGCACACACAGATCAATCTTTCAATGCGAATGTGTTGCCTTAACACAAGCCGCAGCAGCAGTAAAGCGCTTAGGCATCCGGAATTACGGCGTTAAATTCGTATCCGACAGCCTATCTGTGCTCAAAGCTCTAGCAAACAAACAAACCAATAACAAACTAATCTTTGAGTGCCATCAAGCTCTGGAGAGTTTATCGACGTCCAATCGTATTACACTCCAGTGGATCAAGGGGCATAGTGAATCCTTAGGTAATGATGCCGCCGATGAACTTGCGAAGAGAGGCTCCGATATGAAAGTGCTAGGCCCGTACCCACTTCTCCCCCTGCCTTTCTCACAACTTCGTGCGTGGATTCGCCAAAGATCAACCGAACTTCATAACAACAGATGGTCACGGGCAACAGACTGTAGACAGTCAAAATTGGCTTTACCAACTGTAAACCCGCGTTTAACCAAAAAACTTCTTAGCCTGAGCAGAAATAACCTTAGAATAATCATAGGAACAATTACGGGCCACAACCACCTTAACAAACATCTTTATAACATAGGCGCCACAGACAGCCCACTTTGCAGGGGCTGCCTGGACGCCGAGGAATCAGCCACCCACGTCATCCTGGACTGCGAGGCTGTGGCTACTCAACGTGAAGAAATCCTCGGAACAGTGAGGTCGCTCCGCGAAGCCTGCGAAGCCCCCAGGAAACTTCTGAGCTTCTGGGCGGAGCTAGGCTGGCTCTGTTAGCCAGAATCCCCACGCACAACGGACCGAGTGGGAGTCTACGTGCGGAAAAGGGAGTCCAATCATCATCATCATCATCAACGAGGAAACTTGGCTACAGTATTCAAAGTTCAAGCAACGGGCAAAATTTTCTTTGTTTGTATTTCATGAACGGATTGGTCAAAGTATTTTGATTATTTAACTTAATTTATCAAAAATACAGGATTAAGAGTAAAAGTATCCAAAGACCCAACCATCTAACTAGAATGACGACATGACAGTGAGTGACGAATACTGACGACTAAACGTTTTGGTGTCCCATGTGGTGCCAGTTATGTTAACCTAAGTCTCATGTAATAGGGGGTGACGCTATTGCCAACAACCGGGTACTAATCAAGACAGATTGCTACTGAGAAGTTCCAAATAGAAAAGCCCAAAAACACTTGGGAATGAAACCAGGACCAAATGATCAGCAGTACCGCTTGCGACCACAAGATCAACGAGGCAGTCCAAACGAACAAAAACAAGATATTCAATTGTAAAAGAAAAGCTTATCATCATAATACACATCGTCAAAGCCTTTGAGTCTTCCGCGTAGCACCGCGACGCTGGCTCACTTAGCCTAGTTGCCATAGTTGCCCCAATTGATTCATCACCTTTCACACTGCACTCGCATGACAATCAACTATTTACCATAGCAGACGGTAAGGTCGTTCGATGGTATTGTTTATTCAAATCAGTGTGAAGTAGGTATGCTAAAAATAAATTACTAGGCTCCTTTTCTCATTGCTGTCGCTTGATCCAAGAGTTGGATCATCAGGTTTCCACAATTTCCATTCATTAACAAGAAGATGGGGTGGGGTCAGCCTTCCTTATATTTCTCCTCAACTTTTGCTATATCTTCAATAAAGCTGTTAAGGCCAGCTATGGAAGGTAGCAGGACTCAGAACCCCTAGCGTAGAAATTATTCGCCGATTATCGAAATAAAAATCTGGTGTTCCAGCGAAAAGTGTACGTTCGCGAACGAAATGTATGGCACAGCAATTTTTTTTTACAAATTATAACCGACCAGACATTTTAACGCAGAGGGGTTTTAGAATAATCTCTTGAAATCAAGGTTTTCACTAAGTAGGTATATTGCAGTTTCAGATTGCTTCCCTCCACAGGTAGAGGGTTTTTTTTTTTTTGAGTGGGAAATCATCAAATAACTTCTCCCGCTCTGGGTGGAGCAGGAGGGTGAGACAGAATTTTACTGACTAAAACCCACCTGTGTTCCCTCAGTTGCCTGTGTGCCAGGGGCCGCGGTATCTCTTTCGAACAACCCGCACCCCTGGCAGGCATCGGCTCTTGCAGACCCCACCAGTTGGTGCTGATATCTCTTCGAGGCGCGCGTGGAACACAACACGCCGTCGACCCGGGCTTGGTGCTTACCGGACAGCGAGCTACCCATTACTTGCCGTCCGCAAGCCCGCGCCTACGGTGGCCGAGAATCAGCCTGGGATTCCCAACGCTCAGGGCGTCTCCTGCGACGACTAAGGCCATGAGGGCGCATGTGCTGCCTCTCCCTCACGTCCGCCACCACCCTCTTCGTGAGCATTACTGCTTCGCAGCAGGAGGTGACGGCTACCCATGCGCTCTCGCTCCGTACCATGGCCTGGACCATGGCCAGACGCGAGAGATCGCCGCTGCCAATCTCCTCCACGAGGACAGGGCGGTGCTCCGCCTAAGCCGAGCAGACATCCACCGTATACAGGTAGAGCGGTTGAATTATAATAATGGTGAAGCAAAGTTAAACCAATTATTCAGCCACAGCATCAAGGAAACAAATACCTTATAACGTGTGGCTCTTAGTCAAAAACATCAATAAATACCGCTTCAATAAATTCATCGTACCAACAAACTACCATGAATACAAAACCGACTCGTAAAACCCCACAGAATGTGGAACATATCCAAAAAATTCCGTGCGCGATGTCACATCGTAACGTAATCATTGCACTACTGACACTGTTGGTGATCTCAACACCCTGGGTTTTTGTCAGCACACGTATTTCTTACGTAACCATGGTTACGGAGGTAAACAGCACATTTTTATAGTACTTGTGTATGGTGGAGCTGAGTTTTGGATGAAAGCTCGACCTTGATTGGACAAGACATGCATCATTTTGGCACTCTAGATTGTATAGCGCCTTTGTCAGTGTTGACATACAGGCTGTCTTACGATTTTCTTATGTACGGAGTCAAATTCACCTCGTCTTTTCAATAGCGTCTTAAAAATTCAAATAGAGGAAATTTATTCGTTTGTGGAAAACCTGCAACAGCATTTTCTTAAATTGCTTGTGATTCAAAGGTTCAATGTGAGATCTATCTGTATAAAGCGTGTTCAGCGTATAATGAGACTGGCCTCCTCTCTGTGTGTCCACTTAGCGGGCCCAATGCGAGTTGGCGGATGTACATGTTTTAAATTTTTTGCTTGGAGGACATACCAATTTCCCCATTATGTTTTCTTTCACCGTTTTGAGATGCACTGGTGCTAAAATTATTTACCTAAAATAAAGACACAATCTGTATAAGATGCTGCAATATTTTGAATATTTAACAATTGTTTTCTTTAGTGCTCTCTTTACTTTCTATAGCATGTCCGTAGTTACCTGTTATATACTTGATCTAACTACGATAGCGCAACTCCCAAACGACTTTCCAAAAGTAAAATATAGGAACAACTTCCATAAATTCCTCTAGATATCGATAGTAAATTTTATTAGAATACGGGGTCAGTAAATATTGAGTAATTGACATAGTATTTACAACGGTACTCGGTGCGCGTCGCATTACCATTGCATATCGTTTAGGCTATGAGCACAATCGAGAAATACACTTTATAATCTTGTTTCTAATGTACATTGACCTGTCTATTCAATTTAAATTTAGTGAATCTAAACACTTACGCGTGTCATATTTAAGCAATTTAAGTAAATGTTTTATTAAACTTTTCAAAGTTCATAGTAGGTTTTCACAAAAACAAGAATATCAAGTAACGTAATTAGATGTGCGTTATCAAATGGCATCAATAATAGAGCGAAAGGATTGTATTGTATACATAGTTTTCATTTTCAAACTTCATGTAACGTACCTAATTAGGTGCGCGCTATCGAAAAAACTAATATGTATGGTAACCTTGTAACACAATTTACTACAATCATGATCTTCAAAACAAAAGAAAATATTCGACTATACAATAGGTCCAACTTTTGTAAAATGTTCTCATAGGGCAAGGTCGGCTCAAATTCTGGATCATAAAAAAAACAAAAAACAGTCACAGTATTTGAGCATTCCTATTTTACTCTTCATACATTTTAGTGTTTTGTAGGCCACTATAGTATCTGTCCCACAAACTTGAAGTACTTGCTAGCAGAATAGACAGTAGGTATGTCATAAAAATAGCGAAAAAACTACCTACTTTCCACTGAAAACTAGCGTTTTAATATCATCGTTTTAGTAGTTGTGCAAAATAAAAATACGAATTTCAAGATCGGTTTCCTAAATACCTTAACATCTTTCGGTACTCCTACGGCATCCTCAATACAACCCAAGGCTTGGGAACCGTTTAAGAACATAAGAAAAATATATAGATAACCCCATCTAATCATCGGTCCGATGTTGAAGCTTCCTCCTAACTGAATCACAACTGGTGCTGGGTGTTGACACCCGCACCGTTAATCCGCGCACGTGAGACGCATACCGCCTGACACGCTCACACGACGTATACGCACCTGTGACGTATCGATGTTGACGCTGTTGAGGTGTTGCGATTTGTGAATCAGATTATAAATACATTATGTAGTGCGTTATATATGCGTCGTTTGTACTCTTATAACAATAAGAAATTCTATCACTAATATAGCAAACGCGTAGATTAAGGCCCTGGTAACTTTAAATATTGTAGTTATGATCGATAATAGTTTTTATTGCAATCTGTTACGGGTTAAAATCTGTTGTAATAAATTCGAATAACAAATGAGCAAGCGTATGTCGTAAAAATGCAAATAAAATCGTATAAAATTAGATATTAATTATTTAATAATAAATAATCGATCACTGGATGTAGTTTGGCATTTGAAATTTTATAGTATATTTTTAATTATGTTTATAACTTTTATTGAAAGGATAAACTGATTTTAAAGATAATTAAGAGGTGACTTTGATGATTTTTTGATTCATTAAAGTATGTTTATTTATGTTTTGAGTTCCATCACTGTATGCAAAAAAAACTTAAATATATCATATATTTTTTTGCTTTTAAAATTATTTACGGTTAAAGAGATACACAGCTTTAAAAAGCCACCTTTTTGAGCGTTTTCCAGAAATCTCCGCCTTAACAGAATTCTCTATGCGTAAAACAGAAAATTCGGTTAATCCACCCGTTTTCTCGTTCTTATTTGAATCCTTCACCAGGCTAGTGGTGCAGGGACGACCTAGTGGTTACGGGCGCGACTTACGAATTGTAGTTGGTAGGTTCGAACCCAGGCAGGTGCGCTACTTAGTGTAAATTACTTCATCACCACTGCTCTCAAAATGGTGAAGGAAAACTTCGTTGAGAACCCGCCATGTCCTAAAACCCAAAATTCAAAGACATGCGACATCACGTCCTCGCACTGAGAGGAGGCTTGTGTCCCAGCAGTGGGAATATTATACGCTGATTATTCACCAGGCAAGGGTTTCTAGATTCCTTTTAGGTACTTATGACCTGCTTAGGCTAATAAGCTTTCTATACAAAGCTGCATTGCATTACCTTAATCCCAGACTCCACAATAGGTACAATCGGCTTCAAAAATATACGAACGTCAAAAACGTTCATAATATTGTGACAACTATAAACACTATTCAATTGTGGTCAAGATTTCGATTCATTATTAAGTGACTGCTTTTTAACCGACTTCCAAAAGGAGGAGGTTCTCAATTCGTCGGAACCTTTCTTTTTTTTTATGTATGTTCTCCGATTACTCAAAGATGGCTGGACCGATTTGAATATATTTTTTTTGTTTAAAAGGGTATACTTCCCAGGTGGTCCCATGATCATCAAGTCAGGATCTGATGATGGGATCCTGGAGAAATAGAGAGAACTCTTCAAATTTTATAGGCACACTTGAAGCTATTTGGATAGTTTTTGGAAGAGTACTTTCTCGGAGTGATCCCATTTCAATTTGGTGCAGATCTGATGAAGAACTTCGGAGATAGGCAACGGAACTCCTCAATAAATAATAGCAAATGGACTATAATTGAAGAAATCTCATGGCTGTCTATTGTTTACACCAGTTCACAACATAACATCACGCCGGGATGCAGTGAAGGGGTAAGCACATGTGAACCACTAAAAAGTGAAAAATAAAAGCTTTTTAAAAAAAAAACAACTGACTTCCAAAAAAGTTTTTTTTGGAAGTCGGTTGTTTTTTTTTCTCATAATTTTTCATATTATCGCCTAATGCACAGCATATTATATTATTGAACCGTTCAAATGACGACATATTTTTTATCTATAGGTTCTATAGAATTCATTGAGCTATCCAATCAATATATTAATGAACTCGACTGTACCTACCTACATTCAGTGACACAACCTGTTTAAGCCTAGTGACATATCGATGCTTTAATTGTTTTGAGCAATTAATTTCATAACGACACAAATGCTGCAATAGTCGAACATCCGCATTTCAGGGTCATATGTTTGATTAACGCATCGTTAATCAATATTGATATGATGAAAAGAATATCTAGGTCATCCACGACATTCCTGTACATATACGAATACATACCTGCTGAGAGACCGAGAAGAGTTTATGCGCAAGCGATCCACTGCCCCGGTAAGAGTATGACAGACCCTCCGCCCACCCTAAAGTGAAGGACATCAATGGGGATTTTCACGAGGCGGTGCGCTTACCCGAACTTAATCAGAAAGAATGTCAAAGAGATGAAAGGTTGGTTATTTATTTATTTATTTATTTATTTTTAAAACTTACACACACTATCTTTACAGGATGACCCAATACAATAGTGGTTTCCAAACACACACCAAATAAATTGCAAAATCAACTTACGACTTATAATAAAACTCTAAACTTTAAAAATACCAAGCAACACTAACTCTATTAACTGAAGTCAGACTGCAGAATTATATATAATACCTACCTATGTAATAATTATCAAACTAAACCCAAAATACAAAATCAGACTTATCACAGAATGTTAATATTTAAATATAACTAACAAAATTCAACAAAACTCTTGCGAATTCACTCAAATTGCACGAAAATATGTCAATTCTCTCATGCACTTCGTTTAGTACACTTATTGTGCGGGTGAGGAGTGTTTTTGACAGCAGATTGGTTTTAGCAGCAGGCACGGCTCAATTGTATTGTGCCAATCTCTTGATAGTTGTCCCTTGTTCATAGTTGCTAGAATAATAAAAAGCCACTTATAATCATAGTAGGTATACTCGTTTATGGCATTGTTAATCAAATTAATTTCAACAAGACTAGAAAACAAAGACTTAGTACAATTAACAATGGATTTACGCAAAACACTCCCATGTATGGCGTGTTTTTATGCTATGAAGGTGTAATATGTCTCCGATGCCAATTGTCTTTACAACGAGCTCTTGCACTATTCTTATAAAGTACTCTGGAAGGTTTTTGAAGATTCTAGGAAATATCGGTTAAACACATTAAGAACCTATTCGAGCATTAGAAAATTTTGTTTGTACACTATGTGAGTCAGAGTTCTTGGTTAAATAATACAAATAGTTTTGGTTATTTTTCTCAAACACACCTAGAATGCTAGATTCAAGATTCAAGATTCAAGATTCTTTATTTGTGGAAACATGAGTACACATACAGAGCATGCAAGTTATTAAATTACATTATAGTTTAGATCAGTCATGTTTGGCCTTAGTGGCGTACAAATATTTAAATTTGGTCATAATAATTACGTAACAATTAGTCAAGTAGTTAGTCAATTAAAATTATGATTATAACAACAATATGTCGCTGTATGTACGGATTATGTCAAAGATGTATTGATAGTATTGGTTACTGCACAGTATTAGATGTTGTCATTAAGAAATTCTAGAATACTGTAGTATGCTTTCCCTTCTAGTAGTATCTTTAATTCATTTTTTAATTGACGGAATTCTGCAGGACTAACATAAGCTATGTGTTACGAGCAGAATTGGAACCCTTTTGATCCGTTGTTTTGGTCTGGCATTGCAATTGGGCGGCTTTGCCGCAGCAGTTTGCGATCTGCGGTCGCCTTCGGAGACGTACCTTTAAATGTGCCGATCGCATTCTGACTCACCGTTGAAATGCACTCTTAATCTGCGTTAAATATCGTGGGAACAAAACATGTACTTATTTTGCCCATTACAACTACAGATTTTTTGAAGAGGCACACAATATCTCGGTGGCTCACAAGTGTAAACAAACAGTACAGTAGTAAATCACACGTCTCACAGTCTCATGTCGTAATCACAGGGACTGCCGTAACATGACATCATGCAGTTAGAAATTATTTCATTTTTTATAGCTGGCTGACTGGCAGGCGCCTTATACGAAGCGGCGAGAAGATTATGTCATTGACGAGTGAAAATGCAATAAAATTGATACGATCTAGCCCAGGCCTGCATTCCTATGACTAATGAAGGAAGGGATATGTGGAATAACTAATATTAATAAGAAGTAAGGGATGTGCCCATTTTCGTGATGGCCGAGTGATTATAGCATCGCCTCGAAGTAGTAATGGGTTCAGTTCTGATCAAGTATCAATGTGAGTTTTTCAATTCATATGTGGAAATCACCGACACCGGTGAAGGGAAACATCGTGAGGAAACCTGAACTTATTACTAATTCCCAAAGAAGAGACACCCACATACAGCACAAGTTTTTATCCAGTGCGCAAACTGTAACCATAAATTCAACATATCATTTTAGACCCCCAGCTCAGAAATTTTTCGTCGGTTAAACAATAAAAAATTAGCTGTTTCCATTGAGGTAATATGTACTTACGTTAGTACATATTACCTCAATGGCTGTTTCATAGAAAAGTGCAATACCTACGCGGTCAAAATGAATGGAACAGCTGATTTTTTTTTTGTACAACCGACGAAAAATTTCTGAGCGGTGGGGATATCAGAACGTATATCGTTCTGAAGCGAAATAAGCAAGCCAAAATTTCGACTAGATCAGACCCGTGGAAGATCCTCAAATCCCATCATCAATCAGAAAAAAGCTGATAATCTTCAAACGGCTGAACCGATTTTCATTAAACATAGCTAAAAACACTCAAAATCGGTTCATCCGTTCGGGAGCTACGATGTCACAGACAGGCACACAGACACGTTAACTTATATTACCCCGTCGTTTTTGCCTGGGGGTTAAAAATAGACCTCCTTCCTTTATTGGAAGCTTAATGGAAAGCTTGTGATTATTTTAAGAAGGTTATGCTTTTTTTTTGGGTGGGAAATCATCAAATAACTTTCCCCGCTCTGGGTGGAGCGGGAGGGCGTGTCATACTTTTACTGACTAAAACCCACCCGTGTTCCCTCAGTTGCCTGTGTGCCAGGGGTCGCGGTATCTCTTTCGAACAACCCGCACCCCTGGCAGGCATTGGCCCTTCCGGGACAATCAGTTGGTGCTGACAACTCTTTGAGGCGCGCGTGGAACACAACGCGTCGTCGACCCAGGCTTGGTCTTTACCGGACAACGAGCTACCCATAACTCGCTATCCGCAAACCCGCGCCTATGGTGGCCGGGAATCAGCCTGGGATTCCCGACGCCCAGGGCGTCTCCTGCGACGACTAAGGCCATGAGGCCGCATGTACTGCCTCTCCCTTACGTGCGCCGGCTCCCTCTTCGCGAGCATTACTGCTTCGCAAAACGAGGTGACGGCTACCATGCACTCTCGCTCCGTACCATGGCCTGGACCATGGCCGGACGCGAGAGATCGCCGCCGCCGATCACCTCCACGAGGACACAGCGGTGCTCCACCCAAGCCGGGCAAACCTCCACCGTATGCTCCAACGTGTCCTCAGGGCGATCTTTGCATTGGAAACACCCGGGCGTTTCTTCCCACCTAATCCGAAACAGGAACTTCCCGAAACAACCGTGTCCGGCGAGGACCTGTGTCAGGTGGAAGGTGAGGACGCCATGCCACCTCTCAAGCCACTCCTCAAAGAGGGGACTTGCCGCCGCAATCGTGGCGTGCCCAAAGAAGGTTATGCTGCCGTTTTGTCTATGACTGGTGATTTAAATCACACTCGACCGCTATTTAGAATAATCATTATAATTATTATGTTAAGTTTACATAGTATCTTGTGGCTGCATAATAGTACTTATTATATTAGATTGGTATATTTATGATTCGAGTCTGTTCTTACAACACCATGAATGAAGAACAGTAAGCTTAGCACGAACAGTTGACACAGGCCTACACTGTCCACCCATACCTGTTAACAATGTAAATTGAAAACATTATACCTAAATGCAGTGACGGATTAAGACTACTTGATGCCCTAAGCAATCCACGCCTGTGGGCCCCCCTAGCCGTATGTCAACTAGAATCGGTCTTTAAACCTTTACCGCCTAAAAACTTTTTTTTTTTTTGTAAAATAAGATGATGAAATGAATGTACCTTAGACGTGGAGTAGGTGCGACAACAATAAAAACCAAAGCATAATTTATTTATTTAATTAAATGCGCCTTGCGGCGTTTCCGGGCATTGAATTCACGCAAAATAGTATTTACATTTAACGTTTTTAACATATCGGACTCTATGTATAATATCGATAAATTATATCGAGCCTTTCTTGTTTCATCATTGTTCTTTTTTTATTTCTTTTTTATTTTTAATTTTGAAAAAGAACGTTCCGCTGAGCAATTTGTAATCATAAGCGATAAAAATATACGCAGGGTTGTTTCCACATTAGGGAAAGTTGATTCAATTTTATCATCATGTATGATTTTATACAATTGTGCGTGAGTTTGATGTAAACTTGTGCGAGCCGAATCACTGGGTCTGGAACTTATTTTACTTATTACATATGAATGAAACTTAATTTCTGTTATCGCCCGCGGGGAAGGGGCGGTTTGTGATTGGCTGATCGCAATTCCGGTGCATTGGAATTGCCGAATGCACTAGCGGGCAGCGAGTGGGTAAGTGGGAGCGGGTTTGTGACTCTAGGTCGGACTCTATGTCAATTTAAAACGCGCGAATTTTCAAATTAGTCCTAGAAACTTTTTCTGGTGTGGTTTCTGGTGACGTGAGAGTGAGACGTGATGCCCTAAGGACGGATTTTTTTTGTGCTTCTACTGGTGCCCCCCCAGACGTGATGCCCTAGGCAATTGCTTAATTTGATTAAGGGTTAATCCGTCACTGCCTAAATGCCAATTGTTTATTAAAGAGTAACCGTGGAGTTTTTTCACGGCTCTTCTCCATAGAAACCGACCAATTCAAACCGTACTTACCCCAGGGGTATAGTGGCCCCGATTTTAATTAGTTGCGCGGATGAATTGCATGCTATTTTGTTAATCTATCGAAGACTCTCCAACTACCACTAAGTTGACCGTGTTGCATGTCGATGTTCTTGCGGGATAGATGTACTGTTTCTCGGCGGAGCATCTATCCGAAACGTAATTTATATGGATTAGGCAACTATCCCCTATGTGGGACAGATGTTCCAAAATATAGAGGTCCGCAAAAATCACTATTAAGTACTCTATAAATATTAAAGATTTTTGTTTTTACTTTTCATAAATTCGTACCAAAAAATCAAAGTATTGGCCAGTTTTTCAACTGAAGTATTTTGGTCTTTGTTCTGAAAGATATAGAGTGATTTCGAAAAGTGTGGCAACTATCCGGCTTTTACCCAATAGGTTTAGGTGAAATAGAAATTTTTATTTTTGTTTGGGAACTTTACAGATAAAGTTCCCTTCGATTCACACTTAAGTGACCGCTGGGAAAAGCTTTGCGATGTCCTAATTCAAACATCCAATCACATCTCTCAGCAAATGAGATCTCACCAACTATGCTTCTCGTTTAATGTACAAGAACGCCATCAGTAGATATTTTAATGAAAATCTCGCAAGATTACAGATTGGATTAAGTTGTTCGTATTAATGTGAGACGTAAATAGACATGGGCGTTGCTCGTTAGTTAGATTGCTCATTTAGTCATGTTCAAGTTTGATGCTGGACGTTTCAGGATCAGTAGAATTGCTTGGAATACAAAAAGTTTCGGTAATTTGGAATTCGCACTCGGTTCTAAGTATAGCAATCGAGTTCGAATAAAAAGTAAGAGTATAAAGGCTCGTGCAGACTAACGCGACGCAACGGTCGTGTCGCGACACTCGTAGAACAATTTCTATGAAAACTTAATGGAAATTGTTCTACAAGTGTCGCGTCGCGCTTTCGCGTCGCGGCTGTTTGAAGAAGCCTTAACAGTATATTTTGTAGTACCTACAAACGGAGTACCTAAATAGGAAATTAGGGATGAAGGGGTGAGTCGATATGAAATTTATGTTGTTGCAAACAAGGGCAATTAATCGGTAATTTTAGAGTTCTTTTTGTCTACAGACTAAATTATTTGAACGTCAAAATCCCTTCCCCGTTTCACCCCTGCATTCCTATTCACCCCATTTGATGGTGTTGAAAGTGTCTGTAATTCCTCAATGTTTTGAGTGTCTATATGTATATCTTTCAGACGTACATTTCAGCATTTCAGATCACTATAAGAACAACGCTTTGTGGCGTTCAGTAAAAATAATTTAGTAGAAATGTATGTCGTTTTGTCGACTTTTGCTACCGGTTTTGCCCGCGTGCAAGTCAAAAATTATCCTACGAGAAACGTACTACCGGCATAAAAAGTTTCCTATGCGTTAATCTATCTGTGTGCCAATTTAGTTCAAATCCATTTAGCCATTTTTGCGTAATTGAGGAACAAACATCCAAACATCTAAACATAAAAACTTTCACATTATTTAATATTATAGTAGGATAGTAGGATTGCCGAATGGGCCTGTTCTTGACAGTAGGATTGCCGAATGGGCCTATTCTTGATAGTAGGATTGCCGAATGGGCCTGTTCTAGACCTCGATAACCTTGACACCTTAAAAGTGTACTTTAATGCTCCTGTTTCGACACTTACCCTGCCATTCCCGGGTGCCACAACAAATGCATCAACTGCGATAAATCCTGTTCGTCAAATACTAGAGAATTCTTATCTCGTAACTTTATATAATAGCTACGAATGAGATAATTTAGCAGCTACTAATCGTATAATTAAATTGTCATTCTGCACTATCCTTGCGACTTTCTCGTGAAGTCGTAACTAAGCAAAATACGTTATTGTTTAAATAAATAGTGTGAATGGCGCCATCTTTAAAAATAATTGCCCTCTTCCTAATAAGCGAAATTAGTTAATTAGCTACTGGATGTCCGTATAGCCAATTAATTAACTTCGCTTTTGGGGGCTGCTTTACATAGCCCTCTACAGCAGTACTATGCTCGTGTCTCCACCTTCCACATCCTGAATTAACCTGTGTATCTATACTTAAAACCCACATTACACCAGGGCCTGATTTCACTATGACCACTTAACGATTCCTTACTCGTAACCACGTCAATCACACACGAATTCTGATAATATCGTATTAATAATATCGACAAATTGGCTTGGAATATATTCCAAGCCAATTTGTCGATATTATTAATAGCGCTTGTTTGAAGGAGCCTTAAGGAATCCGAATGTCATATTCTGTATACAGAATATGACATTCGGATTCCTTAAGGCTCCTTCAAACAAGCGCGACGCGACAGGGCGACGCGACACTTGTAGAACAATTTCCATGACGTTTTCATAGAAATTGTTCTACGAGTGTCGCGATGCGACCGTCGCGTCGCGCTTGTTTGCACGAGCCTTTACAGTAACATTGGTTTCTAAAAAAAACAATATTGACGTAGTTTGAACGTAGTAAGATTCCGCGGGGAATCATTATAACGATACAGAATTGGGGCCCAGTTAGGTTTAAGGAAGACGCACTAAGGTAGCAAAGTTAAAATTTTCTTATGTTTTTGCAATTCAGAGGTCATCGTCAGGCGCATGTATTCACAGAATTATAAATATTAAAATCATTATTATAGTCCTCTTCATTCATATAATCCCATTGAATTTAAATGAGTATTTCATGAAAAAGTAATTCAATTCAAAGTTTGAATTTCGCGGCGTAACCCGGCCCTTTCTCCGTAAGTCCCTTGTAATAGGAGGCGAGCTTATTGCCATCACCCGGCCACAAATACAGACTCCGGGCTGCTGATGTTTATTTTATTAGTGGAATAATCATAAATAAGTTGCTTTTATAGGTCCTCTTTCCCAGCAGCCCTAGGAAATGTAAACAAACACTAACTAGAAGCTATAAAATCCTTGAGACACACTATGGAAAGTAGAGCATCGATGCATTCTTCGCGTGTCAATTGATAGTATCTACAGAAGGCTAAAACCAACCTTACTTTGCTTATTACAAAGTTTAAATTGCTTTGTGATTTTGAATATACTTGAGTCGTTTTCGTAATATAAGAGTAGGGTCTAGATCTATATTGTAAGGAGCTGTGGGAACTGCGCCTGCGTCCCTTTCAAATGTAAGTAGTGTTATTTATAGTATTAGTGCAGTGTTGGTGGCAGTATGCAAAACCTTAGGATGTAGAAATTGTAGGAATGTTGAACTATGTGGGAGTGAGTTGAGAGATTCGGTGAGCCTGATATTGTCATGATTAATCGACGTGTTGAACGTGACATGCATTAACAAGCTTGGCTGCGGATCTAAAGACTTAAACGCAAATCAATAACTAATTTAACTAAGTCTTTCTAAGGATAGGAAATACCTGATACCGTAATTCCTACTAGTGGGCAATAATTTGTCCGAAAACTAAAATGAAATAAAATGGGAATCCCTTTACCAAATAAAATAAGCCAGATGGAGTCAAGACTTCCACAAACATCATCCACAGATGTCTGTGGATGTTCAAAAAAACGTCAGCCCTAAGTCACCAATGAATGACTCACACTCCCCTAGGAGGAGGCCCATGATGTCCAACAGTGGACACTTTTCGAAGGAAATTATAATAATGATGAATGCCCATAGTTACAGTTCTAAAAGAAAGTTACAGTTGAAGTTTTTTTTTCTTTAACTCTCAATAAAAAATAATTAATAATTAATTACAATCTAGCCTATAAGGCGAATATACAAAATTAAAGCTGCCGTTGAAGCTGAAAAACAATTGTTTCAAATCTTACAACCACGTCGATTCTCATAAAGCTTAGTCGTGACCCACAAACTAAGACTACCGCCTCCATTACATAAATGTTTGCCCTCAATAGGCTGGTCCTTTGGGGCAGTTACAAAACTTATGAAATCCGGGACACCTGGCGACCTACCAACCTGCCATTGTTAGACTATATGAATGAATGCTAATTAATCGCGTAGAGTTTAGTAATTAGCGATTGATTTGTCGTGTGACTGGCTTTGGTGACCTAGCAATAATCTACTAATAGTACTTTTATGCTATTATTCTGTGATTTCACGGCAAGAACCAAATATCTATAAAGGCTTTCAATATGACAAAATTATAGGTCAGTTTTAGTGTAATTGTTTAAATAATTCACACTTTACCAGTGCACTAAGGCCCAACTTAATAAAATAAATAATAGATAAAAAAATCAGAAAAACACGTTTTAAAAACGCAACTAAAAAAGCAGAAAATATATTTTTTTTAAAAGCGTGGGTTGCTTGATAATAATTGATTATAAAAATACCTCAAAAAGCACCCCACGCTTTTTGAAATTATTTTCTGCTTTTTTAGTTGCGTTTATTTCTATTATTTATTTTTACTTTTTAGTTCTGCTAACTACAAAAGCGTGACTGTTCAGTTTTTTTTTATTATTTAATTGTCATCGGTTCTCGACAAGTCTACACAGTTTAAATGAAATCTAACCGTTTGAAGTGGGTCAAAATTAAGTCCAAAGGAGTCGGTTACAAACAAACATACAGTTGAAGCTGATAAAAAGCGTGTAAAATAAGCAGTCATGAGGACTGCCGACAGGGAACCTTAAAACTTTGGAAAAAACAACACGTCACATTAGCATGTCGGTGAAACGAACCCTTACGTATTGCCCCTAACAAAAATCGCTCAACGCGCTTCAAAAAGTAAGATGACGGCTACAACCAAAATAGAATGACTCTTTGATTTGATGAATCATATCATTCGCACTTTGCTAAAATGTTAGAGCCGACATATCTGCCATTTAAAATAATTTATTCCTTTGATTACTTTCCGATTTTATTATTTTTCAATTTCAAATCTTATTTAATTTTTATTCGTCAACTGTTATTAAACGAAAACCTCATGAAAATCTGTTTCGTAGTTAAGAAGGACAACGCAGTCAAACGATTTTGTCTTAAAGGTAGGTTCTTTCTATTTATTATTTCATTGTAGATATGCAAATATTGGGTATTTATTCTAGTTTTTCAGTCATCACAACACAACTACTACTCTCAAATACATGTATGCCACAACATTTTCTTTATTTTATTTTAATTTATTTTTAACTCTATTCATTTATTATTACGGACACACACTTCACTATGTACTTATTATTCGAGCGTATGGTACTCGTGGGTTGCAGCTGAAAATCAGCGTCAGGTGGTGCATACTGTGTAGCCACTTGACATTATGCTGAGCTGAGGCCCTTTTGGCATTAATAACATTGTTGTGTTTTATTTATAGTTTTAAGATTTTATAAGCTGTAATGCCAATAAACGCACTTTTCTTTCTTTTCTTTGCTATCTTTAAAGGTACGCTTACACGTGCAACTAAAATTGCTCCGTCCTGGTCAATACTCGTCAGCTATGACGCTGACGTCACAACTACAGCCAGCAATTTAGGGCAATGACAACATGTAGCAACCTGTTGCCAGAGATACGGCCACACAATATCATGCAATATGGAGCATTTTAAAAAACTAGGCAATACGACCCCCCCCCGCCGCTTCCGCCGCCGGCCGGTTCCTCTCGCAAAAACGAGACGTAGTTATATGTACAAACGAGATAGAATGAAAATGAAACCGATTGGATATTCGGCAACTTATGAAATATGTGAAGCAATCAAAAGCAATATGCCCGAAACATATCCGCAATTTATTGTCGTTGCTCCAGATTGCGTTTATTTATTAATTCCTTTTTATGTGTTATTATTAGATGTATTTTTTTTTAAGTTATTCAGTGATTGCTCCACATAATTGATCAAGTTTGATCCATTAGTGTTGCCGAGCAATAATTGCTCAAAAAATCGCCCATGTGAAAGCACCGTTACTTTGGGTTGACCATAGACGCATCTTCTAAATTGGGCTAAAACAAACCTTACTGGGAGCGGCGCTGGCCTCGTGGTAACGACCGTGACTTACGAGTTGGAGGTCGTAGGTTCAAACCCAGGCAGGAGCTTTACTTTGTGTAAATTATTTCATCACCTCTGCTCTCAAAACGGTGAAGGAAAACATCGTGAGGAAACCGGCATGTCCTTGAACCGAAAAATTCGAAGACATGTGACATCTACGTGGTGCTGAATGACTGTTCTATCCTTTTCACCTAGAGGCGGTATCCATCCCAGCAGTGGGAACACTATAGGCTCATTAAACTTTACTACCCCTTCCTTAGCTCTCAACGAGATCGTTTCCCTTCCCTTCTCATAAGTATAAACCACAGTTACACCAAAACGCCAGAGATTAAGTGCATCGTCTCAATCAACGCCATCAGTAGATATTTTAATGAAAATCTCGCAAGATTACAGATTGGATTAAGTTGTTCGTATTAATGTGAGACGTAAATAGACATCGGCGTTGCTCGTTAGTTAGATTGCTCATTTAGTCATGTTCAAGCTTGATGCTGGACGTTTCAGGATCAGTAGAATTGCTTGGAATACAAAAAGTTTCGGTAATTTGGAATTCACTCTCACTCATTAAACTTTACTACCCCTTCCTTAGCTCTCAACGAGACCGTTTCCCTTCCCTTCTCATAAGTGTAAACCACAGTTACACCAAAACGCCAGAGATTAAGTGCATCGTCTCAATGAATCGTTTCCTATTGTATAACAAACAAACGTAGGAATCTATTAGAGTGGTAGTCGCGTAGCCAGGCGATGTTATCTGTGCGAGATCTGCGCGAGCGATGCCTACTGATGTAACGATCGACATCGCAAGTTGGACAAGTACTAAGTTGACACTTTAATATCTAAACATTTTAAAAGAGTGTCCGTGGAGTTTCTTGCCAGTTCTTCTCCATAGGTATATACGCTATGGAATGGGCAACTAGCTTCAACTTTCTGATACCTTGATAATTCTAAACTGCCTGTTATTAGTTTATTTGAAAAATAAATGCTTTGAGGTCGATTTTTTTGCGTTTGTGTTTAACATAATATCACCTAACATAATGTACCTATCCAGGGGTGCGGGTTGTTCGAAAGAGATACCGCGGCCCCTGGCACACAGGCAAGTGAGGGAACACGGGTGGGTTTTAGTCAGTAAAAGTCTGACACGCCCTCCTGCTCCACCCAGAGCGGGAGAAGTTATTTGATGATTTCCCACCCAGAAAAAAAAAAAAAAAAAAAAACATAATGTACCTATAGTAGGTATACCCACATCTCGCCTGTTGTGTATAAGTTCCATAAAATAATGGGCGAGTCTATTGCTATCTAGCGGGCACAGATCCAGGCTCCGTATTGCTACTGAGAAATAAAAAAAAAACATCATCAGGCATCTAAAATCATTATTAGAGGTCCACCACTTTGGTCTTTCTCAGTTTCAATCATTTAAATTATCATCAATTAACACTTTTCTTTTCATCAAATCTCATCATCGTAAACGCAATAAGCAAGTGTGATGATCACACTTATTACGGTTCCTGGACACTCACGGAAATATTCGAGAAGCCTTTTCCTTGCTACAAATCTCGTGGCCAACTAAATAACTGCTTAGCTTAGCTAAGTTTACTTCTAATGTAACACTTTAAAGCTGAAGTAAGCAGTAAAGTTACGTGAAACGACCGACGCCATGAGAATTATCAGATTTGTGTATCTTGAGCTATGTTTGTTGTTACAACGATCTACATCTACGTACGGAGCATTCAGCTGCGATATTTGATTAGTAAATAAAATGATAAAAGCTTTAATAATGAATATAAACTAGAAACCATAACATAACATAACATCACAGCTTGTTTGCCCGTAGGGTAGGGCAGGAGCGTACCTTATAGTACACCCACATTTCGCCAATTATGTTTAAGTCCCATGTAATGGGGAGCGACCATATTGCCATCAACTGGGCATAAATCCAGACTCCGAACTGCTACTGAGAAATTCCAGATAAAAAAACCTAATAACACTTTCCCGGATCTGGGAATTGAATCCAGGACCTTATGCATAGCAGTAGACCTAACGACCTCTGACCAAAGAGGCTGTAATAAAGTAAGGAATCACTATAATAATCGGCCTATAATGTGCCCGCTGTTGGGACACAGGCCTCCTCTCGGTGAGAAGGAGTGGGTCGTAATCTACGCGGGTCCAGTGCGGGTTGGTAGATCTCACATCTCCCGAAATTATGGTTGTAGGACCTGCCGGTTTCTTTACGATGTTTTCCTTTTTACTTAATGAGAGCAGTGGTAATTAAATAATGTACACAAAGTAAAACGCCTGTCAGAGGTCGCTCTTTTTTTTCTCTTTATTTGTTTAGGGGTTTTTTTTTTATCAAAACAGATACGCCAACCCCATCGTGCCTTTTAACATTACATAAAATTAACACTAAAATTAAAATTAACACATGTAAATGTATGTACTTAGTACATCGTACGTTAACCTAGGACAAACTGTCCAGTTAGGTAGGTTCAACTTCGAGAAAGAAGTCGATCGTCGAATCCGATTCGGGTGGGCAGCGTTCGGGAGGCTTCGCAATATCTTCTCGTCCTAAATACCGCAGTGTCTCAAGACGAAACTCTTTGACCAGTGTGTGTTGCCAATGATGACATATGGTACAGAAACGTGATCGCTCACAATGGGCCTTATCAGAAGGCTTAAAGTCACCCAAAGAGCAATGGAGAGGGCTATGCTCGGAGTTTCCCTACGCGATCGAATCAGGAATGAAGAGATCCGCAGAAGAACCAAGGTAACCGACATAGCCCGAATAATTGCCAAACTTAAGTGGCAGTGACCGGGCACATTGCTCGCAGAACAGATGGCCGATGGAGCCGAAAGTTTCTGGAGTGGCAACCGCGTACCGGAAGACGTAGGGCAGGAAGGCCTCCCACAAGGTGGACTGATGACCTTGTGAAGGTCGCGGGAATCCGCTGGATGTGGAAAGTACAAGACCAGTCGAAGTGGAGGACCACGGGGGAGGCCTTTGTCCAGCAGTGGACGTCTTTCGGCTGAAATGAATGAAGATGACTTAATATATCTAAACAACCAACATATTAAACAAAACTTTTAGTAGCACCTTCTGACGTTGGTTGAGATAAAATTGATTGAATTAATCCTATGTTTAGTTTGTTTAAGTCAAATTCCCTCATAAATGACTCTCTCTCTCTCGCCTTAGCGCTCTTACGACTCACAACTTACTCGTAAGTCGCGGCCGTTACCACTGTGGCACCAGTGCTTTAGTTTTAGAAAAGTTTTGCTATAATACATAAGTTACATAGCATTAAAGAAATATTCAAAAATGTCATAAAACCATTACAAAAATAACAAAAAAGCAGCATTATGTATCTCCTACAAACTAGAAATCAAAACAATATTATAAAAACATTCACACGATTTCCGCGAGCACCCATTACAAAGAGCCATTCCACCAGAGCGCACGTTTGATTGCACAAACCTATCGGACTGTCTCCGGCTACGAGGAGCTGCTACAATTGGCCAACTAGAACAATATGCCTCAGTTTTTATTGTTGTATGAGACAATAAACAAAGGTAAAGCAGGTTGTTTGGGGAACTTAGCACTATGGTTTGGTCCTTAAGATAGTTTAATTTTTAATATACATCGAGTTGAACCGCTTCGTTTGACTGCTATTATTTTTATTTTATTTTCCTGTTTAATCTGTAAGTCCCTTAGTCGCCTTCTACGACACCCATGGGAAGAAATGGGATGGTGCTGATGATGAAAACAGATAAAATTATTCGGAGGAAAATGACGTCAAAAGCAGTGCTAAAAGTTAAAGTCTTTTTTTTCTAATAGCCACATAAAGCACATTTTTCTTCAAAATTAACAATAAAATAGAATTGATTCAAGTATGCCCCATTTAAAAGGTACATAGTTTCGTTTGGAGAAGAATGGACAACGAATTCAAAAACAACGGTTATTTAATTTGCATTGTAAATTCTTACCGGATTGATTTCGAATTTCGATCGATGGATCAGAATGATGCGTAAATAAACACTATACCCCAGGATATTATAATAAACGAGTACCTATTAATAAGGTGGTATGGAAGCTACAATCGGCTACAAAATCCATATATCTTTTCCCGCGACATATTTATGTAAAGACGCCGACAACGTATGTATTCACTTCCTCCGTCCCAATTCTAATAATATACATATACATAGGATTTAATACTATTACTTAACGACATCCTCGAGGTAACAGACTGGGCAGAATTTAATACAGCACCTGAATAATGGGCAGATAAATTGGAACCAGTTCGTTTGCGTCCGGGGTTGCATCATGGCTCCCCGCGCTTAGCTCGCGACAAAGATTACAGAAATAATAGAGATGTGACAATGGACTTGTGCCTCATCATCATCATCATCATAACAGCCGAAAGACGTCCACTGCTGGACATAAGCCTCCCCCACAAGGGGGGGGGAGATTTGCCATAATCGCCACGCTTGGCAGGTGGGTTGGCGATCGCAGTATGGTGGTCAAATGCATAGAAAACGTTGCTGTCCATTCTCTAGTAAGTCCCTTAGTCGCCTTCTACGACACCCTCGGGAAGAAATGGGATGGTGATATTCTTTTATGTCCGGCACCACACGGACTTGTGCCTAAATAGTGAAAATAGTGACTAACAGACTAACAGCAGCAATGCCTTTCATTTAGACAGTTCAACAACATTCATTGCATTTTTTACGTTACTGAGCAGACAATTTTATCGAACATATGAACAAATGGTTTAGCAATAACCTGCAAAATGAATCGAATGCTGATTAAGTATGTTACGCAATTAGGGTGCTGGCCTGACTACTGTACAGACATAGACTTTAAAAATGAATAATAGAAAATGGAATATCGGCAAATGTATGTGCTTAGGAAATAAATATACTTTATAATTAAAGAAAAAGAAAAGAAGCATATTTTACTTAGCACAAATAAAACGCACTTTACAATTTTTTAACACGGTAATGTAATCACTCTGTCTGAAATTAAAAAAAAAAAAAATGATTATCATTATTTATTCATACCATCTACGGCAGGTACTAACTGCTACACAACTGACTCTAAATGATAGTAGGCATACACATATAATAGATATTTATTCCTCTAAACTCTCTAAAAAACAAAGCGTATCTCTATGATTATTCTAATCTCTCAATCGATACAGCCTTCCTTGGTCCTAATAGATAATTTATGCGCTATTGTGCAACACTACTAATGCCTTTTTGATATACATCCTGAAGTTTAGATATTTAGCTGTGTTACAAAATTGTAATTAACTTTGTCGATTGCTCTACTAAGTAAAGGTTGTCGGCTGTTTGAGTTTTTCTCGACTGGGATCGCAATTTTCTGGTACCCAGGGCCTCAAGTCTGTTATTAAAATAGTGTCAGAATGGTCTATCGTTGATATCAAAATTGTTGATTTTGACAAGTTTGGTAATCTATTAACGTAATGGCGTCATTATGACTTTCCAATGGTCAGCCACTGACACTCCATTGAAAGAAATGGCATTTATTGGTAATCTCGTACATAATGACAAATGAATGACTGACTTAGGTGGTGATCTGCTAAAATTTAACATTAATGAACTAATAAATAATATGTAAAAATATATGTAAATAAAATCGGGCATGAATAAATGTTCAAATTTAATAGTAGTTTTTAGAAAATCATTTCAGCCAACGGGTTTTATAATAATAGCAATACGACAATGCCACTATAACACAATTCAATTACGAGACCATTGATCAACCAATGATCGACCATTATGAATTTAGCAGATTACGAACTTTTAGCAAAATGACAATGGGATCGTGTTGGAATGACGAATTTAAAAAAATAACAGACTTGGGCCCCTGGTCCCAGTTACCGGATCAATTTACTTTAACATTTTTCTTACGACGACTGGCACCACCCACAAATGAATAAGTAAATCTATTGTTCAAGCTAAAAACAGTACAGTCAAACGAAAAAATGTTAAAAGTGATGAGTAAAGAAAACGAAAAAAAAATATGACAGCAACTGGGACCGCGGTACCAGTTAATTGCGGTACCTATCGCCGGAAGCCTCAGCTGATCATGATAAATAGGGACATACTTGTATCTGTCCTTACTAGCATTCACTTGATTGGAAAAGATGTAATACCATGGTTTACCTTCTTGTGATCAAAGGAATAATTACTGGTATTATCAACAGCCTTCAAGTGTGGAAGCATTCTTCAGTGTATTTTTGGAATGTTAATAGTAAAGAAGCTATTTTAAATATCTCAACATGAAACAATAGTATTTGTAGGTCATACAACTTTGCCACCAAAGCTGATTGAAGGCCGAGTTCTCTTAGGGGTCCGTAGCAAATACGGCACTCCAAATTCATGATAGCTGAAAGAATACTGCGGGATTTAAATCGGTAAGAGTACATAACCCTCCATTTTCCTCAGATGGAGGGTATTAAAACGGTTAATCCTACAAAAGGTCACACATTAATTTCCCGCAATGCATCATGTGAAACGCCCAACTACTGTGCCTATAAACTCCAAAGAATTGTAATAAATGTAATACTTAATAGATATGTTTTAGCTGCTTAGGTACGTATGTTTTGAATAAAGAGATAAGAGATAATCAGGTATAAAAAGAAAGAAAACAAAATAATAATAATGATCGCTGGAAGCTAGAGCTGCAGTTCAAACTGGTAGTGAAAGGTCAGTAGGCTGTAGGCTAAGTACACTAGCATCGTGACCTACAATGTCGCCTCGTGACATTTCATCCGTGTCAAAGGCGAAGGGCCTTTATGTAAGATAACCTAACATGATGGTAGACATTGTTATAGGGAACGTGCACGACGAAGGGTCTGCCCTCTAGTGGCGCAAATCCGAATTATTACTTGAAATTGACACTTCACGCAATAAAATAATCTCATAGAAGAAGTGAAAAAACATAATTACTAGGTAAAAATGTATTGTTGTGTTTCTGGATGCTCGAACACTTCAAATAAAACTCAAAATAAATCAAATGGTGTAAAATTGTATTACTTTCCCATGGATATTACTTACTTTCCTTGGTTACGTGATAAACTATAAAAGTCGATAAATGCAGTAAAAAAAATGTGTGAGTATGAGTTTCAAAACATTATAAATTACTCAATAATGTTATTTGTAATAAATACTTGGGTTTTCAATGTAGTAATACTATTCAATACAAACAAATCTAAGTAAACATAACCTCAAATATTTTTTGTTAGTTTTCGTTATATCACTATCTGGAGAATTTTTAAAGTAAATTAAAGTACAGATGTGCTTACATTTTTCAGATAGGCCTGCCTTACATTTGCAATTTGCTCTTCTAAGATTTATATTGCAATCAAGCTGAAAACATGAAGTTATATAATAATATAGACAAAATATTTACGTGAAAAATTAGTTCAGAAAATACTTTACAGTTATTTTGACATCATAAACGTTAGAAATCGTCGATTGAGCTTCAAATTCTGCCAGTTATTACTGCATTTTCAGGATTCATAACTGTTACCTTTACATCTAAGACATGCCGACATGCCCGGACTCGGAAGAGTTTTAGGCCTTTGGACATATTTTGACCACGTTGACCATCATTATTAATCGGCCGGAACCCATATTTTATCATTTTAATCATTAGAAACTATATAAATTGAATGTAAACATCAACATCAACATTGGCGGCAACACGATGACAGGTCTACAGTTTCTTTTTTTGACCACTCCGTGGCTTTCGTGTCGATTTGTGCTGCCATCTATAGTTTGTGCACGTTCCCTATAAAGGGTTTTTCAATAAGGGCGAGTAGATGTTGAAATGAAATAAAACAAGCTGTGTATGAGATAATAACAAAATTATTTTTTATTTGAAAGGCCCACATGTGCCATTAAGAGTGGAATATGAGATCATTCAAATGCCCGCCTCGGCTTCTTACAGTGGCACGCATCCGAGTGGTCCAATTTTCACTGAATTTTCTGCATAGATCCGGTTGAATTTGAGTGATGACCTGTGTTATGTTCTCGGCCGATCTTGCGTTCCTTGAACTTACTGGTGTTGGCTGGTTGTTTACCGAACCGGTCGTCCCAAATTTGGCCACCAAACGTTGAAGAGTCGACTGTGAAGGGTCACCACGTCTACCGTAAAATGGGCGCAATGCGCGCAACGTTTGCACTAAAGAACACTCATTTTCATAATAAAGTTTTATCATTTGAACATGCTGTTCAATCATATAACTTGCCATGATGATTTGGCATAAGTAACTGATTAATAAATAAAAGATTTGATAGATGTCACCAAAACAAAATGGCCGCCACGGGCTGCCAAAATCTACCCGCGCCAATTGCAAAACCCTTTATTTACCATATTATAACTAAACGAAGTAAATAGTCGATAGCAATCTATATACAGTCAGCCCAGAATTTGGCGAAGGCTTGGCACTTTTAGCAGCATCCGGAAAGTCCTGTAGCTCCTGTCGCATCACCCTGCGATAAAACCCCGAAACTGCACTACTTCCAAAACACTACAACGTAGTACTCACAGAAGAACAGAACGATCACTCAGGCCAGGAAGAGCTAAGAGTCTACACTGATAGATCAAAGACCAACTTCGGAACCGGAGTCGGAGTTTTCTCACGAGATCTTAACATAAACATATCCAGACCACTGGTAATGTTCAACACCGTCTACCAGGCGGAATATGTGGGCATTATACAAGCGGCGTACGCTATATAAGCCAGGAGAGTTACGGACACCCGCATACATATATATACTCTCCGACAGTGTTTCAGTTCTCCAATCCCTAGGGAAAAAATACATTACATTGAGTTTAACGCTAGAATGTCACAATGCACTAGAACGAGTAACTGTTGCCAACCGCAACACTGTGACACTGCAAGGGATAAAAGGACACAGTGGATGACTAGGCAACAACGCTGCTGACGAAATGGCCAGAAGGGCATCCAGGGCGTCAGTCTGTGGACCCAAGCCCATCGTGCCCATCCCCTTCAACAAACTACGCAGGTGGCTTCAGGAATACACCCACACACAAGCGGAGAGCTGGCGGACTCTGACACCAGGCTGCAGGCAGTCTAAGGAAGCAATGCGATCTTTACACGGCAGGCTGACTAGACGTTTATTACGCCTGGACAGAAAGGATCTGCGTCTGTTGACTGGGACCATCACGGGAAACAAACACTTCTACACAATAGGCATAATGAACAACCCCCTGTGCAGGGCTTGCATGGAGGCTCAGGAAACCGTTGCGCGTGTGCTTTTAGAATGCACAGGTATAGCCCAGTTTAGAATAGAAACCCTCGGGGCACCCAAAGCTTACACGAATATTCTCAACAGACCAGGAGTTATAGCCAACTTCTGAGATGGCTGGAATAAAAACCGACGGCTGCCAAGGCTCACGCACAATGGTCCACTTGAAGGACTAAGTGCGGAAACCAAACCCAATAACATAGATTTATAGAACATAGAACTCCTGTAGCGTGTCTGCAGACAACAGGACATGCTCGACACGATATTAAGTGCTCCATTGTTTGTAGGACGGCACCACATTAACACTCCAGGGCGGAGTCATCTGTAAATATCCTAACCTTAGCAGGTTTTTTTTGCTTCGGCCTATCTAAATCCAAAGTCTATTTAAAGAATTCCAGATAATCTAAGGTATCTCAGGTCTAGATGCAAGATTTTTAACAGGATCATTATCTTATGATACAGAAACAACTAAATAATTAATGCGCTTTTTGACTAGCAGTAACCATGAAAGCTTTTATATTTTCCGTCATTTTGTCATTCGAATCGAATAACTCCAGCAACAGCTTCTGTAAACCTATTCACGTTCAAAAGAAAATGAAAGTAAGACAAAGCACGCCACTTGACCAAAAAAGGAGGTCGATCAGTGATAGTGAGTGAGTCACAAGACCTGTAGAACTATTGCATCTAGACCCTTTCGAAGATACATCGGAAATTTATCAAGAAATTCTGTTTTATAGAAAAGTCTTTTTTGATAACCGACGAATAATTTCTACGCTAGAATTATGTGGGGGTCTAGAATCATGTATTATGTTGAATTCATGGTGACTCTGCCACACTGCATAGTGAAAATTATAATTTAAGAGAAATAGAGAGGGTCTGACTTATTCAATGCTTGGCCCAAGACCAGTACAGAAAACTACATCCTTCCACAGTATCTACTACCTACTCTTTGAAGAAAAATCTAGAAGAAACCGGCGGTTTTTCTAGTGCGAAAAATTCGGAGACATGTGACACCTATTGACCTGCACTGGGCTCGCGTGGTGGCCTACAGCGTTATAGGCTGATTATGGTACGACTCCTTAATTACTAGTACCTACATCATAATTTTACTGCCCTTATCCCAATTAATTTGTGGTCGGCGCAACAGATCTTTTTTCCACACTTCTCTATAAGTCGTCATCTCGGTCACTCCCTTTCTAGCCATATCTCTTCCACACAGTCGGTTCATCGTTTCTTTGGTCATCCCCTAATCTCATAGCCATCATACCTTCATACTCAAAACTTTCCTCACGCCATTTTCCTCGTTTTTAATTACGGTGCCATACTACTGACCTACTGGCGTATGTCATGTGAATTGGAAGACATCCAATGTCCAGTGTCTCCATACGTCGTCACCACAGAGTCTTAGGTTGCGTCCTACACTTGCTTTGACCTAACTATGACTAATTTGGCACTGTGGGAAATGCCGTGATACTAATTAAACTACGTATTTTATTGTTTTGGCATTCGCTAAACAGGAAACTTGGAATATCGCAGTTATTAACTATACTAGAATATAGTAAACTAAAATAAGAATGTATGACAATATAGTTTGTCGTTAAGCTGGCCTGGAGGAACAGTAAGGGTGGTATACACACAGCAATGCTTTGCTGTGTTGTCCATACCATCGTTACTGGTGGTTTTACGACGAAATATGGGGAAGCAAGGCGTGACGGGATTTTATTCACTTTGTCTTCAAGTTTAGCCATGCGTCACGTCTTAGTGTCTGGAAGGTGTAATTGTATTAACTATAAACCTGAAAAGAAATCATTACAGGTACCAGTGGCAAAAGCACCATATAACACGATTCCTACCGGCTTCCCTTCGGGGATTCGCATCGGCAACTTTATCACTATTAAAAAATGGCAAGTCAATAGGTGGCTACTATTGTCAAAAAATATAGTTACACTACGGTTATTTAATTCACCTTACCATTCAAACCACAAAAACGGTTATATTTTGCAACGGGTTGTAGCAGAGACAGATATAGAAAAATGCGTCAGCGAGAACGAGATGGAGGAATATTGCACATTGTATTTGGTTTTCAGCTGTTAAATTTTGTTGTATATTCCTATATTAATTTTAGAATGATAGTAAGTATTCTTTATTGATAAGGCAGTAAGTTAAAGCTAGCTTCGCTTCGGCTTCTCTATTGGAAAAATTGACACCTCGCTGCTGACAGGTACATAGACATTAGGTATAACTTTTACTATTCGACCAACTCTGAAATTTCGAAAAATAACCAGGTACTCCCTATGTTTTGTCAAGGTATGCGGAAATATTGTTTGTTTTTTTTTTCCGAGGCTTCGTTCCTTAGCGAAAGTGGTACAAACCATTTTTGCGAAGGAAATATGATGAGTAAAATTACCCCTTTTCAGGTTTTCAGTTATTTCAATAACACTTTGTAGATAAATGGCGGTATCAATTTCCATCGCTACTAATGATCACCAGTATGATTGCCAACAAATCGCACAAAAACATATTAAAGCAGGATATGACAAAACCTCCTCTCAGTTTCATAAGCAAATAGCAACTACCGTTAACAAATTAGATACCAATCAATAAGGATACTATCTATTAGCTAGGTATCATTACGATCACGTCAAAATATCCTTGACGCCAAATTGCGGCTATTAGTCTATTCACACGAACTTACTCGCCCGGATTGGGCGAATTAACACTTTTAATATCATATAACATGAGAGTATATAACTTTTAACATGAGAGTCGCGTGAAATTAGTTTACTTGTGGGTGTCTCGATAACTCCACAAATACTTATTAGGTAGATGGCAAGTTTTGAATTGTATGCAATGATGTTATTAGAAAAGGTCACTGAAGTACATGTAATAAAGTGCATAAAATTTAAAGTGCCAAGTGTTGTTTAAATTGCCTACGTATTTTTGGAGTTGTCGATTCGCACACAAATAAATGAACTTCATGCGAGTCGCCTGTAAGTAATATTATTATTATGTAAAATTGACGATTCGCCGGCAAGTCAACTTATGAGCCCAAATAGCCTTTGCCATAATTTACGTCATTAATAGACCAGTAGACGAATACTGTCCGACAAACTTAACTTTAGAATTACAGGTGGCGCTGTCCGTCAACAAAAACCAAAATGATAAACAAAAACCGACCCTAAGAGGCCTCGCCCACGGCGACTTTTTGTAGTGATGCAGTAGCGATGCTGTCACGCATGTGTTTCGATACAGTCGCGATGCTGTCGCTGGCTGTGTACCTTCGATCAGATTCTGTATCGCTACTATCGCGATGCTGTCGCGCTTCAGTCGCGAACTTATCAGGCTTCTTTCGCACGTTGCAAATACGACTAACGCACGATAGCAGCGATGCAGAAGCGCGTTTACAAAACGCTAGACAGCATCACTACAAGAAGTCGCCGTGGGCGAGGACTCCAAGTCCCATTCAAAATGGCCGTCTCACAGATAACTTGGTCGAAGCACATCGAACTACTCGATGTGCTCGGATACTATTACTTAAGAGACGACCGGTAAAGATGACCTGCCGTGGTATATAGGGTACAGGAAAGGGAGCTGTTAGCCGATATAGATTGCGTGGACAAACTATGGACACAGGTCGTGGTAGGCTGGTTAGGGAAACTGTTAAAATGTGTCGCAGTGAAAGCTGGAATTGGAGCATTTTGGTGTATGACAGGCTAAAGGACTTGTTTCAAAATGAAGGCGCTACAGTAGTGGAATATGGAAGTACGGTAACAGTCATTTTCTCACCAAAGTATGATTATACGCCAAATACTGAAATACTAACACCAAAGGAAAACTATTTCCCTTGTTTCAGACCGTAACTAAAACAGGGCAACACAGAAAATATTTCCCAATCACGGACATAGCTACACAAGATATCAATTAAAATAAAAGTTAATAATATAAGCTTATCAATTTCTGTTTAAACAATTTCTTCGAAATCTGATGGGCATTTCATGGAGATCCTAAAACCACTATTAATTCATACAAGTTGCTATTCATGAAAGCTAGAACGTGCTTACATAATATATTTTTTCTCTATAATAACTTATCAATTTTTTTAAACAAATTATCAGAGTGTGGAAAAATGGTAAATCTCAATCAACCCTACTGAATTACATCGTCATAATCAAATCACAACCGGTAATAATCCAAATCAACCTACAAACGCAGAACTCATTACAAAAACAAAGCCTAGGCGATCTTAGCTAATTTGAATAACGTCTAAATTGTCGGCATACCTGCAACATAAGTACTAAGTGTCGCAAATAGTGGCGTTTGGAGTTAAAACCAATGGGTCTGATAGTGGGGTGGTGTTCTGCCAGCCTTATATAAGTGGTTGGTGGGCCTTAGAGCACATATGCACAGTGTGGCTCGATCCTTACAGTGTTAACCAGTTGAAGTGCAGTGTTTTGTTTCATTATGAAGGCTTATGTAAGTGTATAATTAGGTCAACTAGGATATAGTTACTTACAATTATTTGATTTATATTTAATTTTCGAGGTCCTGTGGTGTTGGTAAAAAGATTAAGTTTATATTGTATTTTTTTTTTTGTTTATTTTAAACAAAAAAATATACACATATAGCTAAAAATAAAATTAAACACAAATTATTATTTTGTCATCTGTAATATTTTTTCTATTTAAAAAAAAATATTAATTAAAATATTTAGCTCATAGACATTACCGAAGAAACAATGTGTCTTTCATCGTTACAATGCATGAAAAGTCATTTCGCAAGTACGCTTAACAGAAACTAATTAATAATTCGCTTTACGCTCGCTTTTCCCACGGACTAATTAATGCAGAGTCCAATCTAAATGATCACAGTAGTGCACCAAAGTTTATGTTACTGCTATCGGTAATCTAACCATTCATTTCCTTTAATTGAAAATTCCATTCCGAGATAAATTCTTAATAAACAGATCTGTTGCAACCCCTCCTGAAGTCCACCTCTGTACAATTTATTTATAGCATGAATATACAATAAAAGTATGTAATAGAATTTAAAAAATTCTCACAAAATTGATTATAGAAAATGCATGTATATGCATGTCATGAGTATGAATATCATGTAAAACAAAAAAAAGTAGGTGAGTATATTATGGGGGAGATGCAGGACAACTCTTTAACCAGTGCGCAAACTGTAACCATGAGTTCAGCATTATCATTGTAGACCCCCAGCGCAGAAATTTTTCGTGGGTAATACAAAAAAATCAGCTTAGTTTCATAGAAAAGTTCAATAAGTACCTACGCGGTCGAAATGTATGGAACAGCTGATTTTTTTTTGTTTAACCGGTCTTCAATGATAATGCTGAATTCATGGTTACAGTTTGCGCACTGGTTAAAAAATTGTCCTGTATGTCCCCCATAATATACTCACCTACTTTTTTTGTTTTACATAAGATTCGTAACAAAACTGGCGGAATGTGGATAGTTACCCTTATCATGAAACTCTTCCAATCCTTCCGAGGAATGCAGGCTAGATGCTATGTTTAATAATATATACATGATAAAAAGCAGTTTCTTTAAAAACGAGCTACGCACATAACCACGCTAAGTTAGCAAGTTGTGGGTAGTTAGATAACACACGGGTTCTTTTTTTCTGTATGTCACTTTCCCCGCCTTAATTCGAACTATATCCGTAAGTTGATCAGGTCTCCTTAATTGATCCCCATTTTATTGGAGGTATGATCTAACTGCGCTCATTACCAACAGGTATATGTTTTCTCTTTATACTTTTTCAGTGTAAATTAAGCGTTCTAATATTTTTAAATACGATTACATAGGCAAACAAATAAACAAACCGTTGCATCTACATTAATTTATATCTGCTACGCAATTTATTAGCCTTCAGTTAATTTTTAGTCAAACCTCTGTCATAAAAGTGAACACAGTGCAGTGTGCCAATTAAACTTGACAACAGCAAGTATTGAAACTAAAATCCAAATGTTCTGAATTTACCAAAATAATTGCCTTTAAGCGCCCGCAGCGCCACCAAGAACTGTCACTACGCTGTACGTTAACTAATCAAACGACCGTATTCTGTCACCGATTGTACACGTAACCGACGACACGTTTAAATCATGTCCTAATATCCATTGCAAGCATCGACAGAAGGAATACCTTCATTGTAATTCTGATTGTGATACGCATTTCGTTTCTGACTGTACGTCTGGGCATATCAAGTAGGCTGGTGACGGGTGATGGAGTCATATCACGCAACAAGTAAAAGTAATATAATATCGGATGCATTGTCCTGGTTAATTTATGCGGAAATGCATCCGATTCGATTTTGGTGATGGATGCGTTGTTGACACTTTTCTCTTCATTTGCATAGCTTTTTGAGGGAGTAGCGACCTTTGATTACGTTTTAGTGTCGTTTTATTATCGCTAATGATATAAGCATTTTGTGGTTTGCGTTTACTCTACGATCATCTGATTTGGGCTATCAATAGAAATGCTTGGCGTCACCACCTTAGTAAAACTTTTTAGATTTTATACTCAAAAGGTAGGATGTACTAGTTAAATCCTTAACTTTGAAATAGAAATTAGGTTGGACATGTAGAACACCTCCAAGATCAAAGATAGACTAAATAAGTTACTAAATTGAAGGGCCCACTAGGAAAAGAAAGGTGGGTAGCCCATTTGATTGATATATGGGAAAAAGACAAAGAAAATAGCAAGTTCAAATTGGTTAAAGTGGATTCTAGAGAAGACTGGTTATCTTTGGAGGAGGAGTTCTTGCAAGTGGAAATAGTGCCTATTCCACAATTTTTATTTTCCACTTTTCAAACAATGATTATAATATATTAATATTATAATAATATTAATCACAAAATTTAAATTAATTAATCTTAAATTACTTCACTTACCTTAATTATTATTATTTCCTATATTTAAATTAGATTTGGTTTTGTTTTGTAAGCTACATGCAAGAAATACAAGGCATTTATACGCAAAAGGTAGATCGAGTCAAAATGAGTAGACGACATAAAGTTTAGCCATTGCATTAGAATGTAATGATTAATAGTCCTTCGCAAAGTTGAAGGCTTTATAACCACTGTGTGTGACCACCTCATTAACAAAATTCGTTTATTTCCAGATCGCAGTACTTTTCTTGGCAGCCTCAGTTCTGGCGGAACCGGAACCGAGCAAAGTTGTCCAGAAGCGAAGTGGCCTCGTCGGTCATTATGGCCTGAGCTCTCCATATATAGGCCACGGGCTATCTTTGGGCCACGGTTATGCGGCTGGCCCATACGGGGGCGGAGGGCACATCGCAGCGGGCTATGCCGCAGGGCCCATCGCAGCGGGCTATGCCGCAGGGCCCATCGCAGCGGGTTACGGCGGTGCATTGGTAGGAGGACCTATTGGCGGGACTGTAGTGGGTGCTGATGTTCACACGACTGTGACGAAGCATGTTGGATTTCCAGTTCCTGCTCCTTATCCAGTGCCTGTTGATAGGCCTTACCCCGTAGCTGTCAAGGTGGGTGTTCTTGTAATGCATTTTTTTTAAATTGATATGCAGGGTAGCAGTAATATCGACCCGCATCCGGTTACCAAGAATTTAGTAAACGCTTCTGAACCAACGTTCAAATAATAAATTAAAAAATACAGTTTCATAGGTACATTTTTGTCGCGCAGTTTTCTATGAAACAACATTTTTTTTATTTATAAAAAACTTTGGATTTCATTATTTTCTAGGAAACAACATTTTATTTCCTGCAAATTTTAGTTAAGTAGGATTACGATTGTTTAATGAAATCATGTCATTTTTGTATGAGATTATGGATTCCGCCTCTTCTCTCAGAGAGACAAGGCGCTGACTACTCTTTTACAACAAACGAATAAAACCTCGTCATTATCTCTATTCCAGGTCGCCGTCCCTGTGCCAGTAGACCGTCCATACGCCGTGCCGGTCCCCAAGCCGTACCCCGTTACCGTGGAAAGGCACGTCGCCGTCCCAGTTGACCGTCCCGTGCCTGTGCCCGTGCCCCATGCCGTGCCCTACCCCGTCATCAAACAAGTAAGTATTGAAAAATTTCGAAATTATTGTCGTGTGATAGATATCGAAAGAAAGGAAAATGCGTTAGAACAAAAAACACCTTTTAAAACTATGGAAACATAAAGGAAAAAATGCTTGTAATGCAAAAGAGCCTCAACTCAGCATAATATCAAAGAACGCATACTAGGCAAGGTACGATTCAGATCGTTGGATCTGGGCCCCAATTCTGTATCGTTATAATGATTCCCCGCGGAATCTTACTACGTTCAAACTACCGTCAATTTCGTTTTTTTTTTAAACCAATGTAACGGTAAGGAATCGAAATGTCATTATCTGTATGTTCCAACACAATTCGTCGATATTATTAATACGATATTAGCCCCCAAAGGCAAGTGGGAGAGAGCTATTATCCATGAGGGCCCATTACGGGTTGGCAGATGTCACATGTCTTCGAATATTTTGGTTCTAGAACTTGCTGGTTTCTTCACGTTTTCCTCCACTGTTTTGAGTGCAGTGGCGAAGAGATTAAATACACAAAGTAAAATTCCTGCCTGGGTTTGAACTCACGCCTTACGACTCGTAAGTCTGGGCTAATAGCACTAGCCCCTTACTGCTCTCACTGAACCACTTACTGTTAGTTAAAATTCTATCACAGTACTGCAACGTGAAGTCATACCTATGGAGAAGAACACCTACGTGTTGCTGATAGTAGGTTAATGAAGCGATTACGATTACTGTCCGTGGTCAGTTAATGTGGATTGTATAACGTTGACTTCCCTGGTTGTGTGCCATAATATGGCCTTGGCACCTTGCTTTGTTTTATTTGATCACAGTAGCAGTTTTTTTTATCATAAAAGTAAATAAGCGATAAAAAGTGTGTTAGGAAAACTTGTGTTCTCAGGACACAGAGGAAGAAGTTCTATTTATTTTTAAATGGCGTTTACTTGAAGATTTTAAAGATGCTTGCGGAAAAGACAACACGTGTGGACAAAATAATAACTCTGTCAATAGTTTGCTAAAATATCTCATCACTGTGGCGTTTTAGGGCTGTCCCAAATAGGCAACCCATAACAGGAAAACCATGGTACTACCAAGCCAGGTGTTCACAGGGATTCCAACTACTTACCGAATAGCCCTCCATACCAAATTTCGGCCATAGTGACCAATCTCAGCGCAAAACAGCCTTCGGCGCGGGAGATATCATTGTGCACAAGTGGGCGCGCAGATGCAGACTTGTGCACAATGCAGTGCACTCTCTCTGGCCTCACTCTCATAGTCTGGTGGGACGACAATCCGACGCGACCGGAGAAAGATCAGGCGCAAGACCAAGAGTTTACCGTACTTCCCGAGGCACGGCGGTATCGTACCGCCAACTTCCAAACTCCGGGTTATTACTAAACAAAAACTTAATAGCAAAATCCAATAACATTTTGCCCGACCTGAGGATCGAGCCTAGGACTGCACGCTCAACAGTTGCGCGTGCGAATGCCAAGTAGCTAGGCAAGGCTTCTGTTGAGAATGAAGCATTCATTAACTATGGGAAGTAAGTCCATTGCCATTCAAATCTACAAGTTAAGAAAAGTTACAATTTTCAGAAAAAAATACACTTTAAAAACTGCTCCTGTCAAACACTGCAACGCATTTCAATTACAAAAGACAACATACCAAGGCGCAAGAAGAAATACAATCTACTTGAAACGGCACTTCCAAGTAAATCAATAAAGGCTTCTCAGAGCGTAAAGCAGATAATGATCAACATTAGCGACGTTTCCGTCACGCCAGAGTCGCCTGCGCTGCTCAATTGAACTTAATACTAGACCGGTCTAGAGACAAGATACCAAGCTGGTTGGCCAGTATACTTGAGTCGTTTATAATGGCGTTATTACGTTTGCAGTGTATATAAATAGCGCAGTAGAACCTAGGAAGCTAAAACTGCAATAATCATATAGGTTATAAACTGCCTCGTTGGGATAACTGATGGAATGTGGGAGTACTATGGATACACCTCTGCCAAACCGTTTGAAGAAACAAGCGGTGATGTTATATTATGTTATACTAGCTTTTGCCAGCGTCTTCGCCCGCGTGGAGGTCGGTGTATTATACATATAAACCTTCCTCTTGAATCACTCTATCTATTAAAAAAATCATCCCGCATCAAAATCTGTTGCGTAGTTTTAAAGATTTAAGCATACATAGGGATATAGGAACAGAGAAAGCGACTTTGTTTTATACTATGTAGTGATTACAACGTCGTTATTTAAGGCCCAGTAAGCACAGTCGATTGAGGGCGTTTTTTTTCTTCAATGAACCTAGTCTCGACCAGCTTATCTAAACCGCGTTCAAGACCTGTCTGTGTCAATATTCCGCGTAAAGATGACACTGCCAGCTCTTCAACGGCTCACGTTCAGTTTAATTGGTGAACTTTACCCCAAGATGCGTAAGAATTGGATGTAGAGGACAATTTGTTGCTGCTTCACTTAAATAATATAGGACACAAAGATCTTGAAGTCGCCATAGACAGTTGTCACTTGGTGCGACTGTCATTTGCCAATAAAACAATTAGGCATATTCAATCATTGATCTTCATGCAAGTAGAAGATGATGACTAATGACCCTCAAAACCTACTTTACGCTGTGATTTTGCTTCCTTCACTATCAGAGGCCTTTGATGTAAACCGTATTTTCTTCCAAATCAATAACGAATCCTTTGTTTCCAGGTCGGAGTCCCCGTGCCCCACCCCTACCCAGTCGCCGTGCCCAAGCCTGTAGCTGTCCCCGTGCCTGCCCCCGTCGCCGTGCCAGTCTACAAGTCCTACGCCAGTGCACCCCTCATCAGCGACTTCCACGGTCATGGCTTAGGACATGGACTAGCCCACGGACACTCACTGCACTCCAAATTCGGATGGTAAACTGTATTGTGACGTCACTTGCTCGATGACAGATTCGAATTTTGAGTGTGTTTTTTTTTTTCGGGGGGGATATGTGTAAGAAACTTTTTGGATCAACATCGAGGGAGTTGACGCCATATTCTTAAATGATTGTGAGTCGTTTAGCCCTCGATACATGTAGATATGGGGTTTTATTTTTTAATCTGTCACCAAACGAGTGACGAAATCCAACAAAATGAAATGTTTATTTTCATAGGATTCTTGAGCGTAGTCAGAATGATATTTTGTGATGTAGATAAGTATAGATTTAGGTGTGCGTGTATGATAAAAAGGACTTATATCTGTTCTATGGAACTTTGAAAGAGTATTATACACAGATGGCCCGAAAAAGATGCCAGCATTATAAGGATCGAGGCAAGCTTCAGATTTCAGTAAGCTTCCGAAAAATGGGCCAATGAACAGCCGCGAGAACTCAACCAATAGCGGCTAAGAGCGGGTATAAGTTCAGGTTTTGTGAGAGAAGTTAGGGATAAAGTGCAATCACAACGAAGCCTGTCGCCATTTTTTTTTTTATTAAATTATATTCGAAGTAGGTTATCCGTGATACCGCCATATTTAAAACGAAAAAACTGTTTAGTTTGTATTTTTTTTTTTTTGGCGAGGGAGCAGCTCTATACTTAGTATAACCTACTTTAAATATACGTTTAGCCACAATTATGGAAATGTATACTGATTAATTAGGTCGAAAATTGCCATTATTATGTTTTATTAATGTGTTAACTGAAACTGAGAGACAACCATGACACGTAGTTATAAAACCACAATTTTCATAGTTTTCTCAAAAGAAAACGAATTATTTATGTGTGTAAAAGTGTATGTAAATATTATTTTCAGAACCTAACATTTTGTATGTAGTTGAATGTATTTTATATATTTTTTTTTAAACCTTTTGGCAAATTAATATTGCTTCATGTTTTCACATGATCTCTTTGAATATTTTTGGTCGCAAAGGCTTCGGAAGCAAGTACCTGGTAGTGCACTGTTGTATATAGACGTCTTTTTTCTATTTTCTAGTTTTAATTATGAAGAACAAGAGTTTATTTCGACCGCAGTCGACTAAAAACTATTTAATGTATGGCCTTTTTGTAATAAAATGTATATCAAGTATTTTTTTGTATTTTTTGTTACCATAATTATCATTGTACCTAATGAGAACAAGCACATGCTAAATACTAAGAATTATTATTTCTAGGTATTCAATACAACTCAAATATAACATAACATCACGCCTTATTTCGCCGTAGGGTTGGACAGAGGTGAACCTATAGTACACCCACATTTCGTCAGTTATGTTGTTTAAGTCTCTTGTAATAGCAAGCGAGCTTATTACCATCAACCGAGCACAAATCCAGACTCCGGGCTAGTACTAAAAAAATCCAGAAACAAAAACCCAATAACACTTTGCCCCACCTGGGAATCGAAACCAGGACCTCATTCTCAGCAGTAGCGCTTGTGACCACTACAACAACCTGCCAGAGGTGCGGGTTGTTCGAAAGAGATGCCGTCGCCCCTGGCACACAGGCAACTGAGGGAACACGGGTGGGTTTTAGTCAGTAAAAGTCCGACAAGCCCTCCTGCTGCACCCAGAGCGGGAGAAGTTATTTGATGATTTCCCACCCTCAAAAAAACAACAAAAAAATACCACTACACCAACGAGGCAGTTGGTCAAGACGAAACCAGTATTGTGGCCATACTGAAAGTCTATCATCTTTGGAAAACGGTAAAACCCGTAGAAAATGGGCAAGAAATCTATCGTTCACTTTGACTAAAATAAATATCTACCTAAATTGAAAACACTAACAAACGTATAAAACCAATTCACACTAAATCCAATATACCTAGCATAGTCATCACTACATAGTATAAAACAAAGTCGCTTTCTCTGTCCCTATATCCCTATGTATGCTTAAATCTTTAAAACTACGCAACAGATTTTGATGCGGGTTTTTATAATAGATAGAGTGATTCAAGAGGAAGGTTTATATGTATAATACACCGACCTCCACGCGGGCGAAGCCGCTGGCAAAAGCTAGAAAAATAATATTCACGAGTATAAAATTTCCAAAAATACGAGAAACTGCCTGAAAATGCTTCAAGAAATCAACCAATATTAAAAAGAGAACAGATTTGATTTTTTGTATGTTTGTTCGTTACGCCAAATTTGCGTATGAGTACACCATGACGTGGATTAGGACAATCCCCGATATTTCCACGGAATCGAGACTTACGCGGGTGAAACCTCGGGGCGCAGCTATTCATATATAAAAATACAAATATAAACAACTACAACATGTTCTTACATCACCGTCCCTTACCACGACTGGAGCGACCACTTTCTATAGGAAAAAGGACGTGGCTCGAATACCTGAACCATGGCGGGTGGTAGGTGATGTCATCGGTGGAAATGGAGCGGATTATGTCGCCTTATGTAATAAAGCATGATAGGACAGCGAAGACATGGCGTTGGTTGCCTCACAGGAAAGCACAGAAGGATAATTATGAATATAATAGCCGATCCTTTTTAAGGAGTAATGCAATTACTGTAAGTACTTATCGAGTAACTCTACACATAATCAGCCTCGACACAGGCCTCCTCTCTGTGAGAGAGAGCATTTTTTTGTATTTTAATTTTTTAAGCTTGAGCTAAGTTTTCATTTTATTTTTTGGTACTTATTGGTATTCTATTGGTTGTTAGCAAGCTGATATGTAATAAATTATAAGTTCTGTGTCTCGTAATGTTCATTACTTTGCCTAAATTACGTATAGAATCAAGTCTATTTAATAAACAGACAGCTGTGCTGCTGGCGACTTTGTTGCGCCACTTCTTCTTCCCAGCTAAAGCACTAGGAAGTGGTGAAGGTCGGGCGTTTTGGGGGACTGTCTTACGTAATTTTGACGTTCGAAAAGTGCTGATTCTCAGCCTAATTTGAATAAATGAGTTTTGATTTGGAATGGGCCGTAGTCCACCTAGTGGGCCCAATGCGGGTAGGTAGATGTCACATATCTTCGAATTTTTGTTCTAGGACACGCCAGTTTCCTCACGATGATTTCCTTCACCGTTTTGAGAGCAGTGGTGTTGACATAACTTACACAAACCAAAGCACCTGTCTGTGTTCGAACCTACAATTAGTAAGTAAGTCGCGGCTGTTACCACTCACTGCATGGTCCACCACTCACTGTGTGTGGCTCGATAGGTTCTCTATTCATTTACTTGTTTAATGCACAATGTACACAACCATATCTATATGCTAGGCTTAAAACGAATGAGAACATGACCCTGTTAAGGCGCACCAAGATAACTTAAAACTAATAATATTAATGTAAGATCTAATATGACGTAGATTAGGGACTTCCACGCTTACAATATTATATTTTTATTTTATACACCGTGACATTTTAGTCGTCTTACAAAGGTGGTCCACTCAATGTATCCGTCATAAAATACCTCTAGGCGCGATTAAAACATTGTTACCATTAATTAAGATAATAGGTACAAAGAAAAATAAATATGCTTTAGAATTATTATGAAACACCGTTCTTGTTAATAATGTTTACGCATCAAATGGTAGAAGAGATCTAGCTACCTACCATTACATTCCGTCTCCATAACAGGGTGTTTCAAGCTACGTCATGCATCTTAGTGAATGACATTTTCATGTTTTTAATTATTCAAATGTTCAAAAATATCATTTTTTTTTAAATAAATGATTAGTAGTCATTGGATACATGAAGTGGGCTGCCGTTGTAGGACGACTAAAAAGTCACGGTGTATATTTATTTATTTTCTCACCACAATAAACATTGCAGATATTATTACACTTACGGTACATGATATGGTTTGGTTTACTGTGGGAGACTGGTGCCTAAGCTAGGCTTCAAGGGTTTGTGTTTCAGGTCACCATGTCTCCACCTTCTGTTCTGTATAATTATGTTCGTATACCGTTTCATGTGAGGATGCAACTTGCAGACTGCATGGCGACTAAAGGCTATTTGTAATGATGCGCTGGAGTGCATATATACCTACATCCAATACTTAGCAAAATCATAATAAGAGCTAATCTGAAGTTTTTTCTGAGATGTTCAAAATATCATAAATAGGCGACGAAGGTCTATAGTGTTGAAAATAAGCTCGTGAAAAGAAGACGTCTCAATTAGTATGTCACACAATTGAGAAAAGTAACTCATACCAACGTATGAGTATAAATATTTCTTGTATCCGATTTTACTCAGAACTCGATATTGTTGCACTATATTTATCCCTTCAAATTATGCTGGATAACGAATTTATGACATATTTTAAGCAAATCTAGTTTCAAATCGATATTCATGATTGAAAAGCGATTTTTCACCATTACGATCGATCAATAGACCACAGGCATTCGCCCATAAACATCATCATTAAATCTGGACAAATTCAAAAGTGTACTTATGAAGATTTTAATTGATAAATGTAACTACTCAATAAAAGACTATATGGATGACAGTTCTATAATTCCTCCTTCTGTATGCATTGTTTGACACTGCTGTATTAATTTGATTAACTGACATTATCCGATTTTTTTATTTTATTTTTTGACATCTGTTAAATATTTTATTAATATCGTACTTTTTTTGACAGTGGAGTTTTTATTTAAAATTTTACTAATTGTCAGGGGCATATTATATATGAATTTATCCAACACTAGCCCTTTCTATAATTTTTATTTGATATTGTAAAATGAAAATACTACTTGATACTAACATTTGTACGCCTAATGGCAAAGCATAGAGAACTAACAAAACTGTAATATCTCACACACTTATGTATCTATGTAACCTATGTTTACAAATAAATCATCTGAATCTGAATCTGAATCTATAATCGTACAAAAATATAACCTAATCCACAAACCACCCACGAAACAACAACAAAAGACAACCTTGCACAACATGCCGTGACCGGCATCGAACGCGGAACACCCCGCTATACTTACCGACTACTTACCGTTGCGCAATGGGGGAAAGAGGTCGCTTGTCTATGGGTCACCAGGAACAGTAGGCTAAACATAGTGATCGTTTTTGACAACTATAGTTAGTTTAGTTTAGCGTGGTCCATGTGACAGATTTCGTCATGGTAGCTGATATAACGCGCAGTCAAACTGCCTAGTTTTTTTCCAACTATATTGGGGTCAGCTTCCAATCTAACCGAATATAACTAAATATGAACATTACATAGAGTGACTGCCTATCTGACCTCCACAACCCAGTTACTGGGTAATACTATACCCCTTGGTAAGACCGGCTGCCAGACGTTTGGGCACAGGTTTGGGCCTTTGACGACCCGTAACGACTGTCAAAGATCCACGAATGACAGCTGGGACCAACGGCTTACCGTGCTTTCCGAGGTACGGAGGGGTTTCGGTATATAAAGATGATTACCTATCCACGGATGGGATCGACCCATGCAGCTATTATTACACAGCCACGAGGCCCTCAATCCAAAGGGTAACCAGGCCAAACTTTGGTTAACATGCCTTAACAGGCGATAATACAAATAAGAATCATTCAGCTTCATCATTAAAAGAGCCTCTACGAGAGAAAATACGTGAGCATGTTTTGTTTTGGATAACCCGGGAGTCCTGCTTTTAAAATTTTCTTGCTTTCCCTGTACCATCAACTGCCATAGCTATACTACCTACTATCCGTTTCGTTTTGTTTCCAGAATCCTTAAATTATAAATGATTTTGTTTTTTGTTTTAGGTTTACTTGAATATTTATGTTTTCATTAATGGTTAAATGAAATAAAATAAATTGCTGCGACCAGACATATCAAACTTGACACTCCATCTTTTCATTGGCGATTAATATGCGCTTTCCAAATAACATCCGAATTTTACGTTTTATTGAAACACTTTCGTAGAATGTCCATCTATACTACACTTTCGGTACTATTTCGATACTAGGGCTACTAGTGTTACATAATTTCCAGTTCGTTGATAGTAGTGAACTAGCATTACATACATCTTTATAACGTGAAGTTAGTGAGTGGTGGCTAGTAAGCTGATGTTATTAACGAAGCATAGATGTCGCTAGTACTAAAGCGAATAATTCTGAAAGATTCAATGATAGTGTGGGTTAATGACTTCTGCTAACTGGGCTAAGTAAAACATCGAAATATTACTAATCCACTGCTTTGCGTGTATATCGTGTATTAGCCTATTTCACAATAAGGGACCATCCATAAATTACGTCACACGTTAAGGGGGGAGGGGGTCAACGAAATGTGACATTGTGTGACAAGGGGTAGAGTGGGTCTAAAGCTTTGTGACGTCACATGCTAAAATATTTGACTTTATGTTATTACCATTATTAAGATTATTTATAACTTAAATTTTTAAAAAAATGCTGTTTTAATTTAATTACTTCTAAACATAAAATTGAAAAATTAGTGACGTCACACAAGTGGAGGAGATTTCACAAATGTGACCACCTGTGACAAGGACAGGGGGCGGGTCAAAAAACCATAAAACTTGTGTGACGTAATTTATGGATGGCCCCTAATAACTAGGTGAGCTGCTTCTTCTTCGTCGTGTTGATGATTCCAATTGATGGTTTTAAATAAGCTTTGACTAGAATTCAGCCACTTTGCCAGCATTATCGTTGGCCTCGCAAAAGTCTTCCATAGTGCAGTTGACGTGCACAGAGAGCACGACAAGAGACAGGTAAGTTTGCTGTGAGTATGTTACAGAATTAGGGTGCTGGGTACATAGTTCTTAGTGATTTATCTAATGCTCTCGGAAATATTCTTGTTGATGGAATATTTATTTACAAACTTAACAACGAAATCCTCAGAGGTATGAGGAACAGGGTGTAAAGTTCACTCTTCCTCTATATTTCTATATACAGGTGTAATGTCTGTTTTTTCTTGGGACTGACATCTGAGAGATGTTCTACCTAGGAGGCTGTCGGCTGCTTAACTGGCCTTGGCTGTGGCTACCTTAATAAATTAAGGCCTTCAACCAGTCGTGACGTTGTATATATGCTAGTTGCGGGGTATATTATGCTTCCGCGATGCAGGATTCTGTGTGACGTCATTCTGATGCGTAGTTCGCACATAGTGTTGTAGATGCCGCTACAGTGTAAAAGATAACGATTCTCTACAGCAAAAAGAATGAAAGCTAACTACGAGCTTTAGAATTATTAATGAATACGAAGCCTCCAAATGACCTCTCTGACCTCCAGACGACAAATAAATCCGATAGTTCTAAGAACTTTTCAAATACAAATGACACATAACTAGACCGTTAAAATCAATTTCTCATAAAGTCTAGGATACTTATCGTGAGTCACAAGACCAACCAAAGGTAAAATTATCGCTAAGAATGGCCGCGAAGTTAAAATTTTCTTACGTTTTCTTTTTCTGAATTCATGTTTACAGTTTGCGCACGGTAGCAGGACACTTGCACGAAAAACCATTTCCGCAAATAGACTTTTGCGCGAACGGACTAAGTACTGTATAATAACATATAACCATTATATAACCTTAGATATATGGTTGTATTGATGAATATTACTCTGTAAATACACTATAGTCCCCCCCCCTCCCTCCAGACCGTATTTCAGCTATGGCGGCCAATCTAACCAGAGACTAGCCAGCAGCGCAGGAGACATTATAGTTGCACAAGTGTGTGCGCAGACACAGGTGCACTCACTATTCCCTCACTATTATAGTCCGATGGGACGGCAATCAGTTACGACCGGTGAGAAATTAGGCGCAGGAGCAGCAGCTTGCGTGGGGGCCTGGGTTTAATGCCCAGGTCGGTCAAAGTGCTATTGGAATTTTCCATTGGGAATTTACCAGTATAGCAATATAGCCCGGAGTCTGTAAATACATACGTGTTACTGCTGCGAATCATATTTGGTTCAACAAACAACTTAACAGTTACCTGCAAATTGCAAAAACCATAAGAAAACTTACATTTCGCGGAATGTTATTGATTTGTAACTTTGAGTAGATCCGAAATCTAAATACGGGATAAGTATTTAACCAGTAAGCAAACTGTAACCATGAATTCAGCATATCATTCTAGACCCCCAGGGCAGAAATTTTTCGTCGGTTATACCAACAACAAAAAAATCAGCTGTTTCATAGAAAAGTGCAATACCTACGCGGTCAAAATGTATGGAACAGCTGATTTTTTTTGTATAACCGACGAAAATTTTTCACGCTAAGGGGTCTAGAATGATATACTGAATTTACGGTTACAGTTTGCGCACTGGTTAAAAAATTATCCTGTATGTATACAGAGTTACGAGTTTTCAGGTAAGTAACCGTAACTGTAATGTATGATTTTGAAGAAAACTTAAAATGCATTTTTGTTGTTTGAAAAATATCCGGGTTTACTTAAGAATTAGACATAAGCATCGTAAAATGTATTGAAAACTATTCATCAACCACCTAGCCGCCGTGGGGCGGGTTGTTCGAAAGAGATACTGTCGCCCCTGGCACACAGGCAACTGAGGGTACACGGGTGGGTTTTAGTCAGTAAAAGTCTGACACGCCCTCCTGCTCCAACCAGAGCGGGAGAAGTTATTTGATGATTTCCCACCCAAAAAAAAAAACACCTAGCCGTTCTGCCTACCTAGCCGCAGCTGATTACCAGTTTTACATAGAGCAACAGCTTATCTGACCTCCACAACCCAGTTACTGGGTAACACGATATCCCTTTGTAAGACTGGTTGTCAGACTTTTTGATAAAAGAAAGTATTAGAGTTTAATTATAAAGTTTTGGAATAAGTCATCCTTTTAAAACTAAAAGCTTTTAGACTGAAATATGTGTGGGACGATATATCAAAATTGTAAATAACTAATGACGGTGCCTCCATTAGCAGCTGTCTAATTTTGAACTATTTCTAGGTTAAACATAGATTTGAAACCATAGTATCCATTTTCTACATAAATGTACACGATGATGTGTCGTGTATTACACGACGTACGTAATTGCACCTACCACTGTTTGTCTCTGCATCACCCAAAGGTCGGCTGGTAGAAAATGCTGCTTTAAGCTTTAAATCCGTCTCTGTATATTCCTGTGCGTGAAGTATTATAACGGGAATTCACGTGGTAAAAACGGTAAATCACGCGGCATCTCGTTATCAGACATCTTAGTTTTGCAATAAAAGTACAGTTGAACACTAAAGCTATGTATTTGCACTATTCAATCACAATTTTATAAGAATAACGCGGCGAGTTCGTCAGAATGAACGTGCTCACTCAAAAAATGGCTCAATGTACTCTGTGAATGGCTCACGCCTCTGCCAGTCCAAAAGATGACAGTTTACATCACATCCATAATGACGAACTCACCCAAGCTGACTGCTTGACGTTGACATACTAAAACGACTATACGAGGTGAATTCAATAAGTACCTAGCCTCATCGCCAGAGGGCGCTGTAGTTTCAAAAGAGTTTTACCACAGTGTAGCACATTCTTTTTTAATTCTTTTTTCAAATTTTCATTCCAATCCCTTCATTTGTTTTAATTTGACAACTTATGGAAGCGAACGTGTCGATCGGTTTTACAAAAATGGAAAAAGAGCAATATCGTTCGGTGATTCGATTCCTATTTTTGGAAGGGAAAACGCGCATCGAAATCAAAGAGCGCTTGGATGCTGTGTACGGTGACTCTTCTCCATCGATGGCCACCGTCAAGAATTGGTTCAACGAGTTTGCACGTGGCCGTACGTCGGTTTTTGATGAACCACGTCCAGGTGCACCGAAAACAGCTGCTACGGAGGAAAACATTAAAAAACTCCATGATCTCGTATTGGCAGATCGCCGATTGAAGGTTCGGGAGCTAGCTGAGACTGTAGGCATTTCAGAAGGAACAGTGCATCATATTCTTCACGAGGAACTTGGCATGAGAAAGCTGTCGGCGCGATGGGTGCCGCGTTTACTCACACCAGAAAACAAGCGCAACCGTGAGACCACATCGGAGACGTGTTTGGCGCTGTTTAAGCGGAATCCAGCGGAGTTTTTGCGTCGTTTTGTGACCGTCGATGAAACCTGGATCCACTGGTACACACCAGAGACCAAGGAGCAATCAAAACAATGGATCCAGACCGGGGAACGTGCTCCAAAGAAGGCGAAAACTGTAAAATCGGCCGGAAAAGTTATGGCCACCGTTTTCTGGGATTCACAAGGTGTGATCTACATCGATTACCTCGAGAAGGGTAAAACAATTACAGGGCTTTACTATGCCGATTTATTGGGCCGATTCGACGCCGAATTAAAGAAAAAACGACCCCATCTGGCGAAGAAAAAAGTGCTGTTTCACCACGACAACGCACCGGTTCACACGTCTGCCGTTGCCATGGCCAAATTGGTCGAATTACGCTACGAATTGCTGCCCCATCCACCGTATTCTCCAGATTTGGCCCCTTGTGACTTCTTTCTGTTTCCTAATCTGAAAAAATCACTCGCCGGGAATAGATATGGATCGAATGAGGAGGTCATCGCCGCCACGGAGGCCTATTTTGCAGAGTTTGACAAAAACTATTTTTCGGACGGATTAAAAAAGTTGGAGCATCGCTGGGCTAAGTGTATCGAACTAAAAGGAGACTATGTTGAAAAATAAATTCCCACTTTTCCAAAATTTTCGTTTACTTTTTGTAGGCTAAGTATTTATTGAATGACCCTCGTAACACTGGTCAACAAAAAAAAAATTTTTTTTGACGCGGTTTGAAACTTGTATTTTTCTATACCTTGCCATGAGATTAGTTAAAATACGTCCATTAAAAAAAAATTAAACACCCACTTTCTAAGAAAAAAGGCATTGATCGGTGGGTACCATTAAACCACCCTCTCAAATAACGTACACATCTTAAACAAAAAAAACTTGGTGTCCAAGGTTGATTAATACACTCAGAAATCTTGAAACCAAAATACAAATTGTAAATGTTATATGTATAGGCCGTTCTCGATTGGAACTTGAATTAAACTCCCCACAAACAAAACAGAAGAGATCCAGTGAATTCTAACACTTTCGATTCATAATGCAAACTATATATGTATTTAGTACACTTCTTCAAAACCGAAACGTATTCAAGTTGACAAAAAGACTTCACAATTTAAACAACAACACTTTGGAATAAACACTAGAAACTACACGTCGTCGAAGCAATATTACGTATTAGAACGTGTAAAGCAATATTAAACATCAATGAACGAACAATACAGAGTTGAAATTATACAGGTTTAAGGATACTACCCACAACAATATTGTTTTTGTAAGTAAGATCAGTTGCAATAGTCTTTTTGACATACCCTCACAAAATTAAGCCAAATATATCATTTATGTACTTACATATTTAGATATTTCGATTTAATAGATTTTTTTAAATATTTTTCCGTTAATATTTATACATGAAAGATACCGAGAAAGTACAATTGGAATAACGACAAAAAGTAATGTTGACCAGTGTAATTTTAATTATGTTGTTGACACTTCGACAAATAAATAAATAAAAACTACTCCAAATACTAAAGAAGTTTAGAGTAATTAGACAAACAATAACACTTTTGCTATATTCGGACCCTAGAAATGAAACCCAGATACAATTCTTAAGCAGTCGCATACATAACTTATAGCATAAAACGTTCCCACTGCTGGGACGCATGCCTCCTCTCTGCGAGAAGGGGTGGGCCATAATGCCATAATCCACCACGCGGGCCCAGTGCGGGTTGGTAGATGTCACATGTCTTCGAATTTTTGGTTCAAGGACATGCCGGTTTCCTCACGATGTTTTCCTTCACCGTTTTAAAAGCAGTTGTGATAAAATTATTTACACCAAGTTAAGCACCTGTCTGGGTTAAGGGTCTGGGTGGGTAAGTCAGGCCCGTCACCACTGGGCCACCACTGCTCTCACTGTGAAAACAGACGCATAAGTTAATTTATACACGTGCACAGCAATAGGCAAGTACGAATATCAGTTACATGGATTATAAATGAGACATGGTCAGTAAGTAATTGATAATACTTGAGTTGGGGCTATCTTGCTCTTTCCCTTAATAATAACAATATTGAGACGATGGTTTACAGTATAAGGTAACAAAAAAATTAAATTTACGAAGAAAAACAAAAACGTAATATAAAAAATTGTAATAAAAAACTTAAAAAAAAAAACAACCGACTTCCAAAAAAAACACTAAAAAGTGAAAAATTACTTTAATTTCGGAAGGCGGTGACTTTGAATATGTATTTTAATTTTTTGTCACCGCCTTCCGAAATTAAAGTTGAAATGGGACCACTCCGCGAAAGTATTCTTCCAAAAACTATCCAAATCGTTTCAAGTGTCTATAAAATTTGAAGAGTTCTCCTTATTTCTCCAGGACCCCATCATCAGATCCTGACTTGATGATCAGGGAACTACCTGGGAAGTATACCCTTTCAAACAAAAAAAAAATAATCCAAATCGGTCCAGCCATCTTCGAGTAATCGGGGAACATACATTAAAAAAAAAAGGTTGCGAAGAATTGAGAACATCCTCCTTTTTGAAGTCGGTTAAAAATAACAGTAAATTACTCATAAACTAAATTGCAACTCTGTGTATGATGTTGCATGATGCATGATGATGATATAGTTGCATGATGTTGTGATGTATGGTGTTGTGTGTGTCATATAAATATTAATCACCCAAATCCTATTAACTCAAAACGAGCTAGGTTCCCAGCATTTTGGCGCAGAATAATATCTAGGTTACGTCTATTATCTTTAAATGGTGAAGCTCCAAAGAAGGCAAAACTGTCAGCTAATATTGCGAATCGCACTTATCCATCTGACGACGGACAGAAATCACGACAACACACACGAAACGGATTCGATTAGTATCAAATTGACTTTTTTGGAAGACAGGATCTGATACTTCATACAGTTCTTGTATTTATAAGACAAAATCTTGTAATACTTACGCATTAAATATAAGATTTTGTTTGATGACAAGCAGCGAACAGTCTTATCCAGTCGAAAAGCAATTTTTTCACATGTTTACCTTATTTATAACGATAGTAGCACTAATGGAGGATTTTTGTAAATATATTTCTTTTTAAAGTTATTCAACAGCTTTAAAGAGATATTTACGAGTATATACAAAAGTAGGGAATGAAAGTTTGTATGGAATTTAGTCACTTTTCCACTTTTTCAATCAATGGAAAGTTTCATTTGGCACACGATTTTGAAAATTTCCAAGTTCTAAAAATAATACAGGAAAAACAGTTACAAAAACACAGTACAGTTCTAAAAATAGTCAGTTTGTCTGGTGTTTATTCTGAACTGGGCCTATTTTGCGCAGCCGTGAGGCACACTTTACTATTTTAAATTTGTGAATATTGTATGCTTAACCTGGGTCAAATCAATTTATTTTCTTTCTTTATTTTCTCTACAGTTTTTAAACCCCTTTTCAAGATAAAATAACAATGTCTTGATTGTGTCTCCAAACTTTAGGGTTGGAGACACAATCAAGACGGTGTTAATTTAGATCAAACATAAAAATAGCCCTCAAAGTAACAAAAATTCAGAAAGAACTGCACGCTGGATATTTTTTCTATTATTCTATTATTATAATCCACCATACAAAAAGATTTGACACATCTGGATAACCTGGATACCCAATCATTAATAACATTTAAAACTTTATGTTAAAAACTCCATTAGCAAGTTGACACAGTCATGGGGCATCGCGTGCCACCCGACCATCGGCCACCCTGCCACCATCGATGCCTGATCGATGGCATGCATCATTTATGTGGTATCGACCACCAGTGACCCATATACTTTAATACAGTGCAGGGCAACATCGTTATGTTTGAAGTTGACAACTGCTGATTAATTTAAATGCAGGGTGCATTGGGGCTTCCACGATAGACAATAGGTGCTTTTGTATGTCCGATGGTCTCTCTGCCTAGCTGTGTTGTTCCACTAATGCCAAAGGGAGATGCCCATGGTATGACTTTTAACCCGACTGTGCGACGCAGAGGAAGGTAATGTGTATATCATCCCGTGTATGTATACTTGTTTGTTCCTTTGTGGCACTCTAAAACCAAACGAGTGGGCTGATTTTGATGATTCTCACGTCAATCGATTTATTTTAATCTTGCGTGTATCACTAAAGACATGATAGTAAACAAAATTAAATAGGTACGGCGAAAACCAGACGCGTATTGAAAAAAAAATTAAGTTGACCAACTATGTCAAGTGGGGCCAATATAGGTCTTTATTGTTAATAAAAAGAATATGCCTCCGAATGCATAAGATTGTTTAAAGTATATAGTTTAATAGTCAACCTCTTAACATATGTATTTTTGTATTCATCTTTTAAAATTCACTTTTTACGCAGTCGCGTTTTTTATTTTATTTTATAACTTTTTTTACAATATTTCTGTCGACTCGACCACACTAATAGACTTCGCAGGAGACGCCCTGGGTGTTGGGAATCCAGGCTGATTCCCGGCCACCGTAGGCGCGGGCTTGCGGACGGCGAGTAATGGGTAGCTCGCTGTCCGGTAAGGACCAAGCCCGGTTCGACGGCGCGTTGTGTACCACGCGCGCCTCAAAGAGATGTCAGCACCAACTGATGGGGCCCGCAAGGGCCGATGCCTGCCAGGGGTGCGGGTTGTTCGAAAGAGATACCGCGGCCCCTGGCACACAGGCAACTGAGAGAACACGGGTGGGTTTTAGTCAGTAAAAGTCTGACACACCCTCCTGCTCCACCCAGAGCGGGAGAAGTCATTTGATGGTTTCCCACCCAAAAAAAAAACCACACTAATAGACCTTGTGGCTAAAAAAGATACTTAATGGAACTCATACCTGGTGTGGGGAGTATCGAGAACATCGCGCCAAATATTAAAAAAAAATACTAACAGAACAACCTTTTTGTCATACCTGGTAATACTATTGGCAAAATCAATCGTGATATCGATCGGGTAGCTCAAGCAAGTCATAAATAAGGAATGAAGAAACTTATCGTGAGCTTGTGTAGTCACAAATGCATTACGTATTTAGCGGGAACAGTGGAAACTTTACCGTTTTAACAACCACTCAATGTTCATAATGAAAAGGTCTAATCTGTTACTTAATTCTATATTCTTTCTGATTACATAGAATTTGTCGCAAGAAACAACATTGAGTCTTGTGTTGATCATATCGTATGCTATACTGGTTGACGTCCTTACGACAACACTGGATGTTGCTCAAAATCAGCGCTGAGGCTCTATTTCGTATAGGGTCCTAGCATTATACTGACGTTGGCCGTTTTGCGTGAATATGACGCATATTGTCCCCCAACTTGCTCTTCTGTTCTTGTTCTGCGTCATTTGCCGCAAATAAATATATGACCTGTCAGTAGTCAAGCTAATACTGGTGAAATTAGACACTAATCCTGCAGGAAATGAAGCGTGATGATAATTAAGTTAATTTGATTCCACTAAAAACCCCAGCATAGGTACTTTTAGCTCACGCCACCCATTAGACCAAATACTATTTATACATTAAGAATCGAAACTAGGCTCACGATTATTCAAAATTTACCTAATACGTACACCCCGCCTTCCAAGTTTGACCAAAAGGAGCAGTACGCCTAGACGTATTAATGAGGGCAATTCATTATGCGTTCCACACCAAACTTATTGGATGGGTGGGGTGGTCGTAGATATTCCATGCGTGTTTCATTTTTTAGGTGCCTACTGACTGTTCTTAAAGAGTTAAGCTTTCAAGAATTCCTGTTTTATAAATAGACGAAGAATAGGTCATTTATTCGCTTTATTAGTATTGTTTTGTAGGTATTTGAAGCTTACGGAGTCAACTTTCTGTATAATAAATATTATTTTTATACGTTTGGGAATACACAGGAGTTGTGTATTCCCAAACGAACAAGTTTAATAGAATAAAGTTTTCTATAAGCAAAACTGCCAAAAACATGCAAGAAGTGTATCCAAATAGAAATAAAAAAAATCTGAAATTTAAACTCAAAAAGTAATCCCACAAAATTGGAACTCATACCCACCGCAAAATAATAAAAAACTGTAGGATACCCAGCATTTAGGTAAAACATTTAAAATTCAAATATCCCTGCAATATGTGAGTACCTAATTAAATCTATGTCAGTATAAGACGCGGTCGGAAACTGTGATCGGTGACCGTATTTGGAGCGCCGTCAGCACCGACAATATCTGTCGGTCGGACAAATAAAGGCACCGCTCCACGGCTAAGCTACACATTAACTTGGCTTCGCTTTGCATGAAAATGTAGACGGGATCATGGATTGCGATCCACGCTCGAATGCTGGCTGGTAAACAAATGAACCGCTGACCTGACGTGACTACCGTAGCGTAGAATGCGCTGAAGAGGTTTCTCCTGCACATCCTGCGCAGTAGTGGACGGTCGACTTAACGTCTAGAATGTGTTGTAATTCGTGTAAAATTAATGGTGTGTAAACGCCTAATGTAGCAATCAGACATAGCTACATAATAAAATTAGAGAAATAATGTCGATAATGTTACTGTCTGTGTATGTTAGGCAGTGCGAAAAAAGTCGTGAAACTGTTTTCCGAAAGCGCGAAAATAGAAGGGCGTTTAAACAGCTGTTTTTATCTTATACCATTTTCCAATGTTTCGAATTGAAGTATGCTTTCGTTGGCTGGCAGTCGCCTCCTTCAGCGAAGCAGTTATGCTCGCAAAGAGGGAGGCGGCGCACGTGAGGGAGATGCAGTACATGCGCCCTCACAGCCGTGGCCTTCGCAGGAGACGCCCTGGGCGTCGGGAATCCCAGGCTGATTCCCGGCCACCGTAGGCACGGGCTTGCGGACGGCGAGTAATGGGTAGCTCGCTGTCCGGTAAGGACCAAGCCCGGGTCGACGGCGCGTTGTGTTCCACGCGCGCCTCAAAGAGATGTCAGCAGCAACTGATGGGGCCCGCAAGGGCCGATGCCTGCCGGGGGTGCGGGTTGTTCGAAAGAGATACCGCCGCCCCTGGCACACAGGCAACTGAGGGAACACGGGTGGGTTTTAGTCAGTAAAAGTCTGACACGCCCTCCCGCTCCACCCAGAGCGGGAGAAGTTATTTGATGATTTCCCACCCAGAAAAAAAAAAAAGTATGCTTTCGTCAATTAGGCAATCTCTTCTGTATTTACTAAATGTATTTGTGTATGTACTTATTGGTGAAGTTCTTCAGAAAGATCAGGAGCGTAGTACTCGCAACCGGCGTGCGTGGTGTATGACGTGAAGTATGAACGTTGGTAAACGACGAAAAATGGGTATATAAGAATCGTACTAGGTGATGTTTTGAAGTTTCTGTCTACCCTCATGTGAAAAAGGGATGGTGAGTTTATGTATGTACCTCTACTGTATGATCATCTCGTGACTTCCAGACTTCAAGCATTTGTCAAATTAATACCACAGGAGACGGGTTTGGGACAGTACATTGAAGGAAATCTTTTAAAGGCACAGTTATTGATGTTATACTTAAATAAAAATACAGGTGCTTGTGAATAAGTAATAAGAACGGGTCGATCGACCAACAGGCTTGGCATGACCCTTTCTATTTCTACTCGACTGTAGAATAGAAATCGCTTGTCTACATTTCTCGGTACAAAACTGTCAACTGTCTATACGGAAACGTCATGTTTGTCTACTCTTCCGACTACAAAACGCTTGTCTTTGGTTCTCGTGCTAAGCCTGCTGGTTAAGCTACGCTACGCTTGCCGCGGTTGGTGCATGTAGAGGGAGATCACCTACAAACCAAGACCCCTCCATGCCTCAGAAAGCACGTTAAGCCGTTGGTCTCAGCTATCATTCGTGGATTTTTGACAGTCGTTAAGGATCGGCAGAAGCCCGAAAATCTAACAACCAGTCTTACTAAAGGGTATCGTATTACCCAGTAACTGGGTGTGGAAGTTCGAAGGGCAGTCGCTCCATGATAAATAGGTACTGACACACACGTTGGACTGACCAGATCAAGTCTGCCATTGGAGGTTCAGTTAACAAATGCAGCAGCGATGACCTCTAGCAGGCAGCGGTGGCGAAATGTCGTGAAGTGCATCACATCTGCCCCTTCTAATACTGCTACGAGTACTTAACGATCACGACCGCACTATCAAGAGCGTACCGGATAAGAAGAGAAGATTCAGCTGCATCCGGTAGGCATAGAAGTCGACCCCAAAAAAATTGGAAAATTGCTAACTTAACTAAAAACACAGTTAATTCGTCATTCCATACCTCAAATGAAGCAACAGATCGTGCGACAGATAAGCAAACTACAAATATTTTCACATCATCGACTATAAACATATCGCACACCTAGATCTAAACAGAGTTAACTCAAAAACGTACTTTTTTCAGAAAAGGTCAAAAACTGTTAACCGTGTTCTTGTGCACTGCAGAAGTTATCTGTGTACATATTTGCTTTGCAAGTTCCACTAGAAAAATATTTTTAAATCTGTTTATTGGTAGTGAGTTAAGGAATTCAATTCAATTCAATTCAATTTATTCATTAACAATGTACATTGTGTTTGAAATAATGCTACATAATAGAAACAAAAAAAAAACACTCACAAATTCATAATACATCCTACATTTGTCATTTAAAAATAATTTCCCTAAAATACATTAAACAGTCATTTCAAAGAAAAAAAAAATGCGTTGTCAAATTATATTAAAACATTTATATCACATGTCTTCAACGGAGTAGAGACACTTAGACACTTAGTAAGTAGACACTTTTAATTCAACGGTAAGCATAAGTCAAAACTCCCCATTTTTGACTTAGCTCCCTTTAGATCTAGGTGTGCGATATATCGATTGACACAAATAGCTTCCACAATATCCACTACAATCCACACGTACAAATATTTATAAAACAATTTTAAAATCTCCTGCTAATAAATCCGATAGTATCTGTTACAGTATAAAAACTCGGGGGAAAATGTGGAAAATTCTCAAATACATCAATACTTCGTTGAACCGTATCGAAGTATCTGAACCGTCTTTAACATTTCTGATATTATTTCAAATGTTATTTTCTAAAATCAGAGCAACTACATATTTTGTGCTACTGTGACTTAAGGACGCCTGACTGGAATACGTTCTATCCACTCTTGCGCAGACGACTTCAAAACTTGGACCCATTACTGTTGATAGGTTGATACATAGCGTTGTGAGTTTGTAGATAAAGAAATATGTGGAGCAGTTCTTTGTCATAATAAAAAAAACGAATTGAATATTAAAAAACTCTACCTTGACGATCTGGAAGAATTGAGGGTTGGTTTTTCCGGTACTTGGCCAATTTATGGAGACTAACAGTAGTGCCAAAGTCTGACAAAGGACTGATGGCTGGTGGAGCAGACGAGTCCTGGAGTGGAGACCACGTATCGGCAAGCGTAGCTTGGGACGCCTCCCAGCAAGATGGTCTGACGACCTTAAGAAAGTGGCTGGGACAGACTGGACGGGATGAGGACAGAATGTTGTTGGCTTGGGATTAACTACGTCCAGCAGTGGACTTCGATAAGCAGAGTTGATTGAGTTGAATCAAGTACCGTCAACTGTTAAAATCTTCTGCTAAATCATTTCCTCTCTCAATAATGAGTACTACAATAGATTTTCCACCTTCGTCCTTCCAAATCCTTAACACAAATTCGACTCCACGCATTTGATATTCCCTTCTCCAACCATTGCTCAGTACAAGATCGATATGCCCGCGATGTCCTAACTTCAGTGGCTTGAGATCAGCTGTTCTATAGACTCGATAGGACCGGAAGCCTGCCCCACAAACGAGGTAATTTATCAAGGGATAGAAACGACAGGATCCAGTGCGATATTGCATAAATAAATCTATCACCATTTCGCCATCGTTTCTGGCTTTTCCAAAATGATTGGGGGTTTATAGATTTATGTCTAGTTAAACGCTGCACCCACATGACTTTAGCAGCTTAAATAGTAGTAGTAGTGAATTAAGATTTGAGATTTTTAATCGTATTCTTACGTAACGCTTGAAGGGCCTTCGAAAGGCAATTTTATGTGACGTTTTTCTAGGATGGGGATAATAAAATCAGGCTCAAGTCCACTTTATGATTTGAAAGAAACAAATCGACCTATTTACGGTCTAATAGACAGTAATTGGAAATCATCATTAAAAAGTCATAATCGGCCAAACAAAATTATTTTCTTGTAAAAATCAACTTTTTTTTGGGTGGGAAATCATCAAATAACTTCTCCCGCTCTGGATGGAGCGGGAGGGCGTGTCAGACTTTTACTGATTAAAACCCAGCCATGTGCCCTCAGTTGCCTGTGTGCCAGGGGCCGCGGTATCTCTTTCGAACAACCCGCACCCCTGGCAGTTATAAAAATTGAGTTGATTGCAAAAATCAACTCAATGTAACTCTTATTCCGCATAAGTTCGATAGCTGTGTCCTTACTTTGCAGATCACCTGTCTCCGACAATGCAGACACGACGGAAGCTCGTCATACTCGTACATAGAGGTAATCTTTAATGAGTCTAATTTACTATAAAATGTGTAAAAAAGGATGAGTCACTCGGGCCATCTTCATCTAGTGAAGGTTTATCTACGTCAGTATAAAATAAACTTGAATTGGATTCCACTGCCATAAAGGCAAAGTGGTCGCATGACTTCTGAATAAAATTGATGGTGGTCGTGAATTCTGAATGGATCACTCGTCCATCCATCCATTATTGAGTATTCCGATGGAGTAAAGCTGTAACCCAGGGTTTCTTAAAGTGGGGTCCACGGACCCCTTAGGGGTCCGTAACATGAGTGCCTGGGGTCCGCAGCAGCTCAGTAAACATTAATATATTTATCAGAAAACTGTGCAGTAATCAGTAAACTCACGCATCGATTGTTTGATCGCGTCTGTGTGCGGGTGTAGATACGAACTTATCGCGTTTCAGAATAAAACTGACTACTTAATAAAAGGCATGAAAGGTTTGTTTTTCTTTTCCTAAAATATTCTTTGACAGAGGTCCGTAGAGGTTTTTGAATTCAGTTAGTGGTCCGTGACTGCAAAAAGTTTAAGAAACCCTGCGTGTAACCGAATGGTGGCTAAGGTTAGGCCAAAGAAACCAGGGCGGTCCAAAAGCGCGTTGGATTGATGATATCGTCAAAGTGGCGCAAAACACCTGAACGAGGGCAGCGATGACAAAGTCAAAGCATTTATTTCAAATAGGCACTTAAAAGGCAACCACTATTACACCACCACGGATGTAAAAAAATACCTAGAAACAGTGCATAGAACAGTAAAAGCAAAATGAGCATAACAATCCTAATAAGCAGATATTTTATTGTAATAAAGTACCAGACATCAAATGTTACGACATTTGGCTTTACGACACAACCTGGACATGAGTTGCTTTGGCTTACCTGAAAGTCTTTAAATAGACTTCAGACTTAAAGCAAAGAAAGCTACACAGGTGGAGATTCACAGATGTCTCCGCCCTGAAGTATAAATGTGGTGCTATTCCACAAACAATAGGGCAGTTCATTTCGTATTTAGCGTATCCTGTTGTCTGCATGCTACAGAAGTTGATGGACGCTGCCAAACTCGTAACCAAATTCTGGGCTGACTGTATGTAGATTACTATCAACACGCTAATAAGAAGAAATTAGTAGACAAGAAGACGCCGCATGCAGCCCATGCTCTTTAGTCTATACACCTGTAAAACATCTTTTGTTCACAGCTGATGAGCAAAAGATGTTCACTCAAAACAGTCCTAATTAAGGTGAATCTAGTCCATATTTTGCCTATACAAACTTCGAGAGTGTATTACTCCACTGTTCGACAATGTACAACAAATATTAAACATGGTATGGTTTTGTCTCATTATTAATATTTTCTGTACGGAAACAGAATACTAAAATCAAAAGCCGTTAAAAAGTTAAGAACCAAAAAAGAGTCGTTTTTCTTGCTAAATTAACCTAACTTTGAGCGTGTTTAAGTAATAAAAGAAGTATAAAATCTGAAAAACCAAGTCGGTACCAACAAAGCTCAAATATCTAAAAGTTCAATAAACTTTATTGGTCATTGATTTGTGCAGTGGTTTTTTCATTAAACCCGATCTTCTGAAGGACTGTTCATATTTTTTTACGCGCCTGTTTTACTATAAATCATCCTGCATCTTACTCAGTAATTTTATGCGTGTAGACGAGCTTCTAACTGCTCATCACTGATACTACCTCTGTCGGACACGATGCCTGGTGAAACAGTGTGCTTTTTAGCCAGGCCCATCAGTGAGTTCGAGCCCGCGACTAGGTTCTCCTTATGTGAAGATGCTAGATACTACCGACCTCATTATTAATATTGATCGAAGTATTGTTCATAGCTTATAATATGTGTTTTATTGCCCGGTAACTGACCTGCCTGTATGTAGGTTTTGTCGCAGACAGACTACCGTCGACTTTTGTAGACATAGCGACGTTTGTTATCAATAATCAGGGGCCTTACATGTGGTATGAGTTGTAAGTCTGTGTCAGAGTAGGATGATTTATAGCCAAGTTTCTAGGAAAATCTATGTAGGTTTTAGAAACGTAGGAATTATGGATGTTAAATGAGGTCATCTGGTACAATAGTTTACAAGGAAACTAAACTAAACAAGCCAGGATGTTTCTTTCTCTTTTTTTGGGAATGGTATCTTGCAGGTCAACCTTGGAGGTTATCGGCTTAACTGGACTTGCCTGTGGTTACCTCAATAAATTAGGGCCTCCAGCCAGGGTTTAAAAACTTAAAAAACAAATAAGTGACTACACGCTAAAGGCCTCCGTTTCTCTGGGTTTGGTAACAAAGTTTTGATCAGCTGCATCCTCTTATGCGCTAACAACAGTTACCACCAGTTCAATTATTAGCCAGCTCACAGATGCCTTAACCATTCCAATAAATATTTTATTTCAATGTAACCGACATAACCCGAAGTATTGCCAAACTTAAGTGGCAGTGGGCAGGGTAGGGTGGCTTAAGTGGTAGTGGGAGGGTAAGGGTTCGCAGAACAGATGGCCGATGGGGCCGGAAGGTTCTTGAGTGGCGACCGCGCAATGGAAGACGTGGAGTTAGACGGCCTTCCACACGGCGGGCCGATGACCTGGTGAAGGCCGAAGCAATCCGCTGAGTGCGAGAAGCACGGAATCGGTCGAAGGCAGTGCTTGGGGGAGGCCTATGTCCAGCTGTGGACGTCTTATGATGATGATGATATTTTCTTTCGTTTAGAGCTTAGTATCAGAGTGCTAAAGAGACTTATGTTTAAAGCTCTAGACACCTAATGGCGTAATGACACATACGGTAAGGATCGAAAACGTTTTTTAATGTGAATGATCTATATGCAGTCCGAATTCTTTTTTTATTGACACATAGCTTCCACACTAGGCTAGGCAATACCTTAAGATCAGTTTCAATCATACATTATTAATTATTTGGTTTCCCATTTAGTGATCATTTATTAATTCACCATTCATCACTTTTATGGGAACGAAAATATGTTATGGCTCTATCAATATTCGATGATAACTCCGTTAATTAAATATTAACTTGTTCAAATATTTTTTATCAATAGGAAGTCGTTAGTATTTCAAACTATACTGTTACCTTTGACACGCTATTAACTTTATTAATTTATCACTAGATAGGAGGGTATAATACTAAATTATTTAAAAAGGGTAGGAGTAAGGCTAAGCGAGTTATTTTACCACTTTTTCAGTGTGACTTATATGTATATCTATGTTAAATTACAGTCAACTAGTACTGAGAGTGCCGGAGCTTAGCTGCGGATAGACAGACGGACGGACAAGGCAAAACTATAAGGGTTTCTTGTTGACTTGAGAACTCTAAAAATGCATCCTTTATTCAAGACCCCTAACGAAGGTAACTAATTCAAGTTCAGCAATCTTACATACTGGCTCATAAAAAATACGTATTATTATCAATTCCACGCGACCCAAAGACAGATGAAGGGCATCTTGGAAAAAATCATATAACATTGAGCAAACCTACATAAATAAAATAATGTAACACAACACAAGAATATAGTATCGATCCATTGTCTGGCTACATAAAGACGATTGGCTATTGTCTTGTAAAGTTCAACACAGCAGTCATAAAGGAGGCTTTTCAGAAATAAAGTTTCGGTACGTCTGTTACCACCATCATCACCATCATAATTTTAGCCGAAAGACGTCCACTGCTGGCCATAGGCCTTCCCTAAGCTCCGCCACTTCGACTGGTTCTGTGCTTCCCGCATCCAGCGGACTCCTTTGGCCCTCACAATGTAATTTGGCACACAGATAGTTTATAACCTGGAATACCACATAGGGTACTTTTTATCTCGGTAGTACGTTCTCGAGGGGTAATTTCCGACCTCCACGCGAGCGAAGCCGCTTGCAAAAGCTAGTATTGAATGAAATATGATTCGCGAACCTTATACGTCTGTATGTACAAAATTCTTATCATTAAAATCAAAAATACAATCCTCTAAGATGAATCGCGGCCTACCTTAGTGCATCCATCATAACGAGGACTTTGATGCAACATCCTCAGATTATTGATTGCGCCCACTTTAACCTACATTGATACGCACTCTATGCGCACAAGAGGCTGGGATCCTTACAACGTTTAAACATAATAAATCTGTGAATTTATAAACGGGAAAAAACACCATTTATGAACCAACTGATCACAGTAATCCCCGCTGAGTACTTTTTACACGCTTTATATTAGCTTCACTTGTATGTTTGTTTGTTTGTATGTTTGTATGTAACCGACTCCTTTGGACGCTATTTTGACCCACTTTAAACGGTCAGATTTCATTTAAACTTTGTAGACTTATCGAGGACCTATGACAATTCAATAATAAAAAAAAATGAAAAAAACACGCTTTTGTAGTTAGCAAAACTAAAAAATAGAAAATAAATAATAGTTAAAAAAAACTAAAAAAACACGCTTTAAAAGCCAAACTAAAAATAATTTAATTCTATTAAAAAGCGTGGCGTGCTTGATATTAATTGATTATAAAAATACCTCAAAAAGCACCCCACGCTTTTTAATAGAATTAATTTGTTTTCTACTTCTTAGTTTGGCTTTTAAAGCGTGTTTTTTTAGTTTTTTTTAAACTATTATTTTTATATAGTAATCCCAAATGTAAACTGCTGATAGAAGTGGAAACTTAAAACTGTAGAAAAAAAACAACACGTCACATTAGCATATAATTATGTCGATGGCGTGAACCCATAAGTTTTACTCCTACCAAAAATATGACGCGACTAAAGAATTTTTCACTTCAAAACTATGTCATAAATATACCTAATCATCTTATTAAGGCGAAGAATATAGACTTCAGTCGAGGTTATTAACAAAAATTAGGCCAAATTATGGTAATTATCAATAATGCATAAGCTAGGTCTGAGTCTAGTCACGTACCTAGGTACTAAAGATGTCAGCCCTATTCGGAATGGGCTGAAAATTCCGTCTGAGTATATAAGGTGCGCAGGCGATCTTAATTGCACACTCTACATTCTTAGTTCAGTAGTAACAGTCTACCATGCGGGCCCTTGTAAGTACAACTTTTTAATTAATCTTTTTTTGTATGTTTGGGTTATTTTTGAGATAAATGTCTTACTTGGGAAAGATTTCGACGGGGAAAGCACGGCCAGCTTTTCTAATCCTTGAAATCCGTGCATCCAAAATCCTTGGAATTACTTTTGCAAAATAAAACAAGATAAGTCATACCTACTTCAGCTACGAATGGTGGTTATCGTGGAAATGCCCACCTACCAACAAGTCAGCTAATTACCTGTTTACTAAACTAACACGTGAACATAAAAAGTTAGTCTTGCCACGAAAGACCAAGCCGTAAAAAAAGAACATCCTATAAAAGGTTTCATACGATGAGGTTTTATAACCATACTCGTACCATAAATTACTGTGAAATATTTTTCAAAGACAAAAAAAATAAAACTCACTTTGGCTTTTGTTTCAGTTGTCAACTGTCATTAGGTATTAATAGAAAAAAGTAGGCAATGATTCTGTAGAAAAAATAAGTAATGTTATTTTAAATAAGCTGAAATATTATCTTAATTCAAGTCATTCATTTATTTTTAAGAAGTGCAAATTAATAATCATGGGAAAATGTATTGTAAGTTTTCACCGGGATAATATTCTCATTCTATTAGCAAAGTCATGTTTTGCATAATGCGATACAAAGGCCATCTTATTACAAAATGCGATCTAACTTTAGTTCTAGCCAGTCTTTGCATTTCTAACTTTATTTCTATTTGGGTAAAGTTCTTAACACAAAAATGAGAACTCTGCTCCGGACTAAGATGGCAGTGTTGTAAAAAGAACCGCATTTCTATACATATTTGATTCTTAATTTAAAAACGGGCTTGGTAGTTTAAACCTAGTCTAAATAAAACCTTGTTTTGTAGTAAGGGGGAGGGTTTCTGGTATTTTAATAATTTCTGAAATAATATGACTTGTCCGTAGGTATGTCGCATAGACATCCACAAAGGAATAATTAATAAATGTCAATAAACTGGGTACATAGGTGACAATAATAGATAGACAAAAAAGTTAATAATGTAAGAAACACTTTGATGAATCAATAATTTATTCATGTTAGTAGATTCTAGCTCACAGAGGGTACTTTATTTTAAATATTTATTAGAAATCGATTGTCTTATACGAGCCAATACTTATAAGTAATGAGAAAATTGTCACAGTATATCTTTTTAGGACAACATAATATAATAAAGACCGGTGTGAAGTAATTTATCTAATGAGAACATTTTTATGTCCCAATTTTTTGTAAGCATACCTAATTTAATAAATTTGAGTTTCCTCATTTCTTGTTTGAATCAAAATTTAACCGGCTGCTAAAGAAGGATTGTTTTTTTTCGAACCTTAAATCAGATTTTTGTATTTTTTTATGAATACCAAATAAAAAAAAAAAATTTAAAAAAAAACAAAAAAATCAAAATCAATTAAAAAAAAAACAATCAATTCTCTTTTTTTTTGTAACGCCAGGTATCGCATACAATATACGAATCGTTCAATACTGTTTTTAGGGTTCCGTAACTCAAAAGGAAAACACGGAACCCTTCGTCTTGAAGTTGTTCACTTCATTGTGCGTCTGTCTGTCAAGACCCCTTTTTTCAAGAACGCATGTGGAGGTATCAGGTTGAAATGAATATCAAAATCATAAATCTATGGTCCCTAGGAACTTTGAAAAATTCAGATTCAAAGTTAACGCAATAAAAAATACGGCCGTTATTTTAAACGGCCTTAATTCAACCCAACTACGGAACCCGTCATTGCGCGTGGTCTGTCCACGCGCAATGACGGGTTCCACACACTCGGCCGGTAATTTTTTGTTGCTGCCGAAAAATTTATAGGTATTTTGTTTGGGCGCTTAATCAGAACGTTATCATACTGTTCCACCAATACAAATACAACTACAGCGTTTTTCTTGGCCAACATCAGTATCTTGCGAACCTCACAAAAACAGGAGTCAGAAACCTTTCGTCTCTTACCAGCAGAACTGGGTCATACGTATACAGTAGCACTCGTACCTACGTAACACAACCATTGTTTACAGATCCTCTTCGCGATCTTGTCGGTGGTGGCAGCAAAACCTAGGCCCGGTGGTTACATTGACGATTGGCACGCACCTGCTGTAAGTACAGATACAGATAAGTACAGAAAGCTCTATAGCTTTCTAAGTTATAAGTATGAAGAATATTTGAGAGATGCACGGAACATGTCGATGTTCCGTGCATCTCTCAATGGTCAGATTGTTTTTTTTAAAGCCTACGAAACTTTTCTACGCTAGGGGGTGTAAAATCATGCGCTGAATTCATGGTTTCAGTTTGCGCGTCGATGTGTTTGCTACCCTGTATTTTTCCTATGTCTAGAATAAACTTTAAGATGCTCCTTCTCGTTCTTTGCTGTGGTCCGCAATGTCTTTGTAAAACCTACCACCTAAGTTCACATTGTGTAATGAAATTGATCTATTAAGTGGTAAGTAAGATCGAAGCAGCACTTTGAGGATGCTAGGTGTTAGATTTTAAGATAATTATTATTCTTACTTCATTGTAACGCAATGTCTACTGAATTAATAGAGTACAAGTTAAATAATCTATATCAATTTGTGCTACGAAAGCAAATAATGCAAAACCGGGTTCTAATACGAAAAACCTAGATTGACGTCCCTTGCCATCAGAGACACAAAACATTCAGGCTAGTTATTTAAAGATGATCAGAATACGTAGTAACAGCAAACAGTCGATTCTCATTTATTTGTTTCTACAAAAAAAAAACACAGGGTTAAATATCTTTAATTTAACGGAAGTCGGGTGACTTTGATTTTTTATTATCGTTTTTCGCCACCAAATTCAAAATTAAATTGTTTTTCACTTTGTAGGGTTTTTTTACTACTCACTGTTACTTGTAAATAAGTTATATAATCTTTCGTTTATTGCAGCAACTATCATCAGTTAGCTTCGTGCACCAGCCAACGGTGGCAGTAGCTCAGCCAGTGGTGCATGCGGCTCCAATTGCAGTAGCCAAGCCAGCCGCCACTAGCTACGCTTCATTCCAGCAGGTGAGTGATATCAGATACCTCTCATCGCAAATTATCTTTCTCTGTTCTCTCTTTTATATGGAGGTAAGTGTGTCTTTAATTATTGCAAAAGGTTTTTCAGCGTCAGAAGCCCGAAAGTCTGACAACCAGTCTTAACAAGGGGTATCGTGTTAACCAATAACTGTGTTGTGGAGGTCAGATAGGCAGTCGCTCCATGTAAAATACTGGTATTCAGCTGCATCCGGTTAGACTGGAAGCCGACCCCAACATAGTTGGAAAAAGGCTAGGCAGATAATGATGATGAAATGGCCGAAATAAAATCATGCAGCAATCATTAAACCGATTATTGACAACACGTTCTATAGTAATGATTGATGTATCTGAAGTTTGCATAATTCAGCCGGTCTACTCCTTGACATACAATGGTCTCTGTAGTATATTGGGGTTCATTCGACTGATTGAGTCTGATCCAACGACGCTGGGGTCGGCGCAATTTATTCATTAAATCATTCTAGTTTGAGTCTCAGCAGTGATATAATCCATGGTGACCCTGAAACCTTTAATGGTGTGTCAGCTCTTATTCATGCACCATGCTCTCCCTACAGCAATCGTCAAGCTAGCTAAGCACCTCGTCGCAGTTGTACGATGTATCTCGTAGCAGTGATTTTCCCCGACCGTGGTGCATGCTTTGCACGTAAGAAGTCAACTCGAAAAGCATGATGCAAATAGCAGTCATCATTCGATTCGACTGTCTTAAGACTAAAAGTTAATTCTCATGCTCAAAATTATGAAAAATCAAATTTCAGTTTCCTCGTGCTACGTATCTCGTAGCAAGTGCTACGAAACGAAAATGAATTGTGAATTTCAAACGTAAATATTCCGTTTAATCATTCTTGCGGTTGCCGTTAATCAACATAATTGCTAGCTTCCGTGTGAATTGCAAACTTTCGAACTTTGTTTTTGTATTTGTGCTTTCCATCGTCCTAATTTTGCAAAGAAAAGAACTTTAATAAAGATGGAAACAAGAATTTTCTTTTAAGAGGTTGGCTAGCAATCTCATTCAGTCAGAGGCAATAAAGATCTTTATTGTTAAATTTAAGAAGATTCTTTCAAAGACCTATTCAATGATACCGCACTTGACATAATTCGTCGATTTTTTTTCTTTCTTTTTCCCAATATAGCGTCTCTGGTTGACGCCATATTGAAAAAAAGTAAAACAATTAAGTCGACGGATGGAAGTGATCGCTATGCTGAGAGTCATGTAATATGTTCAAAGATACCTGCTACCACTTGTAGTGTTGTAGAACATTTCTAGAATACAACTAAATAAAGCAATCAAGTCAATGACCCTTTTGAGACCCTTATTCAAAAGAAAACGATGTTTCATTCCATATTTAAAAAGTTTACACATCAAAAACTGCTCCAACCTTTTCTCCCCCAGATCGTGCACCCAGTACAAGTCGCACAGCAAGTGGTCCACGCGGCCCCAGTGATCTCACAGCCGGTGGTCCACGCCGCCCCAGTGGTACAGACTGTGGCCCAACACGTGGTGGCCCAGCCAGTGGTCCAGACGTACGCGCAGCCTGTGGTACAAAAGTACGTGTCCGTCGGGTCTTACGGAGGCTCATACGGAGGGTATGGAGGCGGATATGGTCATGGGTGGTAACCAATGACGAACGTCCTATGTTGTGTAAATATTTTTCTTTAAGCGTTGAGATCGTGTCCGTATTGTTGTTGTGGTGCAAAATAAAGTTTTTTCATCAGTACTGAATGGTGTTGTTTTATTGTGCGGTGGGAAAGGAGCCTGTTCAGAGTTGAGTCATTTAATATAATATTTTTTTTCCAGAACATCAAAATAGTCATAACTTTGGTATGTTCTGGTAATAACAGTCTATTACCTATTTAATGTTCTGCGTGCGGTAGGGGCTCGTGGCTTGGAAATAGCAGACGCACGGATTGATCGATCAGGTTAATCTACGTTTGTTGAGGTCGATCCATGGATGGGTGACCAACTTTACATACCTCTCCATGCCTCGGACAGCACGTTAAGCTGTTGATCCCGGGTGTCATTCTTGGATCTTTGACAGTCGTTACGGGTCGTCAGAAGCCCGAAAGTCTGACAACCAGTCTTACCAAGTCTCAGTCAGTAGCTAGATTGTGGAGATCAGATAGGCAGTAGCTCCATGTAAAATAGTATCCGGTTAGACTACAAAATATATTTGGGGAAAACGCTATGCAGCTACCAATTTTATATTCAGCGTAAAACCAGGTTATAGCCGTCAACTCATATAGGCTAATAGTATCTATTGATTAATCAGAATCTTGGTCAACATTTAAAGTGCTATTACACTAATTGCATTGGTATTCTACCCCGTTTAGCCTAACGACGAAAATGGCTTGAAAACTCCTTGTTATCTATCAACCATCGTTTCCGCTCGTCATACTTTAGTAATTGACAGGTCCGTACCGATGGGTAGTCGTTAATCAAGTGGCGCAGTACCAACATAGCGTGCTTTCATAAAGCCTAGGTCACAGAGAAGTCATTAGGGTACGTTAGGGCCTGAATAACGTAAATATGTAATGGATTTTATATGTTTAAAGTTGGTAGCTGGTTGTCACGATAACATTCGAAAGTTATGCTCATTATAACTTTACTGTTGTAATGAGCGTAAGTTTTGGATGGTATCGGTAATAAATTCTTTAGAAGTTTTTTGGAGAGGCCATTTGTTGCAAGTAATACTCTACAGAGTGCCATCATCGACGCACAATCTGTGACCATGGATTCATTGAAAATCTCGATATTGCACTTTTCTCTGAAACAGCAGATTTTTTTTAAACAACGTTTAATTTCTACGCAAACATATATTTTTTAAAATCATGTAATGACCTTATAGGGATGTAAGTTTGTACATTTGGTACATTTCTGTGTCGTCTGATTCAATGGCACACTTGGATAAGCGGTTGACTAAAATACCCTAATCACTTAATAACTATGAAATATTCATGTGAAACTATCGACCTAAAATAGTGATGTTCTAGGTACCTAACAAATGCCTAGCAAATACCTTAAAGAAAAGTTTACAGACACGCCTACAAAATTAACTAAGCAATAAAAAAATGGAAATTAATGGACCTTAACATAGAATTATTTTTGCTAGTGTATGTTAACTTATCGATAATAACGATTAAATCTCAGAACTACAAAATATTCCAGTCAAATGTCATGTCATCCTATGGGATTAACTGTTTTATATTTCATTCATAAATTTTATTATAAACCCTCATAGAAGAATCGTAACGTTAATAAAGGGAGGTTAAGAAGCTCTGTCTCAATAGAAATATCCAGAAAGGTGCTGCACAGAAAAGAGCGTAACTCATAAGCAGAAAAACCCCTTACTTCAACCTACAAATGTCATTCAAATTTACGACCATTTTTTAAGAACCGTAACCTCCGCACTTAAGTACCCCTCGACCTTGATACCAGGAAAGCATGAAAATAAACAATAAAATAGAAACATGCTGTGACTGTGACTTCAGTAAGTAAACAGAGGTACGACGTAATCTTTCGTGCATTGAATGGGAGACGGTATCGGTTTATTGTCGTTGAATCGATACCGGAGTGGCACATCACTAGCGATCGCGTGCTGGCCTGCACATCACCACTGTCCTGTGAACCGGGTAGAATGGGGGCCATGGTTTTTGGGAAAGTTAGGATAAGTTGGAGATCGAAGTTAATAAAAAAAGAGGAAAAAGAATCAAAGGGCATCAAAAAATTTCGTCCGCATCACTATCAACAAGAAAAGTGCCCAAAAGGCTGGCATGATTCTTTGGCCAAAAAATTTGGTCTCGTGAAGAGTCGACCAATCTCTTGATGATGTCTCAAATAACCAAGTGGGCAATCAGATCCCATGGCCCTAGTGTTTCAACTCCAAACGGCTTATTCAAGCCGTTGGGGGCCGTATATTCGTACACAGTGACATTTTAGTGGTCTTACAACGGCAGCCCACTTCATGTATCCAATGACTACTGTATATATTTTTTTTAACAGCTGAATGATTAAAAGCATGAAAATAACATTCACTAAGACGCATGACGTAGTTTGAAAGACCCTGACATGGAGATGGAATGAATGATGGAACATAACTGTACCCTTCAGGTATCTTCTCCCCTTTGATACGTAAACAGTATTAACAGAGTGTTTCATAATTCTAAAGCATTATTTATTATTAATTTGTACCTATTATCTAAATTAATGGTAACAATTTGTTATCGCACCTGTAGGTATTTTATGTCGGATACATTGAAAGGACCACCTTTGTAAGACGACTAAAATGTCACGGTGTGTAACTCCCAAAGATTGGGTAAAAATGATTAACTACTAAGTGTTGCATTATTCATCTAATCAACATATTCACCCTACGTAAATGCTATTATGTTTATTTCTACAAACATAGACAAAGAAAACAAATAGAATTTCTTCAAAAGCCAATAAATGACCCAAATCATGGTCACCTTAGTCAAAATACAGACAAGCTTCAGTAGCATAGCGAGCTTTCAGTAAGCTAAACGCCACCACAAGGCAATGTAGCCGGGCTTACAACAAATGACAATCGGTACACGTACTCGTAGGTTGCTGTACATTACCGGGTGTATTTAAATTTAGTTTGACAGTTATCTGGTGTACAAAGCAATGAATTTAAATCAAAAGGAATAACAGTTTCCCGGAATATCAGTGTTTGGTGGCGGTTAAATTGAAAAATAATTTGGATAATACAAATTGAAACATAAAAATAACTGTGCATTTCGAATACCTAATAGAAAATTCCTGAAGTAAATATTTTGAATATTGTTATTTTATGGGATTGTTAGTTCAAAAAACTTTATAATGTGAATTTCTAAAAAAAAAAATCAAGATAGTTTTAAAAGTTGACAATGAACTTGTAAGTTTTTGTACAAATCAATGGAATAGAAGATTTAAAAATGAAAGCGTGGTCAGGAGAAGAGGGCGATGTCATGGGCCCTTCTGTGACCCGTAAGTATACCTACTTACTTTATCTAGCAGTTGAATTTAAAACCATTTTTCCTTCTCCTTTATAATGAACCCAAGATTTTGTAATATTTAAAAGAGTGTCCGTTCTTCTCCATAGTGATCTATGTTTTGGGATAGGCAATTTTCGGACTTTGACAATTCAAAAGTGCTTGTCGGAAGAGATGCTTTGAGTTTTAGCGCCAAAAACACAGACATGACATGGACAGAACTAAGATCATGCTCAAAGGTTTGCTGGGACAAAACTCGACTTTGAGTGAAGCTCACAGACTGTACATGAGTATTCTCTGAACTAGCTCATCATCATCTGCGTAGCCTTTTGCTGACTATGTTGGGGTTAAGAGAATTAAGATCTGTCAAACACTTAGTCTGGAAGAAAAATGCCGTTGAAAACATATTAGACCAGCAGAACAGCACTAAACAATTGGTGGTAGTTCTACATTTTCTGCCGAGTTAGTTAGTGCAAGTTATATAAGAAAATATACAAGAACAGAAATGATAAGTCATAGTTCTGGGCGTGGGATAGGCAGTGAAGCATGCTTTATAATTGCCATGAAGTAACAATTAGTCATCATATCAGCCGAAAGACTCCCTCACCTGCCAAGCGTGGCGATTATGGCAAATCCCCCCGGATTTGCCATAATCGCCACGCTTGGCAGGCGGGTTGGCAATCGCAGTATGGTGGTCAAATGCATAGAGAACGCTGCCGCCTATTCTCTAGTAAGTCCCTAAGGGCCAGCGCCCACTGGCGGGACGGCAAGGAAAAGGATTTTTAAGCCACGAATAGAAATAAAACTTAATAGTATAATAGTAAAATTGAAATTTCAACGGCAACGTTGCTGCGGTATCCTTAGGCATGCCGCGACGTCCTTAGGATCATCATTTCAATTTGAATTTTATTGTCTTACATTTAAGTTATATTCCTATTCGTCGTATAAAAATCCCTTGCCGTGCCGTGCCGTTAGTGGGCGCAGGCCCTTAGTCGCCTTCTACGACACCCACGGGAAGAAATGGGATGGTGCTATTCTTTTACGTCCGGCACCACACGGAACAATTAGTAAATCCTCTTTATTCCTTGTATAGTTGCACCAACAACACAAAATTATGGTCTACAATCACCAATGCTTTCGATGATTGTAGACTATGATGTTAACAGGGCATGTTATGATGATCTACCGTGCTACTACATGTCATAACGCATATTTAAACTTGTCATAAGTACTTCCCGGAGTTTTTGACGGGATCGCGTTGGAACATGTCGCACGACTTTTTATTTTCATGTAATTTAGTGAAGTAGCGAATAAAATTTTATAATTTTGGTAGTGAATTATGCAATTTAATTACGTGTGAGTGCACAAGTGTAGTGAAGGTGAAAATAAGTGACTAACGTGGACTTTTCTTGTTCCCCCCAAAAACTCCTAATAGGTTGTTGTAAAGTTACTACCGCTTTACAATAACTTTGACTTAACTTTGACTTGACTGACTAAAGACGACTATGACTGTTTTGTAAATTCGTGCCCGATATCGGGCCATTTACTTGATCAAAAAGAAAAATTACTTGACACTGGCTAAATGCACAAACCGTGCGAAGCCAAAACCCAAAAAAAAAAAGAAAAAAAAGTACTTCCCAGATACGTAGGTATAGAACACCCACATTTACTTCATGACCCATAGAAAAGGGAGTCAGTCTATTGCTATTTGCTAGGTACAAGTTCAAACTTCGAAAACTTCTTCAGCAATTCAAATCCTTTCGATAAAGTCGGCAACGAAATGTACGAAATAGTTGACCGGTATGTATGTCCATCTTGGTCATATTCTTTCTTTCGGCAAAGAGCATCAACAAACAGAGACATCGAGAAGAACACAGCTTGGATGTGCCGTATTTAGAAAACTGGAAGACAATTTGTGATCAGCCTAAATTCCACAATGTCTGTAGTACTTCTATAACTAGTGTATCCAGTTGGGACGCTAACGTGGGAGGCTGTGTACAGCCTGAGAGTTGCACTGAGAGCCACGGAGCGTTCCATGTTTGGTATTAGGCTAATATACCGAGTTCCAAACGTCGAGATACAAAGATGTACGAAGGACTTCGATATCGGAAAGCGTATCATGGAACTCCGTACTACTATTGAGATATTGTTAATGGAAATAACCACTTTGATTGGCCAAAGGATCCAACTCAGGACCCGTGCTCAACAGTAGCGCTTGTGACCACTAGAACAAGAAGGTCAAACAATAGCTTTCCAAATATTTAATTTTGTTTTTAAAACATCGTTTGTCTTTCACCTAAATATGTAAACGCTTTCTAGAATTTTGGCAGCTAGAGGCATTCCTGGTTTACATAGCTTTCGTTTTAGCTATCGTAAATCATTTGAATAGCCTAGCCAGTAAGATTTTATCCAGTTCCTACGTCCAACGTACCTACCTGAGCAGCTGAATAACTTAAAACATATTTTTATACTGAAACATTGCAAGTTTTCAAGGTAAGTTTTGTACCTAATAACTACTTACGGACTTACCACGATATTTGTGCCAAAGATAATATGGTATAATAGGTACTTCTATTTTTTTATCTATAAAAATCTGCGCACTTTTTTAAGTACACAAATAATGAGTTTTTAAAAAGTACACATGGCTACACCTCAAGCTATACTTTTCCAGTTTACGCTGATCTCGCACTGTTAGGAAATCCTATACAAAGCGAGATCAGGTTATACTGGAAATGTATAGATGTGTAGCCGTATGTACATATTGTTAACCAAACAATAATCTTAAATTGAAAAATAAATAAGCCGTAACATTACAGACCGATGTTTTAAATAATAGAAGAGATTAAAATCGATATTAAAACACTGACCACTTCATTTGAAGAAAATTGTTCTGAAGCCATTACGTAATTATAAAAAAGCAAACGATTTTCTTTTTCTATTACGGCGTTGCGTTCCTACTTTGAGCGATTAAAACCAGTGTTAATTTTCATTCGCGACCAAGATTTACGAATAAATAAAAAAAATAAAAATCGATTGTATCGACAAACAAATTCTACGAAAATAATTATGTAGGCACTTTTTAACGATGAAATTTCCTAACGGTAATTAAATAATGATTTCCGTAACATTGCTTTTTATTCAAGAACGTACCTAATCTATTTCTTTTTGCACCTATTGAGACGGGCCCCGGATCGCGCCCGAATAAAAAAATGAGGCTGGAAAATATTTTGAATTTAGAATTGTTTAAAATGCGAATCAGATGACACGCGTATTGTTTTTCTTTTCCTATCGTTAATTTAAATATAATTTGAATTTGAATTTAACATAAGTTAATTAATTAACATCTCCGTAACAGGTAAGTTACCTACTTTTCGAAAACTCTACTTTAATTATTAGCAAATTATTATTTCAGTATCTATCGTAAAAGGCAATTAAGAAGAAGACGAGCACTTACAGCAATAACACGAAGCTAGAAATTAGTATGTCGTAACATATTTTAAAGTCTAGCGCACATTACAGCCGCAGCGCATCGCTATACAAAAAGGCGTTTTGTCTGCGGCCTGCCTAAAACGTGCGATAGTTTGTAATGGCATCTTCTACATGCGAACTACGCATCACACTGACGTCACGCAAAAGTCCTGCATCGCGCGAGCAGAGTTTACCGCGCAAACGTCCCGACAGCAATCGTCGAGCAGTTGACCTTCAGACACGACAACCGGGGGATGATCCTCCTTTTTCTATGCAGGATGAGTGGACTTTACACCGTGATCCTCGTACTTCTATATATAGTCCTGCAGACCGTATTTCGGCCATAGCGGCTAATCTCACCGGAGACTAGCCTTCGGCGCGGTACATATTATACCTATTGCACAGGTGTGTCCGCAGACACAGGTGCACTCTCTCTGTCGTCACTTCCATAGTCCGATAGGACGGCAATCCAACCGGCGAGAGATCAGGCGACAGCCGTTGGTTCCGTTGGTCTCGGAAAGCACGTTAAGTGTTAGCGTGCTTTCCGAGGCACACCGCCAACTTGCCAAACTCCGGGCTGCTACTAAGAAATGCCTAATGGAATAACCCAATATCACTTTTCCCGACCCGGGAATCAAACCCAGGACCCCACGGTCAACAGTCCCGCTTACGACCGCCAGACCAACGGGACAGTCAACACAAAACCTACCTCAATACAAAATGTACAAAAGGAGGATATATTTTAATACGATGCGGCCTGCCCTGATGTGCGCTACGTTTTACACTTTAACAGTTGGTCTGTAGATACTATTATTATTATGATCTAGGATGGAACAATATTGGTTTAACTAGACTAGTCTGTTATTATGTCATGCTGACATTGCTCGTTGTGTTAAATAATATCTTGTCCCGTATACAGTTTTAACGATAGTGCACCGTTTCATTGTGCATTTAACAAAAACGATGGTCACAATATTTCTGGACAGTGAGTCGAAACAAATATTAGTGTGGACTTTATATAACGTATGTATGTAAAGTTTAGCTTTCTTATTTACAAACTTCGTAGACAAATTCAGAAGAACAGAGCTCTGCTATATTTTAGCTAGCAAACGTTTGAAGGATTCCTAGGCCCGCTAGCTAACTCCCTAGTGCAAATTCGCGACGTAAACGTAACGTAATCTTGCATCGAATTTATAATAACAAAATCGCTGGTATTACCCACATGGTTAATTTTGACGGCCAAATGTATGAATAAACTATTTATTTTTATACCTACCGCCACGTCTACGTCATAAAATTACCGAAAAGTTTCTTCCACAGGCGCAGCCAGCAGCGAGAAGCCCAACACTCCTCCGCTGAAGAACGGCAATGACCTGAGAGAGTCAGGATATCTAATAGCTGTCGGATCCAGAACATCCAGGTGAGTTAAAGCTCAGGGTAAAAACTCAAAACCAGCACTTAGCAACCCTCTAGGAAGGCTGACTTTTGAACCTTTCATTTCCTGGTAATATGGTTTTGTGTATATACTCGTAGTTATGTACAGCCACCAAAAGAGATACATAACCAAGGTCCTCGGATAAAGTTGAAGTTTAGTGAGAATCGATTAATGTTTTGGAATTAAATTAGTAAAATGAACTGTTTGTTTTCTATTAATTAAATTTATATCAAAAACATCCATCGGTTTCTTACTAAACTTCAACTGTATTCGACGACCCTAGTAACTTACTTATTTTGGTGACTGTACCTACTTATTACTCCATCGGTAATACTGGAGACAATAAACGTTTATTATTATATTCTTTTCTAAAAAACCTTCTTCATTTAGTGACAAATGAATTTAGCATTGAAAGTCTACGAGTAGCGACACTCCAGTATGACGACGGACGAAACTGGGCGGACTGGACCGTCCAGTTTCGTCCAGCCAGCGCATACTAACTTACTATCTAAACCTGCACCCTAACTGCGTAACACACTATCAATCACAATCTGAATCATTTTGAAGAATATTAACAATCCATTGCTTCATAAGTTCGAAAATTCTGTCTGCTCAAAAACTCATGAAGGCACGAAATTCAAATTACTGGTGACTGTGATTAAGCGTTTTGAGTACCATATTTTTTTAATCTACTAGAAGACAGAGCAAACATATAAATATGATGGAACAGCTTATTGTAACGATTAGTTAGTCGACGCAAAGGTGCCCGCATACCCACGTTATTGCGACAAGACGTAACTGCAAACAGGCAGCGGCCGTACGCGCACCCCGCGGCATAATGTCGTTCTAGGAACGGTGTAACTTATTTTGTTAGGGAAATCCATACAGTCATATACATTGCTACACAAATCAAACAAAAATACCGTCTCTAGGAGAGTTCGTATTGATTTCAGACCAAGTAATTTATGCGTTTTAAGCAAATTATCATGAGATAAATCCGTGGCGAAGCAACGGTAATGCATGGCTTTTTCGCACCAATTTTCTTTGCACTCTTTCAATATATATATAAAGCCACGAATGTTGTTAAACTGTCAAAATGATGCCTAGCCTTTTCCCAACTATGTTGGGGTTGGCTTCTAGTCTAACCGGATGCAGCTGAATACCAGTATTTTTACATGGAGCGACTGCCTATCTGACCTACACAACCCAGTAACTGAGTAATACGAAACCCTTTGGTAAGACTGGTTGACAGACTTTCGGGCTTCTGACGACCCGTAACGACTGTCAAAGATCCACAAATAACAGCCTGGACCAACGGCTTAATGTGCTTTCCGAGGCACGGAGAGGCCTTGGTATGTAAAGATGGTCACCCATCCACGGACCAACCGCGGCAAGCATAGCTTAACCCGAATCGACCCGTGCAGCTATTGTTACGTAGCCACAAGCCCCTCATTTCCTATTGTGAGTGTGTCACGCAATTCCCACTTGGATCGAGATATAAGCTATCCTCAAGTAAATAGAAATAGAAAATATAAATAGAAAAACTTATTTTTCTTTTCAGATTCAGAAGAAAATATAAGAAGAGACTACCGTTCATGGTCATTATAATAATATTAATCCTGTTACTGATAGCTTTTATAATTATTACCATTTTATGTAAGTATAACATAGTTATAATAATTTAGTTTAACCTAGAAAAAAATGGTCAAAATCATTTTTAAAAAAAATCTCAGTATTTCTAAGTCGTTGGTCCAACACCTTGTCCAATAGGTACCAAATACCTGAGAATTAAGTACAGACGAAGAGCAACGATGGCCTATTGGTAATATGGTGGTCGTGGGTTCCAATCCAAACAGGCGCTTTCCTTTATATAAATTATTTAATCACTCTTGCTCTCAAAACGGTGAAGGAAAATATCTTGAGGCGAATCTTGTTGACATTTTTTCCATACAAACTTGTACCGGGAGTATATTACTCCACTATTTGACAATGCACATCAAAAATTAAACATGGTATGGTTTTGTCTCATTATTAATATTGTCAGTGCGGAAACAGAATACTTAAATAAAAAGCCATTAAAAAGTTATCAGCCAACAAAGCTTCGTTTTTTTTGCTAATTTAACCTAACTTTGGGCGTGTTTAATTTATAAAAGTAGAACAAATCTCCAAAACCAACGTCGGTACCAACAAAGCTTAACTATCGAAAAATTCAATAAACTTTATTTGTCATTGATTTATGCAGTGGTTTTTCCATAAAACCCGATCTTCCGAATGACTTTTCTTAATTTTTTACGCGCTTGTTTTACCATAAATGATCCTGCATCTCACTCAATAACGTTGGCCGTGTAGACTACCGTCTAACTGCTCATCACTGATACTACCTCTATCGGAATGCCTGGTGAGACAGCGTACTTTTTAGCCAGGCCCATCATTGAGTTCGAGCCCGCGACTAGTGTCCCCTTCAGGAAACGGACATATCCTAGAATCAAACATTCGAAGACGTGTTACATCCACCACGCGGAGTAACCCAGTAATGGGAAAATTATAGGCTGATTATGCTAAGCACAGTTGACCTCGTCATTGCTTCATCACTTTTGAAAACAATTCCTAGTAAATCGAAACTTCACCAAGGTTCAAACTATATGACTTTCACAAGGAAAAATAAACCTTATTGCTTTATGACGTGCAAGTGACATTGAACCTTGAGGTGATGCAATAACGAAATCAACTGTACCTAACTGAAGGTACTGTGTGTTTATGCAACACTCATCAAACACAAAACGGATGCATTCATTTACCAGATGAAACGCGACGCGAAAATTAGCCATTGGCCTGATCTAGACTGTAAACAAATACAAGATGCGTATTAGGTACTGGAAATTAAAGAACTTGCCATTTAACTGCATTAGACTGAAGATTACTTATACAAGATCCACTTATCTATGATACAAGTCTCAAGTTATGTGACAGAAACCGTCTGCCAAGCATGTAGTGGTCTCACAAAAAGGAAACATGAGTGTTTTTGAGATTAGTGCCCGTTTTCCGATAGTAGACCTATTCTATCTACTTTAACATGATAGTTTTGAAGTCAAATATCATTATATTTCTTTCGGGCTTCTGATTAGGTACCCGTAACGGCTGTCAAAGATCTACACATGACAGGAATTTGCAGTCAGATATTATTGTCTCTTAGAGCTGATTTTTCAGGATTCAGATAACTTTTATCTGAAGAGTAAATCTGATATTTTGGCATATTATCTATACAAAAGCTGTCAAACCGAAATAATAATTCCTTAAATAAAAGTTGTCTGACTATTGAATAATCAGCCCTTAGGAGTACGAAATTTACATTCTGATAGTAATACAAAAGGCCAAATTCTCTTCAGGGAATACACACCTTGTATGAGGGTTGCCCTTTTGTGTGCCATTTCATGCTCCCTCGTCATTCATCACATCACTACATAGTATAAAACAAAGTCGCTTTCTCTGTCCCTATATCCCTATGTATGCTTAAATCTTTAAAACTACGTAACGGATTTTGATGCGGCTTTTTTTAATAGATAGAGTGATTCAAGAGGAAGGTTTATATGTATAATACACCGACCTCCACGCGGGCGAAGCCGCTGGCAAAAGCTAGTAATACATATCGAGGGGTGAAAGGCTATTTGTTTGAAGCGACATTTTGGATGATATTGAATTATATACCCAATAACTAACTGAATACTGTATATAACTCAATATCGACCAAAATGTCGCTTCAAACAAATAGCCTTTCACCCCTCGATATTATAAAAGTAGGCCAAAGCATCTAGTCTTATATAACATGCAAGCATTTGATGCAATTTGTAAATCATTCCAAACTACCTTTATATGTAAATAAACAGCGGAAAAAGTGCAAGCATACTTATTTTTGATAATGCCTAGAAATGGCCAAGTACATTTTTACTTTAGATATTACTTAGTCTTAATTTCTGAAAACCTTTGTTGTACATTGTCTTTGTATGTTGCTTCCAAAATTAAAATCAGTTCGTTTTATTGAATTATGAAGAAACATAGGTAACAAACATTATTGCTATAAATAAGACTAGATTTAAGAAACTATGTAAGTTGTATTTCTTCTGTAAATACGTTTAGTAGGTACTTTTGTATTTTTGAAAAGTAGAGTTTAATTGGTTTAATCTATATTTAGTAGAAAATTATTTTTGTAACTTTGGCCTTTTAACAGTCTGTCGATGATGGACAAGCAATCCCTATTGTTATTAGGACATGGAATTGACTTTTTACTTTGTTTGGTCTGTTGTTTATATTCATATAATAATTCATATGATATTTGCTTAATAATGGCCAAAAATTATTGAAATTGGTCAAAGAATTTGAGACGTAACTAATGTATCTTTAAAACTTGCCTTTTAATCGGTTACATTTTATTATAACAACACTATCTGTGCCCACGGTTTCGCTGACGTGTCTGTGTATTCTATTATGTAACTGTGTTATTAGGTAAGATAAATTCAGTAATATCGACGTGAAAAATAATAACCCGCTCCGAAATTCTATTGAAAGCCTTCCTTCAAGGCTGCGCTCACAAGTCATAGTTGCGTATTTTATTGTGAATAATGTTTGACTTAAAAGTATCGTACTTTCCCGCATTGCCCTGTCCAAACAATAATCCCATAGAAATAAAAAGGACGTCCAATTTTTCGTTACCTAAAAACCTAAATCGGATTACGAACATTTCAAAACAAAAAGCAACTAAATCAGTCCAGCCATTCTCAAGTAATGCTCTTACCAACGCGAAGAGAGTTTCATTATTTATTATAAAGAATACGGGAACAAATTAATTGATCATAACATTTTAGTATTTCTCTTAAAAACGTTAGGTAAACAGAAAGAGACTCAGTCTAATGCAGTTCTCTTTATTGAAAACGAGCCTTTAAAAAGACGGACAGAGTTACTCCCCAAAGCATAGCAACTAATACTACCAACGATTGTTTTAGACGCAATAGCACTAAATAGGAAACCAGTGAAGATATGCAGGAGCCCAGAATGCCTGCGCTCAGCCGCAAACCTCGCCCTCTCCATGGACATGAGTGCAAACCCTTGTGAAAACTTCTATCAGGTAACGATTTTTAACAGCCTCTGCAGTTAAGATGGAGCCGTCATTGTAGGCCGAGAAATTAGAACAAATATTATTTCGTGAAAATATGATGATTTGCGGCAAATATTATTTGGAGAGCTATATTGAAGACAGTAACCGCTAAATGAATATTGGTCAACAAACCATGTGAAGCAGCGCCGTGTCTACCTTGAAGGAATCACCTTAAACAATGCTTTGATTAAAATAATAATTTAGTTTTATCATGTAAAAAGATCATCAAGTTTACATAACGAGGAAGACCTAGCAAAATATTGTTGTACCTTTCAATAAAATATTTTGTTAATTCTTTAAAGGTACTCTGACAAGATGTCTCGAGGTGTCAACTAAAACCTGTAAACTCTTCAAGCAAGTGATTTGATTCCTGTTTGTAATGGCAGAAACCTAAGACAGTTTAGATATACTTTGCATTTCCCAAACAAAAGCTGCTTTGAAATAACTGTCTTTTTACCTCTTAGTACGTATGCGGCAACTGGGGCTCAGACCACCCGCGACCTGACGCTTACAGGTCATACGACTGGTTCCGAGACAAGCAGACCAAGGTGTACTCCATCGTGAGGGACTTCCTCAACAGGAACACCTCTCACCAGCCCAAGGCAGTACAGCAGACCAAGGATATGTATAATGGGTGTATGAATACGGGTGAGCTTTCCTGAATTTCCATATATTTTATGCAATTCCAGAATTTTGACCAAATGTTTCAGGTTCAATTTTCAGAAGGCCACACGTAAGTAGGTTTTAACAAAACCAGTATAAGCTGGCCACTTATTCCATTGAACCTTCGTACTAAGTTCGGCCAGCTCAAGGACCAAGGTCCAAGGACCTACATATTGTATTACGAATGGCATGTCAACGAACTCCATATAATTCGAGCGTAACCATTTATACTTCATCATTCATAAATGTTTGGGAAAATTCTGAACGACTTAAATGTTTTAAAAGTATGTGACTTATCGAAGGAAACATTTATAGTTAATGCTAAAAATAGTTTTTCTTGAGAAGCCTTTGCCCTCACTTCGGTCAAATGTTGACCTTTATAGTTTGAAACACGTCATGAATCGTTCGACTTGAACGTCGATCAATCTTCATTTATTATGCAGTGTTTCGGTGTTTACATCCAATCTACTCCTCAAATAAGTTATTCAAGTAGTCATCATCATCGTTTCCAGCCGAAAAATTTCCACTGCTGGACATAGATCTCCACCAAGCACCGCCACTTATATCGGTTGTGTGCTTCTCGCATCCAGCGGATTCCTGCGACCTTCACCAAGTCATCAGTCCACCTTGTGGGAGGCCTGCCAATGCTACGTCTTCCAGTATACAGTCGCCACTCCAAACCTTTCGGCCTCATCGGCCATCCCATCTGTTCTGCGAGCAATGTGCCCTGCCCACTACCATTTGAGTTTGATCATTCTTCAGGATATGTATATTTGAGGAGTACCTAAAGCTATTTGTTAAGGTAAATTATTTGTAATCAATCATTTACTTTCAGAGACACTAGACAAACGAGGATTAAAACCAGTGATAGCTATCCTAGAGAAACTTGGTCTCCCTGCATACCCAACGTTTATAAACGCGACAGAAGATTTCGACTATTCCGCTTACACCTTTGATTGGCTGGACACAGTTATCAAGGCAAAGACGCAGATTGGTATGGATGTACTCATAGGTTTTGATATCTATACGGATCCAAAGAATTCTTCTGTGTACAGACTTATTATGGGATCGCCTGAGACTACTAATCCTTTTCCAAGGTAAGAAGGGTATATTAAGCTTAGGTTTCTTAAAAGTGCTGATGTTTTACATGGATTTGTAGATTTTGATGATTCCAGAAATCAAAGAGATGACAAATGTTTAAGTATGGTTCACCGTACTTAAACATTTGTCTTCATTTTGATTAAAAGGCTTCTGGTATATGGGATCGTAGATATAGGTATAGGCAATTTATAGATTGCTTAAATTATAAATATTTTACTGCATCAATATCCTAATTATTTCACCTAAAAGACGTCCTCTGCTAGACATAGGCCCCCAAGCACCGCCACTGGTTTTACTTAACCCATTGAAAATAATTCTTAATTTACAGCACACATACTGAACGAAAACGCCACAACGGCAGAAGAACCTTCAACAATTTAATAAGCTTTATAAGTAAAGCAACTAATTTACTATACAAGATCGAACGTCGCAGTGACAAAGCCGACATTGATGAAGAGAAAATAGCTCAAGTACATAAGATATTTTATGCAGAGCTAATGAAACTGTTCGTTTTGGAAGAAGATGCCGTCAATAGTTCCAAATTAACTGAAATTGAACTTGATCAGAATATAATTCTGACTGCGAATGAATATTATGCGACGAACAGTGATATCTACGAGGTAAGTGTGATTATTCTTATTCATTTCTTGAATAACAGCTATCTTTGTGAAAACGTATCCTTCACTTAGGAATTTTGGTATTACAGCGATCTTTCGAGCATATTTTTTTTTAACTTAGGTTTGAAAAAAAATATATTATTTTTATAAATCTACTTAATAGGTGAGTATAGGTAAGCAATAGGAAGTTTTTCACAAAATCCATCAGCTAAGCGGGTTAAAAGTTTGTATAGAAGTTCGTCATTTTTGCCGATGGGACATCCTGTCGGGCACAGGGTTTGCATTGCAATATTTCTGTTGAGTCCATGAATTCAATATTTGGCTTTGTTTGAACTCCGCTAGTTCTTGAGACTCATACATACTATTCTTCTGTATATAAAAAAAATATGCTCGAAAGATCGCTGTAATACCAAAATTCCTAAGTGAACTTAGGAATTTTGGTATTACAGCGATCTTTCGAGCATATTTTTTTTTAACTTAGGTTTGAAAAAAAATATATTATTTTTATAAATCTACTTAATAGGTGAGTATAGGTAAGCAATAGGAAGTTTTTCACAAAATCCATCAGCTAAGCGGGTTAAAAGTTTGTATAGAAGTTCGTCATTTTTGCCGATGGGACATCCCGTCGGGCACAGGGTTTGCATTGCAATATTTCTGTTGAGTCCATGAATTCAATATTTGGCTTTGTTTGAACTCCGCTAGTTCTTGAGACTCATACATACTATTCTTCTGTATAACGTTATTTGGTTGCATACAATAAATAATGTGTGTTAAATCTGTGCTGGACTAATGACTCACTCCTCACAGAGAGGAGGGCTGTGCCCCAGCAGTGGGAACATTTTGGGCTGTTTATGGTACATATTATGTAAGCTTTTAAATGAATTCCTGGTATGACTTATCTATAGTGGCATCAACGATATAGTGTTATCTATTGGCCATAAATTGAATAGAGCAGCTAATGACATGGTATATATATAATTATGGAACTAGAAGCAGCTTTTTATAATATCCAATATTCGCGTGTGACATGTGAAACGTGCAATAGAACAATCGATGACAAGAAATAAGTTTCATGTGGCAGTTTATTCAAATCAGGTTTATACCTACATAGAAAACCACACAAAAAATGATTTTCCACAAAACAAAAAGTGTTATTTTTTACATATGAATACCACCTCATCATATTATTATCCAGAGAGTCCTTTACGAACTTTGCCATGATAATAAGTTAAAGTGAAGTAACTATTCGCATATTGTTTAATGTATATTTTCAGCTAGAATCAGACAACTCAACAGAAATAGACGATGATGACTACATACGTATACCAGAATATACAGTAGACGAAATACAAAATCACACAGATGGGATAGTCGAAAGCAACAACGGTACAGCTTCACCAATATGGAAGAAGTATTTAGAAGGATTGTTTAACGTCAGCAATACTGCGCTGGACTTCGAAAAGGATAAGATACTGGTTTCTGATCCTGATTTAAAGTACATGTCGTTGATGGCAGCCTATGTTGCGAGGACGCCGCCTGTTATACTGGAGCTTTATATTTGGGTTAAGGTGGGTATACATAAATTTTGCTATTTATTTGATAAATTACGTTTAAAGCTCATAGATAAAATACTGATATTTTATCACAGTATACTAGTGTTCTGTAGGATAAAACATTTTGTTCCTTGATCTATATCCTATCAATCTAATTTAATAAAAATATTAAATACATTTATGAATTTCGAAAATGCACCAATGGGTTTAATAGAGGATTATATTTTGTGCAAGTTTCCCCATTTTTGTCAATGGGAAATGCCATCGCACCCTCTGCTTGTAAAGAAATAATACAGGGGGGGCAGGGACATCGACGCGTAGACTGAATGATTTGATGACCATGAATTGGACCATGAATTTGGATGGACGCCATCTATTGGGCACGTTAACAACGGCTCCGTATAAAAAAAATCCAAAATATTAATATAACTTATTATAAGAGATAAAACTAAGTGAATTTAGCACAAGGACACTTCCATAAACAAGTGACATTGTTATTCACCAGAAGTACATACAAAGTGTGTTTATATAAACAATATTTAAAACCTACATGAACTGTAAACAAACTTTCAAATGTTGGTAAGTGTGCATGTTTCGTGTAATAATACGAAAATAGTGATAAACTATACTGTGAACTCCAATTAAAAGCAAACAAAAGTGATAAAACTGTGATTTCGAAGACAAAGACAATTCAAAATCAAACTGTCCACCGTATACGTTCATAGAACAAAGAAATGAACTTTGGACCCCGTGGAGACTACATGATAACCGTCTCTCGTGATCAAACAACAACTAGTCGCCTATTTGAAATCAGTACTTAATGTTCACTTAGCGTAGCGGTTCCTACGTGTACTTGCTACGCACTTTTCACTCAAGCGAACCGAGTTCAAATCTCGCCATCAACAAATTATTTTTTTAAAGACTATTAAATATTTGTATAGTGTTATATCCAAAAAAGATGAATTTCTTTGAAAATATTACCCTGAGGAGAACACGTACACGGTCATTGACGGAAAAGACTATCGACGAGATTAACTCCAATAATTCGACACTAGATGTCACTACTAATAGCCTACCAGAAATATCAGACCACGAAGACAATGATAAAGTGCAAGAATTGCAACAAAAAATTGAAGAACTTAAGTTGGAATTATTGGCCGCTCACGGGGAGATAGATAAACTGTCAACCGAAAACACTCAACTAAAACATACTATTCAAATCATCAGTTGTAAAAATCAACTGATGAAGGAGACAACTAGGAAATTATCCAGTGAAATTGGGACTCCAAATAAAAATAAAATTTTAAAGCAGCTAACTCCCCACAGAAAACAACAACAACTTATTAAAAGTACAACAAATAGTCCAGTTAAAAAACACAATAAGTCAAGTCCACTTAAGAAATGCCCGCAAAACACATGCCCGATATCATCCAATGCCACACAAAATGAAACAAGCAGTGATAAGACAAATCCAGAACAAATCCAACAACATGAAAAAGAGAGTACTACTGCCCGAGTGATATCACCATGCACCACCTACAGCAAGCAAACTACTACTACTACTATAGCTAAACCAAAAATATGTTTATTAAGCTGTGAAACATCAAATACATTGTACACCGTTGCAGAAGAAACTAACTTACGAAACTACGACATTTGTCATTATCGGAAACCTAAATGTGGACTGAAGCAAGTATTAGAGACAATTGATGCAAAAGTTCAAAACTTTACAAGTAAAGACTATTGTATTATTTATATTGGCGAAGAAGACTTCCGAAAAACCCATAACTATATAGAACTAACCATGTTTATTCGAGAAAAATTAATCACATTAACTCACACTAATATTATTATTTGCTTACCGACATATAAATTTAAATTTCAATATAATAATACTTACTATGTAAAACAACAAAATTATAGCAATACTCTGTTTAATAGTAGAATAGAAGTTTTTAACAATCTTTTATATATGGATACACAGGCATATAACTACGCGTATCTATTGGATTCCAACCTAAATCTTTCTTATAACTATGACATGTATAATCAGCTCTCAGGCACACTGAATAGCTATGGCACGAAATCTGTAGTATCAGATTTACAAGATCTTATTATGACAATAAACAGCACAAACAATGTCAATTTTGAGGCTGAGTGTTCCCAGTCGGAAAAAATTTAACTACCTACCGACACACAATCACCAAACTCGCAATCCTTACTAAATCACGATCGTAACACACATTTTTTTCGTGTATAATCATATATTTATAATGCACCAAAATGTCAATGGCCTAATAAATAAGTCAGATCTATTAAGTACGCATCTGAATGAACTTGCAGATGTAGGTAAGTCAATAGATATCTTATGCATAACCGAACACAACATGAAAAAAGATGACCAGGAACACCTACATATTTCTAACTTCTCACTAGCAGCATGCTACGCTAGGCAAGATAGAAACGGGGGCTCGTGCATACTAGTAAAAAACACACATCAATTTGAAATAATCAATGTAAATAAATGGGCCATACCTAATCAAATTGAATGCTGTGCGATAAAAATGACGTCCCATCCCATCATCATTATTTGTATCTATAGACCGCCAAATTATAGTAAAGATAAACTATCAATATTTTTTAATAATTTAGTTATGATGTTAAACGAAATATGTTTAAAACGAAATAGTAGGATTATACTATGTGGAGATTTTAATATAGATATTTGCAAAAATAGTAAGATGTCAATCTCTTTTCAAAATATACTGCGTAGCTATAACCTGATACTGGAAACGCGATCTCCAACACGTCTGTGTAGCGGGACCTGCATCGACAACATCATTCATAACATTAGAGGAAGTAGCTGTGAAGTCACAGAATTGGCAATATCAGACCATACAGCGCAACTGCTTAAATGTCGTGTCAATAAAACCTGCACATTCTCTCATTGGTTTATCTACAAACGTGACTATTGTGATGAAAATATTAGAAAGTTTAGGGAATGCCTGCAAAATTTATCATTTCATGATGTCTATCAATGCTCACATCCAAATATAGCATTTAATGAGTTCCACGACCTATTTAAATTATTCTATGACCTATGTTTTCCAATTAACAAAATAAAAATTTCGGTAAATAAAAAACCAAAGTGGATCACAACAGGACTTAAAAAATGTTCGAAACGAAAAAGAGACATGTTATGGGAATATAGAAAGTCACCAAATCTAGACAATAAAAATAAACTTAAAACGTATACCAAAAGATTAAAACACATAATCAAACAGACACAAAAAGTACAAAACAATAATTTTATAAATACTGCTGTAAACAAAAGCAAAGCTACATGGAACATAATTAATAAGCAGAAATCAAACTACCCTAAACATGGTATTGATAGCATAAAAATTGACAGCAAAATTATAAATAACCCTGAACAAATAGCAGAATCATTGAATAACTATTTTATTGAGCAAATTTAATCACAAAGTGACATGAATCTTAATCTTAATAGTAATCCTATAATAAACTCTCCTCCTCATTCAATATTTATGACACCTACAGTACCCTTTGACATATTTGAAATTATTAATTCCTTGAAAAATACGAAATGCGCTGGATATGACGACATAAACACCGAGGTAATAAAAGCCACATCTGCTATCGTTGCACCAATACTCAGCCACATTATCAATGGCAGCATTGAGACAGGCATATTCCCAGAAAAATTAAAAATCTCAGTAATTAAACCATTACATAAAAAAGGCGATAAGCAAGATCCTAGCAACTACAGACCAATTGCGCTCATACCGGTATTCTCAAAAGTTTTTGAAAAAGTAATACAAAATAGCTTATATTCATTTCTAGAAACTAACAAAATCTTGGTTAGCGAACAATATGGTTTCAGGAAAAATAAAAACATTGACTCTGCTATCTACAAACTTGTTGAACACGCTCTAACTAATGTTGACAATAGAACTCCTGTAGTTGCATTATTTATGGACATGTCAAAGGCATTTGACTATGTTAACCATAAAATACTGATAAAAAAGCTGGAAAAATGGAATTAGAGGCAATATCCTTGAACTTATCAAATCATATCTGACTAATCGAGAACAAATTACGTACATAAATAAAATCTGCCCTTATACAAGAACTGAAAAGACTTATGTATCCACACATAGAAAATGCATATTTGGTGTGCCGCAGGGCGGTGTTCTTGCTCCTTTACTATTCATTATATATATTAATGACATGCCTAAAACTATTAATAATCCAATGATTTTATTCGCTGACGACAGCACAATACTAATCAAAAGTAAAGATGATGTGACATTTGAAAAAGAAATAAACGACAACTTAAATGATATAATAACTTGGCTAACCGAAAACAACTTAAAAATAAATCTTGCAAAGACAAATTACATTTCATTTGAATAACAAACAAACAATAAAAAACCGGATATTCGTTACGGTCACAAAACTATCGATGAAGCAGAACACACTAAATTCTTAGGTATTTGGATAGATAAAAACATGAGCTGGAAAACACACGTTGAAAATACATGCAAAAAACTTAGCCAGTATTCATATGCTCTCCATAACCTAAGAAAAGTCTCAAATCGGGCAACTTTATTAATAGCATATCACGGGTATGTTGCATCTACTTTACGCTACGGGGTTATATTTTGGGGGAACTCGCCGGACAGAGAAATGGCGTTCAAAGCCCAGAAACAATGCATAAGGGCAATGTGTGGCATACAGCGCACAGAAAGCTGTAAACCACATTTTCAACAGTTCCTGTTATTAACATTCCCGTGTCTTTATATATATGAAGTGGCTATCTTTGTCAAAGCAAATCTACATCTATATACACATCCAAGAAGCACACGACACAAAAATAAAATATGCGTAAGACGTCATAAAAAAGCAGTATTTACAAAAAACATTTTGGGCATGGCACCCAAAATATACAATAAGTTGCCAAAAAGTATCACAGACTTAGACAAAATGGACCAATTCAAATTAGGTTTGCACGAATTCCTAGTTGCAAAATGTTACTATTCAATTAATGATTATTTGAATGAAAGATGACTGACTTTATCTATAATGGCACCACAATGTATAATGATTGTTTAAATTTTGTTTTGACTTGTGTATTTTTTATTTTGACATTGCTATTTTTTTAAGTAACTAAATTATAATGTATTCTAGCTGTATAATTATTTAATGTTGCGATTAGTAATTAGTATTATAGATTATTAAAGACATAATTATATTGATTTGCACACCTCATTAGGTTATAATACAATGAACCTTTTATACCTGTAACACCTTGTTAACATGTATTATGCAAATAAATTATTTGATTTGATTTGATTTGATGAATTCAGCACAGGATTCAAGACCTAGCGTAGTTGTTTTTATAAACAAATTTGTTTTTTTTTTATAACTAAAAATGCTATCACAGGTAAGTCCAGAATCATGTACTGAATCTATAGTAACAGGTTGCGCGTCGATGTCCCTGTCCCCTGTATACACAATATAACAATAAGCGATGTCACCAGATCTATACAATGTGTTTTTTTTATATCCCTCTGTAGGGTTTCTATAAGTAAAAATAATTTTAAAATCCCGATAACATGTGGTCCAAAAATTCATAGTTTTGAAGATATCATCAATCATAATTAATTTAGGTCAAACTTTTTCACCCGCATGATGAATCTTTACTTTTGCGACGTTGCCAAATAGTGTACCAAAGACTAGACTCTCGATGTGTGTAGGTATCTAAGTTCCATCAATAAATACGAGTAATTCATTTTCCTTCAAACTAATCATTCATATTTAAAGCTACCAAAATTCGACGTTGTCATATTTCACGTAAGGGTGTTTTACAATAATAATCGTGACATTGTCGAATAATTTTGTATGAAAATGAAAAAAAAAATTACAATTGAAAAATAATTCATATGCCAGTTGATTCTTTGATATGGTCTCATTCATACTCTAGAGGTATGGGATATAAAAAACACCTTGTATACAGAAAGGTATTCTGATTCCATTCAACTTCCACTTGCACCTAATATTTTTTTCAGGTGGTAGAAGTAATGTCAGTCCACACAACGACCGAGTTGCGCGACTTGTTTCAACGTGCTTACGAACAGAGCCACGCGCACGAGACTATTCCTCCGCGCAGCCTGCAGTGCGCCAACGCTGTTAATGATATGTTGGGTATGGCTGTATCTTATGGCATTGCAGATCCACACTTCTTCAATGTCACTAAGCCTAAGGTGAGGAAGAAGGTAGTTAGGAAGAAAGGTTTTTAGTACTAGGAAGTACATCTTTTTGTGTAACAAGTTTTAGGGAAGTCCTACCACTAGGCTACCACCATGCCAATTTCTGACACAAAGTGATGTTGTGTTCCAGCTTGTAAGGTACAGAATGCTGGTTTAATTATAGGCACATGAGACATTTCAAATTTTTCTTTATCATGACAACGCAACTGCAATGCCCTTTGTACCTATTGCAGATACTCACAGGCAACGGTGATATGCTTTTAGATGAGCGTCTTACTTATTCACATACCAATAATATATTTACAGATAATAACCATGATCGACGAGCTAAAGAACTCCTTAGCCCACCTAGTCGGCCAAGCAAGATGGATGGACGACAACACAAAATTAGCAACATACCTAAAGATAATCGAAATGAAGACTCTCATAGGATTCCCAGACTGGCTGCTAGAGGAAGGGAAACTTGAAGAATATTATGAAGGGATTGAGGTCGATCCTGAAAAACATTTGGAAAACATGATAAATATTAATCAAGTGAAGACCAAGAAAGTTCTTAATAGGTTTAGAGAAGGAAATAACTTTACTTGGGCAACTGATCCTACTGAAGTCAACGCGTACCATACTTTCCAAGAGAATACTATAAGTAAGTGTCAATGACATGAAGATGATTTGTAATATATGAGTATTAGAAAATGTTAACATAGTTTTTTGGCGTGCTAGTTACTATTGAGATTTAAGTAAAGTAAATTAAGTTAGAATTAATGAAGTCTTTCTGATATCTACAATTATTAGATTAGACACCTTCCGAGTTTCCTTTTCTGGCTTCAGTGAAAGTAGACTATCTTTATTTAATACTTGAATGTTTCCTATAGCTGTCCCTATGGTGATGTTACAACATCCCTTCTTTGATTTAGGACTTGAGTAAGTATGTTCTTTACTATTATATTTAGATTATCTAAAGTTTCTTTAACGTTTTCATTTTGTCCAGCTCACTTAACTACGGTTCTTTGGGAACGGTTCTTGGACATGAAATAACGCATGGCTTCGATAACTTTGGTAACAATTTTTATTTCTTTTATTGTTTTTGTATTCCTGTTTGTTGTTTTTCAATTGCAATAGATTTGATAACATTGATTTGAAAAACAAAATGACATTATAAGCCTTTTGCCTTTTTAAATTGATAAATTCAGAACCACTTCATTGAAAATAAAAGCTATCATATGTACACAGGCCCGATTCACCTGGTTTAGCCATACCCATTGGCTTACAAACAGACTCAAACAATGCAATCAAGTGCTTATACAATCTTATCCATCTTACAACCAGTTTTAATGCAAACATTTCCCACATTACAGGTCGTCAGTTCGACAAGAACGGCAACATGCTGCCCTGGTGGTCCAACAACACGATTGATTCGTTCGTCAACATGACACAATGCTTCATCGAACAGTACTCCGGGTATTACCTCCCAGAGTTGGATAAACATGTGAATTTACTGTTTTTTCTTGTAAAATAATTCTATTAGATCACCAATATTGGTAAACGTACCCCCGAGAGTTCCATAAGGCAGCATTTTCGGGCCTACTTTGCTTGATTTTCATGTGACTATTCCCAAGACAGTAGTTTGTTCAGGGGTACCACAAGGTAATATTTTAGGCCCGTTCTGAATCATGTGAAGTTCATCTTAACCATTTGTATTTGAATAACTTCCATCCTGTCAGTATATCATTGTATGTATACTCACTCGATAGATAAATATCTTAAATCAAGATGACTACACTTGCCAGATGAACTTACAATTTAACGAATACGTAATTAGGAGTCTGTATCCTAAATGTAAAAACAATTTTTCGTTATACACAGGTAGACGGCAAGAAGACATTAGGAGAGAATATAGCAGACAACGGAGGCTTGAGAGAAGCTCTGGCGGCTCTGAAGCATCACCTGAAGAGACAAGGACCAGAACCGAAACTACCGGGCTTCGAGCACATGACGCCTGAACAACTGTTCTTCTTGTCCTATGGGAATGTAAGTAACTAATATTTTTTTCAAATATTCAAGATTTTCACAGTAGAATACTTACTCCATTAACTACTCCTGTACCGTACAGCGGTAATCCACATCATCTCATTTTGATTTTATAAAATGTCAAAAAATTCCGCATTGCCTTCTGGATCCTTTTCATTCCATGACATTTTTTTTTTGCCAGTATAATTATCTTCCCGAGAAGATGCCTCCTTGCCTTCGAAAGCACGTTAAACCGTTGGTCCCGGCGGTCATTCGTGGCCGTTGCGGGTTGCCAGAAGCACGAAAGTCTGCCAACCAGTTTTACCAATGAGTATCGTTTTACCCAGTAACTGGGTTGTGGAGGTCAGACAGGCAGTCGGTCTATGTATATATTCAGCTTCATTCGATTAGAATGGAAGTCCCCAAAATAGTTGGGAAAAGGCTTGGCAGATGGTGATATTTTCCGGTATAATTCCGGTATAAAATTACTGTTGAACTGAATGGTCCATCACCCTTTTTTTTTTTTTTTCTGGGTGGGAAATCATCAAATAACTTCTCCCGCTCTGGGTGGAGCGGGAGAGCGTGTCAGATTTTTACTGACTAAAACCCACCCGTGTTCCCTCACTTGCCTGTGTGCCAGGGGCCGCGGTATCTCTTTCGAACAACCCGCACCTCTGGCAGGCATGGCCCTTGTGGACCCCATCAGTTGGTGCTGACATCTCTTTGAGGCGCGCGTGGAACACAACGCGCCGTCGACCCGGGCTTGGTCCTTACCGGACAGCGAGCTACCCATTACTCGCCGTCCGCAAGCCCGTGCCTACGGTGGCCGGGAATCAGCCTGGGATTCCCGACGCCCAGGGCGTCTCCTGCGAAGGCCACGGCTGTGAGGGCGCATGTACTGCATCTCCCTCACGTGCGCCGCCTCCCTCTTTGCGAGCATAACTGCTCCGCTGAAGGAGGCGACTGCCAGCCATGCCCTCTCGCTCCGTACCATGGCCTGGACCAGGGTCGGACGCGAGAGATCGCCTCCGCCGATCACCTCCACGAGGACACGGCGGTGCTCCGCCCAAGCCGGGCAGACCTCCACCGTATGCTCCACCGTGTCCTCTGGGCGATCTTCGCAATGAAAACACCCGGGGGTTTCCTCCCGCCCTATCCGAAACAGGAACCTCCCGAAACAGCCATGTCCGTTGAAGACCTGTGTCAGGCGGAAGGTGAGGATGCCATGCCGCCTCTCAAGCCACTCCTCAAAGAGGGGACTTACCGCCGCAATCGCGGCGTGCCCAGTGGTCCATCACCCTTCAGTTACTATTTATGACAGTATATCTGCTTGACACTTTAATTTCAACGATCAATGATTTCACTATTTACATTTTGATGCACAATGTTGGCTCATTTTATTAAGTGTCAGACTTTTACTGACTAAAACCCACCCGTGTTCCTCCAGTTGTCTGTCTGCCAGGGGCCGCGGTATCTCTTTCGAACAACCCCCCCCCCCCCCACCCCTGGCAGGCATCGGCCCTTGCGGACTCCATCAGTTGGTGCTGACATCACGTCGAGGCGCGCGTGGAACACAACGCGCCGTCGACCCGGGCTTGGTACTTACCGGACAGCGACCTACCCATTACTCGCCGTCCGCAAGCCCGCGCCTACGGTGGCTGGGAATCAGCCTGGGATTCCCGACGCCCAGGGCTTCTCTCTTGCGACGACTAGGGCCGTGATATATTGCCTCTCTCTCACGTGCGTCGCCTCCCTCTTCGCGAGCATTTCTACTTCGCAGAAGGAGGCGACGGCTACCCATGCACTCTCGCTCCGTACCATGGCCTGGACCAGGGCCGGACGCGAGAGATCGCCGCTGCCGATCGCCTCCACAAGGACACGGTGGTGCTCCACCCAAGCTGGGCAGACCTGCACCGTATGCTCCACAGTGTCTTCCGGGTAATCCTCACCCGGGCGTTTCCTCCCACCTTATCCGAAACAGGAACCTCCCGAAACAAAGGTGGCTCATAAGGCGGGATTAATTCCATCAGGCAATGTCTACCAGCCGACATTTAACTAAACGGGAATACCTGTATTTTTTTTTTGGAAATGACATCTCGCAGGTCAACCAAGGAGGTTTCGGCTGCTTAGCCGAACTTGCCTGTGGGTGCTTCAATAAATGAGCCAGGGCTTAAAAACTTAAAACCAAACGACTACACGCTAAGGGCACCCCCTGTGGAGTACGGACCTAGGCTTAGGACGTCGCGGAGGGCAGCAAAGGACGGGTCGGAATGAGGAAGTATCTGAATTAGGTGATCCAGTTTAATTTTACTTTTTCGTATTTTACCAACTGTCACCTATCCCGCAGTTATGGTGTGGAGTATCAACAAAAGACTCCCTAAAGTCGGACCTAGAAGACGAGCACTCTCCGCAGATGTTCCGAGCGCGCGGTGCGCTGCAGAACTGTGCGGAGTTCGCACGTGAGTGGCGCTGTGCGCCGGGCTCAGCCATGAACCCGACCAAACGATGTATAATTTTTTAAAGGTAAATTAAATAGATTCTGAAATCCCAGTCCTAATTTTTAGAAGATTACCAAGAATAGCCAAATAGCAATGCAGCAAAAAGAACTATCAATACAATAAAAAAAAAATCGACCTCCCATACAAAATTGATTAGCTGACTATTGATTTTGTATGGGAGGTCCGATTTTTTTTTTCATATTTCGACCCATGTTTCTTGGAAAAAGTTGTTCAATTTCACGGGTACTATCACCCTGAAAAATTTGGACGATGACTAAAAAATCAGCCTGTATAGATGAAACTATACAAGATCAATTTATGTGAAACCTAAATTATAAAAACAAGTCTAAAGTACGTTATAGTAATTAGGTGGAATAACAGTCACTTCACCTTTGTTGTCACGTTCGATCGTTACAGAATATTGCTGTTCGAAATCACAGTATAAGCAATACAAGTTGTTGGTTTTTTACCAATTTTAGTTAAACGTGTGGAATTGACTCTTCTGAAATATTAAAAAACGATTCGATTTTTCTTCTTTTTCTAGATCACTACAGATAGCAACCTTAGTACAATAATGAAAAAGACGTAAGAATAAGTGTAAAGTAATTTAAAGCAATAACCGAAGCAGTATTTTCTAGCATTAAACGATATGAAAAAGAAATATGTAAATATGTGTGCCATAGACTTTAATGATAGACTAACATAGTCCTTTTATACGCCTATTATTCTTTAAGTGTGACAATTTTCTTTACGTTTTATAAAAGTCGTTGTAACTTTTGCACAAAATGTTGACTGAACTGCATTTTACAGCACTTCTAAGTAATATGTTTTAAATATATTTTGTGTGTTTTCCTGTCTTCGGATGTTTCCATGCATCATGGGTATTCAAGACAACGATTTTGTGGTTTTTACATTAAATGTCTTAAAACTGATATCGACTTTCATTACATTGCGATATGAATCTCAATCTTCATTTTAGTAAATAATTATAATCTTAAATCACCATAAATGTAAAGACAAATTATTGATCTCCTCGTAGGTACTCTTAATTATATTGATCTGTACCCATTAGGTAAACAGTAAAACAATTTTACTGTGGGTAGATAAATAGTAAAATAAATAAATAAAACAAATATAACATGCTTTAAAAGAAACACATGGCACTGGTAAAATACTTTTAATTACAAAAAAATTATGCAACTTGATACAACTGGTTAAAACATATTAATGGTGACCAATAGAGTTGTACGAGACGGTCTTGGAGAAGCCTCCTCCATAGGCGCCTGATGAAAGACCATAGCCGCCTCCGTAGCTGCCGCCGTAACCATGGGAAATCGGAATCCCGCTCGAAATGCCAATACTTCCTATGCCACCCGATATCCCTCCATAACCTCCCGAGATACCGCCAATACCGCCTCCAATACCAATCGCGCCGCTTCCAATACCAATTCCGCCGCCTCCAATACCAATTCCGCCGCCTCCAATACCAATTCCGCCGCCTCCAATACCAATTCCGCCGCCTCCAATACCAATTCCGCCGCCTCCAAATCCACCGGAAACTATAGAACCACCGCCGATAGCAACGGGGACCGCGGAAACAGCTTGCACAGCAGCTACCGCAGGCACAGGGACTCTCCTCTCAACGACAACAGGTTGGGGCACAGGGACAGGCCTGTCAACCACAACGGGTTGCGGCACGGGCACGGGCCTATCGACTTGAACGGGTACTTGAACAGGGACGGGGCGGTCCACGTAGACAGGTTGTGGCACCGGGACTTGACGGTCAACGTACACGGGCCTGTCAACGGGCACGTGCCTCTCAACTGTCACAGGGTACGGAACAGGCACATTTACAGGAACCTTGACGGGATATGGCACTTTCCTCTCATAGTACACAGGCACTTGCCTTGTGACCTCCACGGGGACTTTTTGTACGACGGGGTAAGGTACAGGTCTGTCTACCTGCACAGGTACTGGGACTCTTACTGGGTACGGCACTTGACGGTCGACGGGGACCGGGACGGGTACTTGCACTGGTACTTGCACATCTCGCGTGATGGTTCTGGTAATGTAGCGAGGTACTTCCTGACGTAAGATTACTGGGTTAGGTTGTATGCTAACGGATGTTTGTACTGCTGCGGGAGCAGCAGCTACTGCAACAGGACCTCCCGTGGCAATAGCTGGACCACCAACTGCGATTGCAGGTCCTGCCGCAATTCCGCCTCCAACACCGCCACCGCCTATTCCAATACTGCCGCCACCTATTCCAATACTGCCGCCACCTATTCCAATACCGGCTCCGCCTAATCCAATACCGGCTCCGCCTAACCCGATACCACCCGAAGATATTCCAATACCGGGTCCGGATAATCCAATAGAATGGCCAAGGCCAACTGAGTGGCCTATTCCAATCGAGTGGCCCAGTCCAATAGCTGGTGAAGAGAAGCCGATAGAGTGACCTCCATAGCCGTAAGCTGGGATGTGTCTCTTCACTCCCTTGTCTGAAACTGCCTCATTTTTGATCCCCTCAACGATAAGGAGTTTGGATACTTTAGATTTGTCTGCTATTTCTTTGGATGTTGATAGACTGCTTGCTGAAAGCAGCACCTGGAATTAAAGAGATAGAAAATATTACTAAGAGATAAATTATTTTATACGAAATAAGTTGACAGAAAAGACTTTATTAGTAAGGAAAGACATAAATACATGAACAATGATGGAGGAACCTTAAGAACTATGGGATAGTGAAATATAGTTTTGAATAACTAGGCACAATTTGCAGGAGATTCCTATAATAATTTTACCTCGCCTTTTATGCGAATACTTCCAGTATGAATGAAAGGTATAACTACATGTTCTGAAAAGCCTACAATCCATTAATGCTAACTACCAAAATAGGAAAAGTAATAGTTTCGATTTCGATTGCAAGATTCATTCACGATCAAATCTTATAAATAAATATCTCTAAATAGAAATAATATGTCAGTTTTGGCCCAGTTCAACTGCGCTTGCGACATGAACGGGGGCGAGGCGAGCCGGCTACAACTCACGGAACTTTGCGCCGGAGTCGATTGCTCTGACCCTTTGATACCTTACTCAGTGTTGAAGCTGTTTCTAGATTCGTCTGTTTATTTGTTTTATTATGATGTTGGAATATTGTCCAGTATCAGAAAATAAAGCAGCAGAAATAAAGGGTCTGGGTTAAAGTTTTGAAATCAAACTGGAAATTGGAAGTGCCCATAAACAATATGCTGCCAATAATAGACAGCAACTTATCTGTAGCATATGACATTCCTATTGGGAATTTACTACGTTATACCTACGTACTACCTATATTTAGAATTTTAAACTTTAAAGTAGTTAAGATATAATCCTTAATTAAGTAACATAAATGTAAATTCACCCAAGTAAAGCCGCTACTAAACCTAGTCTCGTTTATAACTGTAATTGCATACGCTTGACAACTTAATTTTAAACATAGACATTTCATTTAGCGTTGGCCTAACTACAATCTACGAAGCAAACATAAAATAGATAGAAATACGAGTATCTTAATGTACCTATTTGTAAATCATTCAAACTGCTGATCGATTAGAAATTATAACATGTTCGCAACCATAATGTCAGTTGGAAAAAAAACTTAAGTAGGTACCTTATCCACGCTAAATCAAGCGGTGCCGTGGGAATATGACGACTACGCAAACAGCTGCAGAAACAATAAAAAAAAGCTCTCAACTCTAATTTCCTTTAATATCTACCTCGAAGACTGCAGTGGCATACATCAGTGTCCATTGCCTAGTCACTGGGCCAGCTGAGGTCAAGGTGAGCACACAAGGACAAAGATAACACGTGCTTAGCGGTAAGGGGTGCGATTTATTTTATAGCGAATGTGAATGGGTGAGTCAGCTGTTTGTGCGGGTCACACCTGGCAGTTGACACACCTTGCCTAAAAGTTCCGGATGATTTTAATTTGATTTATGTAAGCACTTCCTATTATCTACTATGGTACATAACACACCATCACGACTTTATACTTAGGTATCTAACATAAAATCATGCCTTGTTTCCCTGAAGGGTTGGGCAGAGGGACACCTACCAATGGCACACCTACATTTCGCCAGTTTTATTTAAGTCCCATATAATAAGGGAAAACCAATTACTATCAACCTCCCACAAATCCAGACTCCGGGCTGCTACTGAGAAATTCCATAAAGACACACCCAATAACACTTTGCCACACCTAGGAATCTAAGCCAGGTCCTCCTGCTCAGAAGTACTTACGAGCACTAGACCAACGAGGCAGTTTTGGCTATTCAGGTTTACATCAAATTCAAATGTTGTAAAAAGCCTTCGATTAATTATTTTTATTTTCTTAAATAGGTTTATTTAGTTAGCAGGTACTGTTAGGGACAAAATTAAGGACTAAACTCAAAGGCAGTTAACTGTAATTTAAGAGAAATATATCCATTCATTCCATCTGGAATATATCTCTCACTCTAGGTACAATATTAATTCGTATATCATTGAAGCTCTGGATCGATAGCGGATTCTAGTCGGTTAAAGAGAATTATCAGCTAGGAACGACGCACTCTATATTCTTAAATAAAGCATGTGCTTGGTAAACTCTGTGTGCCGTAAAAAAAAAAATCGGCAAAAAATATCACGGCTACAGGACAGAAATCAACTGCTAAAAAAAAAACTAACAAATATTATCTTCCAATTTACTCCAGGTCCATTGAAACACACAACACGTGCCCAAACAAGTACCTAATAATTTGAAATACAGTTGGTATCAATTACACGCTTATCACCGTATAAGCTCATTTGAAGCCATGTCGAAATACCGTCCAATACCCGACATTCAGGACATGCCTGCTCTAGAATCAATAAGTGCTTGATATATGTTCTAATACCAATTTTCCGGTGCTCATGTAGGTACGGACCTACTTCATTTGCATTTGGCGTTGCCTAATACCGGATTGGAGGACTTTATTTGCTAGATTTTCTAGATTGGTATCATTAGGCATTGGTTTAGCTTTTGCAATAGCTGGTTTTCTTGCCCTGATTGATTTCACTAATTTAATTAGATTTTGAAATGCACTTGCTCCAGAACTGTGCATTTCATGTTTTCAAGTCATTTTATACTACATTATTATTGTCAGAGCCGCCGTCTCAATCTGTTTGCGCAACTGCCATCTAAAACTGTAGCCAGAGCCGAATCCCCAGTCTGTCACACTGTAACGTATAATATGTCAGCTAGCCATGCCAATATACCAACAAATAAAATGAAAACATAACTTAAGCACAAAAAAAATAAACAAAGCATACTACCAAAATAAAACTAGCTGACATATGACTAATTATTTGATTAATGTTTGTGTCTCATAATGTTTATTATTTTGCCTACCTATGTATAGAATCAAGTCTATCCAACTAAACAGACAGCTGTGCTGCTGGGTGTTTGTTGCGCCACTTCTTCATCCTAGCAAAAGCACTAGGAAGTGGTGAAGGGCGGGCGTTTTGGGGGACTATCTTTTGTTATTTTTGACGTTTAAAAAGTGCTGACTCTCAGCCTAGGTTGAATAAATGACTTTGATTTAGATATTTGTGAAGCTTCAATTTACAAGGAATTGTTTTCAAAAGTGATGAAGCAATTACGAGATCGAATGACAGGACTGTCTTATATATTTTGACGTTCGAAAAGTGCTAATTCTCAGCCTAATTAGAATAAATGACTCTTGATTTTTTTTTCATAAGTAAATATACATTAGTTGAATTTTCACCCAAATAGCGTTTTTTTTTTCTGGGGGATTTTTTCTATCCATCAAAGATACTCAGCTTTTCACCACAATACAACATCCAAGATCGACAAAATTCGATCATACCTATTCATATTGAATTAGCATAATCTGCCTATAACATTCACACTGATAAGACATGCCTCTTCTCTGTGTGATAAGTAGTGGTCCGTAATTTATGTTGATGGATGTCACATAATAGGTATTTCGTATGTCTTCAAATTTTTGGTTCTAAGACATGCGTTTACCTCACGGTGATTTCCTTCATCGTTTCGAGAGCAGCGGTCGTGGTTGTTCGTTTGGTATCCCTTACCGTAGTACGTACCATTATTAATGTAGGTATAACAAAGTAGGAACGAACATTAAGATTCAAAATCAAAAGTAATTTATTCAAATTAGGCTGAGAATCAACACTTTTCGAACGTCAAAGTACATGAGACAGTCCCCCAAAACGCCCACCCTTCACCACTTCCTAGTGCTTTAGATAGAAGATAGAACAGTGATTACACCAATCACTGTTTTAACGTTGCGTAGGTACTAAAATATGATAAACAACAATCCTTACTCAACATATATAACACAATCGGACGTAACGTCCAGTTCTCTTCATAAAAAGTGCAAGAATACGCGCCTGATGTACCGTGCAGCGGGTATTAGCGATGTAAGTGCTTCATCAATCACTGGCTGTAATTAGTAATAGTATGTAACTTGTGTTGCCGTGCTAGTAATAGATCCTTATCGTTTCCTGAGGTTGCTGTAAGATTTGGCATTGCAGGTTGAGTAGCATTGACATCATCAAAAATTAATGTCCATAGTCGCTACTGAGGGCTAAGAACTACTAAGTAATAACAGCCGTACAGCTCAATCGATCAGGTTAAGCTTCGCTTGCCACGGTTGATTCTATCTTGACTGATATACCAAGACCTTGGGAAAAAAGGCTAGCTAGATAATGACGATGTTGAGTCGTTACTAAATAAGGCCAAGATAGGTAGATATCTGCAAAGTCTTTGCTTGAGTGAAATAAGTTTCCAAAACAATAAACCCCGTCTCAAAAACCTAAATGTGAAGCTGACGACAAGTTTGTAATTCACCTTGAATCCTAAGAGAGTTTTAAAATGAATTCATGCTAACTAACAAAACTTATCTTGTCCTTTTAGCTACTTCCTAATAATAAAAAATAACTACCACAATGTACGAAGTTCGACGGCTGATCTTGCTGTGCTGCCGTCACTACATGACGCTGACAATAGTCGACATCGGTTCAGTTGCCAAAAAGGAAAAAAAAACTTAATGCCACAAAGTGTGACAAGAAATAGCAAATGAACCACTATTGATGAATTGAAGTCCTAAAATTACTTATAAGTACAAATAAAATAATTCTAGATTCTGGCCGAATATTTTAGAAAAAAAAACATCCCGCTTAAAAGCAGCGGGATATCCGTGGCAGGTAGATACTAGGACTTCATTTATTTAAAATTTATTTGTTAGAATATTGTTGTTACAAAGGTTGTTATACATAATATGATGTCCATAATATTCTGCTGTTTCCAGCGTACAAATATTTCAAGGAATTAAAATTAAATGTACAATATTTATATCAAAATTAGTGGTTGAAACCATACAATGTCAAGGATAAGGAAAATGTTAACTAGTTACTATCAAATACAAGGATTATTAATTAAAACGTCAAGAATTATTAAATACAATGTGAAGAATTATTCAATACAATGTCATATTAAATTTTATTCAATCATTAGGGATATAAAGGCAAGTCGTCGTCTAATTTAAATTTTGAATCAAATTTTTCATTTAAAAACTCATTTGTTGAGTAGTAACACTTATGCAATAGTAAGTTAAATAATTTCTTTTTAAATGTCATGAAGTTAAGATTTTTAAAAACATTAGGTAATTTATTATAAACACGAATTGCCATACAATAAACATTATTGGAAAATAGTTTAATTCTTTGCAGGGGTACACATAATCTGTGGATACTTCGACTTTTTCTTATTACAACATCATTATGTACTTGAAATAGAGCTATGTTTTTATTTAAAATGATACAGAGTTCGAATATATATAACGATGGGAGTGGTAATATTTTTAATTTTTTAAAGAGTGGGACAAAGCTTTCTAATGGTTGGGCTTTAGTTATTGATCGAATACATTTTTTGGTACTAAGCATGTCTTTATCTATTCACCAATAAACCTGATGCAAGCCCCACATGGCTATGACACGATACTATCAGTAGCTTAGACCGCTGACCACAGAGAGTACCTACCTTTCCTAAGTTCCCTACAATTATAAGAGTAAAACATTACAAAACAAAATCTACTATTGTTCAAGTAATTAGAAAAATAATATGTAAATATCCTACATAAACCCTAACCGGTATGCTAACATTATGTTGTCATCAATTCCCCTCAAAATCTGATGCAACATCCACAGGATATGACAAGACTGCTCCATTAGTGCTCAATCTGATCAGGTGGTCCATTTAGGAGAGTTAGGTACCTCTCCGAAATGCCCGACCACCTGAGAAGGTGATGGAAACGGCTTCTTTAATCAAAATCAAAATCAAAATTCATTTATTCAAATTAGGCTGAGAATCAGCACTTTTCGAATGTCAAAATTACATAAGACAGTCCCCCAAAACGCCCGCCCTTCACCACTTCCTAGTGCTTTAACTGTGAAGAAGAAGTGGCGCAACAAATAATTAATGTCACACATGTCTATGTATGTAAGGTGATCCGTCTCATTATGACGGGATGTTAAGTAATGGAAGAAATCTGTGTAAGTAATGGACCCATAAGGGCACTGAAGTAACTTACACTTGTTAATATGCATACCAATTTATGTATGCACCATATAAGTGGATAACTTAGCGATGTAATTGTTGGTGTTACGTTCAATTTTCTTCTCCAGTGTTGACGCAAAATAGGTTAGATGACATGCTTAACTTAATTAAGGCGTTCTTGTGACGTAAAGGGAGATTTTAAGGTAGACAGCACTAACCTACTTAATGGAACCAAACCATTTTTAATTCGTAAGGGACTTACGTAATTAATTGTTTGATAGCAATGGCGTACAATAATTTCAAGGTAAAACACAGTAAAGGCATAAAGGAAAACAGTCCGTATTTAGGTAAATCCTCGAAATTATGAAATTCGGTAAAAAACAATCTTTAGTTGTCAAGAAGAAAAAGATGACTTGTATGTGATAAGTATTAACGATTGAGATAATCAAAAACAATCAGAAAATTGTAAGTTTTCGGACAACTTAACGTAGTTAGGTTTATGAAAGCCATCAATTTTCACAAAAGGAAAACATCATTAATCGTATTTACCTACCTTCCCCAATTTGATTAAAATATGGTTCTATTTCAACTTGTTACGTCAGTTTTTCGTTACCTAATTAATTATATTTAATAATATGAAGGACTTTGACTGCCCCTTAAGAACCCGGGTAATGATTTTTCTATCGATTTCGACACATAAACATTATAAATTAAAAACCAAAAAAAAATGCATCTTACCATCAAAACAAAGATCAGCGTCATGTCAAAGTTTATATAAATGTAAGTATATAAAATTAAAATTAAAATCCGAGATCACAGTATCACATTACTTTCAGCAACTATTCGAGTGTGCCAACGTTCTGCGCAAAGGCAGGCGGCCCCGCACTTATATAGACGAAGGCACTACTCCTGTATGCCAAGACAGCTCCATTACAAGTAGTACCTCTAATAAATTTATTGGGTTTAGTGATAAGACCAAATATCTCAGTTCTAAAATATTAACTGGATTAGGAAGAAGAACATTCGCTAAAGTATCACTTTGTTTAGTTTTTGTGGTAATCGGAAGTGTTCGATGATTATTTGAACACCTAATGCGTCTTGCTGAGTTGTTAGTGGACTTAATGTTGCAGAACTTGAAGACTGCATTAATGGAAAGGTTAAGACCGAAACGTTTTGTTATAGGTCGATTGTAATCCCTGTGCTATTGGACTGTTGAACAAAGCTCTTAATGGAGATGGAACACACCAGTATAATTTTGCGTGAACTATGTTTACCTCAAAGTTTTGGACTTCCTGTTGTCATTAGGCGAAAATGACTAGACTTCGTGTAGGTTTCCTTTAAATTATCTCGCAACTTTCGTCTGGACCTACGCCGGAATCCTTCGACGAGGACTGCGGAGTAATTGTTTAACACACTAACAGTAGTTTCAGTTTCATTTTGACAGTTCCACAATATCCACTAAATTTGTGGTGGCCATCTACAATGCCACATACGTACTTCAAATCAACAAACTTGAGAAACACAAAAAGTGAAGTGCCATCTACAATTCCATATGCGAACTACACAAGCCCCGACGTCACACCGTAACTACATCGCGCAAGCAGATATTACCGCGCGACCCGCGTGTAACAAACATCCCGACATCAACGGTCGGGCTGTTGCCCACCAGACACAACTTCCGTCTGGTCGGAGGATCCTCCTTTTTCTATAGAGTATGAGTGAACTTTACACCCTGTTCCTCATACCTCTGGTTATTTTCGTAGTGGAGCAGACACATTTTTCGAACATATGAAGCAATGGATTAGCAGTGTCCATCAAAATGATTCAGATTGTAATAGATACATAGTCTCTTATGCAATTGGTGCTGGTCGGACGCAGCATCAAGTAGTGGGGATGAAAGTGGAAACATAGTACGGTGGCTTTTGCCCTGCAATGGGAAAATAATAATTGTGATTACGAATTAAAGGTGACAGTAGTGTAGGTATTGTCTCATAGGAATAGTAGAATCAATTGCTGTTAGGATCTTTTGATACAGGGAGAAGACAACGCAGTCTTAATCGATGACGATGCACCTCGTAAAGATTTTGTTAGTCGAAATTTTTACAGTCTCGAACTTAAAAGAAATTCTTACATTCTCGTACGACTAAAATGTATGGACACATGTTCTAGGTGACCTAAAGGCGCGCCGCAGCAGTCGGTGGTCCTCAGGCATCCGCAGTACTGCACACGTTTTTAGACAAAAATTAATCAATTCGCGCTCGAATTCCGACTGCCGACCGTTAAGTATAGTGTCTGAGGTGGGTTAATAATGAAGTCTTTGTTTTTGTAATAGTATGAAAACATACCTAGAAAAACCTATTTCATTTTTCCTTTCGTAGAAACGAATAGAAATAGTTAGGAAGTCGAGAAGTTTACAGCATTTTAACAAAATTCGCGCTTGGTGCGAAAGAATTGTCTTTTTGACGTCATCAATTATTTGTTTGTCTACGTCTTTTTCAAAATCTTCATTTTATTCCATTGAATGACCATATTTCATGAAAAAGTAATTAAATGGAATCAATCAAATGAACTTACAGAGTTGAATGGATAATTTTAATGATTATAATTATGTAAAGCTATGTTTGTAACGGTTTCGAATCATATTTTGTTCAACCTGACACTGACCTGCCATTCGAAAACGCAACAAAATTTCGCGGGCTACCCTGGAGATTCGACTTTAATCAGAATCTGAATCATTTTGAAGGTTATTATTGTTTATCCATTGCTTCATGTATCGAAAAAAAAGTCTGTTCAACACATTGATATACAACTGAACAACGTAAATAAAGAAATTAATGTTGGTGAACTGTCAAAATTAATGTTGGTGAACTGTCAAAATTCATGTTGGTGCACTGTCAAAATTAATGTTGGTGAACTGTCAAAATTAATGTTGGTGAACTGTCAAAATTAATGTTGGTGAACTGTCAAAATGAAAACTATTACTACTTGTGTATGTGTCAAAATGAAAACTAGTACTAATGTGTTACGCAATTACCCGTCAGAGATTTGCTGTCATCCTACTAAATCAAACAGCTGAGATAGGGGAATCTAGTCACGGGCTCGAACTCACTGGTGGGCCTGACTAAAAGGCACGCTGTGTCACCGTCACCAGGCATCGTGTCCGACAGAGGTAGTATCATTGATAAGCAGTTAGACGCTAGTCTACTCGCTCAACGTTATTGAGTGAGATGCAGGATCATATATAGTAAAACAGGCGCGTAAAAATTAAGAAAAGTCTTTCGAAAGATCGGGTTTTATGAAAAAACCACTGCTTAAATCAATTACCAATAAAGTTTATTGAACTTTACGATATTTTAACTGTGTTGGTACCGTCTTGGTTTTGGAAATTTTACTCTTCTTTTGTTACTTAAACACGCCCAAAGTTAAGTTAAATTGGGATGAAAAACGAATCTTTGCTGGCTCCTAACTTTTTAATGGTTTTTTATTTTAGTATTCTGTGTCCCTACAGACAATATTAATAATGAGACAAAACCATATCATATTGAATTTTTGATATACATTATCGAATAGTGGAGTAATACACTCCCGAAGTTTGTATGGGAAAAATGTCGATAAGATTCACCTTAATGCGCTCAGACATATGAAGTACAAAAACTAGTCCCGCCACGTTGGAAGAATGTCCCAAAACGACATATTCCAGTTTTCAAGACGGGCGGGGCCTTCCTTTTAGAGTGATCGAGATCAATTTGAATTTCTAATAAAGTAGTCACACGTTAATCAGTTTACTTAAACGTTCGTTGCTTAACATGTGTTCTGATTATGTGAATAATTCATTAATAATTAAAATAATTTATCGCCTATATTTTTTTGTGAGTTTTATAACGTCTGGTTTCCATTATATGATCAAAAGCAAACTTTTTCAAAGTAAGGAAGTTTACAGTGTAAAAGAAATAGATTCGTTTGAAGTCTGAAGATTGAACAGTAGCATCAATTGGCAGAAGTTCAAAGGAACGATGCCACTATACTTCAAACTTTCGATGACATCTATCAACATGTACAGGGCTCGCGTGGGATGAGAGGAAGTCGGCCGTATTCCAATACGGCCGACTTCCTCTCATCGAGGGAAGGCCTGTGTACCAGCAGTGCTGATTATGATACTATACATAATTATTGTCGGAGGACGTTTCATTGCAATGGAACTCTATGTGGAGATTTATGGGCTGATGACCGATTTTTTTGTTAGTATAGGTACCTATAATTAAAGTTAAAAGCCGTGATATCAGAATACGATCTGTATTCACAGATCGATACTTAGGTAGTAACTTAGGTACCTATGTACTCTCAACTATTTAACCGAATGATGCAATTTCGCTGCAAATTAATTCATTGGTAAGTTTGACCAAATACCTACCTATGTACAGTCACCAAAAGAGATAAGTACGCAGTGTCGTCGGGATACAGTTGAACTTTAGTAAGTAACCGATGGATGATTTCAAATGGAATTTAATTTGATAAATGAACTTTGAAGAACTAGCAAGCAGCACTAGCAAAAGAAAGAATTGTGCTTTTCTTTTCTATTTTCTTTATTTAGGCAACCAACGGCCATGTGTATTACAGTATTGTAAACAAATAAGCATTCAAGAATAAAGAATAATTTCTTGTTTTAAAAGTTACATTCACAGCAATATTTAAATATAATAAAATAAATAATAAATGAATAGACTTATACACACGGTTACACATCAAGCTATACATTTCCAGTATAAGCTGATCTTGCATTTTATAGGATTTCTGTACAGTGCGACATCAGAGTAAACTGGAAATGTATAGCTTGATGTGTAGCCGTGTGTACATATGATATTAATATAAAAAGTAAATGAATAGAAAAATAAAATATTTATTAGGAGATAAAAATAATTCAAACGAAAATCAATAAAGCGCTCATCCTTTCTCTAGTTATTTAGTTATTTTAAAAATTGCTGTTCCCGACAGGGTCTATAATTGTCTTTTATTTTTTTATTTACTATAGAAATTAACTGTTTTATTTGATTCGGCTTGGTGACCGTACGTCCAGCCTATTTAGTAAGGGGATCAAATTAAAATTGTCCACCGTCTCAAGTCGGAGCACGGTGAATGAAGAAACCAGTTTTATTTGATCGATCACATCAGGTTTATCAAATATTTTCCATTTCCAATTCCTGATATTTCTCACCAATGAATATTTTATTTTAAATATGAATTGCTTTACGATGGAAATTATTAAAATTGGTTCTTTCCTTAAATTACGAGTAGGCGCAGTTAACGATCCTGCATCTGTCAATAAAGTTACAACACTTTGTATGTAGAATTTAGACATCGGGATTGTTTTGTGAATCAAATGAGAGCTGTACGTTTCGCTCTAAATGAGATTTCATAACGTGGTCGCTAGTTTTATTGGGTAGATATAGTCTGTGAAGGATTTGTTTTGAAAGCTATGAAAGTCATTCGATATCTACTCATACTCTAACTTTGGAATTTACGACACAGCAAAAGAAAAAGAAAAAACAACAGTTCATTCATTATTAATTTTATTTCAAAATAAATAACCCCTTAAATATATTGTCAAATATAAAACAACCATACATTCAATTCACAATGAATAAATAAAACATTCACTTTCACAAACTGCATGAACACACAAAATAAGATATAAGTACCTAAACAAACAAACAAACAAACTAAAAAACAAACTATAAATAAACTTTAAACTTTAAACTTTTAAACCTTAAAGTTTTCAAAAATAGGTACGTACAGATACGTGCGTTACGATACGTTCGTGTTTAGAAAAAAAAGATATTATCAAGACTACAGCCTCTCGACCTACGCTTACACAACATGTTACTCATAATTTATTAAGGTAACCAAATTCATAGATGGAAATATTTATCTTTGCAGTTCATGTACCATGTGTGTGTGCGTGTGTGTGTGTATGTGTGTGTGTGTGTGTGTGTGTGTGTGTGTGTGTGTGCGTGTGTGCGTGTGTGTGTGTGGTGTGTGTGTGGGTGTGTGGGTGTGTGTGTGTGTGTTTGTGTGTGTGTGTGGAAATCTTTCAGGAACAAAAACACCTTTTGCCGAGATCGTGAGAATAAAAACAGGTGACATAAATAACAAAGCCTTAACCGCCTCAAATTGCTTCCATATTAAGGACTGTCCAATTTTTCTAACCGTTCTATACTGATAAATATCTGAGTACTTCATTAAAGTTTGAAATTATAACTGGTCTATGCAAAAATCGACAGGCCACAATTAGGTTGGCTTGAATAGATAGCAGACAAGTCTTTCAGTACTAGTTTCTGCATCATAACATTAAAGTTATTACAAGTAACAATGTAGGTATAATTAAGAATTTTCTAAACACGAACATAGTCAAAGCAAATAAATAGCATCACCCGAACCAATCTTCCCTCAATGTAACATCAACTAACTACAAAGGCAATACAATCAAATATTAGTAGCCATTATAGACATACCATTCGTAGTATTTAGGGTATAGAGTTGTAGACCATTCTTAATGAGTCACGTCCGATTTACAGAGTTTCCCAGAAGTTGAAAAAATATTTTGAAATTTGAGCTGATCTAGAGAGAACTCAACTACGTCAATACGTTCATTTCCAATAAGAATGGCATCAATGCCCGATTGATAGCCTTCTTTCAACATTGTCATCATACGCTAGTCTAGTATAATTTCTAACTAGGATATGACTGCCAACAACCTTAACATCACTCAGTCTCATTGTCCCCGTTATTGGGTTCCGTAGTGCTCCCGTGTTCTGACGACGCCTCTGACGAGGCAGCGGTCAGTTCGGAGCTCGATTCTTCGGTAGCCGTAACGTTAGCTGGTGTTGCAACTTCGGGCACGATCTCGCAGCGTTTGCCTGAAATGCCAGGCTGACAGTAACACTTGAAGTGGCCATCACCTGATTCCAAGGATACACATCTTCCACCATTCTCGCATGTGTCTGGATTCTTGTCGCAGTAGTTCAGTTCTGTAAAAAGGAAACACATTTTAGTTTTGAAATCCTGTTCCTGGTCGATCTTTTGATCGATGTGTAGGACTGTAGGACTAAAGTTGGTCCATGCAGCCATAGAATCGCTTGAGACCTAGCAGAGGCATTTTAAGTCTCTAAATGGTAACAAGCATGCCGTGCCAAAATACTTTTGTTTTCCAAGTTACAAGACCAATTACCGGATCCTCCTCTTTGATCAAGTATCTATAGGTTAGCCGAAACCCGTTTCCGAGTCTTACCTTCGTCACAAAGCATGCCTCCCCATCCAGGCTCACACTTGCACTCCCAAGGCTTGTTGCAGGTGCCGTTCACGCAGCCAGGATACCTGTGGCACTCGCCACAAAACTGGCCGGTCCAGCCCACTTTGCAGCGACATTCGCCGGGACGGCGGCAGTATCCGCGTTCATTGTGACAACCAGCCGCGCAGATTGCTAAAAAATGATGGTCATGCTGATATTATAAGCCCCTGAAATCATCACTATCACCACATCACTACATATAATATAAAACAAAGTACCCTGCCGCGTCTATCTGTCTGTTTGTCTGTTCGCGATAAACTCACAAAGTACTACACGGGTTTTCATGCGGTTTTCACCAATAGACAGGGTGATTCATGAGGAAGGTTTAGAGTATAATTTGTTAAGGTTTTGTTTAAATTAGTTAACGCAGGCGAAGCCGCTGGCAAAAGCTAGTTAATAATAATGAAGATGGGTCTGAAACGCTACAAAATGGTAACCCAGAGAAAAACGAAAATAAGACCATTCCAAAGATGGAAGGACTACTTCAAAGCTACTGCGGGTGGGATATAGAGGAAGAGATAAACTCACGACCGTAAGCTATGGAAAATCCTGGGGAGCCTGCATATGCTAAAGAGCAAAGCAATCTGAAGATTTGTCATGAACCTTAAACTATTTTTAAGATGGCTAACAATGCCAATCGAAATTCAAATGACAATTAATATCCTCTGCGGAATTATGGTCACTAAAAAGTATCATAAGGTGGTCGTTTTGACACAGCGCCATTATAGGCCTAATATTACCTTTAATAACACTTGCATATTCACAGTACGTTTTACCATTATAGCCCTGCAGTTCCTTATGATTGACTGACACGGTTATTTTGTAATATTATTTTAAATTAGTGACTAAAATTGTAGTAAAAGACTCCACAGTAATCACTTCAATACTCACGAGTCTGACACAACAGTCCAGTATACCCAGGCAGACACTTGCACTCCAGCGGTTTGTCACAGTACCCGTGCTGACAGCCTGGCAATTGCTGGCAGGAGCGACAGGTTTGACCTGCCCAGCCCAACTTGCAGCGACATTCGCCTGGCGTCTCGCAGAAGCCTCTGGTCGCGTGGCAGTCGGAACGGCAAATAGCTGCAGGAACGATCAATCTTATTAATTATAAATTACTAGCACTTCGTAAGCGTGAAATGTATAGCTCATGTTACTCCGAAAAAATGTAGCTTTACATAGATAAACGATTTTTTTAAATCGGTTAAGAAGTTTTTGAGTTTATCCATTACAAACAATTTTACAAACCATCTTAATTATGTTACGTCCTTATAATATTAGTGTAGATTGATAACATAAGCAGTGAAACTGGATAAATCTTCATACATCATGTAACGGAAAGGGTATATATGTTACCGACCAAACCCGATTTCAGGCCAAACTAGTTTGTCCTAGGCCAAACTGGTTTATTAAGACGGGGCACCCGCCGATTAAATGTGTTAGGTTAGGTTATAACTGTGACCAAAAGCGCGTGAGCCGAGCGAGCGGTGCTGCGGCAGCGGCCGGCGAAGGCTACTTCCAAAGGCTGTTAACAAAACAGCTAATTAAGCTAGTTGGCTGCAACATATCACGCGTAGGATAAGTTTGTTTGGCCTAGGACAAACTAGTTTGGCCTAAAATTGGGTTTGGCCGGTAACATATACATACCAAGGGCACGGCTTCTTTGGATGATATCAAACGATATTGGAAGGGTTTTTTAATCCTATCTCTACATGTTCGGAATTTATGACAATTTTTAGTACATTGATACCAGAAACCGAGCTTTTTAAATTGAAATAAACACATCACTCGGAAGAGATTTATCGTGATATTGGCAAGTAACGCTGAAAGTTATTGACCTACGTAGTGCGGTGACACGTTTGTTATGTATGATTTGAATTTAAGAAACATATGAAACCGAAAATTTGCGATCAATTCTTAGAGTATTTTATTTTGAGCTGAAACTATGTATTGTAATTCTACAGCGTGTAACGGAAGGGGGGTATCAACCCTGAAGGAGGTGAATGTGCTCATGAAACTCAACAACTTTCCCCAAAGAACATAGGTCGAAATATGAAAAAAAAAATTAGCCCTCCCTTACAAAACTGACTACCAGCTGATTGATTTACTATGGGAGGGCCAAATTTTTTTTTCATATTTCGACCTATGTTCTTTGGGGAAAGTTGTTGAGTTTCATGAGCACATTCACCTCCTTCAGGGTTGATACCCCCCTTCCGTTACACGATGTATACCAGCTGTTATTTTTAGTGCTTGTGATAACAATAGGGTTTCTGTTACATCCTGTAAAATTAATACGTGATGAAGCAAAATGTATGTACCCCTTTTCACGAAAATTACGCGGACGTTTCATAATTATGGAGAAGTTCGATTTTTATATATAATAATGCATTAGAAATTAAGTTATTTTGAACATGTATGTCACTGAACTCCTGTTGTGTTGGGTGTGTTTGAGATGGATGGCTTAGAATCACAATTACAGGGTTGTAGGTGGCGCTGCATTCCAGTTCTATGAGACAGTACAACAGCCCTCCGGTCAGCTCGTTCATTGTATAATGCTTTGAAAATAAATGCTAATTTGGTCCTGTTTTTTCCTTATTATGAACTAACTAGCTTTTGCTCGTGGTGGTCGAAAAATATCCCACGGGAACGTATTACCGGGATAAAAGTATACTATATGTTAATCCAGCTGATAAGCTATCTGTGTGCCCAAATTTCATCCAAATCCGTTCTGCCGTTGCCGTATTTACGTGATTGAGTAACAAACATCCAAACTTTCACATTTATAATATAAATATACCGTATGATTTTTTTTACCGTCTGGAAAAAAATAGGGCATAATAGGTGAACGGAGTAGAAGCCTATGGCATAGAAATTTCACTTCTTTTTTTTTTAAATCCTAACATGAAATGAACCTATCAATAAATACTATTACTTATTTGTAGTAAACTTTTCGTACTAAAATTTAAAAAATAATAAAAATAGAAAAGAGTAAAAATATCGGCAAATAATATCAAAACCCAACTTATAGGCACCCTACTCTACGCGCAGAAATTATCAATGAATTCGTAGCGATATTCAATCCTTTGATTGAAGCCGGCCGGGGATAGGTAACTACTATCGCAAAATATCTTTCCTTAGGCGCACCGCTCACGTGTCACCGCATGCGCATCCCCTCCCGCCCGCGCGCCCTTCGACCCGAGTACCGCGTCTTGTGCTCTCTCTCTCTAGTCACCTGCGATTAGCCATAGCGTGACGTCGATCGCTGTTTTTTTACGTTTGAACCGTGTGTGCTTCGACCTCCCAGTGATTGTTTTCATTATGACGTACGCATACTCCAACTCCACCCGCAGGCGAACATTCTATGGAGTGACGAGTCCATATTTACCCGCACTGGTATCTACAACGTACCTACACAACGAGCAATGGTGGAGTTTCAAAACTCACTTAAAATAAACGAACACGCTCATCAAGTTCTATTCAGTGTCAATGTTTGGGCCGGGATAATACACGTTGGCATAATGGGTCCAGTTTGTATCGAAGGTCGATTGACAGGGATAATGTATCGTGAAATTATACAGTCCGTTATCGACACAATGTTGGAAGACGTTCCTCTGGACTATCTGCCGGACATGTACTTTCAGCACGACGGGTGTCCAGCTCACTACGAGCGATCTGTGCTCGCGTATTTAGATAGTGAATTCCGTGATAAGTGGATAGGTCGCGGTGGACCTGTGAACTGGCCGGCGAGGTCACCAGACCTAACGCCATTAGACTTTTATTTGTGGGTTGAACTAAAACGCTTAGTGTACACCGAAGAAGCTCGTAGTGTAAATGAGTTAAAACAGCGAATTATAGACGTTTTTAATATTCTGAAAAGTGACAGAAACACGCTTAGGAGTCTAACAACCAATTTGCAAAAACGTGGGAGTTTGTGTTTAGAAAGAAACGGTGGACATTTAGAACAAATATTGCAATATCGTTGAAAAGGTCCTTTTTCTTGTAAATAATAACTCATTTTCTGTAATTTTGTAAAAATTAATCAGCGTAATTATTTGTAAATAAGTTGATTACGATCTTTAAATACGCCTAGTAAGTTGTAGTATCCGATTTGGATTAAACAACCTTGTTGGAATCCTTTTTTATTACACATCACGTTAAAACCTTCGAAATACATATGAATGTGAGTGATTGTTATAAGTATTTAACATCAGCGGTTTGTTTACATTTCTATCAAAGCTTTACCGATCTTACGAAACGTAATTTATTTGGTTTACGGTTTCAAGACACGCGTCACTCAGTGTATCAAATTATTTGCCTACTACAACTACATACAGCACGGTGACGTATGTAGGTACACGCGCAAATGTGTGCGTGAGTGTGTAGGGATCAGGCGGTATCGTCCTGTGCGCAGGAGAGCGAAGTTAGTGCTAGCGTCTCGCTCACACTTCCATCATGTTTCATTCATGTGCAATCGCAGCTGACGCCGTTTACTATTACCTATTTTGGATAATATTAGTTTTACGCGAGTGCCGTAGGATGTATTCTTTTTCATGTATTTTAAGGATATTCGGAACTTGTATTAAATAAATGGTACCAGGTAAATATTAGGGTATATGAGTTCTATTCTACTTACACAAAACGTCATATTGTTGTCCAGACGCTAAAAAATTTCAGCCGGTATATACACGGTGAAATTTGAATCCTTGTTTTCCCGCAGTGAAATGGTTTTGTATTGGTAATACAATAGTTTTATAAACAAATAAAATATTAGAAACAAAAAATGTCGGATTAACCATTGTTAAAAATCACCACGTGCAAGAGTTTATTTTGCTTTGAACATTTATGCATCGCTGTTACCTTTGTCGGAGGTGCGTGCGATTCGAGTAGTACCTACAAGTTACCTCTAGTGTTACTATTGAGTAGTGTTTTATCGAGTTGATGACATTTTTTAAATTATTTTAAAACAATACAATCTTTAATTTTTTTACTTTTACTCTATGCTTCGAAAGTACTCTTTAAGGCAAGTAGTTCTGCCGCGGGAAAACAACCATTAAAATTTCTCGGTGTATAGTAGGATCACAGTCCCTGACTAAAATAAAGGTAGGGTAATAATACTATTTTCAAGCTAAGTGGACCGCAGATCTTCGCAGTGTAGCTGGCAGCAGCTGGTCAAGAATAGTCAAAGGTCGAATTAATAGGCGTGCGATTGAACAGGTATGACGTCTTTGAGAAGTGGACCCCTAAAGCTGATAAAAACATTGGCCGCGATACCATCATCATCATCATTTCCGCCGAAAAACGTCACCCGCTGAACGTAGGCCGCCCCTAAGCACCGCCACTTCGACGGGTTATGTGCTCCGCGCATCCAGCGGATTCCTACGGCCGTCACCAGTTCATCGGTCCGCCTAGGCTTTCCAACGCTACGTCTTCCAGGCCGACATATAAAGCTGAATAATTATACTCACGTTCGGAACAGAACAGGCCGTCCCAGCCGTCCCTGCAGATGCACTCGAAGGACTCGTTGCAGTAGCCGTGCTGGCAGCCTGGTAGTGGGATACACTTGTTACAGCGCTCGCCATAGAAGCCTAGCTTGCAGCGACACTCGCTGGGGCGCTTGCAGTATCCTGGCAATTGGAACAATACGTCAATACCTACACATGTTATAATTTTGGCGGACATCTGCAATGCCCCACATACGAAACTTCAAATCAACAAATGTGGAAAAACACAAAAAGTGAAGTGGCGCCATCTACAATGCCACATGCGAACTACGCAAATCTGAACGTCACATAAATCCTACATCACGCAATTAGAGTTTACCACGAGACTCGCATCAATCGTCGGGCAGTTGCCCACCAGACACAATACGCGTCTAGTCGGAGGATCCTCCTTTACCAATAGAGTATGAGTGAACTTTACACCCTGTCCCTCATACCTCTATAAAATAACCACAAAGCCTAAAACCCATTCTGCTTCTGAAACACTACGTCTTCAGTCAGTCTATTTTTGTTTCCATTTTGTTTTGTGTTTTATGAAAAGAGAGTTGCTATAATATCAGTTAACTTCAAACCACAAACACCGTTTCTCTAATACACATACTTAGAACCGTTGCAAACTCGCAATGTTTTGACGCTGGAAAGTCATATTTAAAGAAAGGTCACCAAGATTAAAAAATCCAAAATAATGTTCTTAAAGACTGTTTAATCTGCTTAACTCAAAACCATACCTTTATTTAGCATAAATTTCAATTAAACCGCAGGCACTTTTGAATTGTCAAAAAGTCTGTCAGTTATTCAGAAAGTTCAAGCTAGTTGCCATTCCAAAACGTAGATCTCCATGGAGAAGAACGAGCAAGAAACTCCAAGCATACTCTTTTAAATCATTTATTACAAAATTACAAATATAAGATTAAAAAATTAGCCCTGGAAGTTAGGAGATGACCAGTCTCAACCGACGGCGCCCGTTCACGAACATGGTTTTAAACTTAATTCCAATAACATTAAGAAATGAAATGAAATGAAATGTTTATGAAATGAAATGAAATGAAAATGAAATGAAATGAAATGTTTATTTATGTAAGTAGATCTTAAAAGACACTTTTACACGTCAATATTTTGTTGGTCAATATTTTTTAAAACTAGATGGCGCCGGCATTTCCTAGCTGACTGTTCCCTGAGAAGAAAAGCCGAAACAAACTCAGAGGTCATAGTCTCTTTTAAAGTCCAAACATTATATTATTTAAATTTTATGTGAGTCTAACAATGCAGGGTAATGTCTGGAAAGGCCTTTTGAAGAAAGAGCCATTGTAGATTTGAGCTGACCTGTCTCAACAGACGGCATGTATGTAGCAGTCACCGTGTAGCTCAATCCTATTTTAGGGAGCTCAACGACCCGCCAGATTTGCAGGACATTTGCGTAGGCCATTTACAAAATGCTCAAAACCACCAGACGAGTTATAAAGTAATGTGTTCAATCTAGCCTGCATAGTACTCACATTCACAGTTAGTTTTTTCTTTAAATGTCATTAAAAATAATGTCACGTAGATCAATACTTAAATATAAAATGTCAACAGTATCTATTAAACACTTAGCTTATATAACAGTTTGTTGCTTGAGGGTACATTGGAGCAACTTAACTAGTCCCAAGCTTTTTTGTCGTCCAAGTAATCTTTAACTTTGTAGAAACCTTTTTGACAGAGTTTCTGTTTAATAAATGGTTTAAATTTATTGAAGCTTAGTTCCTTAACATGGCTTGGGAGTTTGTTGTAAAAACGAATACTTTGGCACTTAAATGAATTGCTAATTTTTTGGAGCCTAGTCGTGGGCACAATAAGTAAATCTTTATTTCTAGTATTTATGCTATGAACGTCGCTGTGTTTAGAATATAGATTAATGTTCTTTTTAACATAAATTAGGTTCTCATATACATATTGAGATGCGACTGTCATTGTATTTATTTCCTTAAATTTATCCCTCAGTGAATGTCTACAACTTAGGTTATAAATTGCTCGAATGGCTCGTTTCTGCAGCACAAATATAGCTTGAATGTCGGCTGCATTTCCCCACAGCAAAATGCCGTACGACATTACACTATGGAAATAACTAAAATATACTAATCGAGCTGTTTCTACATCAGTCAAATGACGGATTTTATAGACCGCGTAGGCTGCAGAGCTTAGCCGCTTCGACAATTTAGTTACGTGTGGGCCCCACTGTAGCTTCGAGTCCAAAGTAATACCTAAGAACACAGTGGTGTCCACAAGATCCAATTCCGCCCCATTTACTAATACATTGGTTTTCACCTGCTTAACGTTAGGTGTCAGAAATCGAATGCATTTAGTCTTTTTCTCGTTTAATAGTAAATTATTAACACTAAACCAATGCACTATTTTAGCAAGAGCATTATTTACATCGTCAGTAACTGTCTGTTGTCGTTTAAGTTTAAATAAAAGTGATGTGTCATCTGCAAATAACACTATTTCATGACTGTTCTTTAAAAGACAAGGTAGGTCGTTTATATATATGAGAAATAAAAAAGGGCCAAAAATTGAGCCCTGCGGAACTCCCATAGTGACAATAGAGCCTGGGGATCGCTTGCCGTTAACGTCCACTCTTTGGATCCTATTATTCAAATAAGAAATAAGAAGATCCAAGGCAGTGTTTCTAACACCATAGTGATGCAATTTCCTGACCAACGTTTCATGTGAAACACAATCGAAAGCCTTAGACAAGTCACAAAAAATACCTAGGGCATCGTGTGACTTACATCCCAGGCCTCATAAATATGCGTAAGAAGCTCAACACCAGCGTCGGTAGTCGAGCGACCCCTTGTGAAACCGAATTGTTTCCTGTTTAATAACTTATGTTTATTAAAATGTCTTTGCAACTGATCTAGCATCAATTTTTCAAATATTCTACTAAAGGTGGGAAGCACAGAAATTGGTCTAAAATTCGTGGGGTCTGATGTGCTACCCGATTTAAACAAAGGTATTATTTTACTATTTTTCATTAGGTCAGGAATTACACCACAGTCAATACATTTATTAAAAATAATTGCCAATTCAAGGCGCTACACTGTTGATTATGCATTTTGTAACCTCTACGTAATTTCCCCATAGATCAGCAGTTTTTTTAACATTAAGCGTATTGAAAATTTTTATAATATCTCTAGCGCTAACATATTCGAAATTAAATTCATGGTTACAAATATCAACATTTTCCTTCATTAGGGACTCGGCTACAGTGGGTGAAGAATTTAAAGTTTTAGTGGTTGAGACTGGAATATCAGAAAATAAATTTTCAAAAACTGTGGCAACTTCTAAATCTTTTTTAATAACTGTATTGTTAATATTAAGGCTGTAGTTACTACTACGCTGCCTATCTCTTCCAGTCTCCTTATTTATAATTTCCTAAGTCGTTTTTATTTTATTTTGACTATTTTTAGTTTTTGAGCTTAAACTCAAACTCAAACTCAAAGCATTTATTTCAATTAAACCATTTACAGGCACTTTTGAATTGTCAAAAAGTCGATCAGTTGGAAAGTTGAAGCTAGTTGCCCATTCCAAAACGTAGATCTCTATGGAGAAGAACGGGCAAGAAACTCCACGGACACTCTTTTAAAATCAAGTTGAAATATTACAAAATCTTGGGAACATTATTCTTGTTGCTTCTGTATGTGAGAACAATGTAAAAAAATGTAATTATAAAAATTCTAAATACAAGATAAAAATAAGCCTTGGAAGTTAGGAGATGACCAGTCTCAACCGACAGCGCCCGTTCACGAACTTGACGCGTGGATCAGCACCATCCAGCTCAACCATTTTGTAGGGAACCGAATGATCCAACACACGCACCACCATCAGTGAGACATTTATGTGAGCATGACATACTCTCAACTGCCATGCTTTTTCAAGTCAACGTACATCATAACAACACAATAAACGGATGCATGGTACTCACATTTACAAAATTCAAACAAAATGCTTCTAAATTATACAAAACTATAGTTTGCAATCTATTTGAAATATTAATAAAATTTGATTTCCTAAAAGAAAGAAAAAACATTAAATATATATTGACGTATATAAAGTAACTAACACTTGGTTCAGCAAAAATAAAACATTCGTAATGTCACAAAAATTATAATATTATGAACAAAAATGTTCGTAATGTCAGAAAAAATAAAAAAGGGAAGCTTCTCTTTCAAATATTAAAATTTTAACTAGTATGCCCAGGTGGCTGTGGAGCAGGACCAGCATTAAGCCAAGCATTTTTATCGACGATATAATCATCTAACTTATAATATGCTTGTCTACATAGTGTGCGTTTAATGCATGATTTAAATTTCTTTTCATTTAGTTCAAGAATATCGACTGGTATTTTATTATAACATTTTACACAGTACCCCATAAAAGAAGTGTGAACTTTAGACAATCTGAAACGTGGTTGATCTAATTTGTTCCTATTTCTAGTGTTAAAATTGTGCCTATCACTTATCTTACTAAAAAGATGTAGATTTTTCCGAACATACATAATGTTTTCATAGATATATTGACAAGGTACCGTCATTATGTTAATTGTTTTGAACAGTTCCCTTAGAGATTCGCGTCTGCGGAGGTTATAGATGGCTCTTTTGCAGAATAAAGATCGACTCAATATCCGCAGCCCGTCCCCATAGCAAGATACCGTAAGACATGATGCTATGAAAGTAACTAAAATAGACCAGTCTCGCGGTATCCACGTCTGTTAATTGGCGGATCTTCCAAACAGCGTAAGCGGCAGAACTTAGCCGCCCTGCAAGTGATGTTAAATGAGGACCCCACTGTAGCTTTGAGTCAAGCGTGATCCCCAGGAAAACCGTCTGTTCGACGAATTCTAGTATCTCCTTATTCAATACAACATGACATTCACTACTTCTAACATTCGGTAACGCAAATCTTATGCATTTCGTTTTCTTTCCATTTAATACCAAATTATTTACAGTAAACCAATTATGGACCTTAACTATAGCATTATTTACGTCGTCAAGCTCCTGTGCACGTCTTTTAACTTTAAAAATCAGTGATGTATCATCAGCAAATAACACCATTTGAGGTCGGTTTTTTAGTAAAAAAGGTAAATCATTTATATATACCAAAAAGAGGAACGGACCCAATATTGAGCCCTGCGGTACACCCATTTTGACTTTTAAGCCCAAGGAATTCACACCGTTTATTTGAACTTGCTGCAGTCTATCATTCAAGTACGATTTTACTAAGTTAAGCGCAAGTTCACCCAGTCCGTAATGCCGAAGTTTCAAGAGAAGTGTTTCATGATTCACGCAATCAAACGCCTTGGATAGGTCGCAAAAGATACCTATTGCATCTTGCGCCTTGCGCCTTAAATATCGACACTTAGCTTCACTACAAACTTGTTTGAATAGTTTGGAATAGTTCTTAACATATTTATAAAATTCTTTGCTCTTATTATAATTTCTTTCTTCATACAGTTCAAAAAGTTTTATTCTACTAGTAAATATCCCTTTAGTTGCCCATTCACTGAAGTTTGCAGAACCATTAACTGAGATCTGCTTGGGTATAAAAGTTGAGTTAAATTCTGTACAATACATAGCAAAAAATGAATTGTACAGTTCATTAGGATCATCACTAAAAGGCAAGTAGGGTAATTTACTATTGAGTTTATTTTTAAAGCTCTCCAAGCGACCTGCAGTTTTTGGCACTACAGTGATAAGTCTCTCACTTTTTTATCTTGCTTATTAAATGTAATCAGTTGTCCACAGTGGTCAGAATCTAGTTGACTTATAATCTTTTTATTAATAGGTGAAATGTCAGGAAATATATTATCTAAACATGTAGCTGACGTGACAGTTATTCTAGTAGGCTCTAAAAATATATAATTTAGGTTATATGACTGAAATAAATTTTTAATTTTTAGGCACATTGACGAATCCTCTAATAAATTGACATTAAAATCACCACATACAATTTATTTTTTTCCTAATTTACCAAGTTTTTGTAACACATCATCCATGATACTCTCAAAGCAATCATAAATCGATGATGGAGGCCGGTATACACTCAATACAACAAGCTGCTCCAACTCCACACAAGCTTTCAAGCATTTCCTAACAGTTAAAGTAAAGTTAATAAAACAAAAAGCAAAACTGTTATCAAGATGAATGATGCACAAAAACTTTCCCGGTACAGTCATAGCGGATCGCTAATGAGCTGAATAAATCGGAACGAGCCGTTATACCTGTGTTAGCAAAGTGATGATCTACGTTTCAACACATTGTGCTAGATTCTATGAGAGCTTTTTATTTATGAAATGTCAATTTAAGGTGGTACAATTGCGGTATATTTTAATGTCACGAACTGTTCTTTGGCATTACTTACACTGCACACAACACACAGTCAAAGTTGAAAGTTGAAACTTGAAAGTTCCATTACCGTACCTAATGTTATTTTAAAAACAATACATTTTTTCTTTTTTAAATTGTTAAGTCTCTTCAGTCTCATAAAAGCTTCCAATGTAAATAAAAAGCGTAGTGGGGTGGTGACTTGCGCAGGCGCTGCTTGCAACTTGCAATGCCTATTTCAAGCACCAGTCTCTCACAAATGTAAACTTATCTTTTAAGCACTACTGTACTGTACTACACTTATCTTCTATTCAACATTGAATTAGTGCGAAGACTAAAAAGGGTAAAACCCTTTGAGTTAGTTTAGTGCAGTGTAAGTGAACTTAAACTGTAGTGCAAGTGCTGTCTTTAATAAACAACACGTGAATCAAGTGTCTTCCCCTTAACTTACTGTGAATAAGAAAGACGTTATTGGACGATTTCTTAGTTTAATAGTTACTTAGCAGTTTAAGTTATATTTAAATTCCACTAATAGGTTAGATTGTAATGTGAATAAAGTATCATCTATTGTGATATTTTATTAAAAAGAAAAAAAATCTTCTATGTCTTCTGCGTAAAGAGCCGACCAATAGTCGATTTCTACAGGTGTATAGTCCCAAAGACATGTGATCAAAATCGTGACTCTTAGTCACGATTAATTAAGACAGAAAGTTTTCTTTGTAAAGCATAGAACGGCAACACTTTCTCCGCGATAGTTCTAGCTTACTGCAAAGAGTACAGTATATATATGGCTTACTGTACCTAAATTCTTCTACCTTCTTTCAGATTGAACGGTGAATCACTAGCCGTCAATGACCTGGAATACCTAACTGACCTACTGTTCTTTTGGATTTCGATAACGCCAATGTTACCTTGAACTTTCGATCGCAGAAATCGTTTGCATTCCATCTCTGGATATAAGCCTCCACAAAGTTACGCGACAATAACAGTAGTTGCTGTTTACCACCAAAATCATGTATGTCATGTATCTTATGTATATAAGTATCTATTATACAGCATATATATGAATATATCTATGTATATAATAGTATAGTGTATCTATATTTTGCACCAATGACAACCCCATTTTTATGTCCACGCTATCTATCACTGTCCATTCCAAGGTTGCCTGGAAGAGATCGCAGAAAGCGATAAGGCCGCCCATTGTATGTTTTTAGTGTTAATTTTTTTTTGGTCATGTATTTTCTGGTGTACAATAAAGCATATATAAATAAAAAATAAAAAAAATATCTGGCTTCATAACTCTGTGCATCTCATCACCATCTGCCTAGCCTGTTCTCAACTATTTTGGGGTGGGCTTCCAGTCTTACCGAATGCAGCTGAAAAACAGTATTTTACGTGAAGCGACTGCCTATCTGACCTCCACAGTCCAGTTACTAAGTCATACGATACGCCTTGGTAAGACTGCTTGTCAGACTTTCGAGCTTCTGACAACCCTTAACGACTGTCAAAGATCCACGAATATCAGCTGGGACCCTCTTTACGTGCTTGCCAAGGCACGAAGGGATCTTGCTATGTAAAGATGGTCACCCATCCACGGGCTGACCGCGGTAAACGTAGCTTAACCTGATCGACCACAAGCACCTCGCATCTGATTATTCAGTTAATGCAGCCAACCAGCTGATTTGATATGGTACAGTACGTGACATTTTAGTCGTCTTACAACGGCAGCCCACTTCATGTATCCAATGACTATTAATCATTCATTAAAAAAAAAATATATAGACATATAAATAATAATAAAATTAAAAAATGTAATTCAAAGACGTATGATGTAGTTTTGAGCACCCTGTTATGGAGATGGAATGAATGATGAAATGTAATGGTATTATGGTAGGTAGGTAGTAATGTTCTACCGTCTGATACGTAAACATTATTAACAGGGAGGGTGTTTCATATTTCTAAAGCATTATTTATTTTTCTTAGTACCTATTATCTTAATTAATGGTGACATTTTTTTAATCGCGCCTGTAAGTATTTTATGTCGGATACATTGACTGGACCACCTTTATAAGACGACTAAAATGTTACGGTGTATAGCTCTCATTAAAATGGCGTTAATCACTAATCGCATCTTAATAAACGATACTTTCAACAGTCTTAAAAGCTTACCTTGCAAAGGATCACACCCCTTCTTGCAGATAGGCACATCGCAGAGATCGCCCTGCCATCCCGGCAAGCATTTCGGCTCCCCCTTGTCATCGCAGATGTAGTGGCTGTGCTCACTCTGCACGGCCGGCAGTTCACACGCCTGTCGGATACGGTGTACCGGCTTACACACATCGTAAGAAGATAAGGTTAGTGAGAAGGTAGTGGTGAACGAGAGTTGAAATGTGCGGATAGTTTGTTATAAACACAAAACATTCAGTAGATAAAGAGGTTCCAAAGAAATTACCAGAAATTATAATTTAAGGAAGGAAAGTTTTTCAGCATGAATACTACTTAATCGACAAAATATCTTAATCACTAAGTATGCCTGTTTTTTCTGCATACGTGGATGATACATAAAGTAATTGCTTGGAACATAGGATCTCCCCTTTTGCTATAAAATAAACATTGTTATGACTTTTGTTGTAATATGTTATGAGTCCTATGTATGTAATTGAGCGACGAAATGAGCAGCATCTCTCAATCTTGTTTCGGTCGAAACGCACTGTCATCAGTATAATACCCTCCTAACTCTGCTATACTATAAATCCTCTGTGACTGCAGTAGATATAGAGATGTCGGTTGCCAGCTAGGCTGCTGTTCTGTGCCAATGAAACGGATTTCCAGTTAACTTGTACTGGTTGGTAAGATAGGATAGGTATGTGCTTTAGAAAGCTTATATTATACTAACCCAGAGTCAAATCCGGTTTCAAGTCTAAACTATCGAAACTTGCTCAGATTTTGCACAGGTCTTTTCTAATTTATATATCAAGTTCAAGGTAAAGTGCTAGATGTTAGAAGTATAGAAAGCGATGGGCTGTCCTTCCGTCCTAACCACAGGATCGCACGTATCTCGCTGACTCACAAAGGAACTTTCTAATATGAGGCGCGAGACAGCAACTAGAAAGTAGGCCGCGGGAAAACGCCGGTGAAAACATTTGTCCATCTCTTGTTTATTCTTTATTTTAATTTAAAACTTAATTTTTTTTTCTAAACTAAAGAATTAATGAGACATGACGCTTCAAGTTTATTTTCTTTTTTTATGAATCGAGGAGACTTACAATGTGGACACCCGCTTTTAATAAAATTATTAATTATTCAATAAAAGGGCTACTGGCGTACTCGACCAGTGACAGTATTTTTCCCACAATTATAAAAATGTCAATAAGTATGAAAATTTCTTTAAATCAATATTACTTACCTACTTACTTTACATTTTTTTATTTACTATTCCCTAGTAATATTTGTCAAAGTTTTACCTAAAGCAGTATAGAAGACATGCACAAAAACACAAAACCAAAAACTTCAAAACCAACCTGCTTCTTCCATTTAGGCAGATGTTTAGCCGGCAGCACGGCGGTAACACAACAAACGACTACTACTAGCACTCTCCACATCCTGGCTCCATGTACTGCAGGCGAGATGCAGCGTGCGCAAGAGTCAGCACGGTACTGTTATGCCGTGCCATTGAACTTGGCAAGAGGGGCTACTTTCGCCGGCCGTCGGTTTTATGAGGCCATTAAAAGTGAGGTTTAAGAAAGTGGTTGGTGGAGTTGTTTATTGATGTGTTTGTTTTTGTGAGTGCATTTGTTTAGAAAACATCTAGCTATAACTGATCTCTCAACTCCCAAAGCAAATTAAATAAACTTGATAGTTAACGTCTATAAACAGTTGTTTCGAAACTTACCCGTTGACTTAAGAATTTTACGTTACAGCGACATTAATTGTTCTTACTTCTTAGTTCGTTAGAGGAATTACCTCAAAACTAGAAAAAGGATTACTTACCCGAAGATGTAACTATCATAATCAGCCTATAACGTTCCCACTGCTGGGACCCAGGCCTCCTCTCTGTGAGAGGGCATGGGCTGTACCTTATCGAACACGCGGGCGCAGTGCGGGTTGGTACTAGATGCCACAAATCTTCGAGTTATTTATTTGGTTCGAGGATATGGTAGTTTCCTCACGATGTTACGTTTTGAGAACAGTGAGGATGAAATAATTGACAAAAAGTAAAGCACCTCAGTCCGTCCACCTCCAGTTCGTCCAGCACCTCAGTCCAGCAGTCTGGGTGCAACCCTACGACTAACAACTTGTAAGTCGCGGCCGTTTCGACTGAGCCACCGCAACTCTAAAAGTTAAATAAACTAAACAAAAAAAAATTGAGCAAAGCGCTAGCAGTTAACCGCAAATCCGAAATGCCTAAAGCAAATTACTGCTAGATATAGGCCTATCAAATTAATTTAATACAGAATTGTGATGTCAGTAGACTTACTAAACTGCGTCGCTACTGGGGAGAGTGAGGGGTAGTCGAAACAACATCCTGAAAACTGTAGCCGAGAGCTTCGGCTCTCCGATTGTACAGCAGTTTGTGCGGAGGTTGATTTTTACTAACACTAGGCAATAAGTTATTTTCTTGTATGTTACTAACACTTTAGGGATATTTGTGTCCGAAATAAAAACTTATTCTATTCTATTCTATTCTATATTTACCTACATCTACTATATCTATTGAGGAGTATGAGATCAGCGGAGAATATATTCAACCTATTATTGACATTATTAGCCTAGAAACTTTTAAGCAAATTAGATAGAACCTACTAGTTAGGTACTGTACCTAGTCTAGTCTATAGTCTATACATAACCCTCCTGATATAGATGGTGAAAATAATAATATCTAACTAGCCTATATGTTAAGCAAAAGCTGTGTGTAAAGACTCTTTTCCACACAACTCTTTCTTTTGCAATTATAGTGCTAGCCAGTCCTTTCCCTAAGAGTCAAGATCGTTCCGCCATCTACGTCTCGGCCTGCCGCGATGGCGTCGTGCGTTTAGTGGGACCCAGTCGGTGGTTCTCTTAGCCCATTTCTCATGTGACATGCGAGAGACATTTCCAGCCCAGTCCCACTTAAGCTAAGTAGCTTAATCATGTGGCCCAACAATAAAGAAATTGAGGACTGATCAATGCAGAGCCAGATAACCTACGGCAGCAAGCTTATGTATATCAAATCAAACACGTATCCGTATTTCCTAATTTAATGTTTGTTTATTTACTGTCTCTCTCCGTAGCCGCTACTCTCGTGGCCTTTCCAATCAATACAATTTCTACATAATTGCATTATGGAAGTCCCGGTTGGCAAGCAGTCGAGATGCATTACTACTTACCCTTCCGTACGGTAACAGGAAAACTAATTAAAAGTAGCGGGGCTCCTTATAAAGGGGGTAAGTGGAGATCGCACTCGCGCACGATTCCAAGAAATGTAGGAGGAAAAACTTGACGTATCTTCGCGATGTTGTTCATGGAAGTATGGGCAGAAAAGCGAGTACAGTTGGTCGTCTATGTATAAATAGACTGCCAAGTGCATTGGTGTGCTTGAAACAATAACCCAAAGATGTATTTAGAAGCTGAATTGGCGCAATGACATAGTAGCCCAGTTCTACTGCGGTGTGGGTTCAAATCCAACTTTTACCAAATGTATGGGTTAACGGCACGGTCACCAAAGAGATAAAAGGTCACCAAGGTCGTCCGATATACATAGACAAAGTTTTCGCAGAAACGGCTGGATGTTTTCGAACAAACTTTAATTTAATGAATAGAAAACAAGCAGTTAATTTATCTAATTTAATGTCATTCGAAAAAGGCCATCGGTTTCGTACTAAACTTACTAATCTCTTTTGGTGAATGTACCTACCCAGGTATCTAGCAGTGGCGACGGGTCAATACAAGCCGATTCCCATCGGGTTACCTACTTTTAAGAAATCCCACCTTCTACCGATCTACTATTCATTATTTCAAAGTACAATATTTTTATGTGTTTCTGAGTGGCCAACTCAGTATCAGTGAAAGTGGGGCCTATCTTCTGTAGAAACTATAAGCTTGCATCACGCGGTGTTTATTTTAGAACAGCTTACCGTGGCCATATACCACCCCTCGCCATTGGCATCTACAGTTCGACTTTTAATTGTATTCGGTAACTTGACAGTTCAAAGAAAAATAATGTTATTACCATACTAAAACGAATAGTGTTGAGGTAGTGAAGGATTTTGCGTAAAGAGCGAATGATAAAAATGTTTTAATTAAATTAAACCGTTTTTAACATCCGTTAAAAAACTTAAAAATTCATTTGTAAGATGTGGAATATAAGAATAATTATTTATTTATTTATTTATATATACTTTATTGTACACCACAAAAAATACACAACAAAAAAACAAAGTACACTACAAAATATACAATGGGCGGCCTTATCGCTTTCCGCGATCTCTTCCAGGCAACCTTGGCATGGACAGTGATTGGTCTGGACATAAAATGGGGATGTTGTTGGCGCAAATAATAAAAATACAATATATTAAAATAGATACACAGATATATACATATCCTATATAATAGATACATAAATACATATATACTAAATATAAAAGGAAAGAAAATAAATGATAACTTTACATTGAAATGGAAATTTACATGAAAATTATAGCTAGGTAAGAGAACCAGATTACAACGACAGGTAATGATCCTTTACGAGTGTTTTAAACACATATAACGATTGCGCGCGTTTAATTACAACTGGCAATGCATTCCATAACCGAGCGGCCTGGACAGTGAAGGAATGGTCGAGGAAAGTTGTGGAATGCATAGGCATTTTAAGCTTCAAGTTATCTGATGACCTTAAGAATTTCGTGTGGGAGTCACAAAGAAACTGAAAACGATTTTTAAGATAGAGAGGGGTGGAAGGGGAGAAAAGCACATTATACAAAAGGGAAAGAATGTGAGCATTCCGGCGAAGGCGAATTGGTAACCACTTGAGCTTCACTCGAAATTCGGAAACATGGTCATATTTGCGCAAGCCAAATATAAACCTTATGCAAAAATTCTGAAGGCGCTCAAGTTTGTCGAGTTGGTCTTGGGTAAAGTCAAGATAGCTGGCATCAGCGTAGTCAAGGATGGGTAAAAGAAGCGATTGTACAAGCGCAATCTTGGTGGAAATCGGAAGAAAGTTACGCAATCTCTTTAATGACGCGGCGGATGCAAATAGCTTGCGGCTAACTTCCTGTAGCTGGGCAGTCCAAGAGAAGTTCTTATCAATAAATATCCCCAAGTTTTTAACTTTCTCACTGAAAGGAACAACTGAGTTGTCAAAATAAACTTGGGGAAGAGTCGTCCAGTCAATCCTTGAGACCGTCCTTGAACTGCCAACCACCACAACTTGCGTTTTTATAGGGTTAACCATAAGTCCATATCTTTTGCTCCAGTCGCATATACGGGCCAGATCACGATTAATCGTTAAAATAGCCTCGGACAGTTTTCCAAGCGAAGCTCGCGAGTAAATTTGTAAATCATCAGCATAAAGATGGTAGGAAGAAATTAGTTTGTCGGAGATTGAGTTTATAAAAACTGCGAAAAGTAAAGGAGATAAAACACCACCCTGAGGTACACCGGCAGAAGTATTACTCCAGGAAGACAAGGTCTCTCCAAAGCAAATACGTTGCCGGCGACCAAACAGGTAACTGCGGAACCAGTCAATTACCGATGGAGATATATTAAGAGAACGTAGAATCCCAAGCAACACATCAAAGTCAACAGTATTAAAAGCATTACTGAAATCAAGTAAAGCTAAAACTGTAAGATTACCGTTTTCCATCGCTGACCTTATATCATCCGTAATGTTCAGAAGCGCTGTGGTGGTGCTATGACCAGGACGGAAGCCAGACTGGAAGGGGTTGAGGAGATTATTTTTAGTGAGAAAGCTGCTAATTTGATTGTGAATCAACCGTTCAAGGACTTTGGATAGGAATGGTAAAACGGAAATTGGACGATATTCAGAAAAAGATTTGGGATTTGACTTTTTAGGTAACGGAAGTATTTGAGCATCTTTCCATGAGCATGGAAAGACACCGCTAGACGCAGAAAAATTGAGGATATGACAAAGAACGGGAAGGATAACATCCAGCACAGGGACCAACATATTACGGCTGATACAGTCACTTCCTACTGCATTGGAAGTAATCGATAGTATGCTCTTCTTAACATCACAAGCGGAGAACTGACCAAAAACAAATGGAGAATAACTGGGAGTCGGAAGAGAAGAGAGATAATTTAGTGTATTCAGTTTTATTGTCCTATCAAAATTGGACGAAGCAGTAAAATGATTATTCATTGCATCAATGTCTATATCTTTTGGGATTGTCTCTTGTCTGGTTTTACCGACCCCCAATGATCTGAGAAATTTCCAAACTTTGGATGCGTCCCCATTTTGGACAGAAGTATGAATGTGGTGGCGATTAGCATTCCTACACACCTTATTGCAGTGATTACGGATTGAGAGGTATCTTTCCCTGTTAGCGTCATTAGCCCTATGCTTAAATTTAGACTTTGCCGTGACTTTTTTCCGCATTAGCGTTTTAATCTCGTTTGTGAGCCACGGCGCCGGCAAATGTCTAACCTTAACTGCTCGAACAGGTGCGTGATGATCGTAAAGCTCGATAAGTTTAGCCGTAAAAATGTTAACTTGCTCATTGACTTCTGCAGAGGCAAACAGATCAGACCAATCTATATTGTTGGCATCCTTGCAAAGATTGTCAACGTTCATTTCACCAAAATTGCGCTGCATGAGTATCTTAGCTTTAGCCTTAGGTGGGCGAACTTTGTATGACAGAAAAATCAGGTCATGATAGGAAAAGGCATCAGCTGAACATTGACCATGCTTAGCGACGTGATCAAGAGAAGAGACAAAAATCAAATCAAGAAGTGAAGGAGTAGAGTTAGGAAAATGATGAGTGGCACTCAGAGGAAGAATGGAAAGATTACTAGAAGACAAAATATTCGTCAGAGAAGAAGAGCGATGGTCTCTTTTCAGAAGACAAGTATTAAAGTCACCCATGACTATACTATGACTGTAAGAAGGTATCAGCATTTCTAAGAGGTTTTCAAAAGATGAAAAGAAATTAACGCGTAAAGAAGGACAATAATAGACGCCAAGAAGTAATTTTGAATGGTGTAGTTCAACTTCAAGGAAGAGATGTTCACCAGCATTAGATGGTGGCGGCTGCGCTGATACATTGATAACAGAGTAGGGAATATTTGTACGAAGATATATGGCAACACCACCACCAGCACCAACCGAGCGGTCGTTTCTTATAAGCTGAAAGCCAGGAAGAGAGTAACTTGTTGAAGGGAGACAAGGTTTAAGCCATGACTCGGAAATAAGAATAGCATGTACGTTCTTACAGTCAAAGCTTGCCAGCATATCGTGGAAATGAGCCGGAATGCTCTGAGCGTTGATATGTATAACGTTGAAATCTTAGGTATCGAATCTTAGGTACATCTGAAAACTGCGCTGCAAGACTGTCAGCAAGAGAAGGAATACTTAGAAAACTGTCGTCGTCGTTGCTTGAGATAGAGAAAAAACCACTATTATCACTGCTTTCATTTATAGACATAAATATTAACCAAATATAAAAATATATATAGTATTATAAAAACTAACTAAAACTAATAAACCGTATAATTAATCTACCTGCCGGTTGCGTTAATATATCAAGAATGAAAAACTATTTAAGCAGTCCGGGTAACAAAAGATATAATTCTATAAACATAATAAAAACATACAATTAAAATTTAATTGATTTCTAGAAAAAAAAAAAAGACTTCTGTCATCGCACCATTACTTTAAACAGAACGCACCGAAACAAACTGACGTCAGACGTGGTATTGACTGACAGTGACAAATTGACAATGACACTTGTGACATTAGTTTCTGTCACCTAGGCAAATTGTTAATCTAACTTAAAAATTAACTGAAGGTATAATAAAAACAAAAAATAAACAAAACATGATATTACCCGGACTTCGAGAAGGACATCACAAACAAATCACTTCTTCAAAGCAGCAGCCCGCTTCAACCTAGCGGTCTTTGCAGCAGCAACGACCGGGACAGAAACTGGCGCCGCCGCTACTGGATCACAATGCTCAAGCTCACTGGAAATCGGCGCAATCTTGTCCAATTCAGCGAAGGACTCAACCCGATGCCGCGAGTCATTGGGACCAAGGACGTACACGCAGCCTGCCTTAGTCCAGCTCTTGGTGACACCGCATCTATCCCTCGCAGCCAAGAACACATCATGCCGCCCCTTCGTTAGGAATTCTGACATGGTGACGCCTGTACTCTTTAATTTTGATTTGGAAAACCAAATCTTATCCCGAACTCCAAGACTGCCAAGCTTGAACAGGATAGGCCGGGTTTTGTTGGCAACGGCTCGTCCCATCCTGTGACATCGGCTGATGTCCGCAACAGTAAAGTCACTCAACTGTAATTTGTTGCAAATCACCTCAGTAATCACCTTGGCGGTGTCCTCCTTCTGCTCCTCATCAACACCATGCAACAGCAAGATTTTTCTTCGTCCCCGCATCTCTATCTGGTCGACACTACGAGCTAGTAGCTCCACCTGTTGCTGAATGCTGTTAAGAGCTTGCGTAATAAATGCCTGGAATATTGTAAACTCCGCAGCAAGGCTAGAAGTTGTGACTGGTGATGGAGGAGCCTTCTGTAGTTCGTCTTCAAAGGCAGACATCTTCATGTGAAACAACTCCTTCAATTCGCTCAGAGTGCTTGTTAATGAGTCCATAATGATAAAGTGAAGTGATAGTTAGTAGTAAGAGATTTGTGAGGAGATAACGCTACACCAGCAGGTACTAACAATTAACTTTTGAAATATAACATAAATAAATTGTAAATAAAGTTTCTATTAAATTATGTTGAATTTTTAGTAAGAGCAAAATTTTCTTTGTGTTACTGTTACAACTACCCACTAGAGAAAAAAACGTTAAAAAAATTAATAGTTTATTAATAAAAGTAATTTCCTTTTTTTTTTCATTTCTTGTAATAGAAAGGAAATAAATAAATTACCTTACCTACTACTGAAAAACAAAATATGCAACAAATTCTACAAAAGTTTAATGTTTTTAAAACAATTTATTAAATTTAATATTAAAAAAATTGCACTAAGTACATTATTTCAAGTTCATACAATTTCGTTTATTCTTACACCACTACTCTCTCTCTTCTTTTTGTCAAAATCTCATAACCCTTCAACTTTGAATACAATTAAAAGTCGAACTATAGTCGTTACCATGTGGGTGTATGCAGTACATGCGCCCTCACAGCCGTGGCCTTCGCAGGAGACGCCCTGGGCGTCGTGAACCCCAGGCTGATTCCCGGCCACCGTAGGCACGGGCTTACGGACGGCGAGTAATGGGTAGCTCGCTGTCCGGTAAGGCTAAGGACCAAGCCCGGGTCGACGGCGCGTTGTGTTCCACGCGCGCCTCAAAGAGATGTCAGCAGCAACTGACGGGGCCCGCAAGGGCCGATGCCTGTCAGGGGTGTGGGTTGTTCGAAAGAGATACCGCGGACCCTGGCACACAGGCCACTGAGGGAACACGGGTGGGTTTTAGTCAGTAAAAGTCTGACACGAAGAGCGGGAGAAGTTATTTGATGATTTACCACCCCAAAAAAATAAAAAGATAAACCATGTGGGTGTGGGGATTATGTCAAGATGGGAAGCAGTTCTCCTAACATTACGTAACGGTACTGCACTGATACTGCGGCATTGCTTCTCTGTAACCCTTATTAGAGCGCAATAAGCACTAGCTTGGTACAATCATGAACATAGTAGCTTCTATGTAAAATGGGAAAGTTTCGGATGAAATAAAATTCATAATACCTTCACATGTTACCATTTATTTATATTATTTTTCCTTTCTATATACACTATAATATTATAAAGCTATATACACACATTTTAGGTCCATGTTACTATATCATACATCTTACAGAAGCTCCGACAGATACAAAGTTAAAAAATACACCAGATATCACCGTTCTAGTAAAATCTATTATTACTTACTATGGAAAAATAAATATTATGGAATAACACGAAAATATGTTGAAGTGCTTTTATATAAGTATCTGCTATAGTTTGTAAAAATGGGAATATTAAAACTTAGAAGTATACCTGTGATCACTCTAGGCTGTAAAATATTTAAAACATTTTATTTGATTCTAATACACGAAAATATTACCGAAAAATAATGTAGAATTGCGCTATTCGAGAATATTTTCCATTTCATTATTTTTTTGTTTAGTTTTTTTTTGTTACTTTATATTTTTTATATTTTTGTAACATATTTTCTATATATGACAGATTATTAACAGATATAAGGCTTGTACATATAATAGCACTCGGATACACACTCTGGGTAATTACGTAACACGTACATAAATGCTTTTCAGACATCATTGCATACACGGCTACATATTACATTATGTAGATAGTAATAACTATATTAACAAAGGTACATTCATAAATAAACATCAACAACAAAGAATTTAACTTACATGAGCAAATCTTTTTAAAATAAAAAGTTATATAATTCATTGAATTTAGAAAATATTATAATGACCTAAATATAACAACTACATTCTTTGCATAAATTAACTAAAATTCGATAAATTGCCTAATTGAGTCAGGTCATGGGGTTTCATCATGGGCCATGTTTAATTTCAGATCTTATTTTAGAATCCGTACCTATTTATGAAAGAAAAAAACCAAATTTATATAAACTTAGTCAAGTTTTCAACTAATTACAAAGTTTTTACTATTGTACCTATGTTTTTACTAATTTTGCTGGCATAAAACACGTGAGGTAAACACGGAGGCACAGAAATATACTCTATCACTGCAACTATTTTAAAATGACGTCATAAAGTTTATTTCTGGCGCTGCTGGCCAGTGAATTCTAGTGGTCATTAACTTCACGTATACAAATAAAGAAATGCGTAAATCGGCTGCACAATTTGACCCAATTGTTGCTTTGGGTCAAACAGTTCAAACCAAGTATGTGGATCAGCAAAACAGATTCGGACCAACCGAGCCAACATTTGAGCCAATATTGCTATGACTCGGCTTGTGGAGAACCATTTAAGGCGGACTGAATTAAAGTTATATAAACTTAATATTAAAAGGAATTTATACCACAGCAGCGCCAACTAAACACAAATGCACATATAAACAAACACATTTATACACAGTATAACACACAGACATGTTATCAACACGTATAGGCCGCGTTAGAAACGTGATTTATATCAGTACTATATTCTTAGATGATGAACTATGGTTAGTTTTACAGTGCCATCAATTTTTCTGCATCGATGCAAGTGAGAGGGAGAATAACCATTACTGTAGGTATGCAAGAGTGAGATGGAGCTATACAGAACAAATAGCACCATCTCATTTTGGAACACGACGTAGATTGCTCTATGAAAACCCCCTACGTGGACTTTTTTTTTTCGTAACAGCTGTTACGGAAAAGTTCCAATGTTTCAGAAAAATTGGTGACTGCAGATTACATCAAAATTAGAATGTATGAATGTGCAATTAAAGAAATTATTATTGCTAATTTTTCAATTTCACTCGCACTAGTGAGAAACGAATAGTGGAAACGACTTTTTCCTTTGTAAAGGTTTACAATCTCCAAATCTTTTAAAACTAATTTGTGACTGTTACTTTTAGCTACCTTCTTCTTCCTAGCGATTTAGTATTTTTATCTCGAGAAGCGACGCTCGCTTTACTTGTGGTTACTAAGTGTACAAACACGCTGTGAATGTAAGCGCAGGGGCTCTCGGTGCCAGTCGAGATATGGCCAAGTGTGTGTGTGTGAGTTGTGTGCTGACGCTACTCGTCTACACGCACACATTCACGGCGTGTTTGTACACTTGGTTACCACAAGTAAAGCGCGCAACGCTTCATGAGATGAAAATACTATAGTAAAATTATCCTTTTAGTTCATAAAATATTAAGTAACAAGTTAGAATGGAATGTATTTACTGACATATAGAATAATGTTATTCAAAATGGCGCTTCTACACACTGGGTCGTTTTTTTTTTATAATTGCACCAGTAAATGTAAGAAGAAAAGGTGAACCATGGTTTTAGTACTACAATTAAACATGTACATTTTATAGAAAAACTAAATGCAAAGTATAGTAACAATTTTAGTATTAACTTATATAACAGGAAATAATTTTATATTATTTTATACGAGATTGAAAACAATAGATTATCCAGACAAAGTGTCCGTTTAAACGTTAAGCCTATCAACGAATAATTTAATTTATTTTCACACCACAGTATTATTAAAAAAATAGACGGGAATTGGCAGTGGTGTCATATCGTGTTTTCGAAATTATGTACAAAAACTGCATAATAACAGCCCTTTCACAATTTTTACCTCCAATTCATTGTAAACAGAATAAAGATCTCTGATTTTAACAGACTCGTCAGTGGCAGCAACCCAACAGCAACGTTATTGCATCGAAAATAAATATCACTGTGATTTGCACCGCATGCCCTATTCTCTGCACACGTGAGGACCTAATGGCTGCAACAGCGAACTGAATTTTGGGCTAACTAAACACATTATGTACATTTTTGCGTTTTATTTTTGCCATCGACACGCTAAAACGAAGACTGATTTTACCACACGTGTCTGTGGTAGCAACGCAACACGCTATCTTATAACATCATGAATAAAGCTCACTATGATTTGAAAGTGATTTAAAATCGGAGGTAAAATAAGTTGAAAAGACTGGATACAAACGAATTAGCTATTCAGAAATAAATCATAGGTATATAGACGCCGGCGCCAATGTGTATGACAAATTGTGATATTAAAATCTAATATTAAAAGGAAGTCAAAACGTGAATTAATACTTTAATAGGCAGCTAGCTTAAACCCCGGTTTTTGAAAGCCTGATTGGTATCTTGTCAAATCTCAGGGCGAATTTCACCAAGGCAAATGAACGCGATCAACATAAATCTAAACTGCGTTCAAGAACTGTCAGTGTCATCATTGCTGTGGAATTTAGACACTAACAGCTCTTGATCGAGGTTTGAATGTGGCGGTCTCGTTCAGTTCCACTGGTAAAATTCGCCATTAGTCAATATATGAGATTTCACAGCAGATTTTTTTTGTCTTATTGCAGTACGTACCTATTACTTTCTTTTTTAATGACCAATGTTATTCTATTGTGACATTTAAGGCAATATTTTGAAAATAACGACCAAGATGTTATTTCGAATTAAACTGGTTATTTGTGAACCCGTTTCAATAACTTGAAGTATGTAGATCATTTCGCAAACGTGAACATTCTATCCTAAACAATGATTTAAACATCATATTATCAGAAATTCAACAGAAATCCAATGAGAAGTATTTCACGCTCACATAGTATTCAATGACAATCATTAACAATTAACAAGCCCGTAAAAGACGCTTACGAAAACTTTAACGATCGTACACGACATAAATATTTTTACTATGCGCAAAAGAGATGGGTGTACAGGCTAGAGCAGGACAGAGAACTCATATACTACCGCAGTTGAGCGATTATGGTAACAATGTGAGACAAGCAAGCACACTTGAGATTTTGATATCAATTATGAGCTATTGTTACAAAATTGTTTTCAAATTTCATAAGATTTAAAATACGTCACAATGTCATTGCATCGACCGTGGTCTAGTTGCAGTTTAGAACTTATAAATACAGGGTGACTTTGAAAACTATCGACAAAATTTGTAGGGGGTGTTCTACCCATCAACTTTAACTATATTCTACTAAAAAATCGAATTCGCAAAAAATAATCGACCTTCCCATATGAAGTTACGTACCCGATTCGACCATTTAATATAAGGTCGGTTATATTTTTGCGAATTCGAAATCGGTCTCGAAGTAAGAGTTGTTCATGTCGATCGAAAGTTTTTAAAGTCACCCTGAATAAGCATGTGTCTTACAATGAATTTCAACTGTCTGCGTAGTATTCCGACTTTCATAAATCACCTGCACATATATCTCTTTTGCCGACTGTACCTCCACTGACGAGAAACGATCAGTAGAACAAAACTCCTTGATTTAATTAAAACAAACGATTTGTAACGCTGAGCACGCGTTCATTAGTCCATTACGATATAAACTTATCAGAAGGACCGTCCTTATAAGTCCTTCTGTCGTGTGTCGGTGTACATGGGCACTTGTTTGTACTCCGGGAATGGGTAGAGGACCAGGTGGTCCGCAGTCTTGTACCAGGGGATGAGCCCGTTCTGAAACAAATGGTGCAATTTTAGTAATGGTAAATCAAATCAAATCGCTTTATTGCATTCATGTGTACATTTAGTTGTTTTACAATACATATAAGTAAGTTCCAACATGAAATCCGGTTAGGGCACGGCAACATAATAATAATTTTATCATAATAAAATAAACGTATTCATGAGCTTTTTTTGTGTATCGTTCATTACAGGACTGTAGATATAGTCTGTAATTATTAATTTATCAATGAAAAATCGCAGGGTGTAAATCGGGCTTTATGAACGTTATTAGCTTCTGCCCGCGTGACATTATCCCTGCCCGGGCTATTACGTCGTTCTTTCTAGCTTTTTTTGCTCGGCTTCTTAGGGTCGCAGCGTGAAGTTAAATAGCCTATATCCTCCTTCAAGAATTTGACTATCAAATTATTGTCATCATCATTTCAGCCAAAAGACGTCCACTGCTGGACATAGACCTCCCCAGGCTCCTCCACTTCGACCGGTCTTGTGCTTCCCACTTCCAGCGGATTCCCGCGGCCTTCACAAGGTCATCGGTCCACCTTGTGGGAGGCCTTCCCACTCTACGTCTTCCGGTACGCGGTCGCCACTCCAGAACCTTTCGGCCCCATCGAATATCAAATGCAAAAAGATATTTCAAATACGACTGGGAGCTCCAAAGATTAGCGCGTTCAAACAAACAAATAAAAACAAACAAACTCTTTAGTATTACCATATCTTGATAGATGCTCATAAAGCCGGATTTACACGTTGCGATTTAATTGCCTGTGGCATACCATAAGTTGAAACAACAATAAGGTTTTCTCAGCAATATTTAGACTACGCAAGTCTGTTTGTTGCTTCTTTTTTTATGGTTTTGACATAGACAAGAAACTTGAATAGTGTCAAATGGGGCTTACGTCAGCCAGCTCATGAGTCTAAGAATAATTAGCCACGCTAGGTTATTGAAAATGCATGTTTATGATTTATACGAAAAATCATTGCACCGATCAAATTGGATGATTGGCAATACATTTCAAATTGAGCCGGGGGTCTAAGTATATGTTATGTTTTCTGTCCCAATTTTGAATATGACAATAATCAAAGCCACTTCTGAAATAGGCTGAGGGTACTTTTAAACGGCAGTTAAAAATAAAAATATTGAACTGTTCTATACTTGAATGCCGCATATATACTAAACAGGCTCAAATATACTATAATATAATTATTATTATTTCATCGTTTGTTATTCAACTCACCATGTTTGTTCTCTTATTGGTGCCCCGTCCGTAACCGTTCCAGTGGTTACCCGCGATGCCGATTAAATCGCCGACCTGCAAAAAATAAACAAATTAACTTCATTATTATCAACGTAATATTCTGGTCTTTTACGTGATACCATTGATGATCAACGATTCTAGACTAGTCTAGGAGATCAACGCTTTTTTTATCGCCTTTTATTATACTTTTCAACAATTTTAGCAGTAACAGATTTAGTGTGAAATTCAAACATCCTAGTGCTAATTTTATAAATGCGAATGTTTGCACGTTTAGATGTTTGGATGTTTTTTAACCCAATCACGCAAAAACGGCTCAACGGATTTGGATGAAATTTGGCATACAGATACTTTATAACCTGGATTAACATTGGATACTTTTTATCCCGGTAGTGTACGTTCCCATAGGAAAATTTTCGACCACGCGGACGATGCCGCTGCCAAAAGCTTAGATCAGACGGATGAATTGTTTGGTGGGTCTACTGTCAGCATAACAGTAACCCACCAGACAATTCACCCATCTAGTCGGATCCCCCTTTTTTAGAGAACTCTCCCTGTTCCCCATACCCATACTATGTGTACACCTCTGCCAAACCCATCGGGTAAAAACAGACACAATGTTATGTGATGTCGTTACAAAAGAGTGTACCTGGAACGCTATATCCTGATAAGCTCCAGCATTCGGCATGATAGCGACGCGGTCGTGCGAGTTCTGCCCGCCGAAGTAGTAGATGTCGTCCAGGGAGAAGAAACTGTTGGATGCGTCCACGCGGTTCGTCTGCATCATCTCGTAAGCTACGCGGCCAACCTGCGTGGGTATATTTTTTTTTTAAATAAAAGCCTTGACTTTCAACCGACTTTAATTGGCGTTTCTTTCTATCAAACTTAACGACCATGAAGCTGCGACAAATGAAGTTGCGATATTATAATAAGTGGATAATGTTGCTAGTAGTATAAAAAGTGTTTTGTTTTAGTAAGATATTATGTATAACATTTAATTGTACTCCTGTTTTTTTATCCCGAAATAAAAAATAATAAAATAATAAATTTACATATGACTACTAACGATTTGCGCAGTTCAAAGATGCCCTGATACCTGCCGATAAATGCTAAAACTTTAAAACATATATTTCGTAAAATCGGAACTTTAATCGTGAAGTAAAGAAAGTACTGCTCATTTCAAAGAGAAGATTCGAAGAGCAGAACTAGTCAGTAAGTGGTAAGGCGTACCTGACTACTGAAGGTGCAGACGAGGTAGTCGCACATGGCCAGCATGTGCAGGTCCACCAGCAGCCCCGTCAGCGACAGCGGCGTGTAGCGCCGGTGCGTGGCTGCGGTCTTGGCGATGGACGGGTCGCCCAGGAATGTATATTCCGGGTATTTCCTGCGAGCGTCTTCTAGCACCTATAGGATCACGTTTTTAGAATTAAAACTTAGCTAAGTGGTAGTGGGTGGAACATTGCTCGCAGAACAGATGGCCGACAGGGCCGAAAGGTTCTGGACTGGCGACTGTGTTCTGGAAGACGTAGAGTTGGAAGGCCTTCCTCAAGGTAGACGGATGACCTTGTGAAGGCCGCAGGAAACCATCTACCAACCCGCACTGAGCTGTGCGGGTTGGTGGATGTCACATGTCTACGATTTTTCGGTTCTAAAACATTCCGGTTTCGTCTCGATGTTTACCGTCACCGTTTTGGGAGCAGTGGTGATGAAATAATTTACACTAAGGAAAGCGTCTGTCATGGGTCGAACCTACGACCTACAACTCGTAAGTCACTGCCGTTTTCAACTGGGCCACCACTGCTCCTAAACTTAGCTATGATCGTTATAAATAACATGACAGGATGGCGGACAATACAAAACAATATAGCCCAAAAAATAAGCAAAATAAAGTGGCGACGGGCCCACTATATCTTCTACTATACAACCGATGAACGTTGATGGAGACGTGTTCTTGAGTGTAGACCGCGAATCGGCAAACTACTACTAAGAAACCAGGAGGCAACGATACGAGCAGGACAGCTGGTAAAATTTTATGAGAGGGACCGATTAAATGACGTACGATTGGTGAGGTCCATATCCAGCAGGTGTCAGCTGTAGGCTGATAATCTTTACGAACCAGTCCAAGGAACCAGCTGGTCCAGGAAACCAGTTTAAGCCTTTTTATTAATGATATAATGCCAATAAACGTATTTTTCTTTCTTTCAGTCGTTAAGAAATTCTGAAATATTCGGAATCGATTTCCGTTCAACATCTGCCTAGCCTTTTCCCAACTATGTTGTGGGCAGCTTGCAGTCTAACCGAATGCAGCTGAGTACCCGTATTTTACATGGAGTGACTGCCTATCTGACCTCCACAATCCATGCTCTTAGTAACAAGATTCCCCTTGGTAAGACTGATTGTCTTTCAGGCTTCTGACGAAATTGTTTTCCATTGAAGCTGTCTTATATGACTTTTTCTGGAAGAGTTTTCTACACTTGTATTGCTTGGGTGTGGAAAGGGTATGTTTGTGTGTACTCACGTTAGCATCGTCAGTAGCTAGGTACACCCTGCGCACGTCAACTCTACGCGTCAGCTCCAACTGGTCGTAGTAGTCCTTCACGTGCGCCATGTACTCTTGGATGTGGTGGAACGCTGCCTCTGTACCAACTTTATCTGTTCTTCTTATGTGGACACTGGAATAGAATAAAACAAGTTATAGGACAAAACATCGATCAATCTTTTGGGGTCGGTTTTCATTGTAAACCGGTTGCAGCTGAATACCAGTATTTTACATGGAGCGACTGCTTATCTGACCTCCACTACCCAGTTACTGGGTATCTCAACCTCAATACCCTTTGGTGAGACTTTTCGGCCTCTGGCTAGTCTCAACGACTGACAAAAATCTACGAATGACAGCCCTGCCCTGCTAATTGTATCTGCAGTAATCGCCACTTATGGGTTTTCACTTTTTCGCAGAAATAGCATCCTTAGGGGCAAACCTATATGGGAAAAATAAAAATATTTGGGCACTGGAAGTGTGTTTTTTTATAGCGAGATTCACAGTACTTGCATGAAAATTCTACTTATAGATTTCCGCGTTTATCTCGAAACCGCTTTTTTACAAGTACAATTAGCAGGGCAGAGTCGTGACCAAGGGCATACCGTGCTTTCCGACGAACGGAGGGGCTTCGATATAATGTAATGTACGATCACCTATCCATAAACCGACCGCGGCAAGGGTACGGGTGCGGCCGTTATCTTACAGCCACGAGCCCCTCAGGACAAAGTGTCAATATGCTTTGATTATGACATCTAAAATAAATAAGTTTCTGTACAGACAACAAAAGATTTTCAAGTAACCAACAGGTTTACTATAAATTCTTCTGATAAACACGCAACAAAAAACAATCTTGTCTCTTTTGATAACTGTTCGCTGACGCATGTATTTTTGTTGTTGCTGTTTGTTTTTTGTTTGGGTCAAATTTAGTACTTGAAATTTTACCCCCTTTCTTGTTGGTAGATTGATCTGATATTTGGTACACACCTTTTTTTATGCTGAGCGCAGAGTAAAAAGACTTTGAAAATAATTTGCAATCATGAATAAACAATTAACAGGTTGAACAAACATCTTAAATAACAGGAAATTATCAACTAGAAACTCTGTTAAACGTATCATTTAGGAAGATTCGTATCAATTTATGTTAATTTAAAAACTCGTTTAGCTTGCAACCCGATAATTGATTTAAATACTAACAGTTATTGTTTAAATTCGTTTTCTACTACAAATTTCAAATAATAAATAGCATAATTTTTACGACGAAGTAATGACAAAAAGATATGAAAAATGTGCAATAAATTAAAACCATTATAGCGTCTAGTAACTGCACATTATCTGGTAAATAAACTTGGAACAATACGAGCTACATCGTAAAATTATTTATATGCATTTTACGGAAACAAAACGACGCAAAAGTAGTTAATTTTATGAAACATTGAAATGAAAATGGAACTGATAGCCGCTGTATAATTGTTCTAAGCAATGCCGTTTATTAGTATGGTCAAACATACAAATAAGGGTTCCTTTTTTACCTTTGAGGTAAGGAACCCTAAAAATCAATCAATCTACCTAGCCTTTTCCCAACTATGTTGGGGCTGGCTTCCAGTCTAACCGGATGCAGCTGAATACTAGTATTTTACATGGAGCGATTGCTTATCTGACCTCGAAAACCTAGTAACTGGCTAGCACGATACCCTTTGGTAAGACTGGTTGTCAGACTTTCGGGCTTCTGACGACCCGTAATGACTATCAAAGATCCACGAATGACAGCCGGGACCAACGGCTTTAACGTGCTTTCCGAGGCACGGAGGAGTCTCGGTATGTAAAGATGGTCACCCATCCACAGACCAACCCCAGCAAGGGTAGCTTAACCTGATGGATCGATCCTTGCGGCATGTTATTACATATCCACGAGCCAGTTTGGTCAAACAAACATACATCGGTTGTTATACTTGGAACTATGAAAATCGCCCTTATTGTTAAGAACGTAAGACCGCTGTAAATGTGAAGTTGCTTCCATGGACATGCGGTTAGGTTAGGTGCGCTTGTCGAAACACAAATATTTATGAATATTTTTCCTATTTACAGACGTGTTAATTTGATTTGCCATTTCATGAACAGAAAATTAAAATCAGGAAAACTATATTGTGAATATTAATAAAATTGCAATAAAGTTGTTGGTATTTATTAGTTATCAGCGGTTTTAAACAAAAATGCCGCAAATGGAATTAATGGCGCACTTTTATTTGTTTTGGTTTTTTGCAACAGCCAGGTCAGAGTCACGCTGTATGTTAAATAAAATATGATACACGTCCGTAAAACGTACGTATTTACAGAATAGTATATTTTACTCTTTATGAGAATAAATCTAAAAATATATTATTGAGATAGCTTAGACAAAAAGCAGTCGGAAAATGTTAGGCTTAGTTCATGAAATCACAAAAAAATCTCTTTTTGAACCCCATGAAATAGTAGCCGCCATGTTATTACGTCATACCGCTGTTTAAACAAATCCACTGAACAACTTTGTACTTTTATTATTTTCGTATCCAAAGTATTTTTTATTTGAAATATTATCTTACATTGAGGAACAGCAAACCAACGATAAGTAGAATAATAACTCATTTTTTTAATTATAAACAATTATCATACAAAATATTAGTGCATTTGTTTACACAGCAAACTGACGTTATACCCACAGAGCAATATGGCGTCCACTGCATCCAGCGTTTTCGTCAAATTACGCGCGAAATATGAAAATGTAAAATTTAAATGCATTTTTATGGCAGTAATCGATTCAATATAAATATTGGTTTTTTTAGTGGTTTATTAGCATTTTAGAATCTAATTAAGGCACTTTTCAAAAATGGGTTTAATACCCTATTATAAACTACAATACAACCCTCGCGAATTAATTCAATCCCATTGAATGATTTAGTCATGAAATAGTAATTCTAGTATTAAATTAACTTGGTGGGTTCTCTTGATGATTTAATGATTATAATTCTATAAAGCATTATTTTTTATGTCGCAAATCATATTTTAATCAATAAACAAACTGGCCCTGCTAATTGCGAAAAAACGGAAGAAAATTTAAATTTCGCGGGCTAACCTTAGCACATCCATCTTAAGCGAATACTTGAGTGTAGAAGGTCATTTCGATTCGCTTCGTGCAACCTCGGCACGCCTAGGGAGCCTTCCGATCGTAGTCAATTTTTGCGCCCAGGTCAAAAAAATCGAACCGTGCGTAGATCTTAGCATGAGTGTATATCACGTACTTTGGGCCTCCGACAATTTCAACCAGTACTTCATCGAAGCAACTTCGCAAATAGTGTAGTGCGGGTTTAATTATATATGTGTATGCGTCTTACCCAACAATAGGTGTCTTGAAGTTCATCTTAGCAATGGTCTCGTTGATCGCTTTCTGCATCGCTTGCCGAGGTTTCAGCACGTACTTGAGCATCTGACCGATCCACCACGATGATGGGTCTCCGTTGAACCGAGTTATCCTGTAATGTAATGATGTATTAAAAATAGAGCATGCCTATATTTGTAGAGGTTTCTTTAATATTAAAAATAATTATACAAATATGTACTGAAATCTATACAAATAATTTTGTCTATCTGTCTGTCTATTGGTCCCGGCTAAACTCTGAAACGGCTGGATCGACTTTGATGAAACTTAGTATACTATGAACCCTGAATAAGGTCATAGGCTACCTTTAACTATCACACCACACGGGCGACGCCGCGGGCAGAAGCTAGTTCAAATTAATGTCATTAATTTGCTTGGTTGATGCATGTTACGTAACTATAATTTTATTGATTAGTTTCTTTCTTTAATTTTATAATACAAAAAATTTTATATGAAAATGTAAGGACATAAATGGCTTTGGAGAATATAAATGAAGATTTGGCAATACTAAAATACATTGTAGGAAAAATTAAGGTGTTATATTTGAAATATTTAATTTGCAATATTTACCGAAATTTTATACTTCATAATTAAACATGATTATGAAATATTGAAATATTATGTTATGTATTATGGACAGAACTTGCGAGTTGGAAACTATCTCACGGGGACGTCCTTCTGACATAAAAATTATCTTATGTTCTAACCCAGATCAAGGTCGATTTATGTGCTGAATTTCATCGTTAATCAATCCGTTCAGCCATAAAGGCGTGAAAAGGTAAGAGACAGACTGAGATACTATCGCACTTTATATTTACTTTTTTTTAGCTTTGGCCCGCGGCTTCGCCCCCATGGTTGGCGGAAAATATCCCTCGGGAACCGGGTTAAAGTACGCTATGAGTTAATGCAGGTTATAAACTACCTGCATGACAAATTTCATCCAAATCCGTTTGCCGCGGGCAAAAGCTAATCCTACTTCCTTACTATATAAATATTATAAATATGAAAGTTTGTATGTTTAGATGTTTGTTACTCAATTATGCAAAAACGGCTGAACGGAATTGGATGAAAAAACAATGGCAGACGTTCATACAAACTCTAACAAGTATACACCGTGACTTTTTAGTCGTCTTACAACGGTAGGCCACTTCATGTATCCAATGACTACTAATCATTTATTTAAAAAAAAAATGATATTTTTGAACATATGCATAATCAAAAAAATTAAAATATCATTCACTAAGACACATGACGTAGCTTGAAACACCCTGTTATGGAGATGGATTGAATGATGGAATGTAATAGAAGGTAGGTAGATAACTTCTACCGTTTGATACGTAAACATCATTAACAGGAAGGGTGTTTCATAATTCTAAAGCATTATTTATTTTCTTTGTAACTATTATCTTTATTAATGGAAACAATGTTTTAATCGCGCCTAGAGGTATTTTATGACGGATACATTGAGTGGACCAGCTTTGTAAGACGACTAAAATATCACGGTGTATACAAAAAATGTATTAATTTATTAGTAGTTACTGGCAACACTTGAATAGTGTATATAAGTATACTTAGTCCTTTGATATTCCCAAAAAAATATGCTTTTTTCTGCGGCTTTAATTAAAATACATTTTTATTTGAAAAATCATATAAAAATTATTCAACAAATTTTCCAATAAAGACATTTCTAGACGTTAACATTTTTGTCAACTATTTTTCTGCCAATGTTTTTTGGCACAGAGATAGTTTGTAACCTGGAATAAAACAAGGGCTATTTTTTTTCTTTTTATCCTGATAGTACGTTCCCGTGGGAAAATTTCCGACCACCACTCGGGCGAAACCGCGGGCAAAGGCTAGTACGTTATAATATGACGTGGAAAAAAACAGCTTTGACTTACCTATGAGCCAAGTCTTTAGGAATGGCGAGTGGTAGGAACTTCGGCTTCTGAGATATCGAGTCTATAAACGTTAGAGATATCACCTTGGCATCGTACGTCACTGAAAAAAATAAACAAGACTATTAAACAGATAATTACTTGAACTTGATGTAAAGTCAAGGAAAGAAAAGGTTAAGCGCCTTTATGAAGGGATACTTTGATTTAAGTATACGAGTAATTTTTCTTCTAAAATAAGAACCAAACTTGTATTTTTTTATAATCATTTTCATTCCACGAGTGTACGTATAACATTTAAATATTTATACACATGTTTCAATATTGTTAACGTTAACACACAGTAACCTTAGCACGAACATAATATGGTTATACGTCACTTTATAGTAACATGTTTGTCTCTAGACATTCACACAAATGTAATTTTGATTTCTGGTATTTTTTTAAAAACCAAAATCATAAGTCATTTATTTAAACTTGGCTGAGAATCAGCACTTTTCGAAAGTCAAAATTACATAAGACAGTCTCCCAAAACGCCCGCTCTTCACTACTTCGTAGTGCTTTAGCTGGGAAGAAGAAGTGGCGCAACAAACTTTCTCAGCAGCACAGACTTTGCTCGTGGCGACACGATAGTCGATACCGGATACTGCAGTAAGTACTATTTTAACTTAATGTTGGTGCTAGGGTCGTATCAAATATTTTGCAAAAACATTAAAACATCAGTTGCTTCAGAAATTGAAACGTTATACACAATACCCAAATATAGGTACGTTACAACAATCAGTGCATTATTATCCCTTTTCTTTCATTTAAATCAAACATTAAACAGTTTTGATACAGCCACATTTAAGTTAAATATAATAGTAAAGTTTGGAAGTTAAATTCCACATAGAACGTAAAGGTACACAAAAGTAACATTTTAAAATAAAAATATCACATCCATACACAGGGCCAAATTAAATTAGCTGGCAATACTTTACCCATATGTTGGGTATCGATACCAAAAGGAAAAAAAATTCGTCATTCGATGAGCGAAGGTAAATCCCGTAATCGGTCAGCGAACCGAGTCGGCTGGGGGCGCATATATCGCCCATCTGTTTTTGTTATTTTTTTGTGGATCAACTGAGATACTTTTTTTCCGAATTTCCAAAAACCATAACATAACAGTCGTTTGGGTGTCTCAATGTACAGTCTAACTGTCACAGAGTCATTTAAAGTTCTGAACAAACTTCGAACGAAGATTTTTTTTTCTTTTTTGTTTCATTGGTTTGATATCAATACCAAGCACGTGGGTAAAGTAATACCAGCTAATTAAATTTGACCCTGCATACAAGATATACGAAACACTCAAATAATAACTCGGGATTAGTAAAAACCTTGCTCCCATTGTGCCAACTGCATTGCATTTTTGAGGGTGGGAAATCATCAAATAATTTCTCCCACTCTCGGTGGAGCAGGAGGGCGTGTCAGACTTTTTCTGACTAAAACCCACCCGTGTGGTCAGTTGCCTGTGTGGGCACCTGGGCGTTTCCTCTCGCCTAATTCGAAACAGGAACCTCCCGAAACCACCGTGTCCGGTGAGGACCTCCGTCAGGCGGAAGGTGAGGACGCCATGCCGCCTCTCAAGCCACTCCTCAAAGAGGGGACTTACCGCCGCAATCGTGGCGTGCCCATTTTATCAACCTCTGGGTGCAGTTGGAATAAACGTTTACCTAATTTCAACAGAACTTCAATGTTATTATTTCGTTCCATTTTATTGAGTGTAGTTTGAGTATCTTTTTTAAACATACCTGGACAAAGAATACGAGCTACAAGAAAGCCAGTGTCGTCTTAATTATTTTAGCAAGTTAAATTATAAACTTAGATAAAATACAAGTAACCAATAATAAGGGGGAAGAGCCATGGTACCACACAACATTAACATTTTCATTTTTTTTTTTCAATTAGCAATCAATCAAAATTATGTTCATTAAAATCTATAATACAACCCTCAAGTTCAAATAATCCCAATAAATTACTATTTCATGAAAAAAATATTGAATGGAATTATATGAACTAAGGGGTTTTTTTTAAATCGTGGGAAATCATCAAATAACTTCTCCCGCTCTGGATGGAGCAGGAGGGCGAGTCAGACTTTTACTGACTAAAATTCACCCGTATTCCCTCAATTGCCTGTGTGCCAGGGGCGACGGTATCTCTTTCGAACAACCCGCACCCCTGGCAGGCATCAGCCCTTGCTGACCCCACCAGTTAGTGCTGACCTTTCTTTGAGGAGCGCGTGGAACACAACGCGCCGTCGACCCGGGCTTGGTCCTTACCTGACAGCGAGCTAACCATTACTCGCCGTCCGCAAGCCCGTGCCTACGGTGGCCGGGAATCAGCCTGGGATTCCCGACGCCCAGGGCGTCTCCTGCGAAGGCCACGGCTGTGAGGGCGCATGTACTGCATCTCCCTCACGTGCGCCGCCTCCCTCTTTGCGAGCATAACTGCTTCGCTGAAGGAGGCGACTGCTAGCCATGCACTCTCTTTAACTTAGAGGGGTTGTATTGATTATAATGAATGTAATTCTGTAAATACATACATGTTACAGTCGCGAATAATATTTTAATCAATATACAACCTGACAAAATTTCGGGCTACTCGTTCGCTTCCCCCTTAAACTAAATAGCCAGTGGCATAATGACGAGGCAACCTAGCTTTACACATCAGGCCAAAAAAAGCGAAACCCACAGTACAAAAAAGCTATTACATGTCGTCCGTAGCATTTCTTCAGGACAATCTTCCAAATTTGTTATGTTTTCCACAAAGCACTCTACGGACACCGCAATTTCTATTAATGCCGAAAAATAAAACAACAATTACTTTGTGACTTTTTCTCGAGAAGCCAAGATTGATAATCCATACGCATTGCATTTATTCCAGCAGCGCCTCCGTGCCACTTACTTATGATGACACGGAGGCGCTGCTGGAATAAATATACCCTACCTCTAATGCCTGTACTATTGTTTACCTCATGCGCTCTGATTCATATGTACTCACATTAACACACCCTAACATTCACACATTCTCGAATTCACACACTCTCACATTCACACACTCTCACATGCACACACTCTCACATTCACACACTCTCACATTCACACACTCTCACATTCACACACAGTGAGTGTGTCACTCACCACTCACTCACCTACTCGCATGCCTGCGTGCGTGCTGTACCTCCTGCATGTTTAGCTTTATTGTTTCTCTTTTTATTTTTATTACCACTTTTCCCCTTACTAACATATATTTACATAAACAAGTAAAAATATTTAGTTAAGTTATGGAAGAGCGGAGTCTCCTAACACATGCTTATCTGCCTAAAAGGAGGCTTCAATCACTAGTTGTAAAATTTTACTTGTTAAAATAATAAAACATTTTTCATTTTCATTTTTCATTTTTCATTTTCATAAGGCTGAGTCTGAATCAGGAGAGCATTGCTAATTATAAATTATAACATGGCAAAGATACAAATTGCTTAATACAAGGTGTAATAGAGTGAACGCAAGTCTTGAAAGTGGTTTGTTCATAATTATCTACTGAATCGATTACAGTAACTTATACCATAACTTTTCTTTTCTTTTTTTTTTTCAAAATTATTTATGTTGCCATACCTAACGCGCTATGCTCGGAGTTTCCCTACGCGATCGAATCAGGAATGAAGAGATCCGCAGGAGAACCAAGGTAACCGACATAGCCCGAAGAATTTCCAAACTTAAGTGGCAGTGGGCAGGGCACATTGCTCGCAGAACAGATGGCCGATGGGGCCGAAAGGTTCTGGAGTGGCGACCGCGTACCGGAAGACCTAGAGTGGGAAGACCTCCCACAAGGCGGACCGATGACCTTGTGAAGGCCGCGGGAATCCGCTGGATGTGCGAAGCACAAGACCGGTCGAAGTGGAGGAGCCTGGGGGAGGCCTATGTCCAGCAGTGGACGTCTTTCAGCTGAAATGATGATGATGATGATGACCTACCGCGCATCGAACCAAAGAAAGTTCCATATTATTTTAAGGCAATAAGACTCAATATTAAATGCAATAAGTAATGTAGTATGCGGTCAACACATCATCATCATCACCATCATGTCAGCCGAAAGACGTCCACTGCTGGACATAAGCCTCCCCCAAAAGGGGGGGATTTGCCATAATCGCCACGCTTGGCAGGCGGGTTGGCGATCGCAGTATAGTGGTCAAATGCACAAAGAACGCTGCTGCCCATTCTCTAGTAAGTCCCTTAGTCGCCTTCTACGACACACACGGAACAACACCAGCAGGGTCAACACAATTTTCTTAAAAGTACCAGATAGCTTTAAAAAAAATAGTTTTGGTCATTGTATTGTACTTTTAACTAAATATGTACTCTAATCGGGGTGTATGTATGAGATCTTGCGTTAATTGTACACGTTTTATAACTATACATGGTGTTAAAAGGTCCATCACTAGGCTTGCTATTATATTATCTTCTTAATTATAGTGCAGTCTGGACGGACCAGTGATGTCAAAGTTTTTCTTTTTTCGTATTTAAATTTAGCGTCGCTTGTACAAGAAAACTGGCAATAAATAAAACGACTGTAAATGTAGAGAGTGTACACGAGAGGAGAGAGTCTTCAGTCTAAGATAAATTAAGATGCATATGCGTTATTAAAAACTCAAAATCAATATTTAGTATGTTAATACATTAAAATACCGGCCGGCCGCGTGCGGCAGAGTCCCAGCCGAGCTCGTTGTACTGGCGCCACGGGGGCAAGGCGAGGTGGAATGTAATCGATTTGTACCAGCAAATATTAAAAAGCCGGAGGTACGTTTATTTTTTCTCATATCTTAATTAACAACTTGTAGGTACTGATACAAATAAATGTAACATATTTTGCCAATTGCAAAAATGTTGAAAGTAATCAACTAATTCATTTGCGTCATCGCAATCCGCTGCATTCAAGATGTAATTTGACACCTATACGTGGCTGTTTCAGATGATACTGTTGATACATTACAACAGATTTGTAAGAAGAATGTATGAATGTCTTATTATCTTACGAGAGTCAATCAAAGCATTGTGTTTTGAAAAACAATACTTCAAATATTCGATTAATTTCGGCTTTTCGGAAGGTGGAATCTTTGACAGTGGTCGTACAGTCAGCGTCAATAACACTGGGACGAACAGTGTTCAAAATTATCTAAACAACTATGCAAATTAAATATTAAATCAATGACACAAGGAATGTTTCAAAATGAAGACAGTACACGACAAATCTCATTCTGACAAGAACTTTATCCAATTGAGAATCTTAGTTGTTGACATCATTTTGAACAATCTGTACGTCTCGATATTTTTGACGCTGACTGTATTCATTTTGGCTGTAAATTTTAATCGTGAATCAGACGACTCAAGCCGAGAACGCAATGATATGACAGTAAATGTTGGAAAAACTTTCGCCTAGCAAAACAATAATAATAATTACCTGGCCACTGCACAACCTTATCATCATAGGCGCTGGTACAGCTATCAGAGATGGGCATGAACACATAGTCCCAGCCCTTATTATTGTACCGCCACCCCTTAGAGTTGAGGATAAGGGTACGTTCCGTCGCGTACGCGAATATCAGGCAGTACACTATGTGGTGCAGCTGGCAACCGAAGCCGCAACCCTGGTGACAAAAAAAAAGAAAAATAAATGTCGTGTAGACAATGGACTTCTTCGATTTAGTACTGCGGTGTCATTAGTATCTGAATCTCCAAGAGCCGCACGAGTCGGTGCTTCAGGTTAATCTATGCTTGCCGAGGTTGGGCCGTGGATAGGTCACCTTCTTTACATACCAATATTCCACCGTGCCTCGGAAAGCACGTTAAGCCGATGGTCCCGGCTGTCATTCGCGAAACTAAAGTAATTGCAATCGGGGCAACTATACCCCTGGGGCAACTATCCTGGTTTTACCCTATACTCTTTTATCTTATTATTATTTTATCTTTGTATAAACGGAGTGGGAGTATTCTTTTGTTGGTCTGTTCACACTCCCATACCTACAGAAATGTAAAAAATCGCAGGAAAGGAGCATTCCTTGCCGGAGATTTGTCTAGTTCTGTCTCCATTTGGTATAAACCCATTCACTCATTCATCACACAGGGTACACGTATACAATAAACTGCACACGTTTTAATTTAATACACCTAAGTTTTATTAAAAGTGGAATAACATTCGATTATTGTCGCCTCGGAAATCTTACCTACCGATACTGTTATATGCCTACCTACTGTATTATACAGGATATGTTTTTTCTCCAGTGCGCAAACTGTAACCATGAATTCAGCATATCATTCTACAAAATAAATAAAAGAGAAATATTTCTACGCTGGAAATATTTCGTGGGTTATACAAAAAAAAATCAGTTGTTTCATAGAAAAGTGCAATACCTACGCGATCAAAATGTATGGAACAGCTGTTTTTTTTTTTTTTTGTATAACCGACGTAAAATTTATCTTGTCTTCTAGTAAGTAGCAGGAGACTAGTACTATTTGAATTTGTAATACTCTCTTGAACAATAAAGTTTTTTTAAATCATTCCTTTATTCAATTCTATCTTCTTAGCGTCTCCATGGCGGAAAATACACGAAATAAAGAACTAAATTATTATTATGAGCTATTTTCCCACGGCTGGGGCAAAGGCCTCCGTCCTCTCTTTCCATCTCTCTTTGTCTGCAGCTCCCAAGGACCAATCTTTATCAAGGGAGTCCAGCTCATCCCGCCATCGCCGCCTGGGCCTGTCTCGATGTCATTTGCCATTGAGGAGGGGGCGTACTCCATAAACACGAAATCCGTTGTTTCGGTCGAAGTAACGGGCGTTACCAACTCCGTATCACTTATGGACAGAAGATTAGTTTGGAACCCGAACTAAGAATGAATGACAATACGATTTGACAGCTGTCCCTACTCCCGATGTTTTTGCCCGTCCAAGAAGTTAGTTAATTAATTGTAGGATTCACTAAAAAGTTTCGAACTACTTTCGGACGGGCCCGTATCTTCGTTGACGGAGTTAGAGAGTAGGACCCGTGGACCCACTGGGTCGTAAGTTTTATCCATTGATCGTCTGACATACGGCAAATAAGTAAAGATTTGTCGTATCCAAAAATGCCCACAACCTCGAAGTCCTGTTATATTTTATCTATAAATATAAACATATAAGTACGTTAACAACCAATTTATAGCTATATCGACCTTACAGAGTTTTTTCACCTCCTACAAATACGATAACATGTCATCATTTAGCGATGTGCCATGAACCGGGGCGGCGTAACCACAACTATATATCTAAACATTTCTAACAGAGCAGTGTTAATTTCAACTCTTCTATTGACATTCAGACGCGTTTAGCATAACGGACATGCACGTAATCCCCTAGCGTTTATGGGCTCCGGACATTCGACAAAAGTTATCGCAAATGGTGATCTCTTCCGGACAACTTTTAAACGAGCATTATTCGTGATATTAATGGTCGGTGCAGCGCTTTGGACATGAGGCCAATTTGCGAGTTAGTCAGCTCAGGGACTTGTGCCAGCTGACCTCCTCGTACACAAAACCACCAGCCAAGCACCTGTCCCACCGCCCGCCGCGCCGACGAGAAAGCGATTAGCTATCGACTATTTTGTCGCTCATGAAACATACAATAGATGGATAGGTCTTAGGTCAGTAAAAGAGATAAGTACCTGCATATATTAATCCCACTGAATTACCTTTTCATAAAATGTCCTTTAATGGAATTATATATATGAACTTAAAGGATTGTAATTGATGATTGTAATAATTATTCTAATTCTGTACAGCAATATTTGTTACGGTCGTGAATCATGTTTTGTTCAACTTACAGCCTGAATTTCGCTGGCATCGCTGGCTTCTTTAATAGTTGAACGCTAAATCCGGCGAGAACTTCCTCTATTTTACGTTTTCGGAGCGAGAAAATAGCCGATAACTAGTCGCTTCTTCGTCAGGGGTAGGACAGGTCCCTACACGAGGCCAGTCATAGGCCAGTGACTGAACTATCAACTTAACTGACTCGCAAGCTGGCCTCGTGTCCAAAAGTCATTTTAAGCACCGCACCATACATTATAAATCACGAATAAAGCGCGTCCAACGGTCCAACAGTTATCCGGAAGAAATGGCTATATTATGTGCGATCATTTTTGTCACATGACGTAATGCTCGATTTCTTATGTCGTTACCCTCTTTTATAAATATTATGTAAAGTTTGCCGATATCAGTTATAGTTTAGTTAATTATGTAGATAAGTAATTGGTCCTCTTTTGGAGCTGTCCAATTCCGCTCGACATAAATATTTTACAACGGTAATGTTTAGCGGTGTTGTATCTAATTATAAAAGGAAGACGGGTGTGGGAGGCTCACTTTCACGTCATTCGTATTGTCTCTCATATCGACATGATGTGAGGATTTGAGGCAAATACATCATCAGTATCCAGGGTGTGATGAACGTACATTCGTACAAGTTTCCTCATTTGTGGAGGCTTTTTAATCCACTTAATATTCCCACCTGCCATACAAAGCTCAAAGTAAGTGCATGTTTGAATGGCATGCGAGCTTCCTGCGTTAACCTTTTGACAGTCACGAATACGTGTGAAATGCAACTTTCGAAATTCCGTTTCTAGTAACAATATAACTAAACACAACAACGTATTACACACGTACAGGAACAAACATGAAATAAAATATGTTTAAAATGTATATGTATGCCCGTATGAAAGGTTAATTCAAATAACATGTGCCAATAGGTTTTCAGAGAGCCATGATTCCGGCCCGAAGTGTAATCCCAGCCTTAACTGTTCTGACGTCCGAATTTTACATATCAGATAGAAATAGTGTAAGATTACTCAATCTGAAAACGCGGTCAAACAATCGAAACCATATCGAAAATTCATATTCATTTGAATGTGTAACATTCACGCAACCACTACTAATTAATTGGCATAAAACTTTCGAGTCAAATTAACGTGTCAATTTGTGCTTTATTGGCATAAAAATGTGCCCAAAAAGTAATATAAAACACATCAATCACCCGCATGATAACTCAATTCTAAGGCTCGTTCCTCATGTGGGGCCGTGAGGTCAAATCACAATATTAGATAATTAAACTATTGGCCTTGTGCGTACGATAACGGTCATAATAATTTTGCTCAGCACCCACACGATGTCGTAAAAGGCGCTGACTTTTGTCTTAGAACAGTCATTTTTCGGGAAGAAAAGTATATTTGGAACGATTTTTCCGCTGTTTTCCTGTATTTTGTTTATTTCGATTCTTAGCGTTCATATTTAGAAGAATTTACGAGCCAGCTTTGTTGTGCCGTAAAAGTATCTTAAATATGTTACATTTCATAATTAGTTTTAAACGGAAATTTCTAAAAAATAATACTTTCTTAAAAAATCAGTAGAAACTGTTGTAAGTTTTCCTTTTTCAATAATATTTAAATGCCCATTAAAAGTGCTGATAAGGACAAAAAAATGTAATGGATTAAATACATATTCTTCAAGACTAACATTTACTATACTATTGTTGAAATCTTTCAACCACCTGCTGTTACTAGTTAGTCATTCACTGGCCTTAAGGTGCGCTTACACGACGAGCAACTAACTGCTCCATCTTGGGCAATTCTTGTTAACTATGACGTCATGAGTACATCTAGCAATTTAGGGCAATGGCAACATGTAACCACCTGTTACCAGAGATACGGCCACACATTAAGGAGCAATATGGAGCAACTTAAAAAAACTAGGCAATGCGCCTCCCCCGCCGCACACTGGTCCCAAATTAAAAAAAAGTGGACATTGATAGTAGACCGCTGATATTTTTTTTTTATTGTTGATATAATGATAACAGATAAGGCAAAAAAATATTATTGTCCTACTTCAAATACTTTTCTCTATAAAAAATATTTCTTTTTTTTTGTATGGGAGTGATTACATTTTACTCAATTTCTCAAAAACCTTAAGCGATGTCGAGATGGCATTCACATATGTTAGAAAACTAATAATTCTGAGTATTTGGCTCGAAGAAACTTATTGCTTATCTCTGCGTACTTTCGAGATAATAGTGACAGAAAATAACAATTTTTTTTAATGTTAATTGTTCGCTTTTTTTTAATCATAGCCTTACTCATATCGCAATAGGTCCGCTGGCCAGCAAAATGGAGCTTCGACGCGAGTTTGCCGGGATAACAAGATGGCCGCCTCTCATGACGTAACGTAATACGGTCACGAATCGCGCGCGTACACCTCACTCAGTGTACAACTAAATGTGGTTGCGATAAGACGTGTCCTTATTTTTTCTGTGCGCTTGAAGAAATGCTTGTTGTTTGTTTGTTTTGTTATTGTTGTATTTTGAATCTTTGGATTTTAAAATCAAATAATTTTTGTTTGTCTTTCTTTCGTCGAATTTGTTTTCGTAATTTTTTTTGTTAAAATCAAAGTCACTTTGTCTTTGATATCTTTGATTCTAATTTGTTTTCAATTTTCCTTAAAATTATAATATGTCCGCATTTGTCACCAACTTAGACTTATACGTTGTTCTTAAATCAGGAGGTGGTTTTAAAAATGTCGAATTTTTATTTAATGCCCTTATTGAACGTATTGGTGTTGAATTGTCTTCCGAAGATTTGAGTAATATTAAATTATTTTGTCGTAATTTTTCAAGTAATATCTCAAAAAGATGGTCTGCTTCCAGTAGAGCTCAAAAGACCTTTCTTAACAAAAATTCAGACTGGTTACAATCCCAAATAGTTTGGCCAAAATGTCAAAATATCGATTTAAGCAGCATTTTTAAAGTTGCCGAGGAAGTAATTCCAAATTTCGAAACGCAAGTGGATACTCATCAATTAAGTTATGGTACAAGTAAAAAACCATTTGTTGATATATCTGATAAACAGAAGAAAAGGCGTTCTCTAACACTTCTAGATCACACAGAGGAGGAATTAGTTTATGCTTTATGTGCCAAATTAAAAGAGTCTAAAAAAACAAAATTAGCAGCTATATTAAACGAACTCAGCCAAAACAAGGAAAAATGTGAGATGGTATATGATGTACTATTCGCTAAAAAGACTGACAAACCGTGTTTACCAGATGATAAAACGTTAGCGCTTTACACCTCAACAAATTTGTCAAAATGGCAATATCGAAATTTAAGAACTATTCTTGCTTCAGAGAAAATGTATGGTCTTCCATCCTATCAAAAGCTCCTGGAAGCTAAAAAAACTTGTTATCCTCCAGAGTCAGACATAACTGTAACTGAATCTGATGCTAAGATAAGACTTCAATCGCTTCTAGATTTGACAACTAATAGGATATTAAAAACAATTCAGCACAACTCTGCCGACAAAAAATCGCTAAAACTAATAAGCAAATGGGGTTTTGACGGGTCATCTTCTCAAAGTAATTATAAACAAAAGTCACACTCCGACACTAAAATTGACGATTCTTCAGTTTTCATGATTAGTTTGGTTCCGCTTCGTTTGGAAGAAGAGAGTGGTACTGTCTTGTGGCAAAATCCTGCTCCCTCTTCAACAAACTATTGTCGTCCAATTGGCTTTATATTTGCAAAAGAAACAAATGAATTGATAAAGAAGGAAAGTGCATCCTTAGAGGAAGAAATTCGTAATCTTGTTCCCACAATTGTAGATAATTTTGATATTAAACATGATTTGTACATGACTATGATTGATGGGAAAATTTCTACTGTGATTTCCAATACTTCTTCTGCAGCTGTTTGTAATATTTGCAATACCCCACCTAGCAAAATGAATGACTTGGACTTTGTATCCAAAAGACTCATCAGAGAAGATATGTATAAATATGGTCTGTCTTCGCTTCATATGTGGATAAGATGTATGGAATGTATTTTACACATTTCGTACAACTTAGACTTCAAAAAGTGGGCTGCACGAAAAGAAGATAAATTGTTAAAAGAAATTAAAAAGAATTTGACACAAGAAGAATTCCGGGAAAGAACTGGTTTGTTAATTGACATAGTAAAACAGGGATTTGGTACAACCAATGACGGTAACACGGCAAGAAGGTTTTTTGAAAATTATGAAGTATCTGCTGAAATAACGGGTATCCACCCTGATTTAATCAAGAGATTTGCAGTCATTTTACAAACAATTTCATCTGGTCAACTTATTAATACCAACTTGTTTAGGGAATATTGTAAAGAAACAGCAATGCTATATGTAAACTTATATCCATGGTATTACATGCCTTCAAGTGTCCATAAATTGTTGATACACGGTGCTGATATTTGTGAAAATTTCTCCTTTATTCCGATAGGCATGCTTTCCGAAGAAGCTTCCGAAGCGAGGAATAAAGATTTCCGGAATGTTAGAATGGCACATACAAGGTAGAGTTCAGACTAATTTAGACATTATCCACAGCTTTCTAATTAGCTCAGATCCTTACATCAGCCATATCAAACCAAAGTTTGCTCGTTTACATAAACAGTTGTTTCCAGAGACTAGTGCTTTGATCTTGAACAATGAATTGCTTTCGTTGGAAAACAAGGAAATAGAGATTTCTCAAGAGAATATAGACCCAAATATTAATCTTTCACCATAATATTTTTTCAGAATCGTTTGTGAACATATTCAACTTTATGTTTGCAGCTTAATATGTCTTCATTTTGATTGTTTTTTAGAACTGATGAAAGTACTCCTTCAGAAAGGTCATAGCTTTTCAGTCATTAGTGAGCCCCCATAACCTCTTTTACAGAGAAGTCTCTTTTTACTTATTTGACATTACGCATACATTATAATTATGTGCTAAAGTAAGGCTATGATTAAAAAAAGCAAAAAATTAACATTAAAAAATAATGTTATTTTCTGTCACTATTATCTCGAAAGTACGCAGAGATAAGCAATAAGTTTCTTCGAGCCAAATACTCAGAATTATTAGTTTTCTAACATATGTGATTGCCATCTCGACATCGCTTAAAGTTTTTGAGAAATTGAGTAAAATGTAATCGCTCCCATACAAAAAAAAAAGAAATATTTTTTTTACAGAAAAGTATTTGAAGTAGGACAATAATATTTTTTTGCCTTATCTGTTATCATTGTATCAACAATAAAAAAAAATATCAGCGGTCTACTATCAATGTCCACTTTTTTTTAATTTGGGACCAGTGTGCGCCGCCTCCGCCGCTAGCCGGTTCCTCTCGCAAAAACGAGACGTAGTTATACGTATAAACAAGATAGAAAGAAAATTGACTAAACATTTTCAAACCGATTGAATATTCGGCAACTCATGAAATATATGGAGCAATCAGAAGCAATATTGCCGAAACACATCGGCAATTTATTGTTGTTGCTCCAGATTGCTCCAATTAATTGATCCAGGTTGATCCATTAGTGTTGCCGAGCAATAATTGCTCAAAAAATTGCCCGTGTAAGAGCACCTTTATTTCTAACAACCGCGACGTGCGAATCGACGGAAGAGTTACGTCTTTATTTTATCGATTTTGCTTTGTGCCTAACATAGCTTTAGCAATTTCTTTAAATGAGTATTGTTGATCTTGACGGTTATGGAATATTTAATTATATTAACTTCGTTGGCCTCGTGGGTCTAGCGGTCGTAAGCGCTACTGCTGAGTATGCGGTCTTGGGTTCGATTTCCAGGTCGAGTGTTATTATTGGGCTTTTCTATCTGGAATTTCTTAGTAGCAGGCCGAAGTCTGGCTTTGTACCCGGTTGATGGAATTAAGCTCGCCCCCTTATTACATGGGACTTAAACATAACTGGTCAAATGTGGGTGTAATATTAACCGTTCGGGGAAACAAAGCGTAATATTATGTAATGTTATGTTGTTTAATTCAATTATTTCGATTTTCAGAACAACCTGATTGAGAATGATAATGGCTACTACAAGACCCAGGGGATTTATCAAAATTAGAAACGTAGTTGGAAATTCTCGTGAGCCTCCTTGACTGGCAACCCATTTAGCTCACTTTTATAAGGGGTGCCCATCAATCGTGCCTCAAAACCCAAACGGGACTTAAATTTTTGGAACCTATTTCAGTCTACACTAATATTACGAGGTGCATTCAATAAGTACCTAGCCTCATCGCCAGAGGGCGCTGTAGTTTCAAAAGAGTTTTACCACAGTGTAGCACATTCTTTTTTAATTCTTTTTTCAAATTTTCATTCCAATCCCTTCATTTGTTTTAATTTGACAACTTATGGAAGCGAACGTGTCGATCGGTTTTACAAAAATGGAAAAAGAGCAATATCGTTCGGTGATTCGATTCCTATTTTTGGAAGGGAAAACGCGCATCGAAATCAAAGAGCGCTTGGATGCTGTGTACGGTGACTCTTCTCCATCGATGGCCACCGTCAAGAATTGGTTCAACGAGTTTGCACGTGGCCGTACGTCGGTTTTTGATGAACCACGTCCAGGTGCACCGAAAACAGCTGCTACGGAGGAAAACATTAAAAAAATCCATGTTCTCGTATTGGCAGATCGCCGATTGAAGGTTCGGGAGCTAGCTGAGACTGTAGGCATTTCAGAAGGAACAGTGCATCATATTCTTCACGAGGAACTCGGCATGAGAAAGCTGTCGGCGCGATGGGTGCCGCGTTTACTCACACCAGAAAACAAGCGCAACCGTGAGACCACATCGGAGACGTGTTTGGCGCTGTTTAAGCGGAATCCAGCGGAGTTTTTGCGTCGATTTGTGAGCGTCGATGAAACCTGGATCCACTGGTACACACCAGAGACCAAGGAGCAATCAAAACAATGGATCCAGACCGGGGAACGTGCTCCAAAGAAGGCGAAAACTGTAAAATCGGCCGGAAAAGTTATGGCCACCGTTTTCTGGGATTCACAAGGTGTGATCTACATCGATTACCTCGAGAAGGGTAAAACAATTACAGGGCTTTACTATGCCGATTTATTGGGCCGATTCGACGCCGAATTAAAGAAAAAACGACCCCATCTGGCGAAGAAAAAAGTGCTGTTTCACCACGACAACGCACCGGTTCACACGTCTGCCGTTGCCATGGCCAAATTGGTCGAATTACGCTACGAATTGCTGCCCCATCCACCGTATTCTCCAGATTTGGCCCCTTGTGACTTCTTTCTGTTTCCTAATCTGAAAAAATCACTCGCCGGGAATAGATATGGATCGAATGAGGAAGTCATCGCCGCCACGGAGGCCTATTTTGCAGAGTTAGACAAAAACTATTTTTCGGACGGATTAAAAAAGTTGGAGCATCGCTGGGCTAAGTGTATCGAACTAAAAGGAGACTATGTTGAAAAATAAATTCCCACTTTTCCAAAATTTTCGTTTACTTTTTGTAGGCTAAGTATTTATTGAATGACCCTCGTATGTAGAGAAAGAGCCCAATTTTGTGAGTTTTTACGTGGAGGGTAATCTCCGAACACAGCTCCAATTTGAAGAATGATTTCTCCATTTGAAAAGTACATTATTCCACATGGACAAAGGGTTATTTATCATGTCAGGGAAGATCTAATCTAAGAAGTTTTTATATATAAATGAAATACTATGTTGAATTCATGTAAGCCTTTTTGTTATGTTACTGTTCAGAACTTGTGCACAATGTGTCGTGAACAGAATACCGTCTTAACATGTTAATTGCACCCGTGCGAAGCCGGTGTGAGTCGCTAGTAAATGATAAACCTCGTGAGCTTAGCAAAATCTCTAAAAGGTATACTTCTAATTTCGTACCATGAGTAAACACAATTACCTACGAGAAAATACCGCTGTACGATATGTGGTCTTGTCGGTTCCACATTCCATTCGCATGTATTAAAAATCCATTAGATGTATACTAAAAAAAAAACTCAATTTCCTATACTACTATCTTAGTAGTACAAGGTAAAATAAACAACGTCACGGTGTCAATGACCTAATGACGGATACGCATACTGCGTACGCGCGTGTCACCGCAAGCCCCGAAGTGACGGATGGTCACCGGTGCGTTTGTTTGCGATCTAATTATAGCGCAGGGATTGTTGGGCTCCCTGGATTCATGGGAACAGGTGGGCGATTAGAATAAACATGGCAGTTGTGTTTTCTTTGTTTTTTTTTTATTAATTATGCAAAAAATTGGTTCCTGGCATCTAAGTAAATGTTTAACATTTAGTTAAATGTAGGATGGGAGCAACCTTGCATCTGTCTATCTATTACGGCTCATGAGATACAACCTGCTCACTGACAGACAGGTGGACGAACAACGGAGGATTAGTAATACCGTTGGCACCCTTTGGGTACGGTTTTAGGGTTTAAAAAGCATATTCTATCGATCTAACTCAAAACGATGTAATTCGATACATAGGGCAATCTCTAGAGGCATTGCAGGTGCATAAAGATTCCAGAGACAACGCCGACTTATGTATTTCATAAGCCTGTAATAACACCGGCTGCCATACCCTTTAAACCGGAACACAGCAACAGCAGAAACGGGGTAGCACTTCCTAGGACGACACCATTTTTGGTTCGTGAACGCGATTTCGCGAGTGGCCCGTGGCTAAGTACTACAGGTGTACATGTTCAGAAGTCGACAGCTATTTCATTCAACCTTATCAGCCGCAAGTTTCGATCAATCAGGGTAAGCTACGCTTGCCGCGGTTGGTCCGTAAATAGGACCATCTATGCATACCAAGACCTTGCCTCGGAAAGCACGTTAAGCCGTTTGTCCCGGCTGTCATCTTTGACAGTCGTTACGGGTCGTCAGAAGCCCAAAAGTCTGACAACTAGTTTTACCAAGAGGTATCCGATTATCGTCGCTCCATGTAAAATATTGGTATTCAGTTGCATCCACGTGAGATACCGTGAGATACATACACGTGAGACTGACAGCCGACCCCAACATAGTTGGGAGAAGGCTAGGCAGATGATGATGATCGGGAATTCACGCCCTAAGCCCCAATTCCTGTCTCGTTAAATATAGAATGGATTGCAGGGCTAAATGGGCTAATCGAAATTGATGGCAACAGTTGGGGAAGCATTTAGAACAGACAAGTGACTACTAACGAATGTAATATATTATTTTAAACATATTTATCGTTCTGATGTCGAAATAAAACAAGTCAAATCCATATCGAATACGAGTTGTTGTGGGTCGTAAGTTCAAACTCAGGCAGGCGCTTTAATTTGTGCAAATTATTTCATCACCACTGCTCTCAAAACGGTGAAGGAAAACATCTTGAGGAAACCGGCATGTCCTACAACCAAAAATTCGAAGCCATGTGACATCTACAAACCCGCACTGTGCCCGCGTGGTGGATTACGGCCCACTCCCTCTCACAGAGAGGAGGCCTGTGTCCCAGCAGTGGGAACGTTATAGGCTGATTATGCAACTCAATGCCCTTTTTATGATAAAATTAATGTCTTGAAAAACAAAATCTTGTTATTTTGTAGCAATTAACAATTAAATTAAAAAGAAATGGCCGATCGTGTCTAGAACAATAGCGAGGAAATCTAGGCAAGTAACGAGGTAAAGGATTAAATAAACTACCACTTCTTATCAACATCGTTATTCATAAATGTTGTAATTGTTTGTAGGCCAAGAAATGCAAAAATATGTATCTTTGCCTCATCGTAGCTATTTTAAATTCATACAAGGAAACGAAAAAGGTACTTAAGATATTGCAGTAGTAGCAGTATAGCTGCTACTAAATGTCTAGATCTTGTACATTAAATCCTACTTAATATTATAAATGTGAAATTTTGTATGTTTGGTACTCAATCACGTAAAACCGGCCGTACGGATTTAGATTAAAATTGACACCGATAGTTTATAACAAGGATTAACACATAGGATTTCTTATTATACCGAGCGAAGCTGGCAAAATCTAGTAAATAATAAAACATTTATTTCAGGCTACAATGGCCCATAGACATAAATCCATACAGGTAATATGTATGATTGTGAACACCGTTAGTTTATAATCTATCTCGCGGGATTATAAATTGTGAATTGCTGCTTACCGACCGAATAGGTTTTTTTTTTTTGGGTGGGAAATCATAAAATAACTTCTCCCGCTCTGGGTGGAGCTAGGGCGTGTCAGACTTTTACTGACTAAAACCCACCCGTGTTCTCTCAGTTGCCTGTGTGCCAGGGGCCACGGTATCTCTTTCGAACAACCCGCACCCCTGGCAGGGACCGACCGAATAGGTTAGGTTACAATTGCGACCAACCGCGCGCGAGCCGAGCGAGCGGAGCGAACGGTGCCGCGGCAGCGGCCGGCGAGCGCTACTTCCAAGTTAGTGGCAGTTACTTGACTATTTAGTAATAGCGCAAGGTACTATCCGTCTTGATACCAGTTCACAATTTGATTTCACTTCGATAGATTATAATAATGTACTGAAAAATAATGCGTTACATTGTAAGCACTATGTTACGGTTCACAATCTTTCGACAGTTTACAATCTCGCGAGATAGATTATAATCTAACGGTATTTACAATTTTACGTTGACATATATAACATGCTGAAGATGCGATACCTCGCGGTTGCCGTTTACCTCACTGCCTCGATGTCACCTCCATGTAAAACATCTGCATGCTAATAGACTCGCACGCACATGCCAGGCATCGAAGTTTATCACCAAGCAGCCCGCGATGTATCGCAGTCAGCTGTCGTTCTGTGCGTGTCCTTTTGTTTCTAAGACATGTCGGTTTCAGCAGTGGTGATGACATTAAATACACAAAGTAAAGTGCCTGAGTAAGAACTCTCGACATATAAAACTCGTAGGTCGGGGCCGTACCACTGCTCTTCTACAAAGGTATCTTATTTTTTCCAAATTATTCGTTCAAACAAACCTACCTTATTAAGATTACATATGAGTTTTCTAGCATCCTTGCAGTCAGGCGGATTTTGTAGAGAATGTAGTCGTCTTTGGACCAGGTCGCTAACGTTAGCCGCCTCCGTCTGCCGCCAATCGTGGTAGCCGTCCAGCTCTTCAAACAATTGCTGGTCGGATAGTAGCGATCTGGAATAAATGGCAGTTTTTATTTCATTTATTCGATATAGGACCGTAACAGGCGCCGCCGCCGTCTATAGTTTCTGCCTGCCCCAATGGATAAGGAAATGTAGCAAGTAAAGGAGGCCTAAGCGAGACCGAGAAAAATTGTCTGCAATATGGGAGTTTGGTGTTTTCTGTAATTATACTAATTATCTTCAGTCAGCATTGGGTGTTTTCTATAATTATCTTTTCTTCAAACGTGTTTATGATCAACAGTTGACAGTAATTTCATATGAGTGGAGTTCTATGGCAAGTTTTGTATGTAAGTAGGTTTGTATGAATCTCTGGAACTAAATACCAGTCGGATTTGAAAAGTTCATTTTGCATTTGATAGCCCAATTATTGCGGTAGGTTATAGGTTATTTAACATCATGCTACGATCCTTAGGAGCCGAGCAAAAATAAAAATGTTGAAGGAACGCTAAGTGAAAACGAAGTAATAGAAAGAAAAGAAAGAAAAAGTATTTATTGTGACTCGTATAGGAAGATCATATACTAAAATAAATACACAATGTACAAAAATTATAAAAAACGAAACAAATTTCTTGGAAGTAAAACATAATTTAAAAAATAAAACACAAAGTCCTGCACGAGGCCAAAAGGCTCCTACCTCAGCATGACGCTGCAACATTTAAAAAGTGTCGCAGCGCTGGTATTCTGATAGGGCCAAGTAATAGGTGGTATATGCGAAGATGGAATGCAACGCCTCGGGTCGGGGGCCAAAGGTCACGCGGACGAAGTCACTGCCGAAATGCTAGTGCATTCCTAATATAAGACAACAAAAAATTAAAGATGGTAGTGATCTCGCGGCTCAGTTACATCACATATGTAAAAGAGAAAGTGAAGGTCGCATGGTACACGGAAGTCAGAGCATTAGAATACAATAGAAGGAAGTTGAAAGTGCTGCACCGGCTATGACCAAACGAAGTGGTAAGGATGGGTGGGATTTATGAAGGAAGTCAATACACCAACCAACAAGTGACAACTTACGAATCTGCTACTGACCAAGAAGGTTCTGATGATGGATGGAATTCAAAGCTAACCAACTTGATAGAACAATTGCTTTTAACACACTACCTTTAGGAATGTCTTTCATTTTAACAGTTCAATAACACTTATTGCGTCGTTTACATGTTTGAGTTGATTTTTTTTTTAATCCAACAGTCTAAGCACGAGAACCGCAGACATTCTGTCGTCGAAAAGTAAACAAAAATAAAGTTTCCGTATAAACAGTTGATAGCTTTGTACCGAGAAATGTAGACAAGCGATTTCTATTGTACTGAAGAGTAGAAATATAAAGCGTCACGCTAAGTCTGCTGTGAAGCAATGGATTAGCAATATTCAACAACATTCATTGCGTAATTCACTTTGTTGAGTAGACAACTTTTTCAACCCTGTAAAGCAATGGATTAAGTAGTAATATCATTCAAAATGTTTCAGATTCTGATTCATTAGAGTGTTACGCAGAGTAATAGTTCACTAGAGGTGTGCATTAGGGGCTTTTCAACTGCCTTCTTTCTATAAACACAAAAACAAAATAAGTAACATCACAAGACTGTAGATTATGAGTCAGTCGTGACGCATTCTAGGGGAAATTTATACTCCGAAGACTTGACTTGAATATATCAAAAGAGCGACACACATTAAATGGGAGATTAAACAGTCATAATTTCATCACAGCTTCGCTAAACAAACAATACAAACACAGGCGTATGAGTGGTCGTTTACAATAACCTTGAAGACGCATGACTCATTGATTTGTTTATACTAATTATACGATTATGTCCAGTTACGATCGAATCCAAACGACATTTTAGTTTACCGACGATGCTTCCAATTTTGCACGACATAATATTCAAGCGATACTTGTCCATTTATAAATAACCTGATCTCGCATTTCAGTACAATCTAACAATGAATCTTCTGTTTAATGAGAGGTCAGCTTATGCTGGGAAAACATAACATCACGCCTGTATTCCCTAAAGGGTAAGCCAGAGGTGTAACTATAGTACACCCACATTTCGCCAGTTATGTTTAAGTCCCATGTAACAGGGTACGACCCTATTGCCATCACCCCAACCTCAACTCAGCCTATCGCAGTCCACTGCTGGACATAGGCCTCTCCCAGGCAGCGCCACAACACTCTATCCTCCGCCTTCCGCATCCAGTCTGTTCCAGCCACCTTTTTAAGGTCGTCGGTCCATCTAGCCGGGTGGGGGGGTTATTGCCATCAACCGGACACAAATCCAGACTCCAGGCTGCGGGCTGCTACTGAAAATTCCAGATGGAAAAACCTAATTACCCGGCCCGGGAATGGAACGCAGGACCTTGCCAGATCAGCGCTTCGGACCACTTAACCAACGAGGCAGCTTATACTGGAAACTAAATAAAAAATCTTAATTTCATTCACCGGAGACAACGCACTGCCTAAACCACTGAGTCTAGAAGCATGGATATTTTCACAAGAGTTCCTTTTGTAAGGAAGATGTGCACTGGGGAAGGATTTAAAAAAAATCAACCCTTAAAGGGGTAAAAAAAGAAATTAAAGTTTGTGTGGAAGGTGGTCATTTTTGCCGATAAAATCAAAATCAATAGTCATTTATTCAAATTAGACTGCGAATCAGCACTTTTCGAATGTCAAAATTACATAAGACAGTCCCCCAAAACGCCCGTCGCCCTTCCTAGTGCTTTAGCTGGGAAGAAGAAGTGGCGCAACAAACTCCCCAGCAGCACAGCTGTCTATTTAGTTAGATAGACTTGATTCTTCACATAGGTAGGCAAAGTAATCAACATTACGAGATACAGAACGTAAATAATTTGTCATATGTCAGCTAGCCATGCTGCCTGATGGGATTCAGGCATCAGGCACACACGGCTAGTAGCTTGATAAGTCATTGTCATTGTGTGTACAAGAGTTAAGGTACCTACTTCGTTTCCCATGAAAGGCATGACTAAGTGCTGATTAGAATCAGGGTACGTCAAATGTGCAATACTCTGACAGATATGGCTAAAGTTATTTCAATAGGTTGCTAGGATATTGATTTTGCAAGACATAGCTATCGGGCAGGTTGTGAATCAGTCTGAAACGATCTTATAATGTCAGAACTTTTTAAGCGTTTACCAAGTAAGCCTAAATCTTTATTTTCTGAATTGGAAAGTTTAGTGTCTATTTGGGTTTAGCGGAATTAAAATATTTTGAATTTCAAGAAAGGAAGAAATATAAGTTCGATGTTTTCGACAGATTCGGACTGAAGAAGAACGGGTGTAAAAATACGCTTAACGAAGCCAAGAGTCTCTTGTTGCCTCCGTCATTGTGATAATTGTGTTGTGCTGGACCCACAGAAATATAAATGGCTGGACCATACCTGAGAACATTCTGGTTCCGAAAATAAAGTTCCAACATTTTTTTGACGAAAACCAGTTGTAAGTGTTATCAACTTATAACTTAACTTTAAATCCCTAAAACGGTACCGGTTCATGCACTCATAAGCACACTGTTTTGCGTACGTTACATCGCTGTCGTGAACACGGATTTTTCACACAGTAAAAAATCGTTTCCCAGCAATAATGTAAACAGTACAAGTACCTACAGAACGCGTATATAGCGGTTACAAGATAAGTCTACACCAGCACCTTAATTGCAGAGCAAACTATCAATCGGAATCTGAATCATCTAATCCATAGATTCATATTTTCGAAAACTTTGTCTGCTTAACAACGTAAATAACGTAATAAATGTTGTTGAACTGTCAAAATGAAAGCCGGTCTTACTGTAAGTGAGTTAAGCAATTACTCCGCCGGTGTAAAAGTGACCAGATAAAACTTTGTCTAATTCCTTCAAGAAATTATCAGTGGGTCACGCCTAAAATTGAAGTAACTCCACAAAATAACGCCACGGATCCACAAAATATATGAATTCAGCACAAATTTATTGGTACCGACAGGAGCTAAGTACGACGCGACCTCAGCGTAATCGATAACGTAGTAGATTTTAAATTACTGATATCAATAAAAAGAAAAGGAATACTTGCTACGAAATTATTTACCTTATTTTTGTAACGAAAAAATATATATTTTAAGGTATAATAATGTAGTAGTCTCACATGGTAGTCTGATTCTGAATGCAATTATAATAAGCAACACTTCTGTTAAAGAGGCCCTTTAAAAGTAAAAATATAAATAACCAGTTTCTGCCCGCGTGAAATTTTTGTTGCCCCGACCCAGCACCCGCACATCGCTTTATGGAGGCGGCTATGCTCGGAGATTCTTTGAAGGATAAAATCAGGAAAGAAATAATCCGGAAAAGAACCGTAGTTACCGACATAGCTTGCAGAGTAAGCAAGCTGTAGTGTCAGTGGGCTGGCCATGTTTGTCGAAAACCCGATGGACGCTGGAGTGTGCTCCACCGTCCATCGGAGTGGAGACCGCGTATCGGCAAGCGTAATGTGGGACGCCCCTTAGCTAGATGGACCGACGACCTTGAAAAGGTGGGTGTGACAGACTGGATGCGGAAGGCGGAGGATAGAGTGTTGTGGCGCAGCCTGGGAGAGGCCTTTGTCCAGCAGTCGACTGCGATAGGCTGAGTTGATTGATTGATTGACCCACCCGTCGCATCGCATCGGTAAAATTGCGAGGATTTGCGCGTTGCTTGCTTGCCTCGTTTTTTTTTCTGACTTTTTTCTTTTAAATCAGCTCCTAAGGCAAGTGTGATGTTAGATAACTCATAGCCTTCCCCAGGAATTGGACTATTAAATGCAAACAGACTTTTTTAAGATACTTCCATAGATTTGCGCGTTTAAACAAACAAACTCTTCATTTTTATTATAAGTTTAGATGGATAACTCGATTTGAAAGCAGGGTAAAAGGCGTCAGGAGCTTTAAAGAGAACAAAAGAGGTTTGATCACCACCTTTGGTCACCACATTTAACTACATTTAACTAAATTATTTTTTCCACTCACCATCACCATCTACCTAGTCTTTGCCGAACTATGTTGGGGTCGGCTTCCAGTCTAACCAGGTGCAGATGAATACCAGTATTTTAGTTATTTTATCAGTTTTGTCATTGTTATTAGTAATTAACTGTTTATTTATTTGAATCCGAAAGTCCTAGCTTAACATTTATTACTTCAAGTTAAATCTAAATGAACATAATGCATAATTGCATATGTAAGCGGGCACACCCTTTATGCCTGGAGGCTTTTATGTGGGTATTGAGCTCTGTTTACGTTTACTGTTTTGTTTTTTTATTATTTATACTATTACTGCTTAAGTTTTGTTGGTACATTGACGTGTGCTAGCTGGCATATGGCAAATAATTTAATTTTATGTTTTGTGTTTAGTAATGTTAATTATTTACCTATTATTGTACAGAATCAAGTTCTTCTAAGTTAATAGACAGCTGTGCTGCTGGGGGCTTTGTTGCGCCGCTTCTTCCCAGCAAAAGCACTAAGAAGTGGTGAAGGGTGGGCGTTTTGGGGGACTTTCTTATGTAATTTTGTCGTTCAAAAAGTGCTGCCTCTCAGCCTAGTTTGAATAAATGACTTTTGATTTTGATTTTCATGTTAAAAACCAATCTGTTTCTTGACGAGTTTTAAGAACAATCGAACCGAACTAAACGGTATTCTTTCTGGTGCAGATTTTTCGAATACCTATTGGTATTCGAAAAATCTGCACCAGAAAGAATACCGTTTATTTGGACACAGTTCGTGAAACACAAAATGCAAGTAACAAAGTAGAAAAAGTGAAAATCATGTTTTAACAAAAATAGTGTGTGCGTGACGGCTGCGCCAAAACGGTTCATTTCAGCATTAATGCCAAAATCGCATACTGGCATTAAAAAACTATACTTCCTTAAATTAACTGATAGCAAAGGCGCCAATTATATTAGCTACTAGTCACAATTCCGTTCCGTTCCGTTCGTTCGTGGTGCGCGTTCGGACTCACCATTTGACCTTCCTCAAGGAAGAGTTTTGGCCGAAAGGTGTGCTGTATCGGCGTTTCCGCGGCTAGCTACGCGCCACTTCGCAGCGTAACACGACGCCGTCACTTCGTGTGCAGTAATTTTATAATTTGTTTAAAAATATGTATTAGTTTATAGTTATTGTTTTCTATACTTATAATATATGTATTGTGTTTTATGGGCCTTAGTTGCCTGTACAAATAATAATAAATAAAAATAATAATAACAAATCCGTAAAACTTTAGACCTAATAACCTCCTTCGCGATCCGTCTACCTGGAGTCCACACATAAAATCCGCGAACTACAACCGGTTTTCACATACGTAGTTAAAACTTTATCTCGGCAACAACCGTATCAAATATTATGTTATATATTGTAACATTGACCGTAACCACGTGCTAGTCCTTACTTTATAGATTAACAACGGCATTTGACGTATATTTTCATTGATTTTGTATGAAAACATTGTTTATGTGAAAGCGTAATTATTGTCAAACTATATACAAGGTGTTTTATATAGCTTGACAATATAACGCTCTTTGTGAGAGAATCAATTGGCATATGAATATGTATTATTTTTTTTCGTTTTCTTTTATCATACAAAATAATTGGACGTCACGAATATTTATGTAAAACGAGTGTTTTACGTGAAATACCTACGATAAGGTCGCATATATTCCTACGTTTAAAATTGAATGAATGGTTTGAATTTTTTTTAAATGTACTTTTACTTATCAAGGAAACCCGTATTCAAGATTTTTTAAAATAAATAACCACTAATAAAATAGAAAATCATATGCCAGTTGATTCTTTGACATGGTGTCATTAATACCCTAGAGTTATGGGATATCAAACGGAATACGTTGTATATTATGTCGTATGCATTCGAAATGTTTTGTCAAAGCACTTTACACCGCTCAAAGTCCTAGAACAGAAAGAAACAAGCAGAAACCAACCTTTTCCTCTCCCCGATTTGTTCCAAAATCGTCTGTACCTTCTCCGCCTTATTGTCTTCCTGTATCACTTTAGTCAGTTCGTGATGCACGTAGTACCATAGCTCCTTGGTGTTGGAGTATATCCTCCTTCTGAGACTCTCGTAGTCTTCCGTTGGCCCCTGTCCCCCGTCTAGGAACAGGGACCCAGTGTCTATGTCTTTCAGGTTACCATTGAGACTGGAAAGTAATAAAGTGTCAGTATCTGTACAAATAAATACAATTGAAGTGTAATATCAAAATAACAGCTTTTTTTCTAAATGCCTATGAAACTGTAAACGGTACTTCGGAAAAAACAATTTAAAAAAAAATGTCTGTCAGTTTGTTTCATGTAAGCTCCGAAACGGCTGGACCGATACTGGCAGATAGATGATGTAATAAGATAATTTCCGACTTCCACGCGGGCGAAGCCGCGGGCATCAGCTAGTTTTTCAAAACCAAAGTAAAAGGAAGCCAGTTTAGCAGACAAGGACCGAACCTAGACTCAAGCCAAACTAGCGTCTAAGTCCAAGTCATTGAATGAAATTGAGATGAAATCAATTAAAAAACTATTAGCCTCAATAAACATTGATTAATAAAAGCAAAATTAACACAAATGTTAAATGAATTACCAAATCGTTATAATCCTAATAATATCAGTAGATGGTAAAAAGGAGGAAACCACTAACAACTATCCATTTTAATTAGTTACCGCTCTATGAATACCTTGATAACTACTTACTACCTTCCCTAAACAGATGAGGTAAACCTAAATACGCGTATTCTGAGAGCATTTAAATCACTACATAATTATTATAAAAACAAAGTCCCCCGCCGCATGTGTCTGTCTGTTCGCGATAAACTCAAAAAGTACTGTACAGATTTTCATGCGGTTTTCACCAATATGCAGAGTGGTTCACGAGGAAGGTTTAGGTGTATAATTTGTTAAGGTTTTGTTTAAATTGGTAAACGCTGGCATATTAACATTTAAAAAAACATCCCAACAAGCAAAATTACACAGTTCCTACACAGTATGTACGAATGGTTAACAGTTAAAATTCAAACAACGCTCACAACTTTAGGGGCCTGCTTCAGTGTCCGGACAGTCTGTGGTACTATCCACCAAACATTAAAAAATAGAAGAGAATGGGGCTAAAAACTTCAAGCTTGTCCGTGCGATGGCAGCACTGTTGTAATATTTCTACTGTCATTCAGTCTACGTACACACGGCCGTAACAAAATCGCGGCAGGATATTTTCGCGTATTTTATCTTGAACGCACTGCTTCTTCTGGTGTTGTTCAAACTTAATAAAAAATATAAAGTAAACGGTCAAAAGGTCCCAGTAAAAGATTAATTATGAAATAAAAATGTGCATTTAAGAAAGAGTAGATTCAGCTTTCGAATTTTCTCCCAGTTTTCATCCCTATCTTCTATATCCAACATATTTGTGAAGTAAATGTATCTCCGTATTTTTGCAAATGAAAAGCTACGCAAAGGGTCCTATTAAATAGTTATTCATAAAAGAAGTAGCTTTGTGTACAAAAAACAAATGGATGGTGACAGATACCTAGCCATCACATTCTAGGACTAGTAAAAGTAGCGACATCTGAAATGAGTATGACGCAGTTTTTATCCCCATTTGTACCAACTTATCTGGTGTGATTGAAACAGGCCGAAACAATAATTATTTTAGCATAATTAATTTGTTAAATTGAGATTAAAATGTTCTCAAAAACCTTTTGGCAGCCGCGGGGCTCATATAAAACGAAAAGCTACAAATTAAAACAAAGTATTGATAGAATAATCGATGGTTGTATACTATTCTCTCGATCCCTATCGTCATATTGACAAAGGTCAAACAAAAATACAATGTCTAGTGAATGACATAATGGGCTCTATGTATGACACTTTCTACAGCATCCTGACAGGAATCATTTGTGGTTACTGAACAGAAAGAGAATATCTGTACCTACCTCAATGATGTTACTCGTATAAAAATCTAAGCATCTCAACTTTGAATAATATGTTTATTTCAACGAGCACATTCGCTATAATTTTCCGTCAGCCTATACCTACTGTTCTACACCTACGTCATACTATAAAAGGAGTTGCGTGCCTACTCTCTAACTCCATCAACGAAAATACGGGCCCCTACATTCAGCCGATTAATTAACATTTTTGAACGAGCAAAAACACATCGGGAGCAGGCACAAATTTCAAATTATGGTTTCATTCATTCTTAGGTCGTGAACTAATCTTATGTCTGTAAGTGATATAACGGAGTAGGAAACGCACGGGCGTCTCTGTGCCGGAATTTCACCGGAACTTCGGACGGAATAGGCCCCCACGGTTGAAATCTTCTATAGTATTCCACTCTAAGCTGCCTTTTTAGGAAATCGCTCATGAAAAATCACGCCAGTGTATACTAATTCCACCAGACATACATACTGAGCCAAGTTAGCTTTCAACGCCCATTATAATTCGTTTACAATATATCAACAAGGGCGTTGATTTTTCACACATCAGTAAAACAAACGTGTTTAGTAACACCACGTAAATGAATCTATTTTGGGGTGACATATTTACACCAAGGGACAAGCAAAGGCTTAGTACGGAGTATAATCTTCTGGCAATAGAAGCAGCTACGAACAGCTTTCCAAAGAAAAGTATGTGGTTCGGGAATCATCGTCTATCTTCGGAAATACGAACGCACGATAATGAGAACTGATAAAGAGCTGTTACAACCATAGAAGAACATGCGCATCTTGTAGTATCAGAGATAAAAAAATATAGATTAATGAATCTGTCTATGCAAATTCAAAAAAGTTTTCAAAACTTTCGAGTGACAGGTGACGATCTAAAACGGAGTAGGTAACCTTTATCCACTGCTGGGACTCAGGCCTCCTTGGCAGACGGAATGGGCCATAATCCAACAGGCAAGCCCCGTGCGGGAAGGTGAATGTCACAAATGCCTTCGAATTTTTGGTTCTAGGACATCCCGGTTTAATCACGATGGTTTCTCTCATCGTTTCGAGAGCAGTGGTGATGAAATAATTTACACAAAGTAAAGCGCCTCCTTGGGTTCGAACCTACGACCTACGACTCGTAAGTTGCGGCCGCTACCACTGGGCTACCACTGCTCTTTACTCAACCCGCAATGATAGGTGTACTTCTACAAAGCGCGGTAGCACAAAACTTGGTAGCATTGCCTCTGGGACTACTCTATGGCACGACGTTCGTGCTAACTCGAAAACACGAAGATTACCGAAGCGCATAACTTTTCTGTTATACCTGTACTACATTTTGCAATCAAAGTATGACCCTCTCCCTAAATGTACCATACATAGCCCATTATTTAGATGCCGCACCACTCCACGTACACTTACCTAGAAGACTTTTTAATCTGTGATATAAGATTGCTGTGCTGCTGCCTCAAGGTGTCCAACTGCGACGACACTCTTTTTAGCCTCTCCTGGAATTCTGTTACCTCATCTTGGCTCCCATTGCATCTGAAAAACAAAAGATTGTGAGCATCGAAGTGTTCTTAAATAGTAAGAGGTGTTACACATAAAATGGTCAGGACGGCATAATTCGGCACAGCCGGGCATAATATCTCCTATTGTGCCGAGCCAACCCTACGCGAGGTTAGATGCCGAATGAAGTTTGCCGATCGGCACGAACTGCATATGTGAACTAATTGCTTCAAGTCGGCTTTTAATAAATACTGAGAAAGTGCCGACCCGAACAAAAGTGTAGCATCCCTTACAAAGAACACGTAGAAAACCAAAATAATATACATTTGAGAAAATTACTCTTGAGCATCGTATAAAGTAATTATGGTAATAAGGCTTATGCACAGATTCGTATCCTCCAGCTTACCCATTTTTTATTGCAAAGTAGGCTATTGCAGGTTGATGTCATGAGAATGTGAACGTAATGCTTTAAATTATCCTTATCATCAACGAGAAGATGAAACAATATTTAGTAGCACACAAACCGACAACACAAAAATTTACGAAGCGAGAACATTATACAAAAAAACAGCAACTGCCACACAAGTTTTACTTGATATTAGCTTACCCGTCCTTGACGCTGTAATGCAGAAAAATGAACTTAAGCTTATTCAAAAAGTATCGGTAAATTAATAACAAAATAAGACTACAAACTAAGGACTAAGACACCACGAATTAGTTACACTACGCCTTTTACAGGCAACTGAACCAACAACGGCTAAAACTTTATTGGGCGACGCCAGACGGCCAGCTTTTTTCCTACATCATCTTTGATCCCATTTTCTCCAAGGTCAAAAAAATGCATTTGGCTAGTCGGTCACTAGATCCAATATTGACCAGCCAATGAAGCGTTTCGCTGTTGCTAATTCACAGGCCGTTTCGTTCTTTAAAGTGACTAAAGCAAATCCCGTCGAAAGCTGTCCAAAACGAACAATGGCAGATGCAGGAGTGGACTATGCCCATGAGGCCACAAGCTCTACCTTTGATGCCAATCATGAATCAGTTAGTACAGCGATAGATACATTGATATCCGCGCCTACGGCTTTCTGCAATTTTGAAGCCCACCCCGGGTTGCAGATGATAGTCTATCAATCTGAAGGCATGATCTGCGTCATAAGGCAGAATCGGAATTGTAAAAGAGCTATCTACTTCGTCTATAGTACTCAGAATTCTTGTTGTGGATCCTGTTTCTAGTTCTGTACGCACCTGAGCGGCGATATGACGAGGTAAGTGACGACGACCCAAATGAACAGCAACACAACAGCGGCGCGCTTCCATCTCGCTAGGTACATCATAAAGTAGTCATTGACTGTCACAGGCCCACTCGAGTAGTGCTTCATTGTCGCGGCGGCATCCTTGCGGCAGGCCGTCAGTGCTGGTGCATCATGACAATCTGGAACAAAGGAGACAAACAATTTAACTATAGTCTAAAAATAAACGTAAATTCACGCCCTTGTAGTATGAAGAGGATGTTCCCATTTTCTGGGCACGAATGCAGGCTGAGCTGTGGTTAGGTTTTTCTATGAGAGAATTCTCCTTATATAAAAACGCAGTAAAACTTTGACCGACCAGAGATCAAATCCTTAGACTCAGTGGTCACCAGGCGCATTTGCATACCACAACATAAACGAAGCAGTTCATAATAAAGCATTAATTTGATGACAGACAAATATCGAAAAGAGTTCTATCGTATCGCCAGGACAAGACGCATTTAAAGTCACTGAAGTAACGAAGTAAGATGAGGATAGTGCTAATTTAAAAACAAAACACAAAAGTTAGCGAAGCGATTGTTCTGCTTCGCTGGCTTAACTGGCATCTCGCGCTGATGTCGTCACAGACTGTCGGAATTGAGTGATAACACACATACGGAACGGAGGAAGACTGATAGCAAAAAGTGTCGGCGACATAGAAGTAATGTCGTGAAAAACCTGGATAAAATTGGAATATATCAGTCTAGTAGTTAGCGATATTTCACCACGTATCAGAACCATAAAAAAACAAGTTACATACATTTACCTACGTTCACGTACGAGCCAAAAATACTAATCCAACATTTTAAAATCCATGATGGATTACTGATCTGGAGGCCTACTCTCTAACTCCGTCAACGAAGAGACGGGTACGTCCGAAAGTAGTTCTAAACTTCGAAGTGAACCCTACAGCGGATAGGCAGTATATGCCCTAGTCGCCGCAGGAGACGCCCCTTGTGTCGGGCATCCCAGGCTGATTCCCGACCACCGTAGGCGCTGTAGCTCGTTGTCCGGTAAGGACCAAGCCCGGGTCGACGGCGCGTTGTCTTCCACGCGCGCCTCAAAGAGATGTCAGCACCAACTGGTGGGGTCCGCAAGGGCCGATGCCTGCCAGGGATGCGGGTTGTTCGAAAGAGATACCGTGGCCTCTGGCACACAGGCAACTGAGGGAACACTGGTGGGTTTTGGTCAGTAAAAGTCTGACACGCCCTCCTGCTCCACCCAGACTGGAAGAAGTTATTTGATGGTTTCCCACCCAAAAAAAACTCCTAAAGCGGATAAATTATTTTTTTTGGACGGGGATAAATACATCTGGAGCAGGGAGAGCTATCAAATCGTGTTTTCATTCATTCTTAGTTCGGGCCCCGAAGTAATGTTATGTCTGTAAGTGATGCAGACCGGAGACACGCCCGTAACTTCGGCCGAAACTACGGAGTTCGTGCGTAATTAGGCCCCTAGTGGCCCTGCTTGATAAGTATATTGTGGTGGACGGAGCACGGTGAAGTGTTGATGCTGACTACGTAGTCATGTTCCTGTGTTCCACTAATTTTTCACGAACATTATCAGGTTGAAATATTAAAGAATACGTAAACATAACCCACGTTTTTGCGCATGCTGTGTTCCCAGGAATTGCCACATACGAGAGATATTAACGCTTGATTGTTGATTATTCAAACGAAATTAGCTTTACCGCGAACAGAGTTATTTTATACACCAAGTTTCCTGTTTAGAACTGTATGCAAAGCTTATACTGTCCTATGCGTACCTATGTCTTACGTTGGGTCGATGAATTGCATAAAACCTGACTCTACAATGAAGAACTTATTAAAGTTTGTTTTTAATCGACTTCAAAAAAATGAAAAGGTTCTTAGTTCGTTTTTTTTTTTGTTGTTAATGTTTGTTACCTCAGAACTCAGTCATTTATAAACGGATTTGAAAAGTTATTTTTTGTTTGTAAGGATATACTTAATGAGTGGTCCCATATTTTGGTAAATATCTGATTAGTTGTTTTTGAGTTAGCTACAATAACACGTATTTTTTCCCACTTAGTCTATGTTGATGTTATAATAACTTCCCTGTCACTGTTATTTACTCTCAGCCAGTTAAGGTACCACAACGAAAACGTGAAAAATAACTATCATTTCGGAAGTCGGTGTCAAAAGAAAAACGAAACCAAAGACACCAATTTCCGATTAGTACCTGGGTTTAAAAAAGTAACTTTAAACGTCCTAATAAATTCAAAGCGAATCCTAATCACATACAATTATTACACCTCTGAATGCTTCACAACCAATTGCACTTCGTAACTATTAACGACTGTGCCTATACTATACTACAAGTCAGAATTTATAAATCATGAAGTTTACACTATGTACTTGAAAAACATACCTTGATTGAATGAATGGACGGTGGCGAAAAAGATGAGTCATAATTCAATCCACAGACGATTACAATTAATGTAAACATTTTTTTTTCCAAGCCGGATGAGCCTAGAAAAATATAACTTAGCAAAGAGGATATTGTGCCAGTTAAAATTCTCACGCAAATTGAATCAGCTGGGAAAATTAGGTCGGTGCAGTGAAGCGTAGCCATCTAAGATCCTAAATTAATCTTCGACCCCTTGAGAACGGGGCCTTTGCCTCTTTAAGAAGGTACTCAAGAGAAGGCCAAGACATGCTTTGAATTTTTTATATATTTTGCTGAGATTGTTGAGTTACCTCTACACAGCTTAAACGCTCTTATTAAAAAACGTTAAGTTCACAACTGGTTAGCTTTACTCCGCGTTTATTAATAGGGGCTAATGTTTAAAAAGATTTAACATATTTTTTTTAAAGTTTGGTATTGTGATTGTGTGTGATCAATAAGGGAAGGATGTGGCGGGAACTATCTTTTGTATTTTTTGTCCGGGAATATATTGAAAAAATTGTAGCTATGATCTGCGATTTTACCAATGAAACTGAACGCGATTAACACGTCTAAACCATGTTTAAGAGCTGCCAGTGTCAATATCAACAGAAAATAATAACACTGACAGCTCTTAAACGTAGTTTATGTGCTGAATCCACCATCGCCCTTTAACTACTGGACTACCACACGTACCGCAGGATACCATCCGCACTTGGTTGCCATCCCGACCAGCAGGCTTAGCATGACGCTTTCTATTTCTACTCTACCGTAGAATAGAAATTTCTTGTCTAATTTCTACCGAGAAAAAAAACAGCTATCTTCTATTGTACATCATTTAGTTAATAGTCATGTCTATTCTTCGGTGCTCGTGCTAAGCCTGCTGCAGGCTTAGCACGAGCACCGATTTGTGTGCGCTTTAAACGGAAAAAGTAATAAATATGTAAAAAGAGTAGACAAAAAAACAACTTTATAGTCATTCCTTTGTGGTTTATTATCAATTAAGCAACGAATGACATATTTTCTACTTTCATTCAATATTAAACTACCAATCGGACCAAACTTTTCTTATTGTTACGAAATACAATTAACTTGTATTCGTGTGAGTTTGGGTACGCTGGTTCCGATACTAATGAAGCGTTATACGACTTCTACGTGTTTTTTTTCTGTGGTCTCTTGCTCGTAGTGGAATTAAAGCGTGTAAAATAAGCGGCGACACTCGTTCTAATACAAATCAGGAACTATTTCCTTTCTACCCTCTTTTATCTATTCTGTGGTCCTCATCATAGCATACCTCTTTGTTAATATGTGGAAAATGTTGTGGTTACTACATTGATTTTGTTTTATACACCCTACTGATAACTGTTATACGTAATGTAATATCGTCTTTTTTATTTTTTTCAAACAAAATTAAAACTCTCTGGGCACGCTCGTTCCATCATAGACGTCATCAATAGCTTTCCATCACCCGTGATTGAGTTCAAGAGCAGGCCCATGCAGAGACAAAAAAGGCTGTAATTGCTTTCAGTTTCATTGGTGAAATTCGTACTAAGTAACTAAAATCGCAGATCATAACTACAAATTTTCCAGTATACGTAGTTCCCCAAAACCATTTCTCTAGTTCTTTGCTTCAAATAAGGAGCAATGGTTTGGCCATTGCTCCTTATTTATCGGCTCGTAAATATGCAACTCCTAAGCCTTCGTCGTAAAATGCAGCTTGAAGGCAGATTCCGTCTCCGCTATTGCATTCTCAGTCGGGCGAGCCGTCTGCACGTCTGAGCTACTGAATGCCATTTGCCGGTCGCAATTTATATAGATCTGAACCAGATTTTTCAATTCAAGCGTCCGTCTTCAAGCTCTGCATAATAGAAATGTCCACTCCACAACGATCTTCGTATCGATTTGATTCTTCGAAGAGTCAGGAGGTTTATTAAAAATCAAAATACATCATGCCAACATATTCACGTCAACATTTTGAAATAAAACGGGTTTATAAACGACTGCACGCAAACACATCAAGGACATAATAGTCTAAGCATGATTATTAAATTAAAATATTATAATTTTAACATTATTTGCAAAAACTTATAGAAGCTCTTAAATAATTTACTGCCTTACCATTTTTTTTTTCTTTAAATCTTTTCCGTCCATTTTGGCAGAATTCAGAATAATAAGTTCTTAACTCTCCACGAATGTTTATTGGTAAAGGGTCTCGTGACTAAGTAGGTAATAACAGCCGCCCGGGTCAATCGATCAGGTTAAGCCACGCTTGTCGCTGTCGGTCCGTGGATGGGTTACCGTCTTTCCATACCTAGACCCCTCCGTGCCTCGGAAAGCACGTTGAGCTGTTGGTCTCGGCTGTCAGTTGTGGATCTTTGACAGTCGTTACGGGTTGTCAGAAGCCCGAAAGTCTGACCAAGGATGGGGTAGTGTAACCATGTAACAGTCAGACTGGCAGTAACTCATGTTGCCAGTCCTGAGGCTTACCTCAACGAAAGGCTCGCTTCCAATGAATAGATTGCTCTGATACTGAAAAAGCTTCAGCTTATACATACAGGATGTCCAGTAATTAATGGATAACCTTGAAATGATTCATGGTAGCACTAATAAGTGCTGTTCGAGCAATTTATCAGCTAGGTGCCAGAGTTTCGTTGAGGGACTTTTTTAAAGAAATTGGTATTCTCACGGTAGCATCACAATTCATTTTTGCCAATATCTTATATATTAGACAAAATATACACTTGTACACTAAAAACAGTGATATTCACACCGTAAACACTAGAAATAAGGACAAACTACGTGCTCCTTTTCACCGGCTTCATAAGGTTCATAATTCATTTGTTGGGCTTGGTATAAACTTTTATAACAAGCTTCCCTCTGCTTTGCTAGATTTGCCTTTTGATGCGTTTAAAGCTCAAATAAAGTCCAACCTGTGTTTAAAGGCTTACTATTCCATCAACGACTATTTAAATGACAAGAATAGTTGGTCGCTGTGATTAACTCAAGACAATGTTTATGTTCTTTCTCCAGAATTGTACCTAGAGACAGGTTATATGGGTTCATATAATTATTGAAATATATATTTTTATTGACTAAGTAATTTTTTAAATTATAATCTGTTTTTTCATTAGTTATTGACATGTTCTACTCATAACAAAATTTTTTTTTTTTTTTATGAAGAGTTGTATGGCATTATGGTTAGCTAGCGACCTCGACAATTGATAATTCTATTCTTGCCTGAGTAACCGGCAGCAAGTTCGTCATGCTCCCGTAGATGTCACTGCTTGCGGTAGCGTTGGGGATCGGGTTACCTCTTTCCCTCAAATATGGCGAGGGGGGTAATGGCTGATCTTTGCGTTATGCTCGTGAACGGGTGCTGCTTGTGGTGACTGGTCGTCTTGCTGACCATGATTTTGTTATTGTTGCTAATAATTACCTACTTGTTTATTTATTTTACGTCGATGGTCCTAGGTTATCATTTGTAAACATAATCCAGCATTGCTTATGTAAGCTATCACGCCATTTATACCAGGAGACTTTTATTTTGGTATATGCTTTGTTTACTTTTTATTTTTTGTGCTTGAGTTAATTTTTCACTTTATTTGTTGGTATATTGGCATGGCTAGCTGACATAAATGACAAATTTTAAGTTCTGTGTCTCGTAATGTTGATTACTTTGCCTATGTATGTATAGAATCAAGTCTATCCGACTAAACAGACAGCTGTGCTGCTGGGGAGTTTGTTCCGCCACTTCTTCTTCCCAGCTAAAGCACTAGGAAGTGGTGAAGGGTGGGCGTTTTGGGGGACTGTCTCATGTACTTTGACGTTCGAAAAGTGCTGATTCTCAGCCTAATTTGAATAAATGACTTTTGATTTTGATTTTGATTATTAACTTTGCAGTGTTTTTTACCGATTACCGAACAACCTGTATATCTGCTAACACAGTCATTCCAATATTTAAAAAAAAAACATGTCAAATCAAATCAAAAGTCCTTTATTCAAACTAGGCTGAGAGTCAGCACTTTCTGAACGTCAAAATTACATAAGACAGTCCCCCAAAACGCCCGCCCTTCACCACTTCCTAGTGCTTTAGCTGGGTCACAGTAGTGACATAATCAGAGCTTTAATACGTCATAGAATCATAGTCTTATCACAATTGGAATAATAAATATGTGATCATAAAAGTTCTGTAACCAATCGATAAACCATTTTGAACTCGACAAATATAACATTTTTGTTTAGTTTCGATCATTATCATCAATAGTTGTATGACCTTTTTGATAACTGAGCAGCACATTGTACTCGTCAAGCACTAGAGTAGGTAGTTTTTATGTGTCAACACGTGGATTTGGAGGAGTTTTGGGGCAACAGAATTACAACTGTTATCGACACAAAATAGAAGAATGCGCCAACATGTTTATGTCAGAGAACAATAAAGTTAGTTCAAAAACTAAAACCCGATTACTGAAAATCACGCTCTAAAGGTGCGCTTACACGAGCAACTAAAATTGCTCCATCCTGGTCAATTTCTCGTCAAATATGACGTCACTACTGCATCCAGCAATTTAGGGCAATGGCAACGTGTAGCAACCTGTTGCCAGAGATACGGCCACACAATATCATGCAATAAGGAGCAACTTAAAAAACTAGGCAATCCGCCCCTCCCGCCAACTCCGCCAGCGGCCGGTTCCTCTCGCAAAAACGAGACTTTGTTATACGTACAAACGAGATAGAAAGAAAATTGACTAAAAATTTCCAAACCGAGTGGATGTTCAGCAACTCATGAAATAAATAGAGCAATCAGAAGCAATATTCCCGAAACATATCCGCAATTTATTGTTGTTGCTCCAGATTGATCCATTAGTGTCGCCGAGCAATAATTACTCAAAAAATTCCCCGTGGTCTTAGCACCTTAAAAAGTTTGAAACCAGAAAATATTCTTGTTTGAAAGCTGTAGTCACTCCGCCCTAAAGCATATGATATCTTACTACAATAGAAAGGATTGTTTAAGGGTTATACGACCACGACTTTCATTTAAAAAAAATATAAGCAGACTTGCGGCACCCGTTGCAACATTAGTTTCATGCAGGGTGTATTGCCAGCCCCTTTTAAAAAGTAATAGTTTAAAAAACAAAAACCCACGCTTTAAAAACCTAACTAAAAAAGTAGACAGTAATTTAATTCTATTAAAAAGCGTGGGGTGCTTTTTAAGGTATTTTTATAATTAATTCATATCAAGCACCCCACGCATTTTAATAAAATTATATTAGTTTTTACTTTTTTAGCTTGGTTTTTAAAGCGTGTTTTTAAGTATTTTTAACTATTATTTATTTTCTATTTTTTAGTTCTCCTAACTACAAAAGCGTGATTTTTGTTTCTTTTTCTGTTTTTTTTATTGTTTTATTTTTTAATCAGTTGTATCTCCCATCTTCAAGACCGGTGACCGGTAATCAAAAGTGAACTACAGACCAATATCTTTCTCGAGCAGTCTCTCCAAAATATCGGAAAAAGTAGGGAACAAGCGTCCCACCGGATACCTTGAGAAAACAGGGGCACTCCGGGAGTGCCGACAGAAGTGAAAACTTAAATAATTACGTGTGATGTGTGTTGGTTTAGCATGATCAGCAAAAATATTAACTGATTTTACATTTTTTGTAAAACAAAAATTTGTAGTTTGAGTCAATTTTGGCAGCTATTTTTTACCAAATAGGAAAAATCTTGTATGTATGTAATTTACACTGATCAAGCTCAACTAAAACTAACATATACAGAGGTGTCGGTAACGGTGTCGCGAGTTCAATTGTTTTTCCCATCTCAAAAAATGCCCAACGCGCGCGCCTAAAGAAGTTTTCATTTCAAAAAAATTAGTTCGCCACTTCTTCGTCACGTTGAGAAGTTATGAGGGAACAGATGAACATACATACATAAATACATAAATAAATACATACATACCTACATTCATTCATACATACATACCAGTCAAAACCATAACCCTCCTTATTGCTTCGCTGTAGTCGGGTGATAAAAGTAGGTATGTCTTTTGGAAATGTACGAAAGCACTGAACACGAAAAGAACATAAAGAAGAGTCACAACATTCATAAACAGCAGCAGACTGCTAAAATATTGCTCTCGAGCATCTCATCTTCATAAAACTCCCGCGGAATGGCATGCATTGAATACACCGGTTTGTGGCGTTTTTCTTTCAATCTCAGACGGGCATAAAAAGAGCAAGACTTTTCACTATCTATGAATATAAATGTTCTCTTTTACCGGTGCCAAAACTATTTAACACAGGTCTATGTAAACATGATCTATTGTACGTACCAACTGCATAGCATCCTTGAGTGCGGAGTGGAAACAATTACTCCTATGATAAATCCGAGTCATTTTACATTATCATACGCATGACTAAATACACAAATATCTCGTTTACAACAGATTAATCAAATTTCAACTTTATCACCGCACGATAAAGGCTTATTTTAATGTTTCATGTGAGTTGGTGAAAATTGTGATTATGCCCATCAGTCATGAGAGTGGAACATGTCATGCTTGGTGATACAGGTACCGACAAACACGTTAAAAGCAAATATTTTATGGTCTTATCTGGCACATTATCAGAAATTGGAATGTAAAGCCATAAAAACATTATTATTAAGGGCTTTAATACCTTTCCAAGAGCCTTGATATTGGGTAATAATACCACAGTAACACGTACCTACCGTTAATTAAAAACAAAGCTTCACTGAACAATAGGCACCACCCTGTCTGGTGGCGCCATTTTTCGTCTGGCAGTCGTTGCTAGGGGGAGGTTTATTATTAGGGTTCCTTTCAATGCAATACGACACTATATGCATAGTCAGATAGTGCTACATATCCTTTATTATCCGTCAGTCCCCTCGTACGACACGCGCAAGGAATGTCCTATTGGTAACCAACACCACACAGCTAATAAATCGTTTAACAATCCTTTACGTGTTCGTGTAAGAAATATACTTTCAAAGAAACATGTTCTCGCGTAGAGTACTCTTTTGTTTCATTCTTCTTATTCATACGTGTATCGAATTTTCTTCACCTAAATCCACTAATCTATCCACCTAAAGAGACATGAGTCTTCAATCCTGCACATCGCATATTAACTAACCACGGAGTTAAAAGATTATCTCGTAATTCATGTGTCAAAACGATTAAATCCTGAATTGTTTGGATGCTGCGTCATTCAACGATGGTTTTGAAAACGATTTTAAATTAAACTCGTGTCTGTTTTGTTGCTTTGTTGACCAAAGCAATGACCAAAAACATCACATACCAAGAAATCTTATAGCAGATTGACTGATTTCAAAGTATGGCATACTGGTTCATTTAAACAAAGGTTTTCTAAAAGGATTTTTAATGCAACTCGTATAATCCTTTTTTTCTCAGTCAAGTTATCATCATGTTATAGCAGTTTCACTGATCTCAAAGTATAGGCTCCCAGAAATTATTCCCAATCAGTGTGATTAAAACCAGAATGTAAATATACTTAGAATTCAGAGAAAATTCGCGAAAAACGGCAATAATGCTAAAACTGGACGAGCCAAACGTCCAAAACCAAGTGAATAGTACATTTTATGACCATTTGCAAGCAGCTTCCGGCCGTTAAAGCGTTCCGGTAAAACACCCGCTATATAATGATATATACGGACGCTATTTCCCGCCTAAACAGCCGTTCCAGGCTAATGGGAACGTGGCCTAATTATCACGCAGAGCATAAACTACATGTACTTTAGTAGCTGCAGGTGCAGATCGGATACGTCGCGCGACAGGCTATTACGGCTTCGTACGACTGGCATTCGATTAATGTCCGCCATGTCGACGGGATTGTTTTGTTTACAAAACGGTACTTTCAGATTCTGGACGCAATATTAGGTGCTTGTTTACTCCTCAAAGGATAAAGAATCTTCTAAGCTAAGCTTTGGTAACTTTGCTTCTATTTCGGCGAAGTTACAAAAGTGTTAATTAATAGTAAGTTTACCTTTAACAAATACCAGTTGGTTGTTAAGTATACAAGGATCGTTCATAAGATCATCTGCTATCTCACAAGCAACAAAAAGTTAACACGGTCAAGGTTTCTTCGAGCTACAGACGCACATACAGTCCTGTTATATTTATTATTTACGGCCCACCTCGGTATCGCTCAGGCAATATTTGAATTAATTGCAGTTGTAAAGCTTTCTCGAGAAACTATCTAAGTAGTAGCGAAACCACACCAAAGACCTACATATTATGATTTTGGTCTGGTCTGCGAATATTCAGACCAAAGACCAGACATCGTTTAATACTATTTCAAGGCAGAGACACAAGAACTCTAGAATTGCTCCTACAGTGGGTGCCATTGCCATCACAAATGAGTTACGAGTTAATCTCATACCGTAGCAAGTCCAGTCAATTGCTGATTTGACGCCTTACGCCGTAAACAAAGAGTAGGCGTTGTCGGTGTTATTATTGAGTTAATAATAGAACTACCGCGATTCTATTAGCATCCTGAGGGGGACTTCGTAAATCATCTGGACAGCTTTGATTTGAATATACATCAGCTATTATTGGAACTGCAGCTCTGTAGTGTTGAAACTAGTGACAAAGGGGTTTTGTCGGGGGAACATATCTATTTCCTTTTGTAATTTTAAGTTGATATTATGCTTCTTGATTACCGAGCTGAGGGCTGGTAGAGATTTATGAAAGCAGACTGTACGTCGATATCACATAAATTGGAATAGGGGCAGGCAGAGCGTTGGAACAGTTTTGTTGAAGTAGTCAATACGGAGCCTTTTAGGAGCCAAAGGAGATATACTTCTAAGCTTGCTTAGTTTCAAAAATCGCCAGGCTACCATACTGCTATCATTCCACGAAAAGCTTGACGAAAAATGTTAACAACGCAACTTGCAGGCAGTTGCTGGAACGTTAAGATTGTATAATTATGCAATTATGTGTCATTACAGCAAGCAGAAATTCAGGTAATACGAGATTTAAAGACACCGTTTTTGCTTGCACGATGGTTGTGAGAGCGAAACCAACATACACTAGTAATTCTTCGGCTAGAATAAGAGCTGAATATAGATACAAGTGCAACTTCCATCAGAGATTACCATCTACCTCTAAACTTAACCTCTTTATAAATAGACGTCGAAGAAGAGTCTTCATCTTTATTGATGTTACTTGCAGGTTTATCCAACTAGTTTCAGACCAAACGAAGGCCAAATTTATGTGCTGCATGTCGGGGAACCCCACATCAAAAACGTAAACATATGCATTGTAACGTCGTGAGCTTTATGTATACCCCGGGGCGACGGCGCGTTGTGTTCCACGCGCGCCTCAGAGATGTCAGCAACAACTGATGGGGCCCGCAAGGGCCGATGCGTGCCAGGGGTGCGGGTTGTTCGAAAGAGATACCGCGGTCTCTGGCACACAGGCAACTGAGGGAACACGGGTGGGTTTTAGTTAGTAAAAGTCTGACACGCTCTCCTGCTCCACCCAGAGCGGGAGAAGTCATTTGATGATTTCCCACCCAAAAAAACAAAAAAAGAAACTTTAAGTATACCGTTTACTTGGTGGGTAAGTGGACATCCTTGATCCCTTCGTTCAAACTTTATTAATATGTAGCTGGGAGCAACTGGATGAAAGTAGCCGAGGATCGAGCAAAGCATCGTGCGATTGAAGAGGCCTTTATCTAGCAGTAGTGTGAGTTCTACTAGGCTGACGATACATGGACCGCAACGAATAATAAAAAATAAATATGTCATTATATTCAACACAAAAACATGACCGACAGGATATTGGCACGGATGAAGAAACAAATAATAATCATAGCACCATTCATCACAATATGGTTAATAGCAAATGCCAAGGCAAAGAAAAGGATTGAATCAACATATTCAACTTGTTCCTAAGTAATATTATAATGGGTTACTTTCTGTCTCTGTATGTTTGTTATGTAGCTCATAATCAGGCTATACTGCTGGGACACAGGCCTCCTCTCTTCAAGAGGGAGTGGGTTATAATATACGGTTACGCAAAATAAATGATATGTGTTAATATAAAATAAAGGATTACTGAAACGATAAAGAGACCTATGTCTTAAATTTATGCTCGTCCAGCTTTCCACGTTGGAACGTTATGGATGTCTTAGCAATAAAAAACCATAACTTTTACTTATATACCTACAGGTTTGTACAGAACCCTCGGTGCGCGAATCCGACTCTCATTTTTTCGGTTTTTTTTGTATAACCGACGAAATATTTCTACGCTGGGGGGTCCAGAATGATATGCTGAATTCATGGTTACAGTTTGCGCACTGGATAGAAACTTATCCTGTGTAGTGCGTATTATATAGTGCGGGTGTATCCGTGTGGTGCCGGACGTTCACATGGGTGTCGTAAAAGGCGACTAAGGTACTTAGGGCGACTAAGGGACTAGAGAATGGGCAGCAGTGTTCTCTATGCATTTTACCACCATACTGCGATCAACAACCCGCCTGCAAAAGCGTGGCGATTATGGCAAATCCGCCCTTTTGGGGGAGGCTTATGTCCAGCAGTGGACGTTTTTCAGCTGTTATGATGGCGATGACACGATCTACAACTCGTAAGTCGGGACCCATACTACTTCGCTCTGTTAAGTAGCTCATCATGGCTAAATTACCCAGTAGTATTTTGTTTCCGTGTGGTGCCGGACGTAAAGAATAGCACCTCCCCATATCCTCCCGTGGGTGTCGTAAACGGCGACTAAGGGTCTTACTACAGAATGGGCAGCAGTGTTCTCTATGCATTTTATCACGATACTGCGAGCGCCAACCCGCCTGCCAAGCGTGGCGATTATGGCAAAACCCCTCAAAAAATTACAAGTATCAAGAATCCGCTGAATGCGTTCGAAGTAGCGGTACTTACGGGAGGCCTATGTGCAGCAGTGGAAATCTTTCGGCAGAAATTATGACGATGACTTGATAACATTTGGCAGAGCAATAGCTTGGCAGCAGTAGCAGACAGGATACTTTTGATTTCACAAACATAACAAAATATGAAAGCTCTGCTACCAATCACTAATAATTTCCTTTCAATAATAACCACCTATTAAAATAAAATATTCATTGAATGACAAATAAAATACCAGAACATTGTCGGAACGATTTATTATTCATGTTTTATTGTACCTATATAATTAGTTGCATGTTCAGTTAAGTAATTGCTGATATAATTTATTAGTGAACCAATGCCACACATAATATTGTTTGATTTACTGATAACTAATAACATTGGTATGATATGAGATTCAGTGCATATGTTGAGTGCTATTTACTTCTAGACCTTGAAAGTGAACATAGCTAGTAGTGTCACGATACCACAGTTTAAACATAAGTAGGCATTATCTATACAGAAGCCCGTTTGTCGCCCATAGTCCACCCGCCTAGTTCACGTAGGTGGACTATGGGAAATTATTTTTCCCATAGTCCACCAGAAAGTCCATATTATGTTTTCGAGGTGGTCTATGGGAAATTATTTTTCCCATTGTTCACCTGAAAATTGATTTTATCGTAGTATTACGAGAGAATAATTGTGATATTGAATTGTAAAGCCAGCCTGAAAATGTTGCTATCTATTTATTTGTACCTCATTATATATGTTAGACATTTAAAAAATCTTAACTAAATTAATTATAAAGATTTGCCGCTCGCCGCTTGACGCTCTGCCGTCAACATTGAAATAAAATTAAAATTGCTTAAGTTGTGTCATATTAGCGGAGTTTTTCCAAAGCCGCAAAGCAGTAATTTCCCCGGAAACGAGTTGCATCTAAATACCAGTAATGGAGTCATTATTTTCGATGTCCATTTTTCGTATTTTTTAATTTAGATTTTTTATTTCGAACTGGACATCTAATAGACTGTAGAATAGTCGCGTTTGTATTTGTTTTTTGTTCAGTTTTGAATGAAACCCCTCCCATACGTTATTTGTTCTATGCCTTTCCCCAAAAACTGATAACATTTTACTAAAATACTGTTTTTTCCAGAAACTGTCAATGAACACTAATGCACTATACAATGAACTGATCTGATGATCTTCCTTAAATTAGATATTAGTATTTTGGTTTTGAAATTTAATATTACAATTATTATCTCGTAATACTACGATAAAATCATAATATGGATTTTCAGGTGAACAATGGGAAAAATAATTTCCCATAGACCACCTGGAACACATAATATGGACATTCTGGTCCATCCACCTAGGTGAACTAGGCGGGTGGACTATGGACAACAAACGGGTATTTTGAAGTAATGCATTATTAATATTTAATTTTAAAAAAATTATGGGCACTTTTCCCAGTGACAGCGATGAGGACGATTTTTTTAATGCCCAATGTGCTTTCTCTTTTTTTAAATTACTGATATATAAAGTGACAGGACATCGACGCGTAAACTGTAACCTATTGGACAGGATAACATATTATGAATGTTGATGAATAGTAGGTAGCCTACAGAGGAGAACAGCAGCACAGATAATGTAATACTACGACAGCAGTAATAGTAATAATAAAATATAATTTTGATATTACTCATACTGAGCAAGAAAAATATGAATAATAATCATTTCACATTGGAAAAACCAGAACATATGTATGACTAGATTGTGCCCATGACTTGGTTGGCGTGAAATTTTGTCCCCCAACCCACCATGTTGCAACCTATCGCCCGCCCGGTATTACTTCGTTTTCACTAGGAGTACTTTCTGATATTATTTTTGGGCCTATAACCGCAAGGATCGGGCTACTGAATGCAAAAGATTTTTTCAGATCCAACCGACAGTTCCAGAGACTGGCACATTCAAACAAATATACTTTTCAGCTTTATTATATCTATACTTGCCCCTTTTTACAAAAATTGGTCAGTGGGTCATAGGGTTAAAAAATCACACAGATGGAGGCTTATGCATATTAGGACAGTTAAAGTCTATATGGAGACGAGTGCAGAAAGTTAATATTTTTGATGATAGTTGACTAAAACGTAAATTAATTATGGTTGAATTTCGAACCCTGGGCCAGTAAGTAGCCCAAGATTCGAAATTCAGTTAGTATAGATTTTTAGATTTAGTTAATATAGATAGCTCAGAATAACAGCTGTCAGAAAAATGGAATGAAATTACTTAATACCAGGTTTTTATCTATTCAGCCAGTACTCACTACACAGTGAGGCCAATTTATAAACTCTTTATTTCATGATTGAGTGCGAATCACGGTGATAACTATTGTATGCTTCCTGGAAGTGTTGAGTTTTATGTAAAGCTATATATTTTTCTACCGCTTCTGATACTCTTATTACATTTATATTAATACCTACTAATTTTACTGTTGAATTATCACTAAGGATCGGATAATCGGATGCATATTTACCTAATGTTAATTTTTAGTAATGAAAATATGGAAGCGGCTTCTTAAAATATTTTTTGTACAAAAATCCTGGGATGCAAGCAACACTGGGAATGCATAACAAGTCAGTTGTATAGTATGGAAGCGACTTCTAAATGATTAGGATTGCATAATTATTCAGACGCACGTTTATTAAAAAATTAACCCCGATGGAAATTTGGTACCTATACCTATTTACCTAGGGTGTAAGTCTGTAAGAGTAGGGGTGGTGTGTGTTAGTAAAAACATTTTTTTTTCATTAAATTTGAAAAGTCGGTACAAAAGCACATTCCATTTTAGCCAACCTCTCAATTTTAGATGAATATGCATCCGAATATCCGATCTCTAATTATCACAGAGCAGCTAATTAGCTGATGGGTATGTATCAAAAATTATGATATTGAATCTGTCCAGTCGATTTTTGAAGCAGTTTAGTGTGGGTTTTTGTTTATATGTTTTTACTTAAGTACATTCATATTAATGACAAAAACTGTTTTATAATTTATGGGTATGTTAAGTCATTCAATATCTTGTTTTAAACTACTAATGTTGGTGTTGCGAAAATAAAAAAGTAAGTCTAGTTCCAAAACAGGTTTACAAATTCTACTTCAAGCTTCTAAGCCTACATGAGACATTTAAATGAAAAAAGACGGATTCGCGAAACAAGCACTTATAACAGCAACATGCATCTGTTGTTTACATAGATGAAGCCTCTGCCTGTTCAAACATTTCAAATATATTTAAATGTGCTTCACCTAAAGCATTCACAAATATTTATGTAGCCGCTAATAGGTTTTAGTCAACAACACGCCACCTCAATTTTTATTACTATAACACATCAAGTGGTAACGGACGGCACACCAACTTTAGGAAGTTGGTGAGCCGCCGAGCTAGGGCTCAGCGGATATTGACGATTTAAATCAAATCTATCCAACGTACTAATAGACAACCATATAACTCCCATTATATACATTTAAACCTAATATCATAGATGCAGGTAACTTCTCAAATGCAAAAAAACAAGAGTAAATTAACTCATGAGAAACATTTCGATCCCCAAAATTATGAATTTATAAACATACCTGTTCAGAAGCGCGAAGTTATTTTCAATCATCGAACAACAATAATCACATAGGAGTTTTATTAGCACTTTATTGTTTTGAAAATTGTATTTGATCTAATACGATAAATTAATTTTAAATTCACACATTCAATTCAACACCCAAGCACCATCCCCATGACACAGACTGAAAATAAAAATAAAAAAATAGTTCCCGTCAAACTTGCTACGTCAGAACAGTATTTTTCAAGGTGCTAAAATGCCAACAAAACGTATCTCGAAGATTCACATGAAGTTACTTGTTTGGCACTAATTCCACTCTGAAGCCGGACCTACACACTTAGCGCTTGCCGCAAGAGCTACCACGAGAGCCAATGTATATCGAAGGTGAATTGTATGATTCGTCATTCATTGCATTATACATAATTGTCGACTTTACACATATGCATTAATGCAGGCAATTATATGACGCATCTGCTTATTAAAAAATTTGGCAGTAAAAACTGAGCAGTAAACGAACTAAAAATAAGTCATGGTAAATATTTAGATGGTCAACTATATAAATAATAAGCAGCAAAATTGCTTAACGTGCAGCGGTCAATTATTTTGCGGCTCTCTCTCGCGCATAGCTCGACGTCTCGATGTAAAACAGAGAGAGCGCTACTTTTATCAGCGAAAACGCAATAATGTAGCCGTATCATAAAGGTGGATGCGCTAAGGTAGCCCGCGAAATTCAAATTTTCTTCTGTTTTATGCAATTGGCAGGTCAATGTCAGGCTGTATGTACAAAATATGATTCGCGCGTAACGTATGCTACGGTTACATTGTCGCGTTGTTGCTAACTTCAAGTAGCGCTCTCTCTGTTGTACATCGAGACGTCGAGGTCTACGCGACAGAGAGAGCGCTCTTTGTAATTCGCGATCACACGACAATGTGACCCTAGCATAACAGAATTATATCCATTAAAAACATCAATCAGGGATTGAGAGAGGTTGTACCTCTCTCAATCCCATTGAATGAAGTTTTCATGAAATAGTAACTACTTCCAAGATATCTTATGCTACGGCTACACTGTTGTACACGGTAACTGATGGAACTTCATAAAAGTATTTGGCCCAAAATTGTATGGGCTTGTACCCCAGAATGTACAGATATAGAATCTTTATCATTGAATACAACTGATCGTCTATAAACAAAATTATGAAGGCGCATGTTGCTCAACAGTAGGGGACATGAAATATGAAGGTTTAGTAAAGTTGACTTTTCCTTTACTGCTAAGGTATTTTATGTAGATTAATACACATTAATCTACATAATAAACGCCTGGCAAAGATGCATACACATATATCTTTGGCAGGCGTTAAATTTTAACAGTATTTTAGACGATGCCATGAAGATACAACTAAGACGAGAGGGCTCAATTCCGAAATACTTTTACTTTTATTCTGTACCTCCTACTAAAATATTCACGAGAGGTATTATTTACTCCACATTCTCACGTCGCGTCGTGGTCAAATCCTGGACTAACAGGTTCTTATTTTACCATCACATTTATCACCTCATAGTTGTGTCCGTGGTACCTGCTATGACAATAGAAGATGCCTTGCAACCAACTCAAGGAAAAGAGAAATTGATCACAACATTATTTGTTATGACTTTGAAAACACATTGCGGAATTGAGCCCTCTCGTCTAAGTTGTATCATAATGGCATCACCTAAAATACTGTTAATATTAAATTCCTGGCACAAATGTATACACACATTAATTTGCATAAAATACCTTAGCAGTAAAGGAAAAATCAACTTGAATAAACCTTTAATTTTTTTTCCCCTACTGCTGAGCAATATGCACCATTATAATTTTGTTTATAAAAGATCAGTACTATTAAATGACATAGATTTTTATCTGTACATTCTAGGGTACAAGCCCATACAATTTTTCGCCATGGCCTTTGTAGGTACTGTATTGTCATCGAAATCTGCAGGCATTTTCTGCACATTTAAACGTTTATCTAACAGCACTTGTAATGCTAATAATTGTAATGTTTTCACTTGTAACATTATTACATAATTGTAAGGTTTGTTATTCAGCACTTGTCATAGAACTACAAGTATGTCACTCATTTACAAAATTGTCGGATTCTAACCCATTCATTTCTAACCCTCATGTCAGGTCATGCGTAGGTTCGAAAATATTTAATGAAACTATTATTATTAAAGGTTGTTCCAAACGCAATATGCTTGACATATAATGCTGCCTTTATAGTAATCAGTGACGAGCCATTACTAAATTAAAAGTCCATAACTAAGTTATCAAAATTTTTTACTCGCTATCGCTGGATCCCAGGGCCCTATCCAATAAAGCTGACAATCCGACAAGTCCGACATATGTCAAAAAGTGACAACTCGACAATTTTTCTGTTTAATAAAACTTACAGGCGACAAAATTGTCATGGTGGAAAATTCACAAATATGTCGGACTCTTTTTTTTTCTTAACATTTTTCTGTTTTATAAAACTTTATATGCGACAGCTGACAGGTGACAATTTGTCGTGAAAAACTTGTCAAATCTGCTTTATTAAACAGAAAATTGTCGTGACATGTTGACATATTTGTAGAATTGTCCGACAATTCTGACAGGCGCGTTACCCTCTGTCGCGAAATCATATTTTGAATTTTGAAGGTGTAAAAAAGTGTATTGAAAAAGTTTATTACAAAAAAATGGTACTTACATCGAGCAGTGAGAGTAGTGATGATGAATACTTGGAACAAATACAAACGAGGAGGCAACGACGATCATTTAAAAGCAGAATCAATTTCTCCTTCTCAATTACAGATTTCTGCTTTAAAGAAAAATTTCGGGTATGTAAATCTACCGTAGAATATTTAATTGATAAAATTGCTCATCGACTTCAACACGGTACAAGCAGAAACCAAGCACTTACACCCGATAAACAAATTTTATGCGCTTTGCATTGGATGGGTTGTGGTTCACAGTACCACGTTATTGATGATGCACATGGGCTTAGTAAAACAACCGTACATAATTGCATAAGAAGGGTATGTGGAGCCGTGATTACTGAATTACTCGGAGAAGAGGTTCGCTGGCCTGATAATTGTAACCGAATACCAACACTTTTCATGAGGCATAATGGGATACCTAGAATATCTGGTATTGTGGATGGTTCGTTAATTCCTCTAGATGCGCCTTATCAAAATGAATCTGCGTTTGTAGACAGGAACGGAAACCATTCAATTAATATTATGGTGGTGTGCGGGCCAAACTTAGAAATTTTCTACGCATCTGCAAGATGGCCTGGCTCTGTTCACGATGCCAGAGTGATGAGATGCTCTTCTTTAGCACGGACATGGGAAAGTGGATGGAGACCATTCCCAAACGCAATAATCCTGGGAGACAGTGGATATGGTTTAAAAAAGTGGCTTATGACGCCTAATATACCAATACAAATACCAAGGACAGCATCACTGGAAAGATTCTTGCGTGCTTTTAAGTCAACGAGAAGATTGGTAGAAAATTCTTTGGGAATCATAAAAGAAAAATTCCCGTGTCTAAATCACCTTAGAGTTCAGCCAATAATTGCAAGCAATGTAATATTATCTTGCATTGTTATGCATAACATTGAAAACCGCTTAGGCTCAAATGCACCCTATTTAGAACAAGATATTAGCGGAAATGACAATGATACAGTTGTAGATAATAACAATGTGGACGAAGTATTTGATGAGGAAGCGATTGCAGTTTTACAGTCATTAATACAACTATTTGAATGAATAATTTATTTAATCCTTTTAATAAATGCATGATCGATTATACTTAAAGATTTTCATTCATAGCACTTATTATAATATCGTTGACTTGTTCATTATCAGCACCCGACTCTGTTGTTCGAACAATTTGTTCAATTTGTTCAGTACAAACATCAATAACCCGAGCGTTTTGTAAATACAAAGGTAGTGTAAATTCTGATGGCTGTATGTTTAATTCTTTTTCAAGTTTGAGTAGCTCCAAATCTAGCTTGTATTTTTCTCTTTTTGCAATTTGAAGTTTTTCTTTAGCAATATCTACTTCTATTTCCATTTTTTGTTTCTTAAAATCAAATAAGTCATTTGATAAATCAACTGGGGGATGTGATTTTCTTCGTATTGGATTTTGAGGTTGAGGTGGTGTTTCTGCTGTAAAAACAGGCACGGATACCTGTGTTTCATTTGATCCTGAAGATTCTGGTATTTGAAGTCCATCTATTGCTGGAGAATCCTTTCCTATGATTTTTAGTATCATTTCATCAGAATCGTCATATTTGCATTTTTTTCCTCCCCCAGAACCAGTCTGCAGACGATTATCTCTCTTTTCCTGAAAGATTTATCGTACCAGTATATATAAAAACGACAAAAAAATCATGTCTGTTGTATGGGAGCCCCCTTAAATATTTATTATATTCTGTTTTTTAGTATTTGTTGTTATAGCGGCAACAGAAATACATCATCTGTGAAAATTTCGACTGTTTAACTATCACGGTTCATGAGATAACGCCTGGTGACAGACGGACAGACAGACAGACAGACAGACGGACAGCGGAGTCTTAGTAATAGGGTCCCGTTTTACCCTTTGGGTACGGAACCCTAAAAATCGTTTCCACATACACAATGCGAATATTTCATACATACCTACACAATATAATACATCATATCTAATTGATAACTTCTTTATTGGTTAACGGTCTAAATAAATAAAAAAAATTACGGATTGATGAAGGATAAACTAGTTAAAATAAACTAAACCTTACCATGGTCCTTTTGCGCCAATTTTGCCATGTAGTGTCACGAAGGTATTTCCAGTCTTTATTGAAAATACCTAATGTTCTTAAGTTTTCGGCTATTTCCTTCCATTTATTTATTTTTACATCGTGGGTCAATTGGTCACTAAACTTCCCAAAAAGTATATTTTTACTTTCGTAAATAAGGCCCAAAATGGTAAGTTTTCTGTGCATTTCCATCTTACACGCGATCATAACACAATCGAAGTTACACTAGTGATTGTTTTATTCTTGTACTTTGATAATATCTTTTTCAATTTTACCCTCATCCAGCTTCATAAAACAAAATTCTTTGCAAATATATTATGTCAAAAGTCGACATAATTGTCACGACAATCCGACAATATTGTCACCGACAATTGTCAGAAATATTGTGACTGTGGTTTTTTGATATGTCGAGTTTTATTAAACGTGTTTTTACATTAAAAATATGTCAAGATTTCACCTGTCGATTTTTGACATATTTGTCACGTTTATTAAACAGCTTAAGCGCGACAATTCTACAATTTTGTCATTTTTTGACATATATGTCGGATTGTCAGCTTTATTGGATAGGGCCCAGAACGCATACAAAATCAAAATGAAAATAAAGTATTATCATGCACACGTTTATTGTGGATTTTTATTTGCAGGTTTTTGTAGCTTGTGGCAGGTATTATGCGTGTGGATCTAGGTTTAGATTTACGTTGGCGACTGGCAATTTGCAACTATGGAATTAGTAAGTCATTTAACTGTCAAACTGAAATTGTCAATTCTACTGTATAAATGTCTGTGTCAATTTGTAATTTTTGACAGCACCGGATGAGTTCGGCGGCTAGTACTTTTATTCGGCAGTTTTATTTGCCAAAAGTGCAATTTTTCGCCGGTGTGTCGTTTCCGTTTTGATCGATCGAAATTCGTTTGCTTCGTGCAGTTGCAGTGTAAAATTATATTAATATTATACACAAAATGCCTAAAAAAGCGCCAAAAAACGCTTTTTTCTACTTCATGCAAGATTTTAAAGATGAACAACAGAAAAAAGGCATCAATTACGGGAACCTGGCTGAAGTCTCAAAAGCAGCCGATCCTGAATGGAGGGTAACGATATTTTTAAGTACAATTTCTTTTGCTTGGTTTGCTAAATATATCGAATGCTATGCTTGATTTGTTAAAGTTAATTAGGTATCAAAATAAGTAGACTATACAAAAGTTGATCAAAGAACAACTAAGCCATATTTCCTTCTAGAACGTTGTATAAAGATGAGCAGTTTGTGTTTGTCTATTTTTCCGTTCTTGCCTATACTACACACTGGACTTCGCTTTAGCCAGCTTTTTTTTAAAGCTATAACCCTGTGCCACTGCTGATGCTAATGAAGGACGATTGTTATTTTTACTCAACTGGTCACAGTAGGCTTTTTCTATCAATGATTTATTATGCTACACCCATAAATTAAAGATATAGGTAATTTAGTTTAGAGCATTGTTCGGTCAGTGGGTCGTCTTGGGAATTTCAAGGATACTACTTTTTATTCTCATCCCATTCTCATTAGCTATTAGGAACGGTCAGGTCATCTTGAGCTGTAAATATTCAGATTTCTCCTTTTAAATGAAATCAGAATTTATCTGTTACTTATGTTTATGTGCTAAAAATACAGTATCTTTATTTATATAAATATCCATAAAATGTACCAGGCCGATTGCAAGTGTTGCCCGTTACTTTTCCTTCCTTAATCTGTTAAATATCAATAGAACCAGGGAATCTGCTATGTCTGTATGGCAAGGACATTGGTCTGCTAACTGTAGCCATGTATTCAGAACATGATTGTACACATCCTGTGTTGAAATACTTTGTCATACATTTTGGCCGCGTAGGTTCTTTAGAACAGCAGATTCGTCATACATTATGGCCATGTAGGTTCTATAGAACAGCAGATTAAGGTGGTGGTAAGGGGGTGGGTAAGGGGTGTCTAGAAACATGTGTTGAATTGATGGTTAAGTCAATGTCTCTGCTATCAATTGCCTTGCCTTGACTTCCTGTATATTTGTGCATGCAATTAATAATGTCACTTTTTTTCAGAATGCATCAACACAAGTCAGGGCCCGTTATGAAGCAAGAGCTAAGCACGAGAAACAAAATCGTAATATTCCCATTGCCAAGTTCACGTCAACAGGGATTCCGTTGAGTGAAATCCAAAATCAACAAAAGGAAATACAGGATGCCATTGAATTTGAATTACAGGACATCAAAAACATGGTCAAAACAAAGGCTTTTAATAATAGTAAGTTTTTCTTTGTAAGGAATTTAAGGTAGAAAAATGGGTGGGCCAATTGGCCCATTTACACTAAATGGTGAATGTTCCTGATATATTTTGTGTTGTATTGTTTTTTTTTTTGTTTAGCTTCTATTGTCCCCCCGCTGTTGGGCAAAGGCCCACAAGTCCTTCCAGGAATTCTTTTCCCACCCCACCTTGAACCAGCCTATATTATGTTATATTTTTTTGTTAAACAGGCATTTTGGATGAGGATATCTATCTAATAGATGTCAACTACTATTGTAAAGCTTCAATTAACTACGTAATTGCTGAGAGCACTGTGTTGCGGTTCAACTTGAGAAGTGGCTTCCGAGACTTCTACCATGAGATGGTGAACCCAGGTAAACATACAGCCATAAATTATATGTATTTCTGTAAGTAAGTTTATGCAAACACTTTTATGCATCAACAACATTTTACAAACTATAGGAGGTGTGTGCTTCCTAACCGTAAAGTATTCTGAGAAGAAACAAAACAAAAACAGAGGTCATATTTATTTTTACAGTCCAGACATTACCTATATTATTTTCATGCCTCTCTCTTCCTAGTTGGTGCTCTCTTGACATTGTGTCGGTATGACGTATCTTGAGGTGTGACGCGCTGCCGTCACTCCCGCAATCTTGCATGAGATGGCCTATTGCAGCCCTGATTTGATCTGTCCATCTCATGCACGGTCACGCCTAGTAGATTGTAATTAACTTTTGTCAAACTCCAATAGGGTATTACACTCATTTTTGAAAAGTGTCTTAATTAGACTCCAGAGTGCTAATAAACAAAAAAAAAAACAACATTTTTACTTAATCGATTAGGGTCATAAAAATGCATTTAAATTTTACATTTTCAAATTTCGCTCGTAATTTGACGAAAAGGCTGAACGCAGTGGACGCCATATTGCTCTCGAAGTATGACGTCAGAACAAATGCGCTGACTTACTTTTGTTACGAAAATTGTAAAAGTACCAAGTTGCTCAGTTGACATGCCTTAAAACAGTTATAAACTTGTAACGTAATAATATGCCGGCTACTATTTCCTGGTGTTCAAAAACAGATGAAAAAAAAAACTGAAATCTTTCAATTGTATTTTAAAATTTATTTTATTATTTCATGAACTAAAACTAACATTTTCCGACTGCATTTTGCCTAAGCTATCTTAATAATATATTTTTTGTTTTTTTCTCATAAAGAGTAAAATACCCTATTGCGGACAAACAGTCTTACAAAGGGGTATCGTGTTACTCAGTAACTGGATTGTAAACCCATGTAAAATGCTGGAACTCAGCTACATCCCGTTATACTGGAAGATGAGCCCAATGTTAAGAAATGACTAGGTAGATTGTATGTCCAGTTGTGCACAATTTATAAGCTACAAGATATTAATAATTAATTAAGTGTTATATTTAAAGTGTCACTATTCATTATACCTTTACCATAATTTTTCCTAACAACATAGGAGGAAAACAACAAACACGATTTTTGTGATTTTCCTCATTAGTCTGTTCAAGAGTTAAATTAATGTTCAAAATAAATAAGACAATGAACGCGATTATGAAATCTGTATTTAAAAAAATATTGTTTACCTTTTTTTTCATCTTGAAAGTATGATCTAACCAGCCTGTACTGTCCTACTGCAGGGAAAAGCCCTCCCTCTCCCTTTTCTATACAATAGGGTATTTTACTCTTTATGAGAAAAAATCTAAAAATATATTATTGAGATAGCTTAGGCAAAATGTAGTCGGAAAATGTTCGTTTTAGTTCATGAAATAACAAAATTAATTTTTAAAATACAATTTAAAGATTTCAGTTTTTTTAATCTGTTTTTAAACACCATGAAATAGTAGCCGCCATGTTATTACGTCATACGGCATGTCAACTGAGCAACTTTGTACTTTTATTACTTTCGTAGCCTAAGTAATTTTTATTTAAAGAATATTTTGCTTTAAGGAACAGCAAACCAACGATAAGTAGAAAAGTAACTAATTTTTATATTAAAAACAATTATCTTATAAATTATCAGCGCATTTGTATATACGGCAAACTGACGTCGTACCCACAGAGCAATATGGAGTCCACTGCGCCCAGTGTTTTCGTCAAATTACGCGCGAAATTTGAAAATGTAAAATTTAAATGCATTTTAAGGCACTAATCGATTAAATAAAAATGTTGTTCTTTTAGTGGTTTATTAGCACTCTAGAATCTAATTAAGACACTTCAAAAATTAGGGTAATACCCAATTCTGTCTTTTGCTAGTGCTGGCCAGTCCTTTCGGAAGGAGTCAAGCTCGTCCCACCATCTTCGTCTCGGCCTGCCGCGATGGCGTCGTGCGTTTAGTTTAGCCCAATCGGTGATTCTTTAAGCTCATTTGTCGTCTAACATGCGGCAGACATGACCGGCCCAATCCCACTTAAGCTGAACAGCGGTTATAATATTCATATAATTTATAAGCTAATCCTTAAAATAATAATATGTGATCATTCCAGTCTCGTGCTCTTGTTTGAATTTATTTGTGATCAACGCATCATGTCTTTTGCTTCCACACTTCTCTATTGCTCGTCATCTCAGTAGGAACCCTCTTTCTAACCATATCATCATTCACACAGTCCATCCATTGTTTCTTTGTTCTCCCCTACTCTAGGGAACGTGAAGAGTCGGCCAACCACTTGACAATGTCTCGAAAACTAAGTGGGCACTCGGACCCTGTGGGCCTGTGGCCCTAGAGTTTCAACCCCAAACGGCTTGAATATAATTATGTATATTTTTCAATAAGATTGGAATATCGCGCCGTTTGTGGTTTTCGGCACCTGTGGCAACTGTTTGATTTTGTTTACTTAATTAATTAAGAGATTGTTGGTTCCCTTATCTGCTTCAGTATTAACAGTAAAATGATGGAACAAGGAAACTGGAAAGAAACTACTCTTTTCCCACATGGTTTTTTAAATTCCCCTTTTGCTTCGTTCCACGTTCAGACACCAGAAGGCCAATTCTCGTTATTAAAAACGTAAAAAATCTAGTGGCAGTCTCATCTCGGCGATAAACAAATGTCAAAAGTGTATAGAAGCTCGAGGTATTTTTGACAGATTGAGACTGAAATCGGAATGTAAACGTTCTTAAAATTACGAGATTTACCCTTTGTTTCTGCTAACATCCGTCTTATATGCATCCTCCCTTTTGTTAATGGCCTTTCATGGATCCTCTCAACTCAATATGAGGAGTCCTACTAGACTATAAAGGCCAGCACTCACTAGGCCGCATGACAAGGAATTTGCACGATATCAACGAAATTTGAGTGTTATGTGTATGTAAATAAGTTACAAAATCATTTCCGCTTACGAACAACCTTTGCCCTGCTATGCCGCGGTGTGCCGTAACGATTTAAGCATTACAGAATTACCCTATAATGTTCCCACTGCTGGGATACAGGCCTCTTTCTTACATACCTCTCCCTTACATACTCCTTTTGCCTCGTTTACGTTCATACATCTAAGGCCTTAGTGTGAGTTTCATCTAACCATCTCGATCAAACGCTTCGAGCGCGTTTGACGCTCCGATTGGCCCTGGATTGGGGACGGACCAATCGGAGCGCCGACCGCGCTCGATGCGTTTGATCGAGATGGTTAAATGAAACTCACACTAAGGCCACTGGTTATACACGTACGCCAGTTGCGAGTACTACGCACCTGGCCTTTCTGAAGATAACAAACAAAACGGGCGTCAGTTCTCGGCGTTTCTACTCACATCTACTTTGTAAATACCTTTTGTTAAGCAAATTTATTGTATTCAATCAGGTTACATCCCCGTCGGCTATGCTTCGGACGTGAAACTAGGCAGCATCGAATTGGGCCTGGACATGCCAGACGACACTGGCCCCAAGAGCAACTACATGCAAATCCTTGCCAATATCATCGACTATCTGAAGCAAAAGGACCCCAGTGTGAAGGTCCTCCCGCCGTTGTACACGCTGCCAGAGAAGGTTTTAGCTGTGCAAGATTTTATACTACAGCTGTGTCAAAAGTCCGGTAAGACAAACTTTTCAGTTTCTGTAATACTATACTAAAGTATACTAAATGGCTTTTTTATTTATTTATTTATTTATTAAAACTTAATGCACAAGTAAAAAAATACTGTACAAAGGCGGACTTAATGCCTGAGGCATTTTCTACCAGTCAACCTTAGGGTGATGCAGAGAGAAAACATGGCAGGTGCAACATAAGGGATAGGTTACTCGAAAAATAATACATACTAATACATACATATATACATATATATAACGAAAATAAAACTTTGTCTTGAGAAATAACGATAGGTAGAGGAGAAAACGAATCCAGTAAGTCAGCGCTGGGATGATTCTGCCAATTTCTTACGAATATGCTCACGTGCCTTTACTTTAAACGAAAGCCGACTCGTTGCCATCCTGATATTCAGAGGGAGTGCATTCCAAAGAAACACTGCCTGGACAAAGAAAGAAGATTTGATGAAACCAGAGCGGTGAGAGGGACATCGTAGAGGACTTTTTTCATTTATTTATTTATTGAGGACCTCTAACAAAAGATTAACAAAAAAAATCGCATCTACGAGACGTCTCAGCGAAGGTCGCGGAGCTCTCAGCTCTTAGTGTCTGGCACAGACTACAATATGGTATAGGGTAGTGTAGTGGTTTGTCTTTCACCAGGGACTGCCTGCGATCTTTAAAACAATACCACGAGCGTATTGCGTGATAAAATGTTGCCATATAATGATATACAGTAAAACGACCCTTAAGCGGGCACTCTTAACCGTACTGACTGGACGACGCACAAAACGATCGGAAAATTTAATCTGGTTTTCAAGACCCTGTCAGGAACAAAGTTCCTTATCACGTATGATTTAAAACTAAAGTTTTAGCAGCCACCATCTTGAATTTTTACATTTGATTTGTACCAGTAAATTCCTACTGCAAACCACGTTAAAAAACTTCGTTCCAATAGAACACTTTTCAATTTACAAACACTATAAGTGACAACCCTATTTCAGAACTTAGGTAACTACCTATATCAACCAATAGGCGTAGTTTCTGTGCTTTCCATATTTATACTGTGCCCATCCCTGAACACATACTTTCAGAACGTTTATGCACGTCCTGTGTATCGTGCTGTTCTTTTGCGTACATGTATTCGTACATGCACGCAAAAAAAAAGTTTTGTTTTATCCGTCTGTCTGTTCCGACTCATCTCCGAAACGGCTAAACCGATTTTGACGGGACTTTTACTGGCAAATAGCTGATGTTATAAGGAGTAACTTAGGCTTCACTTTCATTTTAGAAAATAAAAAGAAAAAGGCCAAAAAAAAACCATGAAATCCAATTTGTTTTCCGACATGCACGCGAACGAAGTTGCGGGCACAGCTATTTCCCGAATACAGACAGTGATTCCCGAAGAGTTTATATTACTTACTATTTAATTATTTTCAGGGGAAGATGAATGCATCTTTCGCATCTATAAGCTCGACACACTTTTCTTCCACCTCATAAATAGTATCAAAAGTCGTTCAAATGAAGGATTCCCCAAGGAGTCGCTGGCGCTGGTGCAGCTCAAAAAGGACCCTTTCAGGTACAATGCAGGACTGGGGTGTGAGGTAAGTTCTGACGTTCTGAATACTATACGATTTGTTATTATGATATAATACGACTATGACACATACAAAAAAACCTCATGCCCGTTTTTTATCATGATCTGGCAGTTTGTGTAATTTATGCGACCTACCCAAATGTCCTCTCTGTAGTATTGTTTGTCGAATCGTTGCGCTCCTGAAGTTCTGAGTTGAGCTGCACGATTAGTGAGAAATGCGTGCACTGACAGCACAGGTCCACTCAATCTGTGTGGTTCTCTCCTCAAAAGACCATTTCAGGCACCAATCTACATGGTCTCCACACACTTAAAAGAGACTGTGACCTCTGAGTTTGTTTCGGCGTTTCTTCTCAAAGTAGTCAGATAGGAAACGCTGACCTCATTTAGTTAAAAAATATGATTGACGCGTAAGAGGTGTTTGTACAAACCTACTTACAGAAATAAAATCTTTGAACATTTACTATAAATTACAGATGTGACATATCTATAGAAAAAAAAACAACTTTACATTTACCTATTCTGTCTTAAACATAGTGGCAGGGACATCGACGCGCAAACTGTTACCATAAATTCAGTACATGAAAACGCAGGAAATGTTGAAAAGTATTTGCTTTTTTTCTTTTTTTTAGACTTACTTAGGTCTAGAATCATGTGCTGAATTCATAGTTTCAATTTGCGCGTCGATATCCTTACCAGCTACCTTGTATTTTCATTCATTAATAATTGCGGAAATCTAGGAGAGTTTTCTAATTCATACAATACGACCAACTTTGTCGCCCAGCAATACGAATACCCTTTTACTTGCCCAACAGCACCACGAGGCGAATGAAAAGTCTGTAGAATGCACCACTTCACGCACCAAACGCTGGGCATTCACAATCCTGGACAGCTGTTGCCCAGTTGTGGGCATCCCGATCGTTCCTGGACAGCACGTGCCCGTCGAATATGATGTTGAAGTAAGCAGAGTTCATAGTTCTAGTGATTTTTGATGAAAGTGTGCAATGACAAATGCTCACGCGTTCCAAACGACATTTTTCAAGTCACAGTTTACAAGTCAGTGCTGGAAAAGTGGCTCATATTGTGGTTTCTGAATCTATGCTTTATTACTAACTTTTGTCCGCGGCTTCGCCCGCGTGAATGTCGGAGGATAACCTACGGGCAAGTACTACAGGGACCGGAACCTTCAAGCCTATGCCTATGTGTTAATCCAGTTTATAAACTACTAGCTTTTGCCAGCGGCTTCGCCCGCGTGGAGGTCGGTGTATTATACATATAAACCTTCCTCTTGAATCACTCTATCTATTAAAAAAACCCGCATCAAAATCCGTTGCGTAGTTTTAAAGATTTAAGCATACATAGGGATATAGGGACAGAGAAAGCGACTTTGTTTTATACTATGTAGTGATATGTGTGAGTGTTTGGAAAATTTCATCCAATGTTTACGCGGCTCACAAAGCTCCCAGTCAGCATGATTTTTTCCGACATCTTCAACGATCATGCTCATAATTTTATTTCAGTCAATTTACACAACACATTACAAGACCAAACATCATCATTATCATCATCATCATTTATAAAACCTTAATTAATTATATACCGTGAAATTTTAATGGTTGTTTTCCCGCGGCAGAACAACTTGCCTTAGGGAGTACTTTCGAAGCATAGAGTAAAAGTAAAAAAAAAAAAAAAATGTTTTAAAATTATTAAAAAAATATTCATCAACTCGATAAAACACTACTCAATAGTAACACTAGAGGTAATTTGTAGGTACTACTGGAATCGCACGCACCGCCGCCGACAAAGGTAACAGCGATGCATAAATGTTCAAAGCAAAATAAACTCTCGCACGTGGTGATTTTTCACAATGGTTAATCTGCCATTTTTTGTTTCTAATATTTTATTTGTTTATAAAACGATTGTATTACCAAGACTAAAGCATTTTGCTGCGGGAAACAACCATTTAAATATCACGGTGTATACCTAACCCTTCGTCATGAATCACTCCTTCCATTGGTTTTTGAGTTTATTCGCGGATATCACATTATGTAGTGATGTTTATAAATGGTAAACCACACTACCTGCTGTATTTTCTCCTACTCCCTTTTAAATTCACCCAAAGATTGTCTTTGAAAGATATAGGTGGTCTTACCTCCATGTGAAATTTCTACATTTTTATATCTGTAATTCGTATGGTCTACATAATAAGGAGTATTCTATTCTTATTGCACCACGGTTCACAATACACTGTATGTAGTGCCGAGTACGTATGCAGCGTATGCAGGAATCCAATACAGGATAAGATTTTATCCAGTGCGCAAAATGTAACCATGAATTCAGCATATCATTGTAGAAAAAATCAGCTGTTTCATAGAAAAGTGCAATACCTACGCGGTCAAAATGTATGGAACAGCAGATTTTTTTTTATTTAACCGAGGAAACATTTCTACGCTGGGGCTCTAGAATGATATGCCGAATTCATGGTTACAGTTTGCGCACTGGATAAAAACTTATCCTGTATAAAAAGCACGCGTGTAAGATGCACTGCAATGTAAACCTGAAAACGGTGTAATATGAGTCACTTATCTGGCAAGTATGGTAAAATCTTAACCTAAATAAATCCTCTTTCGATTGAATCGATCTATGGACTGACCTATTTTAAAAGTTAATCAAATTGTCGTATATTTCTAAAGTTTTAATTAAGACAACTTTTACTTTATTTCTAGCTTGGCCATTATCGAATTGCTAAATAATTAAATTTTCAGTGGGTGCAGATAATAAACGCGAGTCTTGTGACTTTTATGAATGGGATAAGGTTTAAAATACAATGATGTGCGCTCGTGAAATATAAGTATTTAACTTGAAGCTAATTGTATTGTTTCTTTTCCCAGGGTATCGTGAAGTTCAAGGACTCCAAGAACGCCTGGTCTGGACCAACTATTGCTGGATTTGCGGTAACTACTAGAAATAAATCCCACATGCTAACTGACAGGGCAATTTACATGCTATCTGTACTTACTTCAAAAGGACAGACTTAATTCTGCAAGGTTCTCATACAATTTGATAGTGTTTAAAATATTTGGACATTAAAAAAGTTATTAATTGTTTTCCTTGGTAGGTATCTTCCTTTTTTATTACCAAAATCATTTATTATTTCTAATAAACAAATTATCATTTAATTTTTTCATTGTGATAAATATTTTTTGGTTGCAGGGACCATCGTCTTCGTGCAATACGACTGACAACGATTCGTTCCACGAACAGGGTCTCAACTCAACAGCCTCCAGTTTATCTGAACGTAAGTTTACATCATCGTAATCAGCCTTTATTATTCCCACTGCTCCTCTCTATGAGAGGGAATGGGCCGTAATCCACCACGCGGGCCCAGTGCAGGTTGGTCGATGTCATAATGATTTTTTAATTCTAGGACATGCCAGTTTCCTCACAATATTTATATTAATATCAATATTAATATATTATAATTATATTTTAATAATATATATATTACTAGCTTTTGCCAGCGGCTTCGCCCGCGTGGAGGTCGGTGTATTATACATATAAACCTTCCTCTTGAATCACTCTATCTATAAAAAAAACTCTCATCAAAATCCGTTGCGTAGTTTTAAAGATTTAAGCATACATAGGGATATAGGGACAGAGAAAGCGACTTTGTTTTATACTATGTAGTGATAATAATATTGATTCTTAATAATTATATCAATATTATATAGTCACCTGCATCTGCTAAGAGGGTCTACCTGTCACACTGACCAACTCTCCTTCTACACTAATTTATGTAGAGGAAAGATTTGTATTTTTGTATGTAACGAAAAATCTTAAAAACTACTGGGCCGATTTCAAAAATTTGCCGTTAGAAAGCTACATTATCACTGAGTAACATAGGCTATATTTTATCCTCGTATTCCTACGGGAACGGGAACTATGCGGGTGAAACTGTAGAGCGCTGCTAGTATTATTTAAGGACCCTATACTGGACCCTATTATAATTATAATAAGTCTGAACTCATTTCGTGAAAAAACGTAGATATAGGTATTGCATAACACAAGCGAGCGTCAATCAATGTAAATGAAACCTTATATCATTGAGCATAAAACTTATATAAAGCTAGCTCTGATAATGTATTTTTTTTAATTTCAGCTATACGAAAAGTTAAACGGACTCATGCGCCACTACGTATGCCACAAGCTGACTGTAAGTATATAATAAAATGTCTGTTAGTACTGCTCGAGTCGATCGATCAGGTTCAGCTACGCTTGCCGCGGTTGGTCCGGGGATGGTAACCATCTTTACATACAAGACCCCTCGTGCCTCGGAAAACATGTATATATACATAATCTGGCATCTGGTTACACTGGAAGCCGATCCCAACATATTTGGGTAAAGGCTAGCTAGGTGATGATAATTGCGTTTACACGTGTTGTCAAATTAACAGTAAGTAGGGAACGTGCACGACGAAGGGTCTGCCATCTAGTGACGAAAATCCGAAGTTTTCTCGGAATCATTACTTGAAATTGACACTTCACGTAATAAAATAATCTCTTAGAAGTGAAAAAAAAAACATAATTACTAAGTAAAAATGTATTGTTGTGTTTCTGGATGCTTGAACACTTCAAATAAAACTCAAAATAAATCAAATGGTGTGAAATTCTATTACTTTCCCATGGATATTACTTACTTTTCTTGGTTACATGATAAATTATAAAAGTCGATAAAACCAATAAAAAAAATGTGTGAGTATGAGTTTCAAAACATTAGAAATTACTCAATAATGTTATTTGTAAAAATACCTGAGTTTTGTATGTGTGCTATTCAATACAAACAAATCTAAGTAAACATAACCTCAAATATTTTTTGTTAGTTTTCGTTATAGCACTATCTGGAGAATGTTTAAACTAAATGAAAGCACATGTGCCTACATTTTTCAGATAGGGCTGCCTTATATTTTTAATTTGCTCTTCTAATATTTATATTGCAATCAAGCTGAAAAGAAGGCGACATGAACATAAATAATAATATAGACAAAATATAATATTTACGTGCAAAATTAGTTCAGAAAATACTTACAATTATTTTGACACCATAAACGTTAGAAATCGTAGTTTGAGCTACTATTTTGCCACTTACTACTGCATTTTCAGGATTCATAACTGTTTCTTCTGCATCTAAGACATGCCCGGACTCGGAAGTGTTTTTGGCCTTTGGAGATATTTTGACGACGCTGAATATCATTATTAATCGGCCGGAACCCATATTTTATCATTTTAATCATTAGAAACTATATAAATATAATGTAAACATTAACATAAACATTGGCGGCAACACGATGACAGGTCTTAAAAGTTTCTTTTTTTGACCACACCGTGGCTCTCGTGTCGATTTGTGCTGCCATCTATTATAGTTCGTGCACGTTCGCTATGGTAAACTTTATATGACTTGTGATTAGAAATTTTCTGAAGATTATTTTTTTATCAGATTCTAAGAATATCCGTCCGGCTCCCGAGTTGACTGATGAAGACTTCCCTGCGCTGTCCGTAGGATTAGGACGAGGTATGTATATCTTACAAAGTATACTTTTAAGCATAGTTATAATTACAAAATAGAGAACTACTTTATAGCGCGCCATCTGAAATCTTCACCAGAATTAAACTTATTATTTTTGAGTAAAATGTGTATACTTTTAAAAAGTCCAAAAGAAATACAATTTTCGCGGGATGATAAAAAATAATTTGTAAAAAGGCACAAATAAAACATTGTTTTTTTTTTAAGTTTTAAGCCTTGGAATACACATGCAATACTAGCTTTTGCCAGCGGCTTCGCCCGCGTGGAGGGCGAAAATTATCCCTTGGAAACTTATTACCGGGATAAAAAGTATCTTATGTGTTAATCCAGGTTATAATCTATCTGTGTGCCAAATCCGTTCAGCCGTTGTTGCGTGATTGTGTAACAAACATCCAAACATCTTCACAAACATTCACATTTATAATATTACTAGGATTTCCTCTCGTGAAATACTTTAACGACAGCCTACCCTACTATTAAGGTGCTCTTACACGGGCAATTTTTGAGCTATTATTGCTCGGCAACACTAATGGATCAATCTGGTGCAATTAAGTGGAATAAATTGCCGATGTGTTTCGGCAATATTGTTTCTGATTGCTCCATATATTTCATGAGTTGCCGAATATCCAAACGGTTTGGAAATTTCTAGTCCATTTTCTTTCTATCTCGTTTGTACGTATGACTACGTCTCGTTTTTGCGAGAGGAACCGGCCGGCGGCGGAGGAAGCGCATTGCCTAGTTTTTTAAGTTGCTCCATATTGTGTGGCCGTATCTCTGGCAACAGGTAGCAGTCGTGACGTCATAGTTAACGAAAATTGCCCAAGATGGAGCAATTTTAGTTGCTCATGTAAGCGCACCTTTAGGCAAATCTATCTCCTGTATTTTCCATATCTATGAAGCGTTTCTGAAGTCTGTATCATCGATTTTGTAATGAGAATGATATTAAATGATTTTATGTTAACCGTTATTTTATTTTACTTTCAGGCCGCGGCTTAGCTGGCAGCTTCGGCAAGATGAACCTCAGAAAGTAGGAAGCATTCAATGCCAAACCGTTTTTTTTTCTGTTATTAAGAAATATGACGTAATTATTATTACTACAAAGTAGACAGATGGACTGCATTTCGACCATCAACCGCACTGTGAATGAATGATGAAAGGAAACTGGCCCTGGCTTATGTTTTTAACTTACTCACAAACGATTTTTTGATTCGCATGAATCTTTTGGTGATACCTTTAATGTCTTGTTATTATTGTTGTTTTCATTCATTAGGTACTTGTTTTGTGCGTATCATACTACTGCTCACGAATGTCATCATTATATTATAGTTAAAATATTTCTCATTAAGTGCAATTTGTAGTAAATTTCTTTTGAGTAAATAAAGATTCTTTAACCACAAATGATTTATGTAAGACTGTGCTGGCTCCAGCCGGGGAGCATTTAAATAATTGTCGCACTGCATGGCAGGGCTTCTCAAACAGAGAAGGAATATAAAAAGCAATGGATTAGCAATATCTTACAAAAATATTCAGATCGTGATTGATAGTGTGATATGCAACTAAGGTGCAATTCCCACCATCACCACGGCTTAGAGCCGGTCTAGCGTGAATTATTCGTAGTAAAGTTAGTTTTTAATTGCACATAACTTGCAGTCCGTCTGTTTACAATATACCGTTACATTATATTATTTTATGTTTAAAAAAAGACCATGTTTCTTTTCAAAATTCCCACAAAAAGAGTGTTATTTTAATGAAGCTGAAATAAGTTCTAGAAAAAATCTTAAGAACATGTCAGATACTAGTTTTTATACTGTCCATATCGTTTAAGTAAACATTTTGATACAGGGTCTGGCTCATAGGTCTAGTCTTAAGGATAATTTTGTTAAAACCATCTGATATTATAATTTAAGGTCGAATGCTTAAGTACCGTTATTAATTATACAAACCATACATATATTCATAGTCAGAATTGGGCCTCCCAAATTCTAACTGTGTCATGGCGATAGATAGCTGTTTGTCTGTTGCAATGGAGCTGTTCACATATACCACAGCTCAATAAACAAGTTCGAACGGTCCACAGGCTCCGAACAAATGCAGATGATGTCTGACACTGCATGTATAATGTAGATGATACATAAATAAACTCAATGTCGTTAATAGTTTCCACAATCTTTCAAGTAATTCTGAATGTACTCTATGTCTCAGTGTTAAAAAAACCCATTGCTGTTTTAATCATTAAAAAAATGTTTGATACTAAGACATTTATAAATGTACTGACTAGCGTTCATCTAAATTATCGTATTTTTCGAAATATTTGCTGTATTTACCAACGATTTACTGAATGTGACATGTAGTAGAAAGTATTTCATTATCAGTTTAACAATTAGCCAAAGAAATAAGTTTCCTTTTGGATCTATCTTCGTAAGACATTCTTGTACTATAGCAATAGATATGTACGCATTCTGCTTCAGAAACATACAGCTATAAGCGAATCTTCGCCAGCATATCTGTGCACTCGGGAAAGAACAAATTAGCGCCAAATACTTGTTTATTAATATCAGATTGGAACTGTAAACCCTGTTTCACACACAGTAGGATTTAACCGTATAGTTTTACTATTATCGAATGCTCAATTTTTGTTTACAACTCTTTGTGAAAGCCGCTTGTCAAACTCGATGTTGAAAAAAAAATGGCAGTTACAATACAGCAGGGCCTCAAGTCTGCTATTACAATAGTGTCAGAATGGTCTATCATTGATTTCAAAATTGTTGATTTTGACAAGTTTGGTAATCTACTAATCTATTGGCGTCATTATGACTTCAATGGTTAGCCACTGACACTCCATTCAAAGAAATGGCATTTATTGGTAATCTCGTACATAATGACAAATGATGACGTACATGATGACAAGCACTTTTTGAACGTCAAAAATACATAAGACAGTCCCCCAAAACGTGTTGGAATGACGAATTTATAAAAATAGTAGACTTGGGCCCCAGTTCGTTTTTTTAACCCAGATACTAATTTACAACTGTCAAATTATTTATTATCTGACTTTTACATCAGTAATACTGAAAAAGTAAACACAAGACATGAATTGTCAGATTGGTCTCTGGGATTAAAAAACGAACTATAAGCAGCAACAATCGCAGTAATAGAACGTAGGAGCGAGGCCACATGAGTGCCTTTATTGCTAAATGCTGACTGTCCTGCTCGCACTTTTTATGACCGCAACTTCAACGAGTCCTGGATTTAGTTTATTCTGCAAATTTACAAATGCTTCAACAAAATTCTCAGTTACCATTTTATAAGGCAGTGGCTTGACAACAGTAACAATATAACCTTAACGTACTATTATCACATGAGTAGACAAACGGAACAGAGACAAAGCTTCAAACAAACGCGCGAATCGGTTGCACTTCTACAAGCACGCGGGGCATGTGTGCGTGACCACTGGCCGCTTGTCGCATACGCGGTGAGACTGGAAAAAACCGGTGTACGCTGGCACAGCCAGTGGACAATCTCAGGTTCAGTGCGACGCACATTGTTTGTTTGTTGCAAGTTTGAATATTTTAATGTAGAAACGTGGTATTTTATTATTAATAATGGCTGTGTGTTCTACCTTCTTATTGTTATTACAAGCTTTTACTAAACATTTGTAGGTATGTGGGTGGCTTGGTATGTAGTAGGTATGAGTGTTAACTTCAAATATTACAAGTAAGATTTGAACCACTTCCCTTTGTCTAATTGAGCTGAAATTTTGTATACCGTAACTTCAGTGACAATGCCATAATATGATAGATATAACCTGATGCTGCAGCCAGGATTCTCTCGTCACTAGGGAACTCTTCAACGGGTAGTAGCACGGTCACGAAATTTTGTATGATTGTTTAATTTTGATAGTTTAACAGGATTTTTATCATGAACTGCTGCTGCAGTCAGCATTGTATCATTACTCTCTAACGGAACTCTTTAACGGTTAGTAGCATGGACTCGAAACTTTGTATTTAAATTGAATTTTGTTTGCTAAACATGCTCTTCACCATGAACTGCTGCTGCAGACAGGATGGTCTCCTCTCGAGGGAACTCTTCAACAGCTATAGTTGCATGATCATGAAAGTTTGAATACGCTTTTAAAAAGCATTTTTAATTCAAACTTATAATTAATACCTCCATCGTTCTTATTTCTTGCTACTGGTCGGTCTGTCTATAAATTAAATAAATATTTAAAAAATAGGTATCATCATCTGCCTAGCCTTTTCCCAACTAGCTTGGGGTCGGCTTCCAGTCTAACCGGATGCGGCTGAATATCCGTGTTTGACATGGAGCGACTGCCTTTCAGACTCCACAACCCAGTTATTGGGCAACACGATACTCTTGGATAGCCAAGAGTATCGTATTGCCCAATAACTGGGTTTTGGAGGTCTATATAATAACTAAAGACCATCAGTCTATGATTGATGGTCAAACTTTCTGGCATCCTGTAACGACTGTCAAACATTTCGAATGACGACGACCTGGACCAACGGCTTTACGTGCTTATAAAAATAAATTTATTAGAGTAAGTAATTTGTAAAGTATTCTATAATACTGAATGATAAAACTATTTAACAAATGTTTTATTTAATTTGTCTTCACCTATTGAGACAACCCTACCAAAATAGATAACAATTTTGCACGTTCTTAGGAAGCTTTGCCTCTGTTCCGTTTGTCTACTCATGTGTTATTATGTTGTTCTTTACATCAAAGCTTAGTGTGTAAGATATTAAAAATATTGAAACATGTTTTAAATACATTTTGTAATATTTCAATGTTTATTTCTTAACATTATAATATTGTACAGACCAGTCCTCACATCAAGCTATCCCAAATTGTCAAATTTTCTCTATTGAAGATAAACCTTAAACTTTTGGAATAAAGTTGAAAATCTATCAAAGAAATTTGACAGTGTGGGGTAGCGTGATGTGCTGGCCTCTGTACAGTTGGCCTCTCACCTGCTAAGATTATTTTTTGTTATGATTTTATTTCTTTGTTTTCATTCGATATTTTTGTTAGCATTCTTGACTAAATTAATGTATGTCGATACATTCTTGTTTACAAAGTACATAAGTTTATTTCTAGTGTCAAAACGTAATGTAAGTAGTTGTTGATCTGACTGCAGATTTTGAACCTGCACAATGTGATATACGATAAAAAAATTACTTAATTTGTAATTGATATTGACAATTAAATAATTATAATTGATTTTGGCTGTCCTTTTTTACCCACGACGGAAACGAAGCGTTCGAGTGAGAGGTGTGTGCAGAAAACGAATTTCCTTTCATCATCATTATAATTTTTGCCGAAAGACGTCCACTGCTGGACATAGGCCTCCCGCAAGCACCGCCACTCCGCCCCTGTGTGACTCCGACGATGTTTCTCGTATAGAGCGGATTTCTGCGGTCTTCACCAGGTCATCGGTCCATCTCGTGGTAGGCCTTCCAACGATACGTCTACCGGTACGCGGTCGCCTCTCCAGAACCTTGCGGCTCCATCCGCCATCTGTTCTGCGAGCAATATGCCTGCCCACTGCCACTTAAGCTTGGCATTTCTTCGGGCTATGTCAGCTAGGTACCTTGTTGTTCTCCTTTATTGAGAGGTAAATAAACTTATTTTGAGTTTAACTTACCTTTTTATTAGTGTACTACGTTAGTGTGAAATTGTGCGCGAACAATATTGTTCGTTATTTCTTAGGGTGTTGTTAAACACAACGCGCATTTTGAATGATTACTTATAGAGAAATTAGTAGAGTTCTTGAACCGAATGACGAGGTATACAACCAAAGAAAAGTACAGAAAAACAATCGAAATAAAATATTTAATACACAAAACTCCCTTATTCTTTCACATGAACTGTCTGAAATGTCACTTCCTTCGGATGTTCGTCGACGGTTTCGAGTTTAGCGTCGGGTTTCTCTTCAACATCGACTTCGGCTTCGTCCTCCACCGCGGCTTCCACATCAACTTCCACTTTCTCTTTCTCGGCCTTTTCTTTTTCTTCCTGAATGAGGGTACTCATGACTAAAGTCGGTAGCTCCAGTTTTTTCTGTGCTAGTCTCATTTCTACTAAGATGCTTCTCACCAATACGAGGATGTATATTTGGAAAACTGTAAATTGGAAATAAATAATTAACACATATTTTAGATTAGGTACCTGTATATTTTGTTCTGACTATAATTGGTCATTCGTGGCGCAAGCGCGACCTGTGCGACTGTCGAATAGAATACTCTGTATTATGTACGGTCACCAAAGGAAATAAGTAACCAGGGTCGCCGGATACCTATAGTTGAAGTTTAGTCAGAAACTGATGGATGTTTTCGTATTTTTTATTTATCTAATGAATAGCAAACAAGCAGAAGTTCATTTATCAAATGACAATGAAATGTCACTTTCTTCATTATGTGCTGTTGGTTTTTCTAGAAGTTTCTTGGTTGGCCATTGACTAGGTACGCAGGAGAAGAAGTTTCTTGGTTGGCCATTGACTAGGTACGTTTAAGTGCGTATTTTATTCTGTTCGGGGAAACCTATGGTGAAATTATTTACGGTTGTCTTAAAAAATATATGAAATTGAAGGCTATGTGTCTACTTACTTATGCTAAGCAACATAGCAATGGTGACGACGACGCCTATAGCTGCTACCACCATGGAGTAGAACATTATCGACGTGATGATGGCCGCAATGCAGTATTTCATGTACACTCGCATCAGCGGTATGTCTTTCTGTGCAACACATAATTGATTACAAAACTTGAGTACCCGAGTTTTTATTTGGCACGTCGAGTAAAAAGAAATAAGGTCTTTAACGTGTTTTCTGAGGCACGAAGGGACCTGGCTATCATTCGTGGATCTTTGACTGTTGTTAAAGGTCGTCGGAAGCCCGAAAGTCTGCCAACCCAGTAAATGGGTTGTAAAGGTCAGATAGCCAGTCGCTCCATGCAAAATACTGGAATTCAGCTACATCCGGTTAGGTTAGCCAGTCTGGAAGCCGACCCCAACATAGTAAGGAAAAGACTAGGCTCGAGTAGAAAAAAGTGACTGACACAGATGTTTTATAAAGACAAAGCTAAACTTTTACTAAAACTTGATGTTCTAACTGCCTTGTTGGTTTTGGGACTGCTGAGCGAGGAGTTCTGGTTTTAACTCCCAGGCTGGAAAAATTGTTAGTAAGACTTTCTATTAAGCCTTAAGTCTGAATGCGTGTCCGGCAATAGGCTCGCTCATAGGGCCGCTTGGGACTTACAACTGAGACCCTAGTGTGTGTTTTATTTAACCATCTACACCAAACGCAGTGAGCGCGTTCGGCGTTCCGATTGGCCCTGGATTGGTGACGGACCAATCGGAGCGCCAAACGCGCTCACTGCGTTTGGTATAGATGGTTAAATGAAACTCACACTAGGGCCTCTGATCAAATGCCGAAACTCGTCAAGTCTGTGAATAGCGTTGTCAGACGTTCGTATAAAGCCGGATACAGTCAGGCTTTTAGGTTGCGTGTGCGGCCAACTTAGGCTTTTTAAAATTATTGTTGTTTCATTCGATTTCAAGAAGATTTTATGTTAAATTAATGATAGAAAAGCCTTGTTTTACTGTCGTGTTATACTAAGATTAAAAAATTAAGGGTGTCCGGCCGTTTGTACCCAAACGCCCGGTTAAACTGGCTGGTCTGTCCGGTTTTTCGGTTTTTAGACCTGCCAACCCTATCTGTGAATATAGATCCTGATTAAAACCTTCTTCAGACAGGCGCGACGCGACACTTGTACTTGTAGAACAATTTCCATGAAGTTTTCATAGAAATACCTAGTTCTAAAGTGTCACGTCACGCCTGTTTGCAGAAGCCTTAAATTTCTGATCAGTGGCAGACAAGGGGTTTAATGTGGTCTAAGAATAGAACAGTTAATTCTTACCCGATATAAAGCGCATAGTAGAATGACGTTGAAGGACAGCTCGACGGAGTACGCCATCATCGGCACGGGTTTGGTGGCATTGTCGTCCAATATCGTGTCTTGAACTTGTACCAGGATTGGCGCGAAACTTTCATCAGCTATACCTACTAGAGAGATGATCTGGAAAAAGGAGGTAAGTTTTAAATATTTAAACTCTTGTTTATAAACGCTGCTTAAAGTTAAGAGACGTTTGAACGTCAGAAATGTATGGTTAAACAGACACTAATTAGGGCATATCTTTAAGCAACGTGAATAATTGCGATTTTGAAAATGTAGCTTCAATTAAAGTTTAGAGAATCATTAGCATAGTTACCTCCTTGAATTTGACGAGGATGCAAAACGACACGTTGTATGGAAAAAAAGCTTGTAACATTAAAGCATACTAAAGATGATACATATACCTACAGTATTTCTGACTGGGAATTGAACCCAAGACAGCTGCGCCCGCGATAATAAAGTCTAACGCCGCGGCTTTCGTATGTTAGCAAAATAAAATTATAAGATTGGCGCTAAACAAGGGTGAATGAAACATCGTGAGGAACATTTGACATCATGGGTCCGCGTACTGGATTATGGCCCACGCCCCAGCAGTGGGAACACAATAGGCTAATTATGTTGTGCAATGATAAATGGCGTTAGCATGAGGGGACTTATGAATTACCCAACAGGGGATAGAATAATGACCATGATAAAAATCACTTACCGCTAAAATAATATTAAAATATCCTATAATCATCAAGCCAACTCTGACAGGAATCACCCAGCAGCACCAATCCAACTTAAAATTAACCAAAAGATCCTTCACATACTCGAATCCCTTCCCCATTTTGCACGTTTGTACCGATGGACATTCAACTGAATTGTACCAAAAATGCCGACGCAATGTAATTATTTGTTTTAATTAGGATGTTGGTTAATTAGAAGGTCGCACACCATTATTATGTGGTAGTAATTGAGCTAATTCTATGCGGTAACAGCGGACGGTGTGGTGGTCAGTTTGCATAGGAGGCTGGGTAATAAATGCTATGTATGATGTCATAGATAATGCATGTATATTGCAGACTAGCTGCGCCCCGGGGTTTTACCCGCATAAGTCTTGATCACGTGGGACTATCGGCATAAAAAGTATCCTATGTCCTAATCCAGGTTATGGTCTACCCATGTGTTATATTTCATCGAATTCCGATCAGCCGTTTTTGCGCCAATCTGGAATATACATCCAGACAAGCAGACAAACGGACAAAAATTCAAAAACACTATATTTTCGGGACCCAACTCGTTCCTACGCCTCGTAACAATTACTTTTTTAAATTTTATGTACAGTTTTGACTTTGTTACTATTTTATTATATGTCTGTATAGACAATAACATCACGCCAAAACCCACAAAGGGCTAGGCAGAAAACGTGAAAGTATTACATAGGGACACACAGGCTTTAAACTTTTGCACAAATAATATTCGCCTGTTAGGTACATACTTTACAAATCTTTTACTATTAAAGAATTCTTGATGAGTTCTTGTTTCTATTATTGGGTTCTATAATTTATATCTTCGAATTTATAAACAGGGGACCACATTTAGAGATAAATAAAAACCATATAGTAATAGATAAGTATAATATTTTTATTTAAATCTTTTGTATTTATAGAAAAATTATTTACAGACCTGTACTGCCTTCGTGGTTCTTTCAACCTAGTTCAATTGGGCCAACCAAGAGGATTCTTCTAAGTACATATGCAGTACCTGACAATATGGCTTTTTGACATTTATTTGGTCTATCTAGGTGGGGATTTGAAGCACCGCATTTCCTTTTTAAACCAATGTTGGATACCAATATTGGCTCTTCAAAAATTTTAAAGGAATTGTTCATTTCTTTGAAAAATCCTCTTCCGCCATAATTGACAACAATAGCTAATCATGCAGTAAATCATCGAAATAAATTGTATATCAAATCATTATTGCCAAAATCATTTACGGTGTATATTTTACTAAAGGTACTTAAATTGTATGATGCGAGCTATGCTATCCATCTTTAAAAAAAGGAGCATCAGCTTCAAAAATTTTACATTTTAGATGGCGAATCGTCTACAGCCATTCCGGTTTTCTTTTTATTTAATTTGTTACGAAAGCCTGTGTACAGTCTACATTATCATCACTTCTGAATATTATTGCTCATGTTCAAAAGCAGCGGTAAATATATTTAAAAATTGTTTTCTTATGACCCAATAAGGGTAGTGTTTTTCATGAAAAGCTAAACGCTCGCTGACGACATCAAAATATAACAACATGTTACAACTAAAGAACGTTTTCAAGTAAGCAAATACAAGGCACTCAAAATTAATGCTATTATTTTACTATTTTTTATTCTACTCCAGGGATACTCAATCTTTATTTCCGGTCTACGTACGACTCGGGAGAATTCTGTGCTGGAAGTCATGATTTGCCCAGCAGTGGGATGTTGCAGGTTAAAATATTTTTATCTCACAATGCGACGCGCGCTTTACTTGTGTTAACCAAATTTACAAACAAGTCTTATCAAGGGGTACCGTGTTACCAAGTTAGGAATAAACCAGTCTAAAAATGAACGCCCCTCCACTAAAATTTGTACACAAACATTTGGAATATGAATGCAACAAGCAGTGGATTAAGCGGCACTGCGCAGCGGTGTGGTACTTCCTGGCCGCGCCACAGTTGCATTTGGAATCGGGGTTACTAAGAATAAATGCATATAATATCTTCATTATTGTACTTAATAATAAAAAAAAACCCCGACACAAAAAGAACTCTAAAAAGTAAAAAATAAAAATAATTATTGGTCTTTTAAGTTGTAGGTAATATTTTGATCAACGTATTGTCAAGTCGGGGGACGGCTAATGAAAATGCTAGGCCACCTCTGTTTGGCGTTTTCTTTGACCGTCCCCCGACCTGACAATACGTAGATCAAAATATTACCTACAACTTAAAAGACCAATAAATATTTTTTATTTTCTTTTTACTTTTTTTTTGGGTCGGGGGTTTTTTAAATTTTACTTTTATTTCCTGCTTTTTAAACTTAATGTCTCGCTTAAATCTGCGCAGCGTTGCGTTAGTTTCCCACGGTGAAGTTTGTTACGAATCTATCCTCATTCCTCGTCCTGATCACCATTTATCCACAACCTATTCATTGAGACCTTTTCAATGAGCCCAAAAACGATACTTCTGCTGTTTCTTGATGAGTAACTTGGGTATCCTGGAAATTCCAGGTGTTGCTCCAGCATCAGTTCAAGGTTACTTTGTTCTAATATCATTGAAGTAATAGAATACCAAATTTCGCACACACACACACACTGGCAGTTGACCCCAAAAAAAGTTGGGAAAGGGCTAGACAGACTATGAACCAACAGGCTTAGCATGACGCTTTCTATTTCTTCTCTAACATAGATTAGAAATCGCTTGTCTACATTTCTCGGCACAAAACTGTCATCTGTCTATACGGAAACGCAATTTTTGTCTACTCTTCCGATGACAAAACGCTTGTCTTCGGTTCTCGTGCTAAACCTGGCTGGTGTACAAAGACGCTATGAATGTGTGCGAGTAGCCTCAGCATATAACACACACACACACCCTCGCACACACACACACACACACCCTCGCACACACACACACACACACACCCTCGCACACACACACACACCCGCGCACACGCGCACGCACACCCATACACCCATACACTTCCAACTTCGCCAGTGTATCTCACGGTACCGAGAGCTCCTGCGCGTACACACACATTCACAACATGTTTTTGGATACCACAAGTAAAACGCGAGTCGCTTCGAGACACTAAAATACTATAACAGTACAACTGCCTAAGCTGGATTTCACAACAACTATTATTAAATGTTTTGCACCACCGGCTCGTGGCAATTTATAAAGAGAACTAATGTCTATGAAATGCTTTTCTTTACATTGGTGATGAAGTTTGAGATTAAGGTTCCCAAGAAAAGATTGAGTTTATCTGTTTCTACAATGTAGATATCTACAGACAAGATTAAAGTAATTAAAAGTTTATAATAAGGACTTTAGAATACAATATGGCGTGCACTTTAACATTCAGAAATACACTATTAGAGTTATAGATAAAAATTGCGGCTTTGGAATCTGGAAAAAACTGCCGAGTTGAATTATTTCTTCGAGATATTAACACTGAGTATTGTTAAATAAAGAATATAGAGGATAATAATGAGTCATTAGATCTATTGATACATTCTTAGTAATAAAATATTCTATAGATGTCAAAAGTACCTATTGAAGTTTAGGACTTGGTCACACTGAATGTAACTACGTGAAATATAGCCTTTCTTTTGTTAACAACTTAGAATAGAACGCGATTCTATAAAGTTAATACAGTCTGTACCGCGTCAAATATTGCCAATGAATATTACTATTCTTATCGCATAAAGTCGAGATTCGCACGTATTTCGCTCAGCGTTATTTCTGTCAATATCGCAGAACTGTCAAACTAAAAGTGCAAAAGAGTCGGGAACAAATCTCAGCCAAAGCCCACGCTAAGTAACGTCCATATATCGGCATTGGCACGTGTTGCAGAACATTAGCAGCATAGTAAAGGTGTTGCATTCAATGTGGCCAAGCTTTAAAAGTACGCTTGCAAGCCATTAATGAAGATTTATTGGATGATATAAATATTAATCTCGATTTTGCGCACTGACTAAACTACACTCGTATCTTCTATCCCTTTCTAGTTTCGCATATCCTTACATTTTATCTCACGAAGCGACGCGTGCTTTATTTGTGGTAACCAAGTGTACATGTACACTTTGAATGTCTGCGTTAAGACGAGTAACGTCAGCACATAACACACACTTCTGACTTCACTATTGTCGTGGATAGTATCAAGAGCTCCTGCGCTTACGCACAGATTGTACACGTTCCCTATTGAAATAAGATTACACATTTTATTTTATTTTTTTATTTCCGTTCAACCGATTTTAACTTCTATTCCGTAGGCATAGGGATGGCATTAAAAGCAAAAAAGTGGTTACAATACCAACTGTTTACTTCAGATGCCCTTTATCATGTTACCAACGCAATAGAAGTCAAAATCAGTTGAATGGACTGTAAAAAGGTTTATGTAAATGTCTTATCTTATTCCAAACGGAGTACAGTGTACAAATATGTCGTGAATGTGTGTACTTATAGTTATACAAGTGAAGCACGTGTCGCTGAGATAAAAATACTTTAAGAGATAGGATTTTCAATGTAGTATAGTCAGTACCTAATATTATTTGCTATGTTCATTATTTCATTTTGAATTTTGTTAATATTTTTGTTATAAGTTCCACATTATCATCAATATAAAATTTTATCTAAAGGTTTGCTTTTCTCATACAAATTGTTCTAATTAATAACATATAATTATAATAATAATATGACGTCATTCATAAAGCTATATTACTTTACGATATATCTTAAAAGAATATCAAAATAAACATTTTTTTATGCATACTAGTGGCCATAACACCTTGTAAATTAAATAATGATGAATCTCATATGCAATTGATTACAATACTTGCATAAACATATTGTATTATCGAAAGAAAAACACGTATTTGGCTAATAACAAAATATTATAATACATGACAAAATTATTAATAAAAAATCATCACAACTATAATTATTATTCAGTATTATTATTACAAATAAATATAAACCAGCAGTATGCCCAAAAACCCTGTAACATAACCCGAATAAAAACAAAATTATAAGAAAATAAACATTTATTTGTGAACATTACACCACATTGGTTGAACGCAGGTTTCATTAATATACCAATTATTTAAATGTACTACATACTTCACTTGAAACATGTGTGTGCTGTTGGCGAGTTTAACATTTAAATAAGTAAATAACATTCATATTTCGAGACCTTTTTATAAATCTTCGTAAATCACATTTTAATCAAAATTCTAGCTTAGTTCATTGCAATGTCAATGGCACATAAAACCATTCCGAAATTGCTGTATATACGCAGAAGATACCCTTATTATCACAACACAGAACATTATAATTGAAATTAAAAATAAAAGAAATATCTAAACAATTCAAGCAATAGGGTCCAACCCTTCCTTACCTTGATGTATGACTTTTCTATCGACCAATTCACCTAATTACACATAGTATAATTATGTGAATCGCTCGAAAGAAAAGTCACACATCAAGGTAGTCCGCGAAGTACAAATTTTCTTAATTTTTTTTGCAATTTGCAGTGTTTTTACATAATATAAAATGTTGAATAAAATATAATTCACAACCGTATCACGTATGTGTTTACAGAATTTTAATAATTAAAATCATCGATACAACCCTCTTAGTTCATTTAATACCATTGTATAATAATTTCATTAAAAAAAGTCATTCAATAGAATTAAAGACATACGTGTTACCGTCGTTTTTAATCAACATAAAACCTGAATCTGAACTGCAAATTGCAAAAAAACGTAAGAAAAATTGAATTTCTTGGGCTACTTTAACGCATCCCTCTTAAAACATGCTATTTATTAATACACAACATAAATTTTATAAAATTGCCCCACACTAGACGCATAAGTTCTGTTCCAAAAATTTATGATGAAAGTATAAACAATGGATTTAGTTTAAGTTCGAATATACTCACTAAAGGGAATTAGTAACATATTCTTCTTTATTTAGTTTAAACTTTATATCTCAGACACCAATTTTTCCAATAATTACTGTTTGAATACTACTAATAAACTGTAATAGAAAAATCATCAATAAAAAGTAGGTTATAAAATAAACCTCAATTGTCAAAAGAACAATATATTTATAGAAATTTGAATATTTAAGTCATCAAATGAATTTGTAACTGGCGCAACGAATTGGCATTTACGGGTAGGTACGTTTTCTGAACCATTTGTTTACATTTTCATCAGGTAATTTTTGAACAGATTATACATACCACCAGCACACACAACAATCCTAGTCACCAATCACTTCATAAGAGCATGCACCACAGCATTAGTGTTCAACGCTTTCAAATCTGTATACGTCTGCCCAGTACCGACGAAAACAATCGGCTGCCCTGTGATGTAAGTCATCGATATAGCAGCCCCAACCTTATCATCGATAGTATCGAACTTGGTCAGCACTATTCCATCGATAACGTGCGGGTTTGTTGAGGAACTGTGGTCAGCTAAGGCTTGGTTGAACTTGACCAGTTGGTCCACGGCTTCGTTACCCACTAAAGCTTCGCCAACGAAGAGCACCATGTCGGGTTCGTTGACCTTGATGAGTTTTGCGAGAGCCCTCATTAGAGGTTCATTGTCCTGCATGCGTCCGGCCGTGTCGATTAGAACGACGTCGATTTTAGAGTCGTTTGCGTACCGGATCGCTTCCATTGCTATGCTGGCTGCGTCTTTGCCTGTGGATAGAGTGTGAGGTTTAGTGGCGTGTGGAAGTAAATGGCGTACCTGTTGCAGACAACAAAAGAAGGGTAAAGTAAGTAACCCGTATTTATATCCTTCAATAGGGTATTACACTCATTTTTCAAAGTGTCTTAATTAGATTTCAGAGTGCTAATAAACCACTAAAAATATAACATTTTTATTTAATCGATTAGTGCCATACAAATGCATTTAAATTTTACATTTTCAAAGTTCGCGCGTAATTCGACGAAAACACTGGATGCAGTGGACGCCATATTGCTCTGTGGGTATGACGTAAGTTTGCTTTAAAACGAATGCGCTGATATTTTGTAAGACAATCATTTGTTCATAATTTAATAAATGAGTTATTTTTCTACTTATCGTTGGTTTGCTGTTCCTAAATGCAAAATATTATTTAAATAAAAATTACTTTGGTTACGAAAATAATAAAAGTACAAAGTTGCTCAGTTGACATGCCGTATGATGTAATAACATAGCGGCTACTATTTCATAGTGTTCAAAAACAATTATGTAAAAAAAAACTGAAATCTTTAAATTGTATTTAAAAAATTATTTTGTTGTTTCATGAACAAAAACTGACATTTTCCGACTGCAATTTGCCTAAGCTATCTCAATAATATATTTTTAGATCTTTTCTCTTAAAGAGTAAAATAGCCTATTGGGGTGGAGGCACGTGATCGTTGATTAATAATCTTTACAACAAAACATCATCTGCCTGGCCTTTTACTATGTTGGGATCGGCTCCCAGTCTAACTGGATGCAGCTGAGAATGTCTAAACAGTACGTCTCAGTTACAATTTTCCGAAGCTGGGAAAATTGTTAGCTCAGCAGTCCCAAGAACAAACAGGCAGTTAGAACATCAAGTTTTAGTAAAAGTTTAGCTTTGTCTTTATAAAACATCTGTGTCAGTCACTTTTTTTCTACTCGAGCCTAGTCTTTTCCCAACCATGTTGGAGTCGGCTTCCAGTCTAACCGGATGCAGCTGAGTACCGGTATTTTACATGGAGTGACTGCCAAGCTGACTTCCACAATACAGTTACGATTATAGCTTGACCGATACCTTAGTACCGCGCCTTAGCTACGTGCGCGGCGCGACGGGACAGCAGTGCAGGCCGCTGAGTCGTTACCACTCACAGCGTCCCGTGTCCCGCATGCCTGGGCGCGGGGCTAAGGTATCGGTCATAACTGGGTTGTGGAAGTCACACAGGCAGTCGCTCCATGTAAAACACCGGTACTCAGTTGCATTCTTCAGTAACTGGTAACTGGTTCAATTCCCCTTGGTAAGACTGGTTGTCAGACTTTCAGGCTTCCGACGATCCGTAACGAATGTCAAAAATCAACAAATGACAGCCGGGACTAACGGCTTAACTTGCTTTCCGAGGCACGGACGGGTCTTGGTAAGTAAAGATGGTCACCCATCCATGGAATGACAATGACTTTTTCATCCCTACTATCCCTACTAATATTATAAACTAGCGACCCGCACCGGCTCCGCACGGATGCAATGCTGATACTAAATATACTACAGAACGACTTTATATACAAGGTTCACAGCTTTTTGTCATTAGACAATACAAAGATGTTTTCTTTAGAGATTACTCTAGAAAGAGCGTGCCTGCATTTTAAATCTGTAATATCTTCGAAAATATTCATTTAAATGACATGCTGTAAGGAGACATATTGATCTATATTAAATGCACAATGTATTTAAGGATATGGATTAATGCTGTATTGCTTAAAATCGCTTCGTAAATAAGCCATTATTTCTCGTAAAAAGTAAAGGATAAAAATGGTTATCCGTAAGAGATAGACATATACCATGGCGGATTTTTTTAGTAGACTTTTTTAAGGTGTACAATACTATATTACATTATTTTGATCTTTCTCATAGGGTTCAGCCAGCGCTTGCAATGTAAGCGCAAAAAAATGTGTTTATTTACGACATCACATTAGAAACCTCTAAAATTATCAATGTTTTTCTTCTATATTATTACGCATGGTCTAACCATATAAACCTTCCTCTTGATTCACTCTATCTATAAAAAACTCGCATCAAAATCCGTTGCGGAGTTTTAAAGATCTAAGCATATATAGGGACAGACAGCGACTTTGTTTTATACTATGTAGTGATGTAATGATGCGGAAGTAACTCTGTCTGTCTGTCACGCTTTCACGCCTAAACCGCTGAACCAATCGTCACGAAATTTGGCAGAGATATAGCCTGGGATATGGAGAAGGACATAGGCTACTTTTTAACGCGATAACCGACATACACGCGGGCGGCTTCGCGGGCAAAAGCTAATTTAGTATAAACCTAAAAATCTTTCGAAAAAAAAAACAAGAATCCCAAAGAATAATTTTCCATATCCTTCTCATACAAATGCATCATCGTCCTCATACGTTGCCTCGGAATGCAGTGCGTTAAGATAAATACAGATTTCCTTGTGCCACTCACCGTATCCCTTCTCGTACAGATGCACCATGTGCCGGCCCGCGTGGCGCGCGGGCGGGTGCAGTGCGTTGAGATGCCGCGTGTGCGTGCGCAGTTGCTCCACGGCGCCCGCGCGGAACGTGTCGCAGGCCGCGATCAGCACCGACATGTCGTTCTCGATCAGCCAGAAGCAGATCTTGGCCAGGTTGGTGGACTTGCCTACACCGTTCACCTGAGAATGTGTTTTTTTTAGTAAAATAGGTATGCGAGGAATGGATGAGGAGCTGTATAAGTTCAGGATTCGAATTGTGTTCCATTTCAATTGTATGAGGAACAGGGTGTAAAGTTCACTCATACTCTATAGTAAAGGGAGGATCCTCCGACTAGACGGGTGTTGTGACTGGTGGGCATATGCCCCACGATTGATAGCTACGGTGCGACGTCAAGTCTTGTGTAGTGCGCATATGGCATTGTAGATGGCGCCACTTCACTTTTTGTGTTTCTCAAGTTTGTTGTTTTTGAAGTTCGTATGTGGCATTGTAGATGGCCGCCACATCACTCCCCTCCGGAGACCGGAGGTCGATAGTGGGCGAAGTCAGTGCAGATTATAATTGCTTGCCAGTGCCAGTTGTGGTTCCAGTTGCCAGTGCACTTGCCAGTGCCAGTGGATGGTGGTGGGTAGATGGCCGCCACAGTTTAATGGAATATCGCCCACTTTTTAGTTTAACAGAGTATTTTGAACAACGAAATCTAGTTAATAAGTTACTTTTACATACATCTTACTAAATCAACAAACTTACATCTTACAAATGCGAAATACTGCTCTTCAGCAATTCATGAAAGCGTCAAGAATATGTGTTATTTGAAAGTTACATATATTCTGTAAGATCCTTTTTTTGCTTCTTTTAGCTTAAATACATACCCCACAAAACGCAGTAACGTAAGGTCTCCCCTGCTGCTTGGCGTGCATACAGTCCCGCAGGATGTCCACACGTCTCTTGGGAGACAGGATCTGCACCAGCGACTCTGTCAACGTCGCCTTCACGGTCTTGGCCACGCTGTCGAATGTTCCCAGTACCTGTGGAACAAGATTATTGAGTTAAAATTAAGGTTCTTCGTAATGATGTAAAATTTTAGTATGGATATGGCAGTCTTAAAATTTAAATAAATAAATGTTTATTCGTGCCGGTTTTCCTATGACATCTCTTAGACGTTAAACTGTAACAGATAGTAAAAGACGAGGAGTTTAAAAAAAATACGATTGGATACACCCTCCAATAACCAAGTTCGTAATAAACATTTGTGTTTAATTGATTTTGATTATTAAACTTGTAAATGACTAGTTGTAGCTATAATTTCCACTAGAAATCATGATTTTAAATACAACTGCCACTTCTTCTTCCCAGCACTAGGAAGTGGTGAAGAGTGGGCGTTTTGGGGAGACTGTCTTATTTAATTTTGACGTTCAAAAAGTGCTTACTTACTCTCAACCCAGTTTGAACAAATGACTTTTGATTTTGAGACGGGTGGGCTAGTGCCCAACGTTTGATGTCGAGTTTCTGTATATCTGATTATATGCTCGCGCAGATAACTCTGCTTGCGCGCAGTAGTATTTTCGTGTCAGGTCAGGTGGGCGTAGTTCATATTATGTGGCAAGCCACATAATATGAACTACGCCCACCTGACCTCAGATGCAGCCACACCAATGTTAAATATATTTTCTCATATAATCTGAAAATCTGTCTAAAATAAGGACATTATCTCACCTTTCCTTCCAGCTTGGAAGCGACAGAGTCGCACAGCTTGTTAGCGATGTCTGAAGCGACGTTCTTACCAATCAGATGGTCTTGTAGCTTGTCTAACACCGGCCGCATGGATTCTTCGGTTAGAGCTTTAGAGCCTACCAAACCTGGAGGTGGGTTATATAATATCATTAAGTGTCAAAGAGCAACGTAGTGAGGAAAACGTTAAATAAAAAAAAAAACCACGTAAAAATATCACAGCGAGATTTTTTGCGTACTGGGTATTCAACGCACTGCTTTAAACAATTTCGTAAAACAATTGTATGAGAAACACATTTTTTTTTTTTTTGCTTAGCGCCGAGAGTTGATAATCGAACAGTGTGTTTCGATGCGCTAGGATGCACTCTGTTGTATTGTCAATGCTGGGTACAACACTGAGAATTGAAAATCTAGTGCGCAATAAAATCCCGAAAAGTGTTATTAAGAGCAGTGGTGGCCCAGTGGTAACTGACACGACTTACGAGTTGTACGTCGTAGGTACGAACCCAGACAAATTATTTCATCACCATTGCTCTCAAAACGGTGAATGAAAACATCGTGAGGAAACCGGCATGTCCTAGAACCAAAAATTCGAAGACATGTGACATCTAGCAACCCGCACTGGGCCTGTGTGGTGGATTACGGCCCACTCCCTCTTACAGACAGGAGGCCTGTGTGCCGGCAGTGGGAACGTTATAGGCTGATTATGAAAGTGTTATTGCGTTTTTCCGTTAGGAGTTTCTCAGTGAAGTCTTGCCTGGTTGTTGGCAATAGGGTCGCCCCTTATTACATGGGACTTCAACATACCTGGCGACACGATACATATGGGTGTGCTGTAGGTACACGTATACCTAACCCCTATTTCCTCATCCAAAATGTAGGATTAACCAAACTTAGATATTGCATACAGCACTCACCCTTAAATATACTGAACATGCCGCCCGTCTTCTTGGGTGTGGGATGTGCGGACTGCTCCTCTTCCTCGTCGCTGCTGGTCTCGTCCGACTCCACCTCCAGGTCGCGGATAGCGCCTGTCATTTGACCGATCAGCTGGAATATTAAGTGTTTTTGTTATATTTTAAAATCAAACTAATTTCGTATGTAAACGAGGATTTTCCAGAGAATATAATTATGAATAAATCATAGTTTAAACACTTTTAAAAACAAGCTTTAAAAATCAAAGTACTAAAAAAGTAGAAAATAATTTAAAAAATAAGGATAGAGTTATTCATAAATAACATAATTTTAATGTAAAAAAGCGTGGGGTGCTTGATATTAATTGATTATAAAAAAAAAAAATAGAATTAAATTATTTTCAATTTTTTTAGTTTGGTTTTTAAAGCGTGTTTTTTAGTTTTTTTAAACTAATATTTATTTACTATTTTTTAGTTCTGCTTGCTTGAAAAGCGTGCTTTATAAGTTTTATTTTTTTTATTTTTGAATTGTCATCGGTCCTCGATAAATCTACAAAGTTTCAATGAAATCTGACCGTTTGAAGTGGGTCAAAATAGCGTCCAAAGGAGTCGGTTACATACAAACATACAAGTGAAGCTAATATAAAGCGTGTAAAAATGGATGTTGGATATGCAGTGTGGTAACGACATCGACGCGCAATCTGTAACCATTCAGCTCATGATTCTAGACGTCTATGCGTTAAATCATCCGTCGGTTAGGAAAAAAAGATAAGTGGAATAAAAACGCACAAAGCACACGGTGTGGAAGGTGTATGGAAAGACAATTACAACAAAAAATAACCAACGTAAAATTTCAAGATCTACGAGAGAATCTTATCATCATTTCAGCCGATAGACGTCCACTGCTGGACATGGGCCTCCCACAAAAATGGGGGTTGAGAGAATCTTATACTGCTGATGAATCCATGAGATTGATAAACTTTTGAGAACACCCGTTTGACCGATTATCATGAAAATTGCCATGTGAGTTTACGTATTTTTTCATGGAGAAAGTTTACATGCCCTCCACGTGGGCAAACCATACATAAGCTAGGATAGTATAAATCTCTACTACAGTAATCCAACCTGTGTGTCCGGCGTGATCTCGGTGTTGGCATCCTCGGGCTTGTCAGTACTAAAGTCTAGTGAGGGCAGGTCGCGCGTGCCGCCACCCAGCTCCCACACGCGCGGCTGCTTCACGCGCTCCACCTTGGGGCTCTTGGGAGACTTCCTGCGGAGAAAGGGTTTAATTTTATTCTTATGAGGGATTAGCTGCGCCCCGCGGTTTCACCCGCTTAAGTCTCTCGATTCCGTGGGTATATCGGGATCAAAGATCAACTGTCTTAATACAGGTCATGGTCTACCCATGCTAAATGGGTAAAAGGGTGCTAAATTTCAACCGAATCCGTTCAGCCATTTTAGCGTCAAAGCGTAACAAACATACAAACAAAAAGTCGAATCTTTTCTCTATATAATATTAGTTTGAATAACAAACAACAACTTAACTACGCCTCTAACGCCGCAATAAAGAGGAGGTAACAGTATATTTGCAGGTCAATGTCAAGTTCTATACAGAAAAATACAAAAAAAATCAGCTGTTCCATACATTTTGACCGCGTAGGTATTGCACTTTTCTATGAAACAGCTGATTTTGTTTGTACAACTGACGTAAAATTTCTACGCTGGGGGTCTAGAATGATATACTGAATTCATGGTTACAATTTGCGCACTGGATAAACAATTATCCTGTATTGATTAAAAATTCACATACGTGTTACGATCGCGAATTTATGAAATACATATTTACAGAAATAAATTCATTAAAATCATCAATACAACCCTCTAACTTCATTTAATTCGTGGATTAAATGAATTTAAAGTCTGTTCGCTGAGAGTTGATAAATATTATGATACGTCTCCGCATAGCGACTGTCGCTTAATTATCGGCTGTCGCTTATCTGCCCCTCTCGCCGTTTTCGTGGTACGAGGCACGAATATGTTGTGAACTGCGGCCCGAACGGCGAGCAGACACGGCGGCCATTCCATGCCATTTAAATAATTAGCAGACCGAAATTTGTAATGAGTTAAGAAACTCTGACTTTATCAACTCTCGGCGAACAGACTTTAGAGGATTGTATTGATGATTTATGATGCGGATCTAAAACGTATTGATGATTTATGACGCGGATTTAAAATAATTGAAATACAGTTTATTAAGGTGGAAGCGTCAGTAAGTGACGCTTCCACCTTAATAAACTGTATTTCAATTATTTTAAATTTAAATTCGTTTAATTCTACATAAAAAAAAAACGTATGATGAGTGAACCAAACTCGTTTCACAAGGAAAATAATATTGTGATGAACAAACAAGTCTGTTACTCAAACAGGAAAATTGATATTATCCTGTTTGTCTTAGAGTCTTGTGCGTATACAAATATTGGACTGCACAGATAAGGTTTCACACATGCAACATTAGTTGAGTATAGTAAGAAAAACACAGCAAGGTACAAACATCATACGACACTAATATTACTTGTTTGCAGCATACAATAATTTTACGCTAGGTCTGATGTGATTTAAACATGTGTTTTTAAAAACAGTTGCCGTCTTATTACAAAACGCGACCTAATTTTAGTTCTAGCCAGTTTTTGCATTTTTAACTTTATTTTGATTTGGGTAGAGTTCTATACATATTGGATTCTTTATTCAAAAACTGTCTTAGTGATTTAAAGCTGCGGGGTAAATGCGCAACACACCAACAGTAGGAATGGATTTCATTTTGGAAGTTCAACAACATTCATTGCGTTATATACGTTGTTGGGCAGACAAAGTTTCCGAACATATGAAGCAATGGTTTAGCAATATCCTTCAAAATGATTCATATTCTGACTGATAGTGTGTTATGCACTTAGGGTGCTGATCTAAATAAAAACCTTGCATCGTAATAAGGGGCCTACTGCAAAAGCTTCCCTTCTCTCTTACATAAAGTTGTAATAATTCTACTTACTTAGGCAACTCCTTCTTGCCTTTGGAGGCAAGTTTCTGAGCCAGTTTGGCTCTGTTCAAGGCAATCACATCATCTTCAGGCTCGGGCGATTCCTCCACCTTGCCATTAGTCAGGCTCTTATTTTCTACAATTTTTACTGAAAACAAGTTTTATCATTCTATTAGAAAAGTATTTTCTTTTGATAGAGCATTAAAATGAGGCAGCAATCTCGACAGTGGGCTATTTATCATTACCAATTACTGACACTTTTTGGTGCTGGGCTGACCACTGCAAGTACTCAGCTCACATACTTGGTAGTATTCTACAGGGTAAATTTTAACCAGTGCGCAAACAGTAACCATGAATTCAGCATATCATTCTAGACCCCTTAGCGCTGAAATATTTCGTCGGCTATATAAAAAAATCAGCTGTTTCATGGAAAAGCGCCTATGCGGTCAAATGGAACAGCTGATTTTTTTTTGTATAATCAACGAAAAATTTTTAGAGTGATATACTGAATTCATGGTTACAGTTTGCGCACTGGTTAAAAACGTATCCTGTATAATCATAGATATACTGCTTGTGCTTACTTATATTGTTTTAAAATAGGTGTAAAACAGATACAATAGAAAGGAACATACAGATAAGTCAATTACACAACATCAGATATAACAGGATTATATATGGAAAGAGATAATCGGTTCAAAGTTGCTTGTCATTCAGATTTACTAGTAATTTGAAGAAATTTCATGAACATGTTTTAACTCCTCACAAACAAAGTAATACTTTTTTAAATCTTAAGATGTAACCTGTTACTTTGAATATGTGAAAACAAACATTTATTTATTTATATGATTTGTAGTAGAGCAGTGGTGGCCCAGTGGTAACGGCACTAACTCATGAGTTGTAGGCTATGAGTTCGCACCCAACCAGGTGTTTTACTTTATGTCATTTCATCACCACTTCTCTCAAAATGGTGAAGGAAAACATCTTGAGGAAACCGCCATGTCCTAGAACCAAAAGTTCTAAGATATGTGACATCTACCAATGCACCTGCACTGGACCCACATGGTGGATTACAGCTCTCTCATTCTCAAAGAGGAGGCCTGTGTCCCAGCAGTGGGAACATTATAGGCTGATTCAAAAATTATTATTTCTAATAAGACTTACCAGATTTCTTCCCCTTATCTTCTCCCCTGCGTTCAATCATTGAAGCAACAGTCTTTTTAGACTTCTGTGAGTCTTCAAATGTTCTCATTTGTTTTGGAATCTTAGCTTGTGATTTGGCTGTAATACAATATTAGAAAATTAGTATATGAACTACTCTTTACAATAACCATGTTTATTAGATTTGTAGGCTCATCAACATCTGCTTCGTCTCGTCCCAATTATTTTGCCGTCGGATTATTACAGTATGCATTAAATACGAGGATAGAATTCTAAATGATGCAAAATAAATAATCAGTGCAAATATGGTGGCTATAAGCTCTCTCACCCCATTTTTCACAATTCTGCAACACTTTATCAAATGTCATCTTGAAATCAAAGTCCATGATATGATGTCCTCCCTGCAACTCATTCTTGTACTTGTCCCTAAACTCCAGATGCACATCATTAAGGAACTTATCCACATATGATAACTGCAGAATGCGCTGGTAAGCCACCACAAACACCAGCTCAAACTCATTGTCGAGTTTATATTGTAATGATAAGGCATTATGATTGAAAGTATTGTTGCCTGAACGCTCCTGAAAAATTAAATGTTGTCTATGAAAATTTAAAAAGGTAGAATAAAAATTAAGGCCATGTAAATGCTGTAGAAGAAACAATAAGTAAGTTATGTAAGGTGATCCAATTAGGATAATGTAGCAATATCTAATTTTATAATTTCATGGTTAGTGGAGGGGTCAAAAATGAATGTAAATTACACTTAGTATAGATACCCAGCTCTAGGCACTTATGCCTTATTATACAGTAAATAAGTCTTTAAATTGACACATATGGTAAAGTTATAAGGTATGCGGAAGATAAGGCCCTAAATACTACGATAACATGCACAGAACGCAATATAAATAAGCCAAGGACATTATTGCCAGCAGATCCAATTAGTATGGCAATTCTAGGTTCACGATCATACAGAAGACTATGTTTTAGCATATGCAAATTATCCACGTTGTGAATACTTAATCAGATTATACCACTCTAAACCAGGGGCTTCCCAACTTGGAAATGTTCACTTACTTGTAATATCACACTACGAATTAAAGCGTTCACGGATGGCGAAAAAATTTCGCTCGTGCTCTGAAAACACCATAGCACTATGCCTCCTTTACTAAAGATGCTGAATAGGTCTAGCATTTTGTAGAATTATTGCGTTATTCACAGAGAGAGTTACTACAGATGTTTCGTTCGTACTACGTAGGAATGTGTTTGACAGAAAATTGACAACTCACAATCTCACAATATAGGTGCATTCGGAATATCTATTCAATGAAACCGAAGGAAGACACACATGCGATAAAATGTTGAGACTAAAAAAATATCAAACCCGTTAAAATGTTTTTAAAATGTGTTAAACACTTTTTGAAGTTTTAAATATTCAAATAATAACTAATTATCATAGTTGTGATAAACTACACTGAATAACTATTTTAGAACCAGCTTTTGGTTCATGTTAAAAACGCTCCCTTACTGATGTGTTTAGATTCTACGAGATCTATGGTTCAGTGTATGCAGTACAAAAAATAAAATGTAATGCGTCAAGTTTATAATAAGAGTTTGTAAAGTGGAAGAAGACAGGTTTGAGATAATTCAAACCATTCATAATTTAACGTTAGTTAAATCTTTTTCGCACATCCTATAAACAATTTCGATAATAAAGTAGGTATTATTTATTTTTAATTGTCATTGTTCGTATGAAATATCGGTATCGGCACAAATGCGGCAACCCTGTCAATTTTAAATTGTCCATGGATGAAAGAAATTTGTCAAATCATCGTAATATTTTGTTGTACTCATTTCAAGAATTGCCGATTTATAAGCTAAAAGTGTCTGCGAAAGGTTCGTGCAATTGGATTAAAGTTAAAAAACCAACAAAATGAATATAACATCAGCGGCGGGGATTATATCCCTGCTGGATGAGCCGATGTCCGAAGTGAAAGAGTTCGCATTGAAGAGGTTGGACAACATAGTTGACGAGTTTTGGCCAGAAATATCAGAATCTATTGAGAAGATCGAAATTCTACATGAAGACAAAGTTTTTTCCCAGCACCAGCTCGCAGCTTTGGTGGCAAGCAAGGTATATTACCACTTGGGAGCCTTTGAAGATTCGTTGACGTATGCGCTGGGCGCTGGTGACTTGTTCGACGTGAACGCAAGAAATGAGTATGTCGATACTACGATTGCAAAAGCGATTGACTTCTACACCCAGAAGAGGAAGTCGCTGTTCGTGGACAACATGGCGGAGACGATAGATCCTCGCTTGGAAGCCATCGTGAATCGAATGTTCCAGCGATGTCTTGAAGATGGACAGTACAGGCAGGCGCTGGGCTTGGCGCTGGAGACCCGCCGCATGGACATATTCGAGGAGTCCATCATGAAATCTGATGATATCGCGGGTAAGTTCAAAACAACTCATTAAAGAAATCCTATATCTCCATACAAGTCTTATCTTTTTGATATTTGAATTCTCAATCTCATTCATTTTCTCATAGTATTGAAGAATTTCATGAGTCATTAGAGGGTCAATGCCTGTTTGGTATTTGTTATTTTATTCAAATCATTAACAATTGCTGAAATTTGGTGCCGAATGATAACAATAGTATTATATTATTTTATAAATACAGGACAATAGACCAATACATTGATATAATTCAATTATTAATTTTCTTTGAATAAAATGCTAAGCAATCATGACATTACACAAATAAGACATTTAGCATTACAAATTCTATGATCAAATTATACGAAACATTATCAATTTCTACCACAGATTGATTAATTTATTCTATTCATATCTTAATTTTAATCTTATCTTTTTGCTATGCCCTTACAGGGTCCATATTTCTGTACCTAGCTTTAAGCCCTTTGTTACATCTTATTTACAATATGGAATGCAATAAATAAATAAACACAAGGGCCTGTTTCTAAAGAGAATCAATAAACTATGGATCAATGGGCTTGGTGCACAAAAACATAATTTACTATGTGGCACATTTACTAGACCTTTTTTGCAATACAAACTACATACTGCTAACAAAGTACTAAATGAAAAATATTTCCTTTTTTTCTTAAGTTTAATAAACTTTCATAATTATCTTTACATTATGCTTTAACCTATAAATGTGAATTGACTATTTTGAAGTGGAACAGTTGTGTCACATTACCTTTTTACTTTTCAGGTATGCTTGTATATGCCTTCACTGTTGCCATGAGCCTCCTGCAAAACAGAGGTTTCCGCAGCACAGTCCTCCGGTCCTTGGTGGGTCTCTACAGAGGTCTCAACATCCCCGATTATGTCAACATGTGCCAATGTCTTATCTTCCTTGAAGATCCTCTCTCTGTAGCAGAAATCCTTGACAAACTGACTCATGGACCTCAAGAATCTGTCCTCATGGCATACCAAATAGCCTTTGACTTGTATGACTCAGCTACACAACAGTTCCTTGGCAGAGTATTACAGGCTCTTAGGACAACAGCTCCCATCCCTAGTGCTCTTGGTGGTAAACCCCAACCGCAAGGTGGGCCATTCCCAGAGGCTGCTATGGACGTAGATCAACCAGCTCCTGCTGCCGCTCCTGCTGCTGCTGCTGTTACTGCTGCTGAAGAATCAAAGAAACCAGAGAGAGATATTGAAAGTCTGAATGACGAAGAAAAGGAACATCAGAGGATGGTAGAAAAGTTAATTTCAATCTTAGGAGGTGAAGTATCCATAGGGTTACAACTACAGTTTCTAATTAGATCTAATCATGCTGATTTACTAATCTTGAAGAACACCAAAGATGCCATTAGGGTGTCTATTTGTCACACAGCCACTGTCATAGCCAATGCCTTCATGCACTCAGGAACAACAAGTGATCAGTTCTTGAGGGACAACTTAGAATGGCTTGCCAGGGCAACAAACTGGGCCAAGCTAACAGTAACAGCATCCCTCGGAGTTATCCATAGGGGTCATGAAAGTGAGTCCTTAGCTCTCATGCAATCTTACTTGCCAAAAGAGGCGGGGCCTTCATCAGGCTACTCTGAGGGAGGAGGCCTATATGCCCTAGGTTTAATTCATGCTAATCATGGTGCAAATATCATTGACTATCTTCTAACACAGCTAAAAGATGCTCAGAATGAGATGGTGCGCCATGGAGGCTGTCTTGGACTTGGCTTGGCTGCGATGGGCACCCATAGGCAGGATGTCTATGAACAGCTCAAGTTTAACCTGTACCAAGATGACGCAGTAACTGGCGAGGCGGCTGGTATAGCCATGGGAATGGTCATGTTGGGCTCCAGGCATGCCGCTGCAATTGAAGACATGGTTGCATATGCTCAAGAAACTCAGCATGAAAAGATTTTAAGAGGTTTGGCTGTAGGTATAGCCTTCACTATGTACGGACGTCTTGAAGAGGCTGATGCCCTAGTGCAGCAATTGTTGAGGGACAAGGATCCTCTGCTGCGTCGCGCCGGTTGCTACACCATCGCCACTGCTTACTGTGGTACTGGCAACAACGATTCTATCCGAACACTGCTTCACGTTGCCGTCTCTGACGTAAACGACGATGTACGTCGTGCCGCCGTCACCGCTCTCGGCTTCCTACTCTTCAGAACACCTGAACAGTGCCCTTCAGTTGTATCCCTGTTAGCTGAATCATACAACCCTCACGTTCGTTATGGCGCTGCAATGGCCCTGGGTATCGCTTGCGCCGGAACTGGCAATCGCGAGGCTATTGGCCTCTTGGAACCTATGGTCAAATTTGACCCTGTCAACTTTGTGAGGCAAGGCGCCTTGATTGCGTCTGCTATGATTCTTATCCAACAAACTGAAGTTCTTTGCCCCAAAGTCACATATTTCCGTCAACTATATGCACAAGTGATTTCAAACAAACACGAAGACGTGATGGCTAAATTCGGAGCTATCCTGGCTCAGGGTATCATAGACGCTGGTGGCCGCAACGTAACTGTGTCTCTACAAAACAGGACAGGCCATATGAACATGCTTGCTGTTGTAGGCATGCTAGTCTTCACGCAGTACTGGTACTGGTTCCCTCTGGCTCACTGCCTATCTCTAGCTTTCACACCTACTTGTCTAATTGCCCTTAACTCTGAATTGAAGATGCCCCAGATGGACTTCAAGTCCAACTCGAAACCGTCTCTTTACGCATACCCTGCGCCATTGGAAGAAAAGAAACGTGAAGAAAGGGAGAGAGTCACTACTGCTGTATTGAGTATTGCTGCAGCTAAAGCTCGCAGGCGGGCGCACGGAACTGAAGGTTCAGGAACCAGCATGACCTCTTCCTCAACTTCTAAAATGGAAGTAGATGAAGAAGAAAAGAAACCCTCAAAGTCACCAAACCCTAACATTACAGTTCATGGAAAGTCTGATAAGGACGCCGCCGCTGCCACTGCCAGCTCGTCCAAGGAAATAAAGAAGGAGGAAAAAGAGGGCGAAGAAAAGGAAACTAAAGAGAAGAAAGAGCCTGAGCCTACTTTTGAAATTTTGAACAATCCCGCGAGGGTTATGAGGCAACAGTTGAAGAACTTAACGGCTGTAGAGGGATCTGGCTTCACGCCACTGAAAGACGTTACAATTGGCGGCATCGTCATGTTGAACCATTCTGGGGATGGTGAACAGCTGCTGGTCGAGAATGTGGCAGCTTTCGGTCCCAAGACGGAAGAAGAAAAGGAACCCGAGCCTCCAGAACCTTTCGAGTACTTGGATGATTGATATTGTCTCTTTAGTTAAATGTCATCATCAGCTGATGATGCTATCTAGTAATAGGACGATAATGAATCATTTTCAATGTATTGAACAAGTTATGATCTAGATTTTAATGTTGAAGTACATGATTACTAACAGGAAATTATTATTGTGTTTCAGAAATAATTATAATAATAATAATAATAAAGCCATTTATTAACAGTACATAATACATTTTCCTTAATATCTAAGTTATATAAAATCTAGGTTGTCTTCTGCTGATTGCCAATCGGCAAAGGCCTCCTCCAACCTTTTCCACTCAGTTCTGTCCTTGGCAGCCCGGCTCCAGGTCACACCTGCAAATTTGACCAGGTCATCCTCCCATCTTTGACGTGGTCTTCCCTTCTTTCTTATGCCATTCCTGGGGTATAATTAAATGTACCTAATTAAATAATTGTTTGTTTACTTAAATTTCCCAAGACTAGTAAACATTTAAATCTGTTTTTCATTAGAGATCATTCGGGTCGATATCGAATCTGTCAAATTTCTTTGATAGATTTTCAACTTAATCGCATAAGCTTATGATACATGTTCAATTGAGAAAATTTGACAGTTTGGGGTAGCTTGATGTGCTGGCGTCAGTACCTCAATCGTTCCCTATCGACTATAAAAACGTTTCCTCTACTAAGTACTTTCCAAATGTATTTATTATTCATCTGTAGCATTTCAGTCTTTATTCCCTATATTTTACTATGCAATGATACATCATTATTTTGGTACAAATCGATATCAAGTTTATATTTTGGAAAGTATTTTATATGCACAAACGAACACCCGAAGTTTAAATAGAATATCTTTACAAAATATATTGAGCTATAATTGCATGTGTGTGTACAGACGCCAGTACATCAAGCTACTCCGATCTGTCAAATCTATTTGATAGATTTTCATCTTTATACCATATGCATAAGGTTCATGTTCAATTGGGAAAAGTTGACAGTTTGAGGTAGCTTGATGTGCTGGCGTCTGTACCTACCTACCATGCAGATTAATTTAGGCAGACGATACCAGGTGGCGCTTCAAAGCTTCAAAGGTTGCTGAAAAAATCTGCAGTGGGTTCTCTATTCCCAATCTATTAGTCTACGCCCTATTAGGGGCCCTAGGGCATGCGTTACAGATATTTTCCGCACCGAGCCCTATTGATCTCTATGAAATCACTTCTCTTAATTCTATGAAATTACCAAAAATATTAATTTAATTTCAGTTCATCAACATCTAATGATCTGGCTAATTTATAAACTTAGGTATGTTCTGACTTGCAGAACAGAAAAGCAGAAACCAAGTCATCATCCTCTTGCCCTAAACTCTATTTACCTAAATGTCGGAGACATTTCTCAATTTTAGTATTTGTGCAGCAGATGTCTTCTTCATAGTTCTGTATCAGTCGTCATCTGAGCAATCATCCCCTTTCTAGCCATACAATTTTTCAGTTCACAGGCCGTCCATCGTTTCTTTGTTTTTCCCTTACTGTCATCGTAGCTTATTCACCCACCAGCAGAAACCAATTCCAGAGTGCCAAGTATATTTTGTGATGTTATAGATCATGAATAGCAGCAACAAAAACTTACTAGGACCTTGTAGGATAGCACTTCAGATCTCAGATTTGGTTTAGAATTACCAGACTCGTTTTTTTTTTAAATCCGTAGTTCGAGCCTGGAATGTCCGTAGATTAGAAGACTATTTTTAAAGCTTGTTGCTAGACAGACCTAGTTTCTAGTTGATAAAGAAAATCAAAACCAAATAAATGTAGTGGAAATAATATTGGACATATTATTTCCCATAAGTACATTTATTTGGTTTGATTTTCTTCGACAAGACAAAGGAAAAATCTATTAAACGTCCTAATTTTTTCAAACTTAAACAAATTGCATATTAAAATCGTAATGAATATTCAACTTGATGGCATTGGGATCAAATCACGCTTTCGTTTTTGCGCGGGTCGGTAACTTTTTTGTAAGAGTGTGGCGCTATAATGAGTAATTTTACTCAAAATGTTACTGAATTTATTACAATAAACCTTTGTTTGGCTGGATGGATCGAAATTCCGTAGATTTTCCGTTCGTGTCATTATCTCCGTAGGTAAGTCCCAAAATCCGCTCGACTACGAAGACATCTGTAGGTCTAGCAACGTTGCGTAGTGGGCATTCACACGGGCGTAATAAAATTGCTGCTGGATTTTATGCGCAATGGATCTTCAACGCCTGCAGCACCTAGAACCTAAAGCTTTTCTATTTTGTCTGTCTGTCTGTCTGTTTGTTCCGGTTTATCTCCGAAACGCCGAGAGTTGGAAATCGATCACTGTTTTAAAGACGCGCTAAGACTCACTCACGCTGCACTCTGTTAGATTTTCAATGCTGCCGAGAGTTGAAAATCCAGTGCGCGAAAAAATCCCGCCGCCCCGTCGAATAGTTACGACAAGCGTTCCATTACCTCCAATATTTATATTTATATACATGAGTATTTTTAAGTTATATAAATATACATTTAAATATATAAATATATGCTACTTTAGAGTACTTAGACGAAAGAAGGGTTTATATATGCTATAGAATAGAATAGAATATTTATTCATTCAACTAACCAAGACTCAACAAAATTGTTGGTAAAACTTACGACTATTTTAGTAAACACAGACTATACACAAAACAAGGAAAACAATACAAGAAACAACGGTTGGTCACCGTTGCAACATCCCATGAGAGACGGCACAAGAGTGGCCCACGTATACACAGTCCAGGCAAGTCGTAACCGTGCTTAAGACACTATTGGAGCTGCCCTACACCCTGCGCACTAGGGAAGCGCACCTTTTACGCATTATTGCGTAAAAGCAATCTACATGCGCATCTGCGAACATCCCTGACGCACTACAGAAACGGGGCAGCCCCACCTACTCCTAAATGCATTGTTATATTGAACGCGGAGAGCGCTGTAAGATCTTTGCGAACATTTAGCACACAGGCTGCACGTGTAAAAAGAAGTACAGTAGGATCGAAAGAGCGTGATTTTAACAGGAAGTGAGCAACGTGCAAACCTGCTAGCCAGCATGTTCGCTCTAACCGACAACACCCTCCGCTCCCGTTCAATGTCATCATCGTCTTTGAGGTCGGGAGTCACTCTATGACCAAGATACTTAAACCTGTAAACTCTCTGCAAAGGTGTACCATAAAAAAAGAGTATTTGAATTTGAGCTCGCCAATCAACTCGTTTACATAAAGGCTGAAAAGCGTTGGTGAGCTCAATCCACCCTGCCTCACCCCACACTCCAACCCGTAAGGACGAGAAAACGCCCCAGCCAGCGCAGTGTTGATCTGGTTTCCATACCAAAACTTTAAAATGTTAACAAGTTCTGTCGGTAAATTTACCCGCTCTAATTTACTCCACAACACATCATAGACCTCCGTTGTTGATGTGTTCTGTGTCATAGACTCGTTTTAGTTTATACTCATGCTCAGTTTATTATGGAACAAAATTCCGTGGCAGACCAGTGTTACTTAGGCCTTTTTGGACTAGATTAGTTCTTTCTACGCTGATTGAATATTTAACCCGTATTTCACTCGTTTAGTTTAAAAAGGAGAATCTAGCTATACTGGGTAAATCGTGAAAGATTCACAAATACCTTTAACATATAAAAACCTAGCAGCAAAAAACCCGTATCAGGAGATTGGCAATTTGGCATAAATATCATTTTATCTTTACCACATTCAAATGTTGATGTGGACCATGTCTTCAGTTCCACTTCCATGAACTTGATAAAAATAACAAACAGAACTAAAAACAATCATGTCGATTCTAGCTATGAGTTGGGGAAAAGCATTTATAAAAGAAACCTGTTGCTTTCACCAATATTACCAAAAGGGGTATTAAATAAGAGCTACAAATTAGGAACTAGCCGCCATGATCCGCAATCCTCAACTTAAACAGCTCCATCTCTATTCAAGTATTGAAGAAACAGATTCTTGTGAGGATGATTTTTTGTAATCTGACGATAGAACGTACCTACCTAAAATATTTTTTAAATATAGGTTTTTTTCGTGAATCTATGTGGCTTTCATAGGCTCTCTTTAGCCCTTATTGCATCCTGCTCCATGGAAGCCCGCAGTAATAAAATTTTTATACGTTTTTTTTTTTTCAATTTGCAGGTCAGTGCTAGGTTGTTTGTTGATTAAAAATGATTCGCGACCGTAACAAATATCTCATTGAATATTGAATGACCCCGTCATTCATTGGTACGTAGCCCCTCTTCAAAAAGGAGAGTGGCAACACCAAAGCTGACAGCAATCATCATTATGTCAATTGAAGTCAATTTGTTCTGTCAGTCATTTTTCAATTTGTATTTTCTGAACTCAGGGTCAGGTTATAAATTGGATTAAAATTTAAAAACGTGGTATCCTTCTGATCGTACAGTTGTGCATCCCGCTACAAAAAGCTGCATTTATCTTTGAAATATAATCATTGATGGTGTGATATTCTTAGAAGCAGTATAAACATGGATTGGGACTTAAAATACGGCGAGTTAGCCAAAGATAAAGACTTCGTCAACAATTGCGAGACCCTCAAGGAGAATTTAATGGAAGTACAAAAGGTATTGGATCAATTGTTACCGCTCAAGGAGCAATACGATTCTTTGACACTGCCTGCACAGATAGAACTCGATTTATTCTTAGCCTTCTCTTTGAGTTCCCTCCATTGGGTTCATTTGAGGATACAAGGCATTGATCCGACAAAGCACCCCATAAAAGATGAGCTTCAAAGAATAAAAGCTGTGATGTTGAAGTGGCAAGAAGTAAAAGATCACGAAAAGAGACCAGTGGTGGATGTAGAAGCAGCAAAGAGGTTCATCAAGAGTGGTCTCTATGACCCGTACAAAGCTACAGCAAGACCACCAAACAAGAGGATCAAATTTTCTGATAAAGATGAATAAAAATGATGTATGTCTGTTATCTAAAATTCAAAAATGTTAAGACTGAAAATAAGATTTGTATGTGACACAAACATACTCACCTGCCAAGAATTGGAAATCGCTTTGAAAAGATTTGTTTTAAGGCTGCAGGCGGTAAGGACAGGACTGGATGAGGATTTGTAGCATTGATTTAATTTAGTTTGTTGTGAACGACGACTCAATATTTACTAAATCTTCATTATAGTTGTTGGTGCCAGCAAAATATATCCTCATCATTTCACTGCCACTCTGACCAGCTGTGCTTTTTACATACAACGCATTCCAGCGGCCTACACTTGGTCATCGGTCCACCTTGTGGGTGGCCTTCGAATAAAATACATATATACACCTCATAATTCTATGTTGCAATTCTGTTCTAGTTTTGTCCCTATTCCTGTTTGCGTCTTGTTTTACCGGTAAACCAGAATGTTGTTTTAAAATCACCTTTAGCTTAAACTTAGTTTTTAAACAAAGTACCTTGTTCTGGATTTTAATTACCCATTAGGTTTATTATTTGTCTAAATACTAATTTGATGAAGTATTTCCTATTCCATATGAGAGTTTCTTTTGTATTTTTGGTACCCAAATATCTGTCTCTTACATTATAGTAGTTAAACATAATTCCCACTCCAATATTTTATTTATTAATTAAGTATTTTAGCTCTGTATTCTATATTTTAATTTTTACTAATGTATGCAGGTACCTAATTAAAGTAAATTTGGATATACTTAGGATTTAGCTATGACTATTTGCATTAGTTTTACTTTAAGTATGTGTTAACACTGACCCAATCTTTGTGTTATTTATTTTAATTTAAAGTTTTTACATGTCATGAGCTCATGTGCACCATTAGCTAATTCATAATTTAAAAGTGGCATTCAATTTTATTCATATTTGTGTAACCAAGTTATGGTATATTATTGTTTTTTTAATTATGTAAAAAAAGGTAAATATAGAAAAAACAAAAAGTTTTAAAATTAGTTTTAAATAAATATGTTACCCTGTTCATATTATTAGTTAATGAAATTACCTGAGCCAAAAACTAAATTAAATAAAATTAAAGAAAATTTGCTATGACCACTTACAATTCCTTCGTAACCACGTCAAATCCTTAGATCACACGACATCTGCCATTAAATACATATCAACAAATTGTCTTGGAACATACAGAATATGACATTTCGATTCCTTACAGTTATTTGTTTTTTACAAAACACGATATTGATGTAGTTTGAACGTAGTAAGATTCTGCAGGGAATCATTATAACCATACAGAATTGGGGCCCTGGTAGTTGCCATTGCACACTCATGTATCTAAGTATTTTGTAAACTAAACATTTTTTCAATTAAATGTTGTGTATTTTTAGTGTTATTATTAAATAACATTCATCATACATATTAGAAATAGATCTGTCAATATTAGTACATAGTACATAGATTTCCAGTTTCAGTCATAAACTAGGATATAAATTGTGTGTTAAAATATTTTTGTTTTTAATTTTAATGAATTCTCTTTGAACTAGCTCATGTAAGTATTTTACTTTACTATATATAACTGTACATACGTTTTTATAAAATAAAACATTGTATATAAAAAAGTATTTTATTCAAACAACAATTTACCTCAAACTACACAATTACAATTTTAGGAATGTTGCAAAAGTTTCTACCATTATAAATACCAACAACTTTGAAAACTTTATTTTAAATATTGCAAGAAATAGCATTTTAATTCAAAATATAAAAAAAAAAACAGTACAAAAATATCATAATCTAGTTTTGCAATGGAATGAAATAGACAAGAAATTAAGATTTTGTTCTTACGCTCATTTTAGATTTTTTATAGACTAATTTAAATAATAAATTAATAGATGTATTCAAATATTGCAAAACCAAATACCATTTACCTATTTACAAACTTTTTGAATAAATAAATTATCCACCAGTCTTGTACTTCTGTCGATTGAATAAATTAGTGAAATGTCATAATCATAGTAATAAATAACTTATTAATTCCTAGTCATAATAAAATTATTAATTGATAACATATTAGATATTTAATAAGATCATCCTGATAGAATGGCACCATACATATGTAAATTTTCAATGGAATGAACATAGTATTGTCAATGAAATAAATTCAATGACAATATTTTTTAGTAGCATGTTTATTTTTCGATTTGCAACACTAGTCCTGCTGCAGAAATATTATCTCCAGCACCAGCAGTCAGCTGGGCTTCAGTGCATATAAGTACGGGAGCCACACATATGTCAACATTCTCCCCATCAACCTGTTCTTCCCAACAAGACACAGGTTTTGTGGGTTCGAAGAACACCCTACTGGTGTTATCATTATCTGTAGTTGTTGAGAAACTGTCGTCAAGTAGCAGTTTACATTTATCCAAGGCAATATCTTGGCTATTACACACATATCTGTGAGCTGTCAATGATGCCTTAGCAGCGGCAGCTTCGGTTCTCTTCCAGTCTGAGTTTTTGACAGTCATTATTGCTTGGTAAGCTAAAGTATGCACATGGATGCGTGACAACTTTCGTTTGCTCTGATAGAGTTCGTTCTGGCGTCTTATCAATAAAAATGTTTTGCGCATTTGGTCTAAGGCTGTTGCTATTCTTGGGTTGGAGTCGGCAACAATACTGACTTCACCATATTCGAGGACACTGTAGAGATTTGTTAATTCTTGTTCGTTCATACCAACTGAGTCAACAAATGGCAGTATTTTGGTAGTGAGCTGTTTGAGGAGATCCAAGTCAACATAACTTGCCATTTCAAAGTGGGCCAGTGTAGTCAGTGGTTGTGACAAGATTTGCTTCTTAACTAAGTCCAGCCTGTCAGCTCTTAAGTCTGTAAACAATAAAAGGATTACTTTTATCACCTTGTAAAAATACTGCTATTTAACAAGTTTGTAGTTTTATGTAGATAAGCAAGTATCGTAACTAGAAATGAAACTGGCTGTGTTGTAGGTTAGTGAACAACACATTATGTTGACCAATGTTTCACAGGCAGCAATGAACTTTTTAATTAAATATTTAACACGTGTCTACTACCCATTACCTCATGATTACACCTCTTTGAGAAAACTTGTTATTGGCCATATTCATATTATTACCAAATGCACTATTGTACACACGGCTACACATGAAGCTATACATTTGTAGTATAAGCTGATCTCGAATTGTATAGGATTCCCATACAGTGGGAGATCAGCGTAAACTGGAAATGTGTAGCTTAATGTGTAGCTTTGTGTACATGACTAAGTTTCCAAAAAAATAATGAAATAAAGTAATTTTAGACATACCTACTCCATCTCCAACTTTAAAAGGATAGTTGTCCATCATCTGCAGCCCACTAATGACTAGTAAGTGAGGACTGAACCCTGGCAAGTGTGTATCAAACTTCTCCAGGGAACTGAGCAGGGGATTGTTCTCATCATTATGTACTATGTATCTATTTGCTCGCGGTGCCTTCAGAGCACCAAACTTCTCATCAGCCTTATACTCAAGGATCATGTGAACATCATCTCTGACTTCTTCATTTTCTTCTCCACCAACAATCTGGATATCTTTCGGAATGTATTTCTTCAGTTTCTTGCTCATTTTTGCTGCAAACAACACTTTCCAGCCTTCTATGTAGAAACGCTTGGCCATTAGCGGAGCATTGCCTCCAATAGCCCATCTTGAGTCAGGCAGTTTTAAGGCTTGTTCTATTAAATCATCGTACAGCTTTCCATTGGACACAAAGCGCCTGGAATTATAATGGGTAGGTATGTGGTTAAATTTTTATATAAAAACATTCTGGGTTAGCAGGTCAACAATAAAATGTGTTTTCAAAGCAAAATTAACCTAATGTTGATTACATTAGGGACTACATTATCACTAAATTAATGGACTTCTTTATAATTCTTATCAGCGTTAACTATTCCAAATGTTAAACATACATGTAATGGTTATTCAGATTTGAGATAGGTAACTTACTCAGCAGCAGCGCCATGTTTGAAGAAATATGCGAAACTTTTGAGGAACTCCCCCTTGCTCGAGATCTCATTGTAATGTTCAGGGCTTCCTTTCAGGTCTTTGTAGTCCAATAGTGAAGTTGCGTTTACGAACAGATCGTGGCACGCGCCATAGCCAAGTGCGACTTTCGGCTGTTGCTTTCCCACACCGACCTTGTTCTCACTCTCCAAAAACAGCAAATGCTCCTTCACAGGAGATAGTCTCACGTCCCCAATATCATTCTTGCGGTAATAAACAGCGTACAACACGAAACAGAACGATAATATCGAACCGAACTTCACCGGAACGCCAACCATCGTTCTAATATATTATGTACTTAAATGTATGTAACTTACTGATTGGAATGCATAAGTGATTAGGTTTTTATTAGATTCACGTCACCTCATTGTTTTAGTACAGGCATTTGTGTATTTTAATTTATTACCTGTAAACTATAAATGGTAAATGCGGCTAAAGGTGACGTCGAATGACAGGAAAGGCAAAGGCAAACTCAAACTGAAACTGCTGACAGTGTTGCCAGGCCTGGTTTTCACTTTAACCCAGGCTTAGTCGCAGTTTACCCCGGATTCACCATTAATTTGAAAAGATACCCTAAATTAATTCCCTCAGGTTTTTCTTACTTTACAAATAAAATAACGGGATACTTTATTTAATTTTTTTACTCTCACATCACAAAAGTGTCATCTGCATCGACTGCATAGTTAACTTTGTTTATGTAAATACTATTGTTGAATTTACCTATCATTGTTTTTGACGGTGTGAAGATTACTGTTTAATGACTGAATACAGAATAAGGCTCTCTCTACGGCTGCACATTATTTATGGTGCTGATAAAAAGATAATGCTACCTTCAAATGTTAAGGAATCGCTTATTACCACCAGTATTAAAGCTGGAGCTTTTCAGAGCGGGGTTCAGTGGACTGAACCCCGGCCCAAAACTAAACGCAACGCGACGTTTCTACTAAATAGTTTAATATTATAGTAGTCTCGTAAATTCGTCATCGAAACAGACCCTACCCTAAAAAAATAAACACCCTAAAACTTACCCTGCCGTATTAGTTTCACCCTAAATCTAGGGTAAATTACCCTAAGTTGGCATCACTGATCAGAAATCAATCATCAAGACAATGAACGTCATTAAAGTCAGCAGTCTGCTGACTCTGATGACATTCATTGTCTTGTCCGGAATGACAGACAAACAGTCGGAGAAAAAAATAGATGGCGCTGCAATCCTGTTTTGAGTCGTTGTGTTGCATACAGTTTTATAAGTATCATTTTTGTTTCAGTTAAAATATTATACTAGCACCGGGGGGTCTAAAAAGGCCACTTTGGCAGAATCATAATATGATCTTAGTATGAATCATATATAAAATTGTGAAATTGTCACAAACTGACATTTCATAATATTATCTGCGTTGACAGCTCGCAATTCATCTATTTGACAGTTTTGTATGGAAATTCGTAAAATGGTCACCAAATTATGAATTGCTTTATTAAAGTAAAATGTCAAATAGCAGAATCATAGGGGAATTCAGGAAATGAATCACTTTTAGAGGAATTGCTTAATGTGGCCTTTTTAGACCCACGGATAACTCATTAGATATCTTAGCTAGATATTGATAAAATCACCAAATAGGTTTACAAGGTGTAGGTTTACATGCAATGGCGTATTATTATGGCAAACTAGACACGTGCCCGGGGGCGCGAGGTTACAAAAGGGCGCGCGTGGAAATTTTTGAACAAAGAAAAAAAAATCTATCAATAACATAACAAAAATGAAAACAATTTATTTTTATTTCAGAAAATAATAGGTAGGTTTTCTTTTTGCTTCGACTGCACAGCAGTTTGGCAGAAGACTTAGGTATTTTTCTATGTAACTTCTCGTAAATAAAAAAATAAAAAAATTAGGTATCTTGATTGCAGATCATTAGGTTTTATTCATAATTTTTATTTACTGAAAGTTATTTATCTATTTATTTATTTATTGATTTAGGATTTCCAACAAAAGATGTACACAATACATGACACACAAATAATGGGCAACTTGAAATATTAAGTAGGTGTACTCCTTCAGTTATAGGAGACCACAGCATGCACAATAGAGTTAAACTACTAAGCAAACAAAGTAAAAATATTAATTATAGGGAAAATTTGGAAATAATTAAAACATATTTTAGAGACATACAAAGAAAAAATAATAATAAATAAAACAATCAGAGATACTTAAATTAAATTAGATCTATAGACAGTTAGATTAGAAAGTTATGAAATACTAACGAGAACTTTGCCATTACGGTAATTATATTTATATAATTTTTATTTTTGAGATACAGATATTTTCGTCTAGTAAGTTTAAAAATATCAGGTTCTAATTCTATCATTGTTAGAGTTTATAGCCATTCTCAGACAGTGTCCCCCACTTAAAACACTAAAAAATCAATGACTCATAAGCCTGTCAAAATTTAATTAATTAGTTAAAACAAAATGAATACTTTAATTGGAAAAAGGACAACGTAGCAGTAATATCACCAAGATAGAGGATTCTAAAAAAAAAATACTTACAGTTGATATCAATTGGGAGTTAAACGAAATTTGTTATATAAATTTTAGCCTACAAAATATGAAAATTCGAATAAATAAATTGCCAAGATTTTCGGCGGTAAGTCCGGAGGCGATCGGCGGAGGCGATCTCTCGCGTCCGGTCCTGGTCCAGGCCATGGTACGGAGAGAGAGTGCATGGGTAGCCGTCGCTTCCTTCAGTGAAGCAGTGATGCTCGCAAAGAGGGAGGCGGCGCACGTGAGGGAGAGGCAGTACATGCGCCCTCACGGCTGTAGCCTTCGTAGGAGACGCCCTGGGCGTCGGGAATCCCAGGCTGGTTCCCGCGGCCACCGTATGCGCGGGCTTGCGGACGGTGAGTAATGGGTAGCTCGCTGTCCGGTAAGAACCAAGCACGGGTCGACGGCGCGTTGTGTTCCAAGCGCGCTTCAAAGATATGTCAGCACCAACTGATGGGGTCAGCAAGGACCGATGCCTGCCAGTGGCGCGGATTGTTCGAAAGAGATACCGTCGCCCAAGGCACAGGCAACTGAAGGAACACGGGGGTTTTAGTCAGTAAGAGTCTGACACGCCCTTCCGCTCAACCCAGAGCGGGAGAACTCAAACTCAAACTCAAACTCAAAGCATGTATTTCAAATAAACCAATTACAGGCATTTTTGAATTGTCAAGGTCGGTGAGTTAGAAAGATGAAGCTAGTTGCCCATTCCAAAGCGTAGGTACCTACGGAGAAGAAACGGGCAAGAAACTCCATGGACACTCTTTTAAAATCATGGTGTTGTTACAAAAAAAAATGGTTACATCACTATGTTGAAATTATAAATGTGAGAACGATGTAAAAAGACGTGCACATTAAAGCGTCCGTAATTAAAACAAAAATAAAATAACAATTCAGAAATTAAAATAAGCCGTGGGAGCCAGGAGATGACCAGTCCCCACTGGCGGCGCCCGTTCATGAACATGACGTGTGGATCAGCACCATTCAGCTCAACCATTTTGAAGGAAACTTAATGATCCAACACACACGCCACCACCAACGAGACATTTGAGTGAGCATGACATACTCTCAGCTGCCAGGGCACATTCAAGTCAATGCAAGACGTACCCTGTAAATGTTAGCTTTATAGTCGGAACATAGTGCTCACACATATGCTATGCAATTATACAGTACTAGAAGTTTGAATTTATACAATGCAAAGATATCTAGCTTTTACAGTCTTCAGCAGCTCCAACAACGTTTTTAAATGCTATTCAATTTAGTTTAAGGTACTTTGAGCTGGACAAGCAGCGTTTAGCCAAGCATTTTTGTCAGCGATGTAATCTCCCAACATTTTCAAATTGGTGCTATAGTTCGACTTTTAATTGTATTCAGTAATTTGACAGTTGAAGGGTTACGCATGGCTGCATAGTGTGCGTTTTATACAAGATTTAAATTTCATTTCATTCAGTTGGAGTATGTGGGGAGGTATTTTATTGTAACATTTTAAACAGTACCCCATGAAGGTTAAGTCTACTTTAGCCAGTCTGAAGCCTGGTTGAACTAAGTGGTCCCTATTTCTAGTCCCAACGGTGTGTTAGCGGAGGTCCCAGCGGAGAAGTTATTTAACGGCTTCGCTCGCGTGACATGTGGGGCGGTGATGAGGTGCTAGCCTAGGGCGCTGTAGACATTTAATCCGCCTCTGTTTACATGCTTAAAATACAAATAAATAAACTGGAACGCGGTGAAATTACAAGACGACCATTTCACAAATGGTAGGCAGAGCCACGCCACAGAGTAAGGGCAGAGCAGACTGAGCAGAGTTGTTTCCTGCGCTGCGGGTGTATCTACCTTTCTTTTTTTTGCTTTTTTCGGCTTTATTTAGCTCAGCATTTTTGGAACGAAGTTCCTTATCGCGCGTTGCGAAAGGGGGCTAGACGGAAAAAATGAAGACCAAAAGTTGTAACGACACTTTTTGCTACATTGTTGTAAGCCGTGCGGCGCACATACGGGTATTTGATACAAAAAACTGGCCAAAAGTCATTTTTACAATAGTAACCGCGCAGCTATCCTTTGTTATGTTTTAACAATGGGACACTCTATTCATTAAGAAACCGGTACCCAGAAGGGGCTAGAGCGCTCCATGCGCCCTCAACGTCAGTCGGAACTCATCTGTTGTGCTAGTGACACGTTTGTTTTCTCGGCGCTCGCAAATTTCAATTGCTGTTTAAGACTAATCATACTGTTGTGTTTAGTGCAAACCCCAAAAACCATCATGGAATCTTCAGGCACAGGTATGTACTTTATTTTGAATCTATTGTGCTACTGTTAGGATCACTTTTTCATTCTTTAATTGTACCATAAAGTCATGAGTATTTTTATGCAAAAAAAAACACGTAAAATAGGTTTCCTTTGTCAAATTAAGTATCAGATAAACATAGTTAAGCTAAAGTTTATACATAATCGTGTTCTTTGAACCTTCTAGATTTCATATCAAGAGAAAAACCTTCCGCCTCTTTCCGCCCCTATGAATTATAGCCTCTGAACAAAAATAGGTTTTTTTCGAAAAAAAACAACACTTTGTGTTTCTTTGATTTTAACATAGATTTTTTCTTGTTGGCAGGTCCTTATGATGAGTCATCGATGACAATAACAAGAGAGGATATGTTTAACGTAATAAAACAGTGCGACTACAAAAATTTAGATAAAAAACTGGACTTTCTTGAGCATAAACTAATTGAAATGACCAAATGCCCCGAGGACAAAACTAAAGTACTCCGCGATTGCTTAAAATCATTTAAACATCATTACAAGCTAAAATGGACCTCAGCAAGCTACAAAGAATGTCGTTTCCGAAAAACGAATGAACAATGGCTTAAAGAAAAAATTTCTCTACCTGTTTGGCGACACAATAAACCCGGCCGACCTCTTAAGGAATTCCAAGAATGTAGTGAAAGAAGCAAAAGGCGCAAAACAGAGAACGTGAGATCAGAAATATCGCATGAAAAGTTGACGTATGCTGCTGTGATGAGTGAACGAGCCGCAGGCAACAATGATTTGTCTCAAATAATAAAACAGGCTTCAGCGACTCCGACACGAGCCACTAGATTCCGCAAAATCATAAGTTCAGCCGACAAAAGTTCAAAAAGCGGCAAGTTAACGATAACACAAGCACTGATTAAATACGTGGAAGCCGACCTAACGCGCAAACAATATAATGTGATAAGAGATGGGCAGGAGGATATATACCCCTGTTATTCTCTCCTACAGAGAGCGAAAAAGGAGTGCTATCCTAAATCTATTGTCTCCGAATCGATAGCAGAAATTACTTTACAAGATCTTCTTGACCACACCACTCAACGCCTTTGCCTGTACCTCCAGAAAGTGTTAATGACAGCAACAGAAATTGAAGGGCAGAATATGGAACTCATTTGCAAATGGGGATGTGATGGCTCGAAAGCACAAGAATTTAAACAAAAATTCCAAGATGAGTCAGGCTCCGATGCCCATGTTTTTATAAGCTCATTAGTACCCCTACGACTGACAAGTAATATGAATGGCCAACTGAAGATTTGGTGGCAGAATCCAGCTCCTTCATCTTGCCGATTTTGCCGTCCTATAAGGATTCAGTTTGTGCATGAAAATAATGAAGTGACTCGATCCGAAATAGCACACATTGAAAACCAGGCACAAAACATAAACCCCACTGAAGTTGAGGCTGACAATAAAGTCATAAAGGTGTCGCACACACTTGTGCTTACAATGGTAGATGGTAAAGTGTGCAATGCCGCAACTAATACCACGTCAACAATGAAGTGCTACATATGCAAGCAGACCAGCAAAGATTTCAACAATCTTAAAACCGACGAAAGTTTGATAGATTCGAACTCGCTCAAATTTGGACTATCAATATTGCACGCTCGGATTAGATTTCTCGAAACATGTCTCCATATAGCCTACAAACTACCTATCAAAAAATGGAGGCTTAACAAGGAGGAAAAGCAGCTTTCGGCAGATAAAAAGAAAGAGATTCAAGAGGCCTTTCGAGAGCAAATGGGCTTGCTTGTAGACGTGCCGAAAGCTGGCTTTGGAAATACTAACGATGGAAATACTTCTAGGAGGTTCTTTGCCGATCCTGTAACAACTGCCTCAATAACAGGGATTGATATAAACTTCCTTAAGAACCTCAAGTTGATTCTAGAAGTTATTTCGAGTGGGTTCTCTATTGACACGGAAAAATTTTCGGTGTTTCTGAAGTCAACAGCCGAACTATATGTGCAGTTATACAACTGGCACCCCATGACGCCAACTTTGCATAAAGTTTTGTGTCATGGGGCTTTGGTAATCAAACATGCTCTTTTGCCGATTGGACAATTATCAGAGGAGGCAGCTGAGTCGCGGAATAAACATTTCCGCCTATACAGGCAAAACTTTGCAAGAAAGTTTTCGCGAAAGGATTGCCTCCAAGATGTCATGAACCGCCTTCTTCTGACCTCTGATGTCTTTCTTAGTAGCAGCAGCAGAATGCAATTCAAAAGGAACAGGAAACCACTATCGCAAGAAATTCTACAATTTCTTAAAGTTGAATACGAGTGTCCCGCGGACACTGACACTGATAATGCTGACCCGGGCACTAGTACTGATCAAGCAGATAGCGATAGCGAGTCTGACGAATATTAGCTGTATAAGTTTCTCTGTAAATATTACAAGAAAATGTATATTTAACTTTTATTTCGATGTAAATTACAGTTTGTACATAGCTTTTCATTTATGTATTTTGTAAGGTTATGTAAATAGTAAGCGTTATTTTTAAATCATTGTGTATTTTTAAATGCTTTTTTTATTCGTTATTGTACAAATAAATCACCATAATGCTTGAAATAGAAAATAATGTTTTATTTTATTTCGATTTTATTTCACACGTAAGTCCCTTTGGAGAAAAGGGTATAGAAATGATTGGGTTATACTAAAATTAATATGAAAAATAATTAGGAGGCACAATTGACCCAAAATTACCAAAAAAAGGTTTTGGCCAGTTTTTTGTATCAAATACCCGTATGTGCGGCGTGCGCGTGTTTCTTTGCAGACAGAGATACAGACAGAGTGTGTGTGTGTGTGTATGTATATGTAAAAAATTTAAAATTTTATTACAATTCCTTCTCTAATTAATCGAAAGGAACTTCGTTCCATCCGGGTGTCCCTTGACACCTCTTAAGTGTTTTTTTTTACTAATTTTTATCTTTAACAAATATAAAATTTATTGGCAAAATAATCGACGTCGGCTTTGCTTGTCTTAAGTTGTTGTTCTTTCTTTGTGTATCTACCTTTCCTTTTTTTGCTTTTTTCGGCTTTATTTAGCTCAGCATTTTTTAGATCTCTCCTGGTATATGTTGGATTTTTTTGGACCATTTATCTAATTAGGTACAGAGGCTTGCACATCAAACGACTCCAATCTGTCAAATTTATTTGATAAATTTTCAACTTTATTCCAAACTGATAAGGTTCATGTTCAATTGGGAAAAATTTACAGTTTGGGGTAGCTTGATGTGTTGGCGTCTGTACATAATTTCGCACCCCCAGTGCAACACTGTCACTTATATGCAAAAAGTATTTTTTTAGAAGAAGTATTTTGAACTTTAGTATCCTATTATGTTGATGACATTTACTGATTTTAGAAAGATGGATAGTTTATAGCCCAATTTATTTGTGGTCGGTGCAACATGTCTTTTTCTTCCACACTTCTCTATTAGTCGTCATCTCCGTAGTCACACCCTTTCTAACCATATCATCATTCACACAGTCTATCCATCGTCTCCTCCTACTCTTATAGCCATCGACATTCATACTGAAAACTTTCTTCACAACATTGTCCTCATTCCTCCATATCACCTTACCATGACAAAAAGTTGTCTGGAAATCACACAACTTTTCAGTTATCTGTGTTAGTGTAGCTATCAGTGTTAATTCTGTGCTTTACCATCCGATCTACTTCGCCATCGCTTTGCACGAGTGAACTGAGATACCGAAAGTCGGAGCAGACTGGGAGAAGCGCCATCAAGTGCTATGGCTTCAGAACTGGAGAGACCGCCGAAATCGCAAAAAATATATTCAATTTTGGTTCTGCTGATTTTCAAGCCAACATTCTCCAGCTTCTGTTGCCACGTCTCCAATCTGCTCTGGATCTCGGATACATCTTCACCGACAAGAACAATGTCATCGGCAATCAGCATGCACCAGGGTGCCTCTTCCTGTATGCCCGACGTCAGAGCGTCCATAATCAACACGAAGAGGTAAGGACTTAAAGCTGATCCCTGGTGCAAGCCTACAGCCACATTGAACTCGTCGGTATTGCCAGCTGCCGACCGGACGTAGGTACGAGATTGACTGTACATGGCACGAATTAAGTCTACATACCCTATCATACGCTTTCTCCAGATCAATGAACTCCATGTGTGTCCTTGTGTGCACGTCTGTACTTCTCGCACAATTGGCGAAGTGCAAAAGTGGCGTCCATTGTTCCTTGCCCTGACATAAACCCAAACTGGTTTGGGGTAATCTCACTCTCCAAATCTCTGTCAAATTTGAGTTTTCTTACAAGGGAATGAACCTACCAAAAACCATGTTCGATAGCTGCAAGTCAATCCTGCCGATGCGGGGGAAACGTTGTTTCTCCCAGTAAGTACCCTTTTGATTCGCGCCAACACCACAACGATACTTACGCCCTCATACGGAAACTATACGTACCATACTCGTGCCAGTATCGCATCAAGTGCAGAGTACTTTAGGCAACTTATGACATACATAACTCATTTTTGAAAATTCTATGTGACAGTGTTGCACCAGGGCACTAAGGGAAAATCGCGAATGTTTCGTCTCAAAACTCCGTATCTCAGTTGTTTCAAAACGAAATAAGATGTAATTTTGCACACGTATGCTTGGATGTATAGGGTTTAATGGAAATCATTTTGATTTTGAAAATTCTGTTTATCAAATTAATTTAAATAATAAAACTAAAAAAAATACAAGCATTCTTTATGAAAAAAAAAAACAAAATTTGTCTTTTTTTGTAATTTACATAAAATGGAAAATATAAATAGTATGTACCTAAGAGAAAAAAAACATGTTCAAAAAACTTAAAAAAATAACAACCGACTTCCAAAAAAAACACTAAATAAGTGAAAAATAACTTTAATTTCGGAAGGCGGTGACAAAAAATTAAAATACATATCTAAAGTCACCCACCGCCTTCCGAAATTAAAGTTATTTTTTACTTTTTTTAGTGTTAAGTTTTTATTTTTCACTTTTTAGTGGTTCACATGTGCTTACCCCTTCACAGCGTCCTGGCGTGATGTTATGTTATGAACTGGTGTAAACAATAGACAGACATGAGATTTCAGCAATTCCAGTCCATTTGCTATCATTTATTGAGGAGTTCCGTTGCTTATCTCCGAAGTTCTTCATCAGATCTTCACAAAATTGAAATGGGACCACTCCGAGAAAATACTTTTCCAAAAACTATCCAAATCGCTTCAAGTGTGCCTATAAAATTTGAAGAGTTCTCTCTATTTCTCCAGGATCCCATCATCAGATCTTGACTTGATGATCATGGGACCACCTGGTAAGTATACCCTTTCAAACAAAAAAGAAAATCCAAATCGGTCCAGCCATCGTCGAGTAATCGGGGAACATACATTTAAAAAAAATGGTTCCGACGAATTGAGAACCTCCTCCTTTTTGAAGTCGGTTAAAAATTCAGCAAGCACCTACAGGTTTTCGTTGACAACAAGAAGGGCCTTGGTTTCATTTAATAGTTTTTCGATATTGTTTCTGAGGTATTTCTCGAACTTGATATGTAAGGAAGTATCAGAAGTGTACAATAAGTAATGGAACACCTCATCATTTGTAGCCGCTCTTGAACACTTTCTAGAATAATGAAGTCTAAACTTTTTGTAATCCTTATTTCGGGATTCTTGCGCGTCTTCGTACAACTGTCCGATAGTTAAAATAGCATAGTACTTAATGATTTTTTCTCCGCATACCTATGAAGGAAGGCATAGAATACCAATTATAAATATTTAGGTACGCACGGTTGGGCTGTACTATATGCGTAGGTATTCACCGAACTACTTTGAATCAATAGCCATTCCAGATGACATAGTTTGTAGTAAGTATTAAATACATTCGTTTTATAAGTTCTACATCTACACTTGTAGGTTCTATATCGAAGGTTGGTAGGTTCTGTATCTACGTAAGTTCTACGACTGCAGAGCAAAAGTAATTCTAAAAAAATCTTCAAGCTGTGTTTCCGTCATTACTATCACCAGTGCCTTGTCGGGGTTTATCGACAGCAATCCCATTTCCTCCTTAAACCGCTTTTGTACCAGTTTTTTCTTTTCGTCTTTGTTGTTTTTATTTTCAGATGTATTATGTGACCACTTTTCAAAAGACAAGTTATAGGAAATGTTTAAGATCATCTCCATTCTCCTAATCTAAGCATGTAGTGTTGACAGTAGTGTTGTGTTGTAAATACGGATATTGAAATGAACTTAAGTTCACATCTCGAGTCCTAACTGCCTCTTAGTTGTTCATTTGGCCAGGAGTAGCCCTACGAACTGTACAAGAAGCGCTCAAACGAGTTTCAGTTAAAATTTATGCCAATTTACCATCAATCATGGTTACAAAAAGGAATTGAAAAAAAAAAAAATATTTCGCGATGTTGTTTTGGCACCGTGCCAGAAAAAGCGCAAATATGCGCAACTTGTTTTTTTCTCCTTGCGTAATCAAATGTATAAAGATCTTAATACAACAAATATCTCGACAGCGGTAAGCAGCGGTAAAGGGTAAACGTCTCGTTAAAAAATTAAAATAACTTTAAAAACATACCATCTCAAAATATATTGGTTAATTTTATTTTATTAAATCAATATAAATATTATTAATTACTAAACGTTATGCGGAGATTCTATGCATTCCAAAAATGTAAAATACTTGTACATCTCCATCAAAAACTGTCGATTAATTTGGAGTTGAATTGAAGTAACGTATTGCGTCAAAATTACGTTATCGAACTTTTTTTTTTTTTTTGGTTGGGAAATCATCAAATAACTTCTCCCGCTCTAGGTGGAGCGGGAAGGCGTGTCAGACTTTTACTGACTAAAACCCACCCGTGTTCCCTCAGTTGCCTGTGGCGGCGCACAGTGGAACGAATGTATGGGAGCGGTTGGACGTAGACATGTCCGAAAAATAAGAGTAAAATTATGACAAACTAATGATGCCATCTTATTCGATTACTTAATGCCTTCATAAATTGTGGTGATGAATTTCTTCATAACTCCCATATTTCGGGAGTAATTTGAGAAAATGTGAAATTTTACTATGAAAATGAGTGTATCGAGCTCTCTCCCTCCTGATTCCGGGCTTGTTTCAAGTAGCGGTCTCTAATATCGTAATGCTATTACTAAGAGCTATATTTAATACTAAGACACATAGTGCGCCAAATGTGCACTTTCTGGGATAAAAGGAAATGAAAATTTAAAAAAAAAAACGTTTTTTCCCCATTTGTATTTACTTTAAACCGCAGACAGACTTATTAAGAGGTCTATAAATATATTATATATATATACAGAAATATATACTAACAAAAATATTCACAAGAACTGATGAGAGTATGACTTTTAAGTAAGTTGATAATAAATTACCTAGTTTCATTAAAAGTACAATAAATAATTAAGATGTAAGCTCTAATTTACTAAGTTACACATTTTAAAACAATAACATCATTTAATTATCTTCGTCATCATCATCATCATCAATTAATTCAAATTCAGAATCGATGTCCGCTAAATCATTTATGTTAACAAATTCGATATCACTTTTCTCAGAATCCGTAAGCTCATAAAATTCCTTAAAAGAAGATTTTTTTACAAACTTATTTCCTTTTGGACGGATACTTGTAACAAGTGGATCAGAAGACAGTAAAAGATTGTGCATAATATCTTCATTGCATGAGATACTGCTATGCTTTCGAGAATGCCCCTCTCTATATTTTCTAAAATCTTTATTTCTAGCCTCAGATGCCTCTTCGGATAGAAAACCAATGGGCACAATTGACATGTTCTGAACTATGTCTGGCCCATGCATTAAAATTTTATGAAGTGAAGAAGGCATATAATACCATGGGTATAACTCCACGTAAAGCTTAGCAGTATCAAAGCAGAACTCTCGGAATTTAGTTACGTTGATCTTCTCTCCTGATGAAATACACTGCAAGATCACACAGATTTTTCTTAAAAGCATAGCATCTATTCCGGTCAGTTCAGCAGATTTAGTGTAGTTTTCAAAAAATCTCCTTGCCGAGTTGCCATTGTTGGTGGATCCACTGCCTTGTTTCACAACATCGAGAAGTAAGCCCGTTTCTCTTCTTACAGCCTCTTGAACTCTTTTCTTCCTGTCATCAACTTGCCTTTTTGCTATATCACCCCTTACTTGCCATGATTTTATGTCTAATTTGTAGGAAATGTGTAATAAGCATTCCATTGAGCGAATCCAAGCGTGAAGGGTGCTTAAGCTATATTTATACATGTCCTCGTTTGCGTGTTTATCTTTGATTAACTCTAAATTATTCATTTCTTTAGGACAAGCCTTGCATATGTCACACACTGAAGCTGCTGTATTGGATATAATGGAATGAATTTTACCATCAATCATTGTCAACAGCAGTTGGTGTTTGACACTAATTCCATCAGTGATGGTGGATGGAGTTAAGGCTTCAATCTCTGCTTCGATTTCAGCCATCTCTCTCTGCACATTTTCTTTGGTTTCCTTTATAAACTTAAACAATATTGGCCGGCAAAATGAAGTGGAAGATGGTCGCTCGTTTTCCCAAATTGTTACACCTTTTGAGACGAGCCGCAGTGGTACAAGACTAATCATAAAATTACTAGCAAGATCGATTTGCTCATCTTCACTCGTCCTTTGATGATAAATGCTTTGGCTAGATGATCCGTCAAAACCCCATTTGCTGGTCAATACGAGCTGTTGATTGGGATCAACAGGGGTTTCTAACGACCTAATAAGTCTTCTTGAGGTTAAATCCATCAAGGCTTGTAATTTGATTTTTGCAGAGCTCTCTGTAACTGTGAGATCTTCTTTGGCCGGATAGCACTTAATTTTTTCTTTAACCAACATGTAGTAACTCGGGTATTGAAGAGCTCCTTCTTGAGTGTTGAAATCCCGAAGAGTGTTATAGCGCCATTTCGATAAGTTCATCGATACATAAAGAGCCAATGCCTTCAAAGGGGATATTTCCCGTACCTGAATTGATTTACCTTCAATGAAGGCTTTGATTTTTGAGGCCTCTTCTGGATTCTCCGTCAAGTATTTCATAACATAAGCTGTATCGCTTTGTCCTGCCTTTTGAAGCGCCCTTTCGGCCGAAAACATAATTTCAGCGCTGCTACTGCTGCATGAAAGACTATCTTCAGTGCGTCTTCTTTTTTGCCGGTTACTAAGGTCCTCAAAAGATTTACGAGGACTAGGATGTGTACAAGTTGAAGCATCAGATTTAGCAGGAGAAATTATGGGCTCGATGACGTCACTTATATTTTCTGTAGAAGGTTCCATATTTTCATTCTGTAATTCCGGCCATTGAATTGCAGCCTGTAGCCAAATCTCATGTTTCTTCCGAAACTTATCTGTGCTTCTTCCAGACTGTGTCCATTTTGCATAAATGCGGTAGCAAAATCGACGACACCAGTCTTTTAAACTTGTTTCAGCACTTTCACATAACTGAACACAACTGTTATCTTTTAAAACACTGAACAAATAGTTAAAGTCGCGTAAATCTTTATGTGCGCGTGCGCATAAAGCAACGTGAATATCAAGATTTGTATTAAAATTTGGAAAATACATTGCGAGATTAGCTTGGATACAACGAGGTGTAAATCAACACTGATTTTAAAGTTACTAATAGTGACCTATTTATATAAAATCCAGGTATCCCAGGTATCCTTTGTTAAATATTGCAAGGTAATTAGTTATTGTGATAATTAGTAAATGATGCATGCTAAATTAGTGTATTAAGAGCCATTTAGTAATTAAATAATAGCAATGTTCTTATCAGTAATCATTAGTGCATCAGTTTTATATGTAAACCTTAAGTCCCTAATTATATATCCTAATTAGCTTATATCTTCTCTAATTGGCTGCTCAGAAATGTTATTGTAATAAGGTAAACCTTTAGAAAAACGGTTTTAATCAACAAAATAAACAAAAAATAAAAAAATTGTGTTATAAAATAAACATCACACTTTATCCCAGAAAGTGCACATTTGGCGCACTATGTGTCTTAGTATTAAATATAGCTCTTAGTATTAGCATTATGATATTAGAGACCGCTACTTGAAACAAGCCCGGAATCAGGAGGGAGAGAGCTCGATACACTCATTTTCATAGTAAAATTTCACATTTTCTCAAATTACTCCCGAAATATGGGAGTTATGAAGAAATTCATCACCACAAGTTATGAAGGCATTAAGTAATCGAATAAGATGGCATCATTAGTTTGGCATAATTTTACTCTTTTTTTTCGGACATGTCTACGTCCAACCGCTCCCATACATTCGTTCCACTGTGCGGCGGTATCTCTTTCGAACAACCCGCACCCCTGGATGTTATTGAACATGCGTTAGCTTTGATACCTATTCAAATAGATAAAATTAACAAAAAAAAATAGCGAAAAGAAAACATATTAATTTATTAATTTTAATCCATAACAACAACTTTCACGTAAAACAGTTTTGAGACGGGTTTGCATGGGGCTTTCCCATAGCACATGAGTAACCAAACGCCCATAGTGCGGGTATGCGATTTGTTATTATTCAGAAAAGTTTGACAGTTCAGGGAACGTATGGATGCACCCCGCCGCGGCTAGGTTTTCGTCCAAACATTCATGAAGTAGGAGAGGTATTTTTTGGACTTACGCAGAAAAGTTAGAGGAATAAGAGAATTTATTGTGTAAGTGCATGAAGGAAGTCGATAATCTACAGGCGCCCCTTCATACCTACCATTTCTCATACTGGTGTGTATTACTGCCTACTATAAAAATAACGGAAATTCGGAAACGCAATGGACAAGGAGCCAGCGAAAATCAAATAATGTTAAGTTTTTGGGAATTTGCCGGTCAGAGCCAGGTCGTAGGTAGGTATGTTGAATAAGATATGATTCGCGCCCGTAACACACAATGTATTTATAGAATTATAATCATTAAAATCAATAATATCACCATCTAAGTTAATTTCATCCCATCCCAATGAATGGTTTATTCATGAAATTTGTATTAGGTACATAGACATAAGCCTAAATAAAGTCTCCATGAACCAATGTTTTCGAGAACCGAAGACAGACAGCGTAAATTGGAAAACCTCGTTCGCGTTCACGCACAAGTATTGTTGAAGACCGGCAAAATACTTTCTGCAAACAAATCACCGATGGAAACTGCGATAAGTTTCACTTAACGCGTAACTCCCGAAGAAGTTCGCACGTCCCGGCGACTGTAACGTCAATATTGTTTTTTAAACATTTGGCTATCTCTACACTCGGTATGTAAGTAGGTACCTACTTCATTAAGGAGCTGATATCTCGCAAATGTTTTCGAAAGCCAAAAAACGCGCCGTATAAGGCACAACCGGTCGTCCGCTCTCCTAAAATGGAAGCATGTATGATGTTAAGAGCTTTAGGCGTAAATTGTCTGTGTCACGGTGTATCGTAATTAATTTTAACAAAGTTCAAGTCTTGCAATTTATTTTTATCTGCTTTAAACCTACTTGACCTTTTGGCCTACCTACTTTTCCAAGTTTGTCGTTGTAACTGGGTGAAATTTAAATTCGAATAAATATTTAAAGGCTCCCGCTCGCAATGCTATTGCAGAATTATTCTGGCAACCATTGCTTCATTCGAGTTACAGACCTACCTATACATACTTTAACATCACGCTTGTCATCATTGGGGGATGGCAGAGATGAGAGAAACTATAGCTCCTGCAACTGCAACCGCCTTTTAAACAAATAATTACTAAAAAAGGCAAGATTTTATCGTCATTCCGTTTAATTTTAACATCTTATAACAACAATAGACACTTTACAGCTACCATAAAGAGAGATAAATATTTTTTAAGGCACAAGTCGAGCTGAAAAAGTATAAAGAAGTCCAAATAAGGCACAGTCACGTATTGTCGCCAAAATAACGTGGAGATGAAATCTGTGTATGGTGACTGCCCAAGATATAAAAGACTAGACTGTACATTAAATGTATGGTGTAACTGTCTGGCGCCGGTGGTGGTACACTGCGACCATTCTAAGTTTGAATTTTGTCGTTTTTTTTTAGTAACGGTAAAGGACGGCTGCCTTGCTGGAGCGGTAGGTGTGGAGTACTTGCATCTCGAGAAGATTGAGCGAAAAGGCCTTAGCACCTCGAGAAGACTCAGAGTTGTACTTCTCAGAGTTCTCAGCTGCAGTAGATACCACTAAGCTAGTCATTTTCTTGATGCTGTTTCTTGTAAATTGCATTTTTTTTGCTCGGTAGATAATCGGCGCAGGAATGAAACAATATCAAATCGTTTTCCCACCGTTTTAATGAAACGTATAAAATGTGTAAAGTTCTCAGCATACGTGTGCGTAGGAGGCTCGTCAGTATCAGGTCGTATGATTCATGCCTCTGAGGTCAGGAGTACCAGTTCGAGAGAAATGAATGACTCGCCGTCGTATTTCAAGCTATTACGCGGCTCACTGTTTATTGTGAACAATATTATTTCAATGTTGTGTTTTAATATTAGTATGTAATTTTTTTATAGAAAAAGTGAGTAAGTTAAAAGCGCGACTTTGGCCGACTTGTAATGCTTAGTAAATTAGATACTGAATGTGATAGATGATCTATCACAGCTCCAACCCAACAAACAAAAATTGCACTTGTAGTGGCTTATATGGCTAAAAATTATATTCTTATAGGAGCTGCATTATCGCTAATAAGGGTGCGTTTGGGCACAAATTATAAAGACAATAACCTTATACCCGCCTTATAGTTGCTTTATTGTCCGCTTTTTTTCCTTAAACATGTTATATTATGACAAGGGACTAGGCCAATACACTTGTAAGAATCATATAGAAAGCGTTAATACGGGCGATCACCCTTATACGTGTTTTATTATGGTCCGATACAAGGGAGTTAAACTCATTGCGGCAAATCAAAGGCTCTTAAAAAGCCGTAGGCCCTTATAGCCGTCTATTTATGATTCTGCAATAAGTCTTTTTCTTAGTGATTTAAATTTTCGCAACAGTTTGGCAAATAAAGAGAAATGTCAACCATTTTACTGAAAAGTGAACGGTAAGCTATTATTTTATGTAGTTTATTTATCTGATTTATGTGCTCGTCTATAGTGAAAAGTGTATGGGAATTCAAATGCATGATAAAATGTGGTACGCTGTGTGTTGTAGTATCAACCCGCCCTTGAATTTAAGCTGTTTTTGTGCTACAAACGTAATTTATTAATTAGTTATGTTATAAACAGTGCTATTATGAGAGCAAAACGATTCGCACATCGTCTACAAGGAGTCTATGAGAGTGAAGACCTTATAATGGCATCATTTGCTGCTTATGCTTTCGCCATTTTACATATCGTTAGGGTTCCTTTCTCACGAACAAAATCCTGTACCTAGCTAGTCTTGTTCCCATATGTATAAAATTTATGTTTCACTATGGTAGGGTTGGCTGGAAGAGATTTTTTTTTTTGGTGGGAAATCATCAAATAACTTCTCCCGCTCTGGGTGGAGCGGGAGGGCGTGTCAGACTTTTACTGACTAAAACCCACCCGTGTTCGCTCAGTTCCCTATGTGCCAGGGGCCGCGGTATCTCTTTCGAATAACCCGCACCCCTGGCAGGCATCGGCCCTTGCAGGCCCCACCAGTTGGTGCTGACATCTCTTTGAGGCACGCGTGGAACACAACGCGCCGTCGACCCGGGCTTCCTTACTGGACAGTGAGCTACCCATTACTCGCCATCCGCAAGCCGGCGCCTACGGTGGCCGGGAATCAGCCTGGAATTCCCGACACCCAGGGCATCTCCTGCGAAGGCTACGGCCGTGTGGGCGCATGTATTGTCTCTCCCTCACGTGCGCCGCCGCCCTCTTTGCGAGCATCACTGCTTCGCTGAAGGAGGCGATGGCTAACCATGCACTCTCGCTCCGTATCATGGCCTGGACCAGGGCTGGACACGAGAGATCGCCGCCACCAATCGCCTCCACGAGGACACGGCGGTGCTCCGCCCAAGCCGGGCACACCTCCACCGTATGCTCCACCGTGTCCTCAGGGAAATCTTCGCAGTGGAAACACCCGGGCGTTTCCTCCCGCTTTATCCGAAACAGGAACCTCCCGAAACAACCGTGTCCGGTGAGGACCTGTTTCAGGCGGAAGGTGAGGATGCCATGCCGCCTCTCAAGCCACTCCTCAAAGAGGGGAGTTACCGCCGCAATCGTGGCGTGCCCATGGCTGGAAGAGATCTCTTAATAGGGTTAAGCTTGCTTTTGTGCACTAGTTTTAAGTTTAAAATATAATTATAATTGTAAGTACACAATAAAGAATATAATTATATATATAATATGTTTGTCCGCAGATATTGCAATGGTAGTATATACATAATGGCTGATCTTGACAAATTTCTACAAAGAAAAGATCTTAATTTACATAATATGCGATGGTCATGGACACATTTTATTCTAAGAAAGGAATATTTTAATTGTACATATCCGACCCTTTCTATTTATATCACTATCTCTACAATTATATTCTTCTTTACTGGTTTTTGTCATTTTTATTTTCTATAAAATAATCCTCTGCGGAACCACTGGCTGTTTCGTTGGTATCGGCTTGGTCATTTTGTAGCATCATAGGAGTAGAGGTGGTGGGTCTAATGCTCACAACCATGTTTTCGTAGACTTTTTTAACTTTTCTTCTGTAACCACCGCTCCTTATATACTTCTTTAGTTTTTCTCTAGTTTTTTGAATCCATTTTTAAATGTAAATTCCGCTCCGTAATAAATTCACACAATCTGTTGTACTTCAAAATGGCGAATATAGTTATGTAAAACATTTTAATGTTACCATATAGAGAATAATATCTTTATAATCACTGTACAAGGGAATATGGATTGCTTTCATCCTTGTAAAGATCATATAAAATGTTAGAATTTGATTGTTGGATAGACGTCTTATCAAATATTCCTATAAGTTAAAAAGCATCATAGTTACCTTGTGCATTACTTTTCTAAGAATAATTGACCATATTAAAAGCCTTTTTATGACTCTGAATATTATATGGCTAAAAAACAATGTAAATAACCTCTATAAGAAGAACACATTTTGAACCCTTATTGTAGCCGTATTAATTGGATTTATTAACGTTTACCCAGCCAAATTATAAGAGTAAAGGTAATATTAGCCAATACTTCTAATAATGTGCCACTATAAGGAACATTGACATAATAAATGCTCTTTTATAACAAGTATAAGAGTTTAGACCTTATAGACTTATTTTTATAAGCTTAGTTTGTTTGTTGGGAAGTAGCACACATAGATCGTTACATGAATTGTGCTACTAGGAGCTCTTGGCGCCTGAATGACATTGACAGAGGGCGTTGTTGTAGGCACATAACGTAGAAGCGCCAGTGTACCTACCCCTCGAAATTAAAATTTTCTTATATTTTTCTTGCAATTTGCAGGTCACTGTTAGGTTGTATTTTGATAAAAATACGATTCGTCACCGTAACACGTAAGTATGTAATTTACACAATTATTTTACGGAAGAAAATTTGAATGTCGCGCGTCGTAGACATTTAGAAATTATATTTGCAAGGCAATACAAGATGGCGGTGTTAGTTCCGGTGGTACCTTGTGAGTTGTGGCGTTTTAGAGTAGGTTGTCATGTTGGCAACTACCTAACAACTAATGCGACCATGAAGTATGTATTCACTTCGAGTTAGCGACATAATCCATGTTTTCCTAGTATTTTTATGATTAATATTTTAGGTACATGGTTTTCCTTTGAAGTTATTAAAACTATATTTTATTAACTTTTATAAAATGCATCATCTATGGGTGCGGTGTCTAGACAGACGGTTACATGACTCTGATCCAGTACGTCCCTTGCTGCCCACTTCCAGCGACAGCGACCGCGACCCTAAGCCGAGGTCCGCAGTCCGTACCCACAGAGGGGTGCCCTTAGCGTGGGTATATTTGACCGAATTTCATTTCACTTAAAACTTTTCAACTAATCTCGTTTCGTCTGTTTTTACTTCATCGAAGTCACGTCTGCCACTGTATCAGTTGACCTATTAACAATTCGATTTTCTTCGTTACTCCGACGTTTCATTTGGTCGAAAAACTTTTTACCGAAGTTACACTTAGCCGAAATGACATTTGTTCGAAGTATTATGTTTCCGAACATTCATTATGCCACTGTTTCGTTTAATTAATTATTTCAATGTAGTTGGCACTTAATAAAACAGTTGATTATGACCAAAAGTGGTCTTAAGTGGTCCCAGTAAGAAGCATGCAAACAAGGATGCTTAATTCAGGAATGCAGCATGCAAGTAGACATGCAGCGTGCAAGCAGGCATGCAGCATGTAAGCAGGCATGCAGCATGCAAGCAAGCATGCAACGTGCAAACAAGCATGCAACATGCAAGCAGACCTGCAACATGCAGCAAGCATTCTTTCTGTCACGGCTCCGGCACTGCGGGGTTTGGGCGGTCCCACGCGAGCTTATCGTTGCAGATGATTTTAACTCTCACCACCGCAGCTTCGACTCGCTGGCCGGCCTCGCCGGCCAGCCTCAGCCGTTGCGGCGGGCCTTCAAACCACCTGCTCCTCAGCTCGCGGCCTGCCCCACCCCTCCGCGCCTACGCGGGCTTAAATTACACTCTAGGGGTAGGGCAGACAAGACTGCGTGAAGTCGGTTTTGCAGCGATTCGTTTCTCACTAAATTTTGTAGCACAACATATTGACTTTTTATGACTATTTTCATTTAATATTTTAAATGCTACCAAGTTTAGTAACCGGCTATATATTTTTGACGAAATAATATTCCGTAAAATGTTGTTTCGGTGTGGTGAAAATATGGCAAATAAATAATTTGGCAAATGAAAAAAGTTCAAAAGAGGCTTCGGCCAATAGCAAAAAGTTATTTTGTAAATCGGCGAAACATAGTTCGGTAAAATACTAATAATACCTATGACACATTGATACTTCGATGATCTAAAAATATGTCAAACAATGCATACAGCAAGAACCTCCTCCTTTTGGAAGTCGGTTAGAAAAGACATCGGTCAATAGTTTTCGGTAAAATGAAATTCGAACAAAAAAAATTCGGAAAAGTGATCGGTTCCCCTTAGCGTGTTGTCGCTTTAGTTTTAAGTTTTTAACCCCTCGCTGGACACCTTATTTTATTTAGGTGGCCACAGGCAAGTCCGGTTAAGGAACCGACAACATCCTAGGTCGACCTGCGAGATGTCTATCCAAAAACTAAGAACAGACGGTTACAAAGCGTAACGGATGGTGCAAGTGTTAAACCATGTTCTAAGTGACTGCCAAATCTATCTAAATTCCACCACTGTATCGGATTGTTACTTTGCGTACTGGATACTACTTTGAATTTAAATTCTAGAAGGCCTGTTTTATTTTCGGGGGGCAACTTTCAAATGCGTTCAGGCTTAGGAGATAACATATAAGATAATAGGTTCCACATAAGCTGCCGTAGGAACCGTATCAATGATACGGGGCTCACAGCGACGTGTAAATATTTTCCAAAATATCTAATTCTATTTGAAAAGAGGCCCGTAATGAGTACATCCTAATGAAAATTTACAGAAACAAATTACGTTAAATCTACAGGCGCGGTCCAATTCTCAAACATTTTTATACATTTACTAGCAGCACTCCGCAGTTTCACCCGCGTAGTTACCGTTCCCGTAGGAATACGGGGATAAAATATAGCCTATGTTACTCAGTGATAATGTAGCTTTGTAACGGCAAAATGTGTGTTAACAACGGTGTTTAAGTTTATTCGTTACATACAAAAATACAAACCTTTCCTCTTTATAATATGATTATTATTAGTGTAGACTAAAACGACAGAAAATCTAACCTATACCTGCAAGTCAGGGTGATCATCTTTTTGAAAATGACCCTCTTTACCTAGTACCGCCGTGTCCTTGTAGAGGCAATCGGCGGCGGCGATCTCTCGCGTCCGGCCCTGGTTCAGGCCATGGTATGGAGCGAGAGTGCATAGGTAGCCGTCGCCTCTTTCTGCGAAGCAGTGATGTTCGCGAAGAGGGAGGCGGCGCAAGTGAGGTAGAGGCAGTATATGCGCCCTCAAGGACCTAGCCTCCGCAGGAGACGCCCTGGGCGTCGGGAATACCAGGCTGATTCCCGGCCACCGAATGCGACGGCGAGTAATGGGTAGCTCGCTGTCCGGTTAGGACCAAACCCGGGTCAACGGCGCGTTGTGTACCACGTGCGCCTCAAAGAGATGTCAGCACCAACTGAAGGGGCCCACAAGGGCCGATGCCTGCCAGGGGTGCGGGTTGTTCGAAAGAGATACCGTGGACCCTGGCACACAGGCAACTGAGGGAACACGGGTGGGTTTTATTCAGTAAAAGTCTGACACGCCCTCCTACTTCACCCAGAGCGGGAGAACTTATTTGATGAATTCCCACCCTCAAAAAAAAAACCTTTACCAAGTCAGCATGCTAAAATGTTCTAGCACATTTTGTTTGCTTTTACATTCTCTTTGTAATTTTACAACATAGAGGTACCAGAATGCTCCAATTTTCGAGTTCGCTTCGCTCGCTCTTTAATAAAACCGTATAGGTACTAGTCGGAATGCTCCAAGACTTTCTAGCTCAGTTTGATTCAGGGGTCAGGTTTAGGAATAGCTACACCACTGGTCATGTGTCGAATTCAGAAACTCAGATTGCAAGTTATTATGGTAAAGTTACAGAAAAAGAGATACAAAAAAAAGGCTATTTCATAGAAAAGTGCAATACCTACGCGGTCAAAATGTATGGAACAACTGATTTTTTTTTTAATAACCGACGAAAAATTTCTGTGCTGGGGGTCTACAATGATATTATGCTGAATTCATGGTTACATTTTGCGCACTGGTTAAAAACTTATCCTGTATAGACGACTAGATAGATATAGACGGCTCTGACGATGTGGACTGAATATGCAGTTCTTGTATTCTTGCTTACTCCTTTAAATACGGAATAGATTGTTGTAGATTTATTTCTTCAACTCCATTCATCGAAACATCCAAATAATAAATTCTAGTCAGCAGGTTCACGTCACTCTTCCACCTCACCGATTTTCGAAAAATTGTGTTGGACGTTCTAAGTTTAAAATATTTTAATTATATTACTTAAATTCCATCTCTCTTTAAGCTGTCCAGTAATTAGGACGCGCAATCTTGGAAGTCAATCAAGGCACGTTTATCGTTATCCATTCCATAACATTTGGACACCTACGAGCTACGTTAGGAGTTAAGAACAGCCATTAAATCAAATGTATTCGGAGAAATACCTAGGTATAATATTATGTAGGTACTAACCTGGGTATCAACCAGGATTACTTCGTCGATGGAAAATCTCACTGGTTTAACACAGATCACATCTTTATTTCTACTTTCTGTAGAAGTTTAGTATCTTCATATTTAAATTCTGTTCCGTGTGGTGCCGGACGTAAAAGGACAGCACCATCCCATTTCTTCCCGTGGGTATCGTAAAAGGCGACTACGGAACTTACTAGTGAATGGGTAGCAGCGTTCTCTATACATTTGACCACAATAATGCAGTCGCAAACCCGCCTGCCAATCGTGGCGATTATGGCAATTACCCCCCTTTTGGGGGTGGCTTATGTGCAGCAGTGGACGTTTTTCGGCTGATATGCTGATGATGATGATGATGATGATTTAAATTCCAGCGCTGTTAATCCATTACTTCATATGTTTGAAGAATTTGTCTGCTCAACAACGTCTCTCTAAATACCGCAATGACTGTCAAAATTAAAGCCGTTCCTACTGGTAATGGGTTACGCAATTACCCCCCCAGGCCAAGGTTTCCAAAAGGTGTTTCAGCTTGCGTATCGATTAGATATACTCAGGAAGACACAGTTCTATGTGAGATTATCTATCTAACGGAAGGACCCTTCGCCAGTGCTAAGTCCAAATGGTGCTAGCTTTAAATCTTAGGAAATTAAGTTATTTTTAAGTAAGTATCGATAACTTAATAGAAATCCAGGTTGATACATCAGGCTACGACCTCCCATCCACCCACTTAGTCAAATTGAGACTATGTCGACGGCGGCAAAGAATAACGCAAACCAGAAGAGGTGCCTAACTATTACGCTAGGTATAATCAAAATCAAAATCAAAAGTAATTTATATAAATTAATCTGAGAATCAGCACTTTCCGAACGTCAAAATACATAAGACAGTCCCCCAAAACCCCACCCTTCACCACTTCCTAGTGCTTTAGCTGGTATAGATAGGTACTAACTTATAGTTTTGTAGATCGGAGCGTAACTTTGTAACTTGTTTCGGAAAGCACGACATGCCGCTGGTCTCCGCCTTCAATTCTGGATCTTTGACATTCGGGTCGTCTGAATCCCGAAAGTCTGACAAGTAGTCTTAGTCTATACTCCAAGGGTATATTATTACCCAGTAGCTGGGTTGTGGAGGTCCGATGGGCAGTCGCTCCATGTAAAATACTATTCAGGTATTCAGCTGCATCCGGTTAGACTGGAAGCCAGCCCCAACATAGTTGGCCAAAGGTCAGGCAGATGATGAGGATGACTTATGGTTTTGTAGATATATAGAGATATACCTTACATTAATGAAAATAAAGCTCTAAACTAAAGACTTTAGAGGTTTATTTTTATTAATGTAGTTCAAATTAATTTAAAAAAATAACACATTTCCTATATCCTAACTTAATTAAAACGAATAAAGTAAAACAAAGCGTCGAAATATTCATCCGCATCGCTGTCGACTGGTAATGTACTCAAGAGACTGGCGGCATTGCCAAGGTCAAAACCAGCCCTAGGGTCCGGGAAGTGTCAACCAGCCGTTTCGACATTTCCTTACAGAGAGCATGAGCACTCGGACCCCACGGCCGAGGGTTTCAACTGCGATAATATTGTCAAGCTCTTCAGGAATGCTGGAACTGGATAATAAGAAATAATATCAACTACCTCACAATTACTTATGTCATAAGATCGGGGCGATTAGCCTACACCAATGAGGTTCGAATACAACTAAGATCTAAATCATTTAATCTAAAGTGAGTTTACCGCGAGTTAAATGCAAATAGTATAAGATTTCTAGGTGTGATACCAAAGCGGAGTAATTTCGTTACTTATATGGTGGCTAGTGTTGACAGGCCACTTCAAGCCAGTCATTTAAAACTGAATGCTAATCAAGTTAGTACGTTTCTGGGTGTATTTATTGACTGGAAAATTCATAGGTAAAGAACGATTAGTGTCATTTCACACTATCGCGCCGATACTGCTTGTGCAGTTGTAAGTTGCAATACGTTCTTGAGGCTTTCTGGTAAAAACTTAAGAGGCGCCATACATTTTTGTTAATTTTTTTTATATGAGTAAGTAGTAGTTGGTGTTCCTACCCTATACTGTCGGTCTGTAAGAAGAATAGTAGTTTTCACTGTTCAATAATTAAAATAAAAGAGTTCCAACCAATAAGATAGAATGATAGAATAACTGGCACCATCAACGCAAAAAAAATATAGACAGCCATATATTTGAACAGAGAAATAAAGTTCAGTCTTTGTCTTTTTTTCTTTGATTATGGCAGCCAAATGGTTTTTGAAGACACTTTGGCCAAGTTTATTTGACTTGAAAATTTATTGTCTGTTTCTGTCTATGTTCGTTATTCAAATTCTGTAATTGGTTCAGGTCTATGGTTCCATGTTTGTCTGCACCGGCATCAAGCGAAGCATGACCTTTTTTATGTTTTTTTTTTATCATTGTAAAATATACATATTTAAATTGCAGAATATCTAATTAATGTTTTGTTGGCGTCATGATGATTATGGATTACTCTGATTGAAGCTTGATAGAACGGTTATACGTTTTTATAGCTAATAGTCATAAAAAAAAATCATTTCACGTAAAATTGTTATCATATTTTCGTTTCATAGAATAATACTATTAGGCATGCAGCATTCAAGCAAGCATGCAACATGTAAGCAAGCATACAGCATGCAAGCGAGCATGCAACATGCAGCAGGCATGGTTTCTGTCACGGCTCCGGCGCTGCGGGGTTCCGGCGGTCCTACGCGAGCTTATCGTCCCAGATGGTATTTGCGCTCACCACCGCAGCTTCGGCGGCGGGCGTTACAATAACCTGCTCGTCAGCTCGCAGGCCACCTCGCCCCTCCGCACCTACGCGGATTTAAATTACACTCTAGGGGTAGGGCAGACAAGACTACGTGGCGTCGGTTTTGCAGCGATTCGTTTCTGTCACTAACATAATAAAATACCATGGAAAAATACACCGAATAAAAAATATTTGTTATAATTCTACTGTTTGATAAGTTTGTTCAACAAAAAAAATCATTAAATTGTGTTTCTGTGAAATATGATTAATTCAAGTAAATAGTCTTTGAAACAATAATATTCGAAATAAAAATACAAGGACCAAACATAATTTGTAACATTGTCTGGGAAACGTAATTCTATAAAATTTCT